>OX411815.1:0-600000 GCA_948253155.1 Leucoma salicis | reverse complement strand
ACGTGAGCACGGCCTGTATGTGCGCTGTGTGGCCATGTATGTGAGATGTACGTACTGTGCGACCTGTATGTGCGCTGTGTGGCCATGTATGTGAGGTGTACGTACTGCGCGATGTCGCAGTGCAGCAGCGCCAGCAGCACGTGGGCCCCGTGCGCGAGTGCGGCGGGGCGCGCGTGCGGCGGCGACGTGAACACGGCCTGTATGTGCGCTGTGTGGCCATGTATGTGAGATGTACGTACTGTGCGACCTGTATGTGCGCTGTGTGGCCATGTATGTGAGGTGTACGTACTGCGCGATGTCGCAGTGCAGCAGCGCCAGCAGCACGTGGGCCCCGTGCGCGAGTGCGGCGGGGCGCGCGTGCGGCGGCGACGTGAACACGGCCTGTATGTGCGCTGTGTGGCCATGTATGTGAGATGTACGTACTGTGCGACCTGTATGTGCGCTGTGTGGCCATGTATGTGAGGTGTACGTACTGCGCGATGTCGCAGTGCAGCAGCGCCAGCAGCACGTGGGCCCCGTGCGCGAGTGCGGCGGGGCGCGCGTGCGGCGGCGACGTGAACACGGCCTGTATGTGCGCTGTGTGGCCATGTATGTGAGATGTACGTACTGTGCGACCTGTATGTGCGCTGTGTGGCCATGTATGTGAGGTGTACGTACTGCGCGATGTCGCAGTGCAGCAGCGCCAGCAGCACGTGGGCCCCGTGCGCGAGTGCGGCGGGGCGCGCGTGCGGCGGCGACGTGAACACGGCCTGTATGTGCGCTGTGTGGCCATGTATGTGAGGTGTACGTACTGTGCGACCTGTATGTGCGCTGTGTGGCCATGTGTGTGAGGTGTACGTACTGCGTAACGTCGCAGTGCAGCAGCGCCAGCAGCACGTGGGCCCCGTGCGCGAGAGCGGCGGGGCGCGCGTGCGGCGGCGACGTGAACACGGCCTGTATGTGCGCTGTGTGGCCATGTATGTGAGGTGTACGTACTGCGTAACGTCGCAGTGCAGCAGCGCCAGCAGCACGTGGGCCCCGTGCGCGAGTGCGGCGGGGCGCGCGTGCGGCGGCGACGTGAACACGGCCTGTATGTGCGCTGTGTGGCCATGTTTGTGAGATGTACGTACTGTGCGACCTGTATGTGCGCTGTGTGGCCATGTATGTGAGGTGTACGTACTGCGCGATGTCGCAGTGCAGCAGCGCCAGCAGCACGTGGGCCCCGTGCGCGAGTGCGGCGGGGCGCGCGTGCGGCGGCGACGTGAGCACGGCCTGTATGTGCGCTGTGTGGCCATGTATGTGAGATGTACGTACTGTGCGACCTGTATGTGCGCTGTGTGGCCATGTATGTGAGGTGTACGTACTGCGCGATGTCGCAGTGCAGCAGCGCCAGCAGCACGTGGGCCCCGTGCGCGAGTGCGGCGGGGCGCGCGTGCGGCGGCGACGTGAACACGGCCTGTATGTGCGCTGTGTGGCCATGTATGTGAGATGTACGTACTGTGCGACCTGTATGTGCGCTGTGTGGCCATGTATGTGAGGTGTACGTACTGCGCGATGTCGCAGTGCAGCAGCGCCAGCAGCACGTGGGCCCCGTGCGCGAGTGCGGCGGGGCGCGCGTGCGGCGGCGACGTGAACACGGCCTGTATGTGCGCTGTGTGGCCATGTATGTGAGATGTACGTACTGTGCGACCTGTATGTGCGCTGTGTGGCCATGTATGTGAGGTGTACGTACTGCGCGATGTCGCAGTGCAGCAGCGCCAGCAGCACGTGGGCCCCGTGCGCGAGTGCGGCGGGGCGCGCGTGCGGCGGCGACGTGAACACGGCCTGTATGTGCGCTGTGTGGCCATGTATGTGAGGTGTACGTACTGTGCGACCTGTATGTGCGCTGTGTGGCCATGTATGTGAGGTGTACGTACTGCGCGATGTCGCAGTGCAGCAGCGCCAGCAGCACGTGGGCCCCGTGCGCGAGTGCGGCGGGGCGCGCGTGCGGCGGCGACGTGAACACGGCCTGTATGTGCGCTGTGTGGCCATGTATGTGAGATGTACGTACTGTGCGACCTGTATGTGCGCTGTGTGGCCATGTATGTGAGGTGTACGTACTGCGCGATGTCGCAGTGCAGCAGCGCCAGCAGCACGTGGGCCCCGTGCGCGAGTGCGGCGGGGCGCGCGTGCGGCGGCGACGTGAACACGGCCTGTATGTGCGCTGTGTGGCCATGTATGTGAGATGTACGTACTGTGCGACCTGTATGTGCGCTGTGTGGCCATGTATGTGAGGTGTACGTACTGCGCGATGTCGCAGTGCAGCAGCGCCAGCAGCACGTGGGCCCCGTGCGCGAGTGCGGCGGGGCGCGCGTGCGGCGGCGACGTGAACACGGCCTGTATGTGCGCTGTGTGGCCATGTATGTGAGATGTACGTACTGTGCGACCTGTATGTGCGCTGTGTGGCCATGTATGTGAGGTGTACGTACTGCGCGATGTCGCAGTGCAGCAGCGCCAGCAGCACGTGGGCCCCGTGCGCGAGTGCGGCGGGGCGCGCGTGCGGCGGCGACGTGAACACGGCCTGTATGTGCGCTGTGTGGCCATGTATGTGAGATGTACGTACTGTGCGACCTGTATGTGCGCTGTGTGGCCATGTATGTGAGGTGTACGTACTGCGCGATGTCGCAGTGCAGCAGCGCCAGCAGCACGTGGGCCCCGTGCGCGAGTGCGGCGGGGCGCGCGTGCGGCGGCGACGTGAACACGGCCTGTATGTGCGCTGTGTGGCCATGTATGTGAGATGTACGTACTGTGCGACCTGTATGTGCGCTGTGTGGCCATGTATGTGAGGTGTACGTACTGCGCGATGTCGCAGTGCAGCAGCGCCAGCAGCACGTGGGCCCCGTGCGCGAGTGCGGCGGGGCGCGCGTGCGGCGGCGACGTGAACACGGCCTGTATGTGCGCTGTGTGGCCATGTATGTGAGATGTACGTACTGTGCGACCTGTATGTGCGCTGTGTGGCCATGTATGTGAGGTGTACGTACTGCGCGATGTCGCAGTGCAGCAGCGCCAGCAGCACGTGGGCCCCGTGCGCGAGTGCGGCGGGGCGCGCGTGCGGCGGCGACGTGAACACGGCCTGTATGTGCGCTGTGTGGCCATGTATGTGAGATGTACGTACTGTGCGACCTGTATGTGCGCTGTGTGGCCATGTATGTGAGGTGTACGTACTGCGCGATGTCGCAGTGCAGCAGCGCCAGCAGCACGTGGGCCCCGTGCGCGAGTGCGGCGGGGCGCGCGTGCGGCGGCGACGTGAACACGGCCTGTATGTGCGCTGTGTGGCCATGTATGTGAGATGTACGTACTGTGCGACCTGTATGTGCGCTGTGTGGCCATGTATGTGAGGTGTACGTACTGCGCGATGTCGCAGTGCAGCAGCGCCAGCAGCACGTGGGCCCCGTGCGCGAGTGCGGCGGGGCGCGCGTGCGGCGGCGACGTGAACACGGCCTGTATGTGCGCTGTGTGGCCATGTATGTGAGATGTACGTACTGTGCGACCTGTATGTGCGCTGTGTGGCCATGTATGTGAGGTGTACGTACTGCGCGATGTCGCAGTGCAGCAGCGCCAGCAGCACGTGGGCCCCGTGCGCGAGTGCGGCGGGGCGCGCGTGCGGCGGCGACGTGAACACGGCCTGTATGTGCGCTGTGTGGCCATGTATGTGAGATGTACGTACTGTGCGACCTGTATGTGCGCTGTGTGGCCATGTATGTGAGGTGTACGTACTGCGCGATGTCGCAGTGCAGCAGCGCCAGCAGCACGTGGGCCCCGTGCGCGAGTGCGGCGGGGCGCGCGTGCGGCGGCGACGTGAACACGGCCTGTATGTGCGCTGTGTGGCCATGTATGTGAGATGTACGTACTGTGCGACCTGTATGTGCGCTGTGTGGCCATGTATGTGAGGTGTACGTACTGCGCGATGTCGCAGTGCAGCAGCGCCAGCAGCACGTGGGCCCCGTGCGCGAGTGCGGCGGGGCGCGCGTGCGGCGGCGACGTGAACACGGCCTGTATGTGCGCTGTGTGGCCATGTATGTGAGATGTACGTACTGTGCGACCTGTATGTGCGCTGTGTGGCCATGTATGTGAGGTGTACGTACTGCGCGATGTCGCAGTGCAGCAGCGCCAGCAGCACGTGGGCCCCGTGCGCGAGTGCGGCGGGGCGCGCGTGCGGCGGCGACGTGAACACGGCCTGTATGTGCGCTGTGTGGCCATGTATGTGAGGTGTACGTACTGCGCGATGTCGCAGTGCAGCAGCGCCAGCAGCACGTGGGCCCCGTGCGCGAGTGCGGCGGGGCGCGCGTGCGGCGGCGACGTGAACACGGCCTGTATGTGCGCTGTGTGGCCATGTGTGTGAGGTGTACGTACTGCGCGATGTCGCAGTGCAGCAGCGCCAGCAGCACGTGGGCCCCGTGCGCGAGTGCGGCGGGGCGCGCGTGCGGCGGCGACGTGAACACGGCCTGTATGTGCGCTGTGTGGCCATGTATGTGAGGTGTACGTACTGCGCGATGTCGCAGTGCAGCAGCGCCAGCAGCACGTGGGCCCCGTGCGCGAGTGCGGCGGGGCGCGCGTGCGGCGGCGACGTGAACACGGCCTGTATGTGCGCTGTGTGGCCATGTATGTGAGGTGTACGTACTGCGCGATGTCGCAGTGCAGCAGCGCCAGCAGCACGTGGGCCCCGTGCGCGAGTGCGGCGGGGCGCGCGTGCGGCGGCGACGTGAACACGGCCTGTATGTGCGCTGTGTGGCCATGTATGTGAGGTGTACGTACTGCGCGATGTCGCAGTGCAGCAGCGCCAGCAGCACGTGGGCCCCGTGCGCGAGTGCGGCGGGGCGCGCGTGCGGCGGCGACGTGAACACGGCCTGTATGTGCGCTGTGTGGCCATGTATGTGAGGTGTACGTACTGCGCGATGTCGCAGTGCAGCAGCGCCAGCAGCACGTGGGCCCCGTGCGCGAGTGCGGCGGGGCGCGCGTGCGGCGGCGACGTGAACACGGCCTGTATGTGCGCTGTGTGGCCATGTATGTGAGGTGTACGTACTGTGCGACCTGTATGTGCGCTGTGTGGCCATGTGTGTGAGGTGTACGTACTGCGTAACGTCGCAGTGCAGCAGCGCCAGCAGCACGTGGGCCCCGTGCGCGAGTGCGGCGGGGCGCGCGTGCGGCGGCGACGTGAACACGGCCTGTATGTGCGCTGTGTGGCCATGTATGTGAGGTGTACGTACTGTGCGACCTGTATGTGCGCTGTGTGGCCATGTGTGTGAGGTGTACGTACTGCGTAACGTCGCAGTGCAGCAGCGCCAGCAGCACGTGGGCCCCGTGCGCGAGTGCGGCGGGGCGCGCGTGCGGCGGCGACGTGAACACGGCCTGTATGTGCGCTGTGTGGCCATGTATGTGAGGTGTACGTACTGTGCGACCTGTATGTGCGCTGTGTGGCCATGTGTGTGAGGTGTACGTACTGCGTAACGTCGCAGTGCAGCAGCGCCAGCAGCACGTGGGCCCCGTGCGCGAGTGCGGCGGGGCGCGCGTGCGGCGGCGACGTGAACACGGCCTGTATGTGCGCTGTGTGGCCATGTATGTGAGGTGTACGTACTGTGCGACCTGTATGTGCGCTGTGTGGCCATGTGTGTGAGGTGTACGTACTGCGTAACGTCGCAGTGCAGCAGCGCCAGCAGCACGTGGGCCCCGTGCGCGAGTGCGGCGGGGCGCGCGTGCGGCGGCGACGTGAACACGGCCTGTATGTGCGCTGTGTGGCCATGTATGTGAGGTGTACGTACTGTGCGACCTGTATGTGCGCTGTGTGGCCATGTGTGTGAGGTGTACGTACTGCGTAACGTCGCAGTGCAGCAGCGCCAGCAGCACGTGGGCCCCGTGCGCGAGTGCGGCGGGGCGCGCGTGCGGCGGCGACGTGAACACGGCCTGTATGTGCGCTGTGTGGCCATGTATGTGAGGTGTACGTACTGTGCGACCTGTATGTGCGCTGTGTGGCCATGTGTGTGAGGTGTACGTACTGCGTAACGTCGCAGTGCAGCAGCGCCAGCAGCACGTGGGCCCCGTGCGCGAGTGCGGCGGGGCGCGCGTGCGGCGGCGACGTGAACACGGCCTGTATGTGCGCTGTGTGGCCATGTATGTGAGGTGTACGTACTGTGCGACCTGTATGTGCGCTGTGTGGCCATGTGTGTGAGGTGTACGTACTGCGTAACGTCGCAGTGCAGCAGCGCCAGCAGCACGTGGGCCCCGTGCGCGAGTGCGGCGGGGCGCGCGTGCGGCGGCGACGTGAACACGGCCTGTATGTGCGCTGTGTGGCCATGTATGTGAGGTGTACGTACTGTGCGACCTGTATGTGCGCTGTGTGGCCATGTGTGTGAGGTGTACGTACTGCGTAACGTCGCAGTGCAGCAGCGCCAGCAGCACGTGGGCCCCGTGCGCGAGTGCGGCGGGGCGCGCGTGCGGCGGCGACGTGAACACGGCCTGTATGTGCGCTGTGTGGCCATGTATGTGAGGTGTACGTACTGTGCGACCTGTATGTGCGCTGTGTGGCCATGTGTGTGAGGTGTACGTACTGCGTAACGTCGCAGTGCAGCAGCGCCAGCAGCACGTGGGCCCCGTGCGCGAGTGCGGCGGGGCGCGCGTGCGGCGGCGACGTGAACACGGCCTGTATGTGCGCTGTGTGGCCATGTATGTGAGGTGTACGTACTGTGCGACCTGTATGTGCGCTGTGTGGCCATGTGTGTGAGGTGTACGTACTGCGTAACGTCGCAGTGCAGCAGCGCCAGCAGCACGTGGGCCCCGTGCGCGAGTGCGGCGGGGCGCGCGTGCGGCGGCGACGTGAACACGGCCTGTATGTGCGCTGTGTGGCCATGTATGTGAGGTGTACGTACTGTGCGACCTGTATGTGCGCTGTGTGGCCATGTGTGTGAGGTGTACGTACTGCGTAACGTCGCAGTGCAGCAGCGCCAGCAGCACGTGGGCCCCGTGCGCGAGTGCGGCGGGGCGCGCGTGCGGCGGCGACGTGAACACGGCCTGTATGTGCGCTGTGTGGCCATGTATGTGAGGTGTACGTACTGTGCGACCTGTATGTGCGCTGTGTGGCCATGTGTGTGAGGTGTACGTACTGCGTAACGTCGCAGTGCAGCAGCGCCAGCAGCACGTGGGCCCCGTGCGCGAGTGCGGCGGGGCGCGCGTGCGGCGGCGACGTGAACACGGCCTGTATGTGCGCTGTGTGGCCATGTATGTGAGGTGTACGTACTGTGCGACCTGTATGTGCGCTGTGTGGCCATGTGTGTGAGGTGTACGTACTGCGTAACGTCGCAGTGCAGCAGCGCCAGCAGCACGTGGGCCCCGTGCGCGAGTGCGGCGGGGCGCGCGTGCGGCGGCGACGTGAACACGGCCTGTATGTGCGCTGTGTGGCCATGTATGTGAGGTGTACGTACTGTGCGACCTGTATGTGCGCTGTGTGGCCATGTGTGTGAGGTGTACGTACTGCGTAACGTCGCAGTGCAGCAGCGCCAGCAGCACGTGGGCCCCGTGCGCGAGTGCGGCGGGGCGCGCGTGCGGCGGCGACGTGAACACGGCCTGTATGTGCGCTGTGTGGCCATGTATGTGAGGTGTACGTACTGTGCGACCTGTATGTGCGCTGTGTGGCCATGTGTGTGAGGTGTACGTACTGCGTAACGTCGCAGTGCAGCAGCGCCAGCAGCACGTGGGCCCCGTGCGCGAGTGCGGCGGGGCGCGCGTGCGGCGGCGACGTGAACACGGCCTGTATGTGCGCTGTGTGGCCATGTATGTGAGGTGTACGTACTGTGCGACCTGTATGTGCGCTGTGTGGCCATGTGTGTGAGGTGTACGTACTGCGTAACGTCGCAGTGCAGCAGCGCCAGCAGCACGTGGGCCCCGTGCGCGAGTGCGGCGGGGCGCGCGTGCGGCGGCGACGTGAACACGGCCTGTATGTGCGCTGTGTGGCCATGTATGTGAGGTGTACGTACTGTGCGACCTGTATGTGCGCTGTGTGGCCATGTGTGTGAGGTGTACGTACTGCGTAACGTCGCAGTGCAGCAGCGCCAGCAGCACGTGGGCCCCGTGCGCGAGTGCGGCGGGGCGCGCGTGCGGCGGCGACGTGAACACGGCCTGCAGCAGCGCACGCACGCCGCCCTCACCGCGCAGTGCACTCAGCGCGCGTCGTGCTGCACCCGACCTGTGCAAACACGCTGCCTTCTGTACTTCACCTGACTTATGCACTCTATATGTCGTGACAACTATCACGTATATTTTATGCGGTTCTCGTAATTATAATCTCAGCCGCAATGAAAGCGGATTACTATCAAAAACCTTGATATCTTCCAATACGAGAGGTCTAAAAGTTCGTGGAATGAAGGGGATGGAGTGGGGATAGGGCGCTCGCTTAGTGTCGTTCTAATTGAGGACTGATCATTAGTATATAAATTGAGTTTCAGCCATAGATGTAGTATTAGATGCAAAAGAGTAAGAACATAGTATACGCGTATGTTAGAGCGAGATAGATACACGAGACCACTATCATACACGCTATGGACCTGTATGGACCTGGCATCAATTGTCAACGATCCAAATTTCGCATATTTTAGGAAAATTGGAGAAATTATCGTTTAATTCTGTATTAATTGACGTGTCTAATCATAGTTACGTGTGCAGTGCCCGGATGTAACTCAGATAAGAAAGAAAACACACAGAATTGTACATTTCACATGTAAGTAATTAGTTGTTTATATGCAAAGCTTATGAACTTACCACAAACGCTGTGTTCATACACGGATGGGGAATTTTATTGAATTAAATCATATGCATGCCGGGAATGCCTTCAAATTCAATATAAAAAGATAACAAATACGTGAATTTTGTGATATAAAATTTACAATGTTTCTTTGATAGAGATTGACACTATCGGTATTTCGGTATCGATAAAATGATATCGATATGTCTATTATTGGGAAAGGCAAAGCCTTGATTTATGTTTCAGTAAAGGTTATAATAAGGTTATATTAATCCATCCATCCATCCATCAGCCTTTTAACGCCCACGCTGGACATAGGCCTCCCCAAGAATGGGGGATAGTGCCGTAATCGCCACGCTTGGCAGGCGGATTGGCGATCGCAGTGGATGTTGTTAATACTCGAAGGAGTGCTGCTGCCCACTACCCCGGTATTCCCGCAGTCGGCTCTTACGACTCCCATGGGTGGAGAGGGGTGGGACAATTCTAAAGTCGGCCCCACACGGCAAGTATATTAATATAATATATTTATTATTATTTTTCAAAAATTTCAACTGCCTCGGTGGTGTAGCGGTAGTGTATGCGACTGCTAATCATGAGGTCTCGGGTTGGGCAATGTTATTGAGCTTTTTCCTAAAAAGAAAAATTCTCAGTAGCAGCCCGGAGTTTGGAAATGTGCCCAGTAGACGTCAATAGGCTCGCCCCCTATTACGTGGGACTTAAACATAGCTGACGAGTCGTGGGTGTGTAATACACCTCCTGCCTACGCTTTCGGGGAATACAGGCGTGATGCTATGTTTTGTTGTTGTTTTAAAAAATTTGAGTAAGATCATTCTATACGGTTAAGTTATCATTTTTTGAGTAAATGTATTTTTATCTTTGGATAGTTAAAGTTTATATTTTAATTTAACGTTTTAGATTTCCTCAGAATATTGGTGTTTTTCAAAAATGGCTTAAAATAATTAATAGAGAAAACTGAACTAACTAAACTAAATTATCATCACGCCATTTCCCTTGCGGGGTAGACAGAGAGAACAGAGTGCCAAGAGGTTCTATTCTTGCATACATCTCTCGCTTCCTCAACATTCATAACTCTCTACAAACACGCTCGCCGGTTTCGGAGACTCCTAACTCCACCTTCCTTCAATACATGACCGATTTGGTCTAGATAGGTGAGTCTTGGTCTCCCCCTGTACCTACATCCTTCCAATTTCGCGCATTGTGTATCTTCTTAAACAGTCACTCGTCCGGCATTCTTTCCACATGTCCAAACCATCGGAGCATGTCCTTTCGCATCTATACACCAATACTCTCTTTCATACTGGTTTCCCAAAAATTATTCGATATTATGCAGGAAGAACTTTGAACAAAAATGTTTTTCTCATAGAGGCACACAGAGAGTAAAGCTACGTTCCGGTTATATACCCACGTTATTCATGCCGTTACGTCATTTTAGAATTTCAATATCAATTGTGTACCACACTTGGCCAATACTGCTGTTTGTTTATGTTTCTGTTAATTTATTGTATTTCACTAACGTACCTTGTGTACCTTCCGGACATTGTGACAGGTGACATATCCTGGATTTATCAATACGATCCTGAAACAAAGCGTCAGTCGACAGTTGGCTGTTTCAAAACGAACCAACGCTATGAAACGACTACGAAAGTGAGGCGATCGAGAAGCGCAGGGAAAATTTTGATCGCTAGTTTCTTCACTTTGACGGGATATCTGGTTTCAATTCCATACCAAAGCAGCATCAACGCCGAATAGTACACCACAAAAAGCCTGCCAGAAGTTTTGTCTCCAATGAGCAACAAGCGACCGAACACTGGGTTCCGCAGTGTACTGCTTCACCATGACAACGCGCCCGCACACTCAACTCTCGGTCACCCTCCTTATCTGATCTGGCACCGTGTGAGTTCTTTTTATTCCCTAAAATAAAATATCAGCTGAAAGGGATACAGTTTTCATCGCCGAAAGATACACAGCGCTCGAGAAAGCCGTGGAAGATGTGTCTGCCGTGGACTGGAAAAATGTTTCGAAAATTGGTTAAGACGCATGAAACTTTGTATAGAGGCTGGTGGAGAGCTCTTTGAAAAAAATTAATTAAAATATTTTATCCATAGAAGTTATTTTTTTAGTTTCTCAAAACTTTATGAATGACGTATTAATAAAACATGTTTTATTTCAGTTTTATTTCTATTCCTTTGAACATAAAATTTATTTGAATTCACTTTGCACCTCGTGACACTACAATGTGTCGATAGTCGCGTTTAGTGAACGTCCCAGCACTATTTGAAGTGCACACATGCACATGACACGCACACTGGTACGTGTCAGTTTTGGTCTCGTCATAATTACTCTATAGCCGATCTGTCTATATACTACATCTATGGTTTCAGCCCTATTGCGTCATTAGTTTACGAACACCTGCTAAACAAGTCAACCCGAAAGAAAACTGAAACTATGGAGAAAATTGAACACCCTGCTGTGATTAAATTCCTTATTAAGAGGAAGGTAATAACGCTCAAACTATTTTGAATGAAATGGAAGCAAACCGTTTATAAGGAACAGTGCCCTAGTAAATCAATGATTTATAAGTGGCATGGTCTTTTTAAACATGGTCGGGAGTTGCTTGAAGACGATCCCCGCTGAGGACGGCCAGTTGAGGCCACCACATCAGACATCGTTGAAAAAGTGGAAAAAATAGTACTGGAGGACACCCGTTGGAAGAAAAAACAGTTATCTGCATTAGTTGGAGTATCAGATACCACCGTTTTGCAAATCCTACATGACCACGGGTACGACAAAAGTCAGTGCAAGATGGGTATCGAGAACGCTAACGCCGCTTCAGAAACAGCAGGGCGTCGATGCGTCAAAACAATTTTTGGAGTTGTGTGAACCTGCACAGATTTTGGAGCGGATTGTTACCGGAGATGAAATATGGGTTCATCACTTTGAGCCTGAGTCTAAACAGGAGTCTATACAGTGGCATAAAAAGGGGACACCACCGCCAAAGAAATTCAGTGTCGAAGTCGGCTGGAAAGTAGAAGGCTACTGTTTTTTGGGATTGTGAGGGGATAATACTGATTGATTACAAAGAAAAGGGAAGAGCCATAACCAGAGAATACTACGCAACGATAAAAAAATTAAAGGAAGTCATCAAGGAAAAATGTCGAGGAAAATTGAGCAATGTGTTTTGCTCTAGTAAGACAACGCGCCGATTCAAAAGGGCAGAGTTGCAATGGCTGCAATGCACACGCATATGGCTTCGAATCACTAGTCCACCCACCCTACAGTCCAGATCTGGCCCCTAGTAATTTTTATTTGTTCCCTAATTTGAAAAAAGATTTAAGTGGAAGAAATTTTTCCGACGACAATGAGGTAAAGGAAGCAATTTTTGCTCATTTTGAGGCGAAAGATAAAAAATATTTTTACGATGGTTTAGAAAAATTCATTCTTAGATCAAATAAATGTATTCAGCTTAAGGGTGATTATATTAAAAATGAAAAATAGATTTGTTGTTTCATTTAATTTAAAACCCTTTCATTCCACGAACTTTTGGACCTCCCCTCGTATATTGAAGCTAGCTTTATGAAATAAGGAATGTGTTATAGACAATTTTATAGTGCTTAAACCAAACTCATAAGAGTTTAAGAGTATAAAGTATATTTTGAATAAAAAAAGTCTAATAAAAATGACCATATTGGTGTATCGAAAGTAACAACTGCATGTACAACCGCACGTGTAGGCTGGCCAGCCACCCCACCATTTAACTTATTTTGTGATCGCCTAACGTAGAGGCGGACAGCCGATACGCCGGGCATTCCATTGTTACAAAAGCGAGCTGTCGTTGCCACGTTGTATTGAAGTCACCACGTTTCCACTTTATAATCCATCCTTATTTTTTTTTTTGTTTAGGCGGGAAAAAATGTTCCTTACCGCACACCCTGTCGTTCGGGGCAACGACCAGGGTAGTGTGGGGCCTGCACCCACTAAGAAACCCGCCGTGCGCCATCTCTCCGCCTTTGTTGGCGGGCCACTGGAACTATGTTATATTCCTTCGGTGGTTTTATAATCCATCCTTTTTTTTTTTTGTTAAGGCGGGATAAAATGTTCCTAACCGCACACCCCGCCGTTCGGGGCAACGAACAGGGTAGTGTGGGGCCCTCACCCACTAAAGAAACCCGCCGTGTGCCGTCTCTCCGCCTTTGTTGGCGGGCCACTGGAACTATGTTACATTCCTTCGGTGGTTTTATAATCCATCCTGATCTTCTGAATGTATTGCTATTTTTATAAACCATTCACGTGAGCGAGTAAATACACAGTAATTCTACTTAATCCGGGTGCTATCTGAACTGTTAGCCACGTGTAACCATCCTGAGAACGTCTCATTTAACAGGTATTCTCTCAGCTAAAGCTTTACTGCGCGCAGTAAATGTCTCTCGTACTCTCTCTCGTCTCTCCTTTTCCATCTTCACAAATAATTTGTTCTTTAAAGTAGTTGAACGTATCAAGTGCTAATATATCACTGCCAACCAGTCTCTTGATGAAAAAAAGCCTATATTATCTATATTTTTAGATATGTCAAAAGCCTTTGACTTTGTGGGCTACAAACTGTTTCTCTTCAAACTAAATAATTATGGTATAAGGGGAAACGCGTTAAACTGGCTAAATAGCTAACAATGTGTGGAAATATATAGTACAACACGGTATCTGAAAATAATATACACGGTTCCTCCTATCGCCACAATTCTTGTGGGGTTCCCCAGGGCAACATACTAGGACCCTTTTTGTTCTTACTTCATATCAATGATTTGCCCAATGTTACAAAGCACAAGTGTATACTATACGGTGACGATACTACGCTCATATAAAAATATAATTAAATATCAATATGAGATTAATGACACATTAGATAAAATAATAAAATGACTAAACGATAACAATCTACAAGTAAATATAAACAAAACGAAAATGCTGCAGTTTCAAGCTTATAATAGGAAACGTCCCCAATTACACATAAAATAAGGAAATGATACTATCGAAGAGTGAAAAATGTGAAATCGAAAATATGACTGATATTTTCGATTTCACATTTTTCACTTTGTGTTTAATGTATAGTGGTAAGCATGTAAAATGCTAAAAATATATATAAAAATATCTAAATACTATCGAAGAGGTTGAAAGTGCAAGGTTTTTGGATATAACAATAGACACATATTGTAATTGGAAACCACACATGACATGACGGACTGTGCACTAAGGTGCATAGATTTGTATTCGTTCTAAGCAGAACAAATCGCGTGGCTGGTATTGACGCAGCATTGTATGCGTATCTCGTCTCGTCAATTCTACGCTATGGCATTATAATATGGAGTAATTCTGTAGATATGATCAAAGTTTTTTGGGTACAAAAAAAATGTGTTCGATCTATATACAATCCACAACCATTAGACAGTTGTGTCCCTGTATTTAAAAAGTTACTTACTTACTTCCAGCTCTAAATCTGTATCAAAAAATATAAACTTATTTGAGATGCATAATAATGCAAAAAAAGAATCATTGAAATCAATTCATAATTGGCGGAATAATCGCGTAACAAACATACAAAGAAAAACATACAGACGAATTGAAAACCTCCTCCTTTTCGAAGTCGGTTAAAAAGATACAGCGAAAGGAACCCCGTTCCAACTAGGTGTCCCATATTTCAAATTCTCACGCAATGTGTTCGTAGCTCTAGAAACTGGTGAGGAGTTTCCTTAAACCCATGTTTACAAGTTTGCGTAGCAATATAAGAATTATATACACACTCAAAAGTTTTGGCAAGCTCTCGGAAGATTCCAATTGTGGTAATTATGGTCGTTTTCTTTAGCCAAATAGTCACTCAAATAATTAACTGCATTCGCAGCTGAGCAATTCCGTCTAAGCCCAAGTGCAATAATTATTGTTTTCTATCTATGATATGTATTTACAAAAAAAAAGTAGTATATGTATTATATCCGTAATCTGGTACCCATAGCACAAGCGTTAAGCTTAGTTTGGGACCAGAGGACGTTGTGTGAAAATGTCCGTGAATATTTATATTTATTTATTTATTGTGAACCACATATAATTTGTGTAATATACGTAATAAAACTTTTATTTTTTACAAAATTCAGCTTTTAACTGTAAAGTAAGCATATAGAGAACTACTTACCAACACGTCAATATTATGTTGGCATAGCAGGGTTTCGAATTTAGTTTACTTACAAACAAAAATAACAAAAACTTCTATTTTAAAAGCAATCTTCGCAATAACGATTTCATATGTAAATTAAAATCTACCTATTAGTAATTAAAATTGTCAAGGGGCAAATTACATTTTACAGACAACGGCTACAGTAGATCAGTCAGTCAGCGTACGCGTGGCATCGCATGTACGAGATAAAAAAACGTAAACAAACATTCGTTAAAAGTGTATAGAGACGGAGGCGGAGGTAGAGCTGAGATTTCTTGCTAAATCGTGGTAATATTAACAACGTTAACTTAAGAAAATCAGAATTAACATGATACAATCAATTGGGTTACACCATAACATGAATTACAATTTAAATATATTAATATAATCAATCTTTTTTAACACACAGGCCTTCTCAAATAAACACTGGCCTCTTTTTTCCCCAACAGTTGCCAATTATTCGAACTGTGTACTGCCTAAAGCTACTTCATCCCGTTAACCCGTGCGGGCTGCTTTGTAGTTTGCCCTTGTTCCTTGTGAGTTCCATAATTATTATTGTGACTACATAATTGTTGAGAAGCAATTTCGTTGTTGGGTGGCATCAAATTGTTAGTTCATTCAATTAATTCCTGAATATCTTCAGTCAGAAGCTCATACCTGCAGCCATTAACAATGAGATCACATAACAGTGCGGCGGCGTTAGCGGAAGCTGCAGCCGCAATCCGCGACGCTGCTATCGATTTCGCTTCCTCCGCCGCTGCCGCCACCGCTTCCGCTTCCGCTTGTGCCTTCATCCCGTCCGTACCATCTAGTGGAGTTGTAGTAGTCCCATCCGTCGGCGTACCATCTTCACTGTTAGGGTCTATTTTTGACGTATCTGCACAACAAAATAACTTCTTAGGTCGAAATCCGATAAATAATCGATAAGTTAAAATCACGTTTAGAAACATTTTGTTACAAAAAAGTTTCCCTTGCCACACAATCGTCACTTTTTTTTAAATATTGTGAATGAACTTTAGGATAGATTGTGACTGTCCTGAGCTGCAGTTACCATTTACCATCATTGAGCCGTTATCAATAAAAAAGAGGAAATAAAATTAAATCATCCCTGGTCAGTGTCATGATCCAATCTCAGAATGTGAAACACGTTTACGCCTTATAGTGGCACAATGCTAGTAATGACAAAAAGTGATAAAACTTGTTACCGTTTTCACCATCTACAATTTCTCCGCTGTGTCCATCTGTGTGGTTCGCGTGGGCCTTCTCGCTGGTCTCCCGTTGCGCCTTCTCCAACACCTCGGGTACAGAGTCGTTCGAGGGGTACACCTCAGGCACGTATGTGCCACAGATGATCTGGATTAGGCACTCCAAGAACTGATATTCTTCCAACCACTAAAAGTGCCAAGAAGATCACATTACTTTCTATAAATCTTCGTCAGTACTTATAAAAACCAATGATACATAAGGGATTCAGAAAGAATAAGCTATTTGAGCATTGCGAAATAGACAGCGACTATTGACGAACATCTTGTTAGGCAATAAATAGGTATTACAGTATTTTAATGAGATTTTTTTTTACAATGCGTAAATTGATGAAACGTCCGTCTCTCTTTACTCTCCTCTCAATACTTTTTTGCACGCCTCATAAGCGAAGCATTGAGGTGGGTACTACTGTCACTTCATGCAAAACAACAGATTTTTCAAACTTAAAATGTCTCTATTTATCATTATATTGCACGTAAAATAATATATACACACACATATCAAGAAAAAACACTATTTATAACACTCATGATATTTTTGATGCCATTTTTGTTAATTAAACTAGTTAAAAAACTGTTTAAAAAAGTTCTGTCTTAGACGTCCGTGTGTTTGTATGTGCGGATCCTGTATGTTATCACGATAACGACCGAAATACTTTACTAATAGTCTTTTTTTCTCTTATACTTCAGTATAATTAGGAATAGAACCCTATCACTTTTCACGGTCTGATTCAATGTGGTTTAATTGTTATTAAATAAACAAAAATAGTTTGAAAATCTATGGTCGATTCGATCACACACTAAAACCAGCGCTATCTATCTTATTTAGTGAGAACTATTTCTATAGAACCAATATAGTAGTACTTCTTAAAATTAGCGCCATCTATATAAGACATGAGAACCACATTAGTACTTTTTGAAATTAGCGCTATCTATGTGATTTATTGAAAACTACTTAGAAAGACCAATACATTATTAGTTACTTATTCAATGAAAAATGAAATTATGAGGCGCACTTTTGGTTTTTCCAAATTTTTTATACTATATGGGTGGCAACCAAGCATATGGCCCACCTGAGGGTTAGCGGTTACCGTAGTCTATAGAGGCTAGCAACACCAGAGGCATCACTCACACGTCACCATCTCCAAGAAAGGGGATAGGACTTTGATCATCAATTACAACAAGATACAGTGTCACGAAGAAAATCAAGCTAAAAACTGTCCGTGTGAATAGATACTTATACAGCTACACTAATAACTTGGAAAAAGGTTTTAAAACAGTTTTCCATACATCCATCCATCAGCCTTTCAACGTCCACTGCTGGACATAGGCCTACCCAAGAGAACGCCACAACGAGCCGTTCCGTCATGGGGGATAATGCCGTAATCGCCACACTTGGCAGGCGGGTTGACGATCGCAGTGGATGTTGTTAATAATCGAAGGAGTGCTGCTGCCCACTCCCCCGGCATTCCCTCAGTCGGCTCTTACGACTCCCGTGGGTAGAGAGGGGTGGGACTTAAAAACAGTTTTAAGTTTAAACAGTTTAAAAAACAGTTTTAAGTTTTAACGTAATTAATTACAATCTTACATTTATGATCACTTAGTAATAAAATCACAAATGTTTAAAACATTATCTTACATTTATGATCATCCATCACAAAAAATGAGCAAAGCAATAATTTAATAATTATTGCTTTGCTAAAAGTGAAAAGAAAACTAACATTTACTGTGAAATCAAGCTTAAATAGCAACAAATAAAGTGCTTTTTGAACTAAACAAAATAAGAGCTCACTTCTTAAGTGCGCTGTTATTTACCGAGACGGATTTTTGGTCCGACGCGATATCTATTGCGTTGTAGATCGAAGGGATAGGAGACGATATGGAGGGTATTTGGGACTCCGGCGCTCTCACTCACCATACGCAACACAACGATAGGAATACCTATCGTAGTTTCACGCTGATCTTTTATGAGAGGGTGGTACTTCGTCGATCGAGCCAGCCCATCCATGCTGGGATAAGCAAGGTTCTACCACTAGAGATGCTTCTTTAAAAGAACAGAATAATTTCTTAAATAGTTTTATTACCAATAACTAGTATATATCTCTAACCAGGATAACTATAAGTTTAATGTAGTATATGCGTAAAAAAACAGATGCGTAAAAAGAACACGCTTGTATCTCCGAAGGGGTAAGCAGAGGTGTATTACATACACACGGTTCGCTATATCTATATATATATATAAGCGATTTACCACTCACTGACTCATCACAATATCTCCGAAGCCGTATGTCCGATTGACTTTAAATGTACGCGCACTAAGAAAGGATTTTACGAAACTCCTATCCAAAATATATATTTTTATCTGCTATCGTATTTAGACTCACTCATTATCACAACAACACAAACACGTCAACCGTTGCTATGGTAACCATTGATGTGTTTATTAAAGTAACATCATGCTAAAAGTTGGTTTTTAACAAAATAATTTTAGTCATGTTTATGAGTTAAAGAGTATTTGGCATTAGTTTATTAGATTTTTAAAGACTTATTTTAGATATTCCGATTTCTATAATATTTCAAGTGGCATTAGTTTTTTTTATATATATATTTTTAGCATTTAACATGCTTAGCACTATACATTAAACACAAAGTGAAAAATGTGAAATCGAAAATAACACCCAAAGACGTTAAGAATGAATGTGTTATCGAAATTAGCAGTCAGGAGCAATTGTCACGATGGCTGAATTGGCAAAGCATCTGGACGGTATCCAGGAGATGCAGGTTCAAATCCTGCTCGTGACTGTTATTTTCGATTTCACATTTTTCACTTTGGCATTAGTTTAATAGTTTTTTAAAGATTTATACATACAGATTACAAATTATTGGAAAAAGAGAACTTTAGTGCGAGCGGGATTCGAACTACGTCCCTTCCAATCCGGGGAAGTGCTCTATCTATCGCACTGACCAACGGCAATACCCAATCTCCACATCACAATTGTCTTTACGACCCACTACACCAATCGGATGCAACGTATTTTGACTAGATCGAAGACGTTCTTAAGGAAGGCCAGGTTAAGAGTACCAGAAACCAACGAGCATGCATGATAGCCCTGATGAAACTGTAGATGAAGCGAAAGATGCGTGTCAGGATCGTATGAGGTCTCGGATTCGATGCCCGGGTCGGGCAGTGTTATTGAGCATTTTCGTTAAAAGAAAAATTCTTAGTAGCCGCCAGGAGTTTGCAAATGTGACCGGTAGACGGCGCAAACCTGTGCCTTCGTGGGGTTGAATTTAACTATGTTCTTTCACCCCATTCCGAGGCCCGCCCAAGACGCCGCTCGATTTCAGATACAAGTTGAGTCCGTCTCTCCTCCAGCATGTTCCAAGGAACTTTCTGGCGACCGGTATATCGTGCATCACCCGTACTGTCATCCGCATAGCAATGTATAATCTCTATTCAAAGCAAGTCATTGATGTGCAGGATGAACAATGTTGGAGACAGCACCGAACCTTGTGATACGCCAGCATTAACCCCCATGGTATCGGAGCAGCAGCCGTCTTCAACGACTTTGATGCTCCGACCATCCAGGAAGCTGGCAATCCGTTTGCAGTCCTTCGGGGATTCCATAAGATGGTAACTTCGATAAAAGGGCCCTATGCCAGACCCTGTCGAACGCCTTCGCGATGTCCAGGCTGAATCCAAAAAGCTTCAGCTCCACCCTCCAAGGCCTCCTTCACGAGAAGATCACCAGCAGACCGACCGTGAAGAACGCCGTATTGGCGATCAGTCAGAACAGTTATCTTACCTTTCCCTAGAGGCTTTTTAATGATGTTCAACATGGAAAATATTTTCGTAATTGAATTACTTATTAAAGCATTTAGCATGTGAATTGATCTTCTAGACGGGCCTCGTAGCGTAGTCGGTAGTGTAACTGACTTCCGTGCACGAGGTCGTGGGTTCTATTCCCACTGAGGACAATTATTTGTGTGATGAACACAGATATTTGTACTGCGTCTGGGTGTTTTCTACCTATTAAATGTATGTATTTACAAAAAAAAATTAATATAATTATGTATTATATCCGTAATCTGGTACCCATAGCACAAGTGTTAAGCTTAATTTGGGACTAGAGGACGTTGTGTGAAAATGTTCGTGAATATTTATTTATTCAAAAGTATATGAAGGGTGTAACGATGTGCCTTAAAGCTGACCGTTACAAGGGGGAAGGTAAAACAAAAGTATAGGAAAATTTTACACACTCGCTAGAGCAGATTTATTTCCTCTTTCTCTTTACACTGGCTCTTTAATTTAAGAAAGATCAACTATCTGTACAACTTACCTCCATGACAGTTTTGATGAGGTCATCGATCCGCAACAAGCACTTAAAGATGTCAGCAATGGCGGAGGTGGACATGTGTCGGAACAAGTTCGGTAGGAAGTCGCGTCGCGATTTGAAGAAGTCCAGCACTCGGAGACATACTATGTGATGCAGGCACCAATCCTGTTAACATCGCGGTGTTGGTTCATTCTCATGTTTCAATAGAAATAGGAACCTATTTTTTATATCTAAGTTATATCTTGGTAACGATTCTCAGAGATACATTATATAATATGGCTACTAAAGCTATATTAAACGAAACTGTGCCTACGCTTTACATACAGTATGGCGCAGTCTTATTTTTTATTTTTACTACACGAGAAATTCCTTTATGGATCGCCTGGGTAAGCGAGCAGTTTATGCCCGACTCTCATTTAATCCTAACTATTATAAAGCTGTAACAGAGCTGTGTCTGTACATTTAAGATATTTGAGAAAAAATTACTGAAATAGGCTATATGGGAGTGTCTGTCCGTGAATACAAAACAATTTTCTTTGGATTTTTTTGTCTGTTTATTCGTTCGCGCATCACGCAAAAACTATTGAAAGGATTAACTTTTTTATTTGATAGCTCTTGATAAGACTTAAAAACTGGTATACATTTTATCCCGCTACTATATCGGGAACCTGCGATATAGCCTAAAAACTAGCCTTTGGCTGCGGCGGAGCCACGGGCAAACGCTAGAAATATTATATACCTGCTAATACCCCACCCTCTGGTGGCGTTCTCCAAAGACGGAGTGCCAGCGAGCTGACACTGTCTAAAGCAGAATATCCTACGCATTGGCGCAATGGTTGATTTTCAACGTGTGACGACTTTTTGTGGGCTACCTTCCTAGTACCATCCTTTCTAAGTGGTACGCAGGCCTTACTACCGGTGTTCAGCAGGTTGACTCATCACCCCACATAGAATGCAGTGCGGTGTGCTGCACATACCAGCAGTGAGCCACAACGAATACTGCTAAGTCGCTGCTTACCATTTCATTTTTCAGATAAGAAATTAATAAATGGATTTCTATCTTCTGCTACAACCAAAACATCGCGCTCAGTGAGCAGTCACTTATATTTAATGATAGCTCAATACCTGTTTGGGACTCTTCTCCAGCAACATTTCAACAGTTTTACTGAAGTATGAAGCCAGCAATGGATTGAGAGGTGGGTCTCTGTTAATGAAGTCACACAGGCGATTCATCTGCACCGTGTCTAGTGACAGCCGATCGCTCAGCATGGACAGGTGACTGGTGAGGACCTCACACGCCGTGTTCGCGTGTCTATACTGGGCAGCCAACTCCACATTTTTCGGAGGCTCTTCGATTATAAGAGTTATCAAGTCTGCCAGAATCTCTGGCTTTGTGAGGCTGTAATAAAATTAAGATATTTATAATAATATATTGCGTGATAAGAATGTATGGTTATTACTCCAAATTTACACCTCCAAATGAGTCATCAATTCCAATGTTTTTTACGTATTGTGGCAGAGGAGGTCGCGGCCAACCTGATGGTAAATGGTAACCATCGCTCAAGGACTTTGTCTCCTCCATACCGAGAGTATTGTTAAGCCGCTGCTTACCATTTCATTTCACAAATATGAAATTAAAGAATAAACAGCTTCAACCAAAACACATTGAGGTGCTTCATGAGGTGCTTCATGGTCACACAGAAGACGATGGTACCGACCCTTTCGGGCCCGATAGCGAGTGAGTACTGTCACTTGGTACTCTCAGCCTACGACCAGTAATGCAATAGGTGATAATTGCTTACTTCTCTTAGTCGCCTTGTACGACACCCGCGGGAAAGGATGGGGTGGTGACACTTGTATTCTTAATCCGTCACCACACGGATTTGCTCTCACGATTAGATAATGACTATTTCTTACAGTCATGCTAGTCTCTACAATCGGTCGTCACAGAAAAAACAAGTGACTAACGACAGTTAATCGTGCCGTCGTGTATGTGAACATCTCCATTTTTAAGTGCTACTTAATAGTACTTTCTGATATTTACGCGAATGTTACACATTTTGAAATAAAACTACGTTTACGGAATCTATTGCGTTTACTTGATTTTTATTCTATCCCGACGTTTCGAATACTTTACAGCATTCATGACCACGGGTGGACTTAGATGTTAGATGTCCAAGGCTGATATGTTATTTCAACGGTTTCATCTACCCACACTATATGATTTTACAAAACTTTTGGTTTATTTATTTTAACCCACCTAATATTCCTTTAGAAACACAGTGAAAATATCTACTTAAAATTTTTTATGCTTACAATGTATGAGACTTTAAGTTAGTATATTAAAATGAGTATATACTCCTCTTTAAACTATAAAATTTTGATCTATATTTTTTAGCATTTGACATGCTCCGCCACTTTTAAAGTATAAATTATTTGAGAATAAGGAAAAAAGAGATTTTTTGTACTCTTAGCACTTCCCCGGATTGGAAAAGACGCGGGTTCGATTCCCGCTAGTACAAAAAATCTCTTTTTCCTTATTCTCAAATAATTTATACTTTAAAAGTGGCGGAGCATGTCAAATGCTAAAAAATATAGATCAAAAATGTTTAAAAAATCGCGCCATCAAATAGTATGAATTTTAATTGCAAAATTAAACTTACTATATCGGTTTAATGCATGTAAATGCTTCCGATAGATGGCGCTGGTCGTAAAGACAAATGTAATAAGGAGATTGGGATGGTCGAAGTACCTGTACTATAGCTCAGTGGCTTAGAGCACTTCCCCGGATTGGAAAAGACGCGGGTTCGATTCCCGCTAGTACAAAAAATCTCTTTTTCCTTATTCTCAAATAATTTATACTTTAAAAGTGGCGGAGCATGTCAAATGCTAAAAAATATAGATCAAAAATGTTTAAAAATCGCGCCATCAAATAGTATGAATTTTAATTGCAAAATTAAACTTACTATATCGGTTTAATGCATGTAAATGCTTCCGATAGATGGCGCTGGTCGTAAAGACAAATGTAATAAGGAGATTGGGATGGTCGAAGTACCTGTACTATAGCTCAGTGGCTTAGAGCACTTCCCCGGATTGGAAAAGACGCGGGTTCGATTCCCGCTAGTACAAAAAATCTCTTTTTCCTTATTCTCAAATAATTTATAAAATTTTGTTTTTATTTAGTGCTCAAAAATTCTACCACAAACTACCAATTACTACCAGTAAGAAGACAATCTTGGTTATTAGTTTATATTATTAAATATATTGATTTTGCCCAATAGCTAAGACTAAAAATGTACTATTTTTAGAAATACCCAATCTCCATATCACATTTGTCTTAACAACCAACGCCATCTATCGGAATGCATTTACATGCATTAATCCAATATAGTAAGTTTAATGCCTCGGTAGTGTAGCGGTAGTGTATCCGACAGCTAATCATGGGGTCTTGGGTTCGATCCCCAGGTTGGGCTATGTTATTGAGCTTTTTTCTAAAAAGAAAAATTCTCAGTAGCAGCCCGGAGTTTGCAAATGTGCCCAGTAAAGGTCAATAGGCTCGCCCCTGTTATGTGGGACTTAAACATAGCTGGCGAGTCGTGGGTGTAATACACCTCTGCCTACCCTTTCGGGGAATACAGGCGTGATCCTATGTTTGTTAATTTTGCAATTAAAATTCATACTATTTGATGGCATGATTTTTAAACATTTTGATCATGTCAAATGCTAAAATATAGATCAAAATGTTCTCCAAAGAAATTAACAGAATGTTGTGGGTTTGATCCCACACAGAACAACTTTTTGTGTAATCTACAAATGGTTGACCTGAGTCTGGGTGTGAGTCTGAGTGTATATAGTGTCTGTGAAGCTGGATGTTTATAAAATCCCCTGAGATACAAGGATGATTCCTTAGAGCAAGGTTGTCTTTCTATTAATTACATTGCTTATAGTGACATTTACATCTTCATTCTACCTCCAATTGTTAGATTCTGGTATAATTATGCCAGACTTGTCTGGCATTTTTTCAATTGCTTAAGACATAAAATGTGAAAGTGGAAGGATGTAGATACCCCCTGTATCGAGAACGAGACTAACTTACCTAGACCAGATTGGTTATGTCAAGGAAGGTGGAATCAGATTCTACAAAACTGGCGAGCATATATAAATGTCAAGGAAGCAAGAATGTGTTTGAGAATGAGTCTTTTGGCACTCTGTTCTCCCCGCCTACCCCGCAAGACAGATAATGTGATGATAAATAAGTAAGTTGTATGAATATAAATTTTATACATTATATTGAGAATCAAACATCATTAGAAAGGAAATTATAGTTTAACTCAATATGTTTAACTCAACAAAAAATTATAATCTTACTATTATTTGATTTCACAACAGTGTGTAGAGATACAGAGAATATTATCTTAAAATACACATACACACACATCTTTGTACCAGTTTGAAATAGTACAATGACCCGCCTTAATAAGGATAAAAGCATAAATGTTTACATGTTAAACAGACTATACAATCTTACATGTGGTTGACCCTACAAAGCATGATTGTACAATGAGATAATACTTTTGATAGTGAACATTGTGAGGGAAAAGAATCTCAATTTAAGAATAATTCTTACCGGAATCTTGTACAAACCATAACATTGATCTGTATGATATATGGATTTAGGATGTAAGGGAATCACTTACAATTGTATGAGAGCCTTATTATCCGCCTTGCATTCTTGGAGTATATCATCCGCCTCCAACACTTGTGACAAAGTTACGTTCTGAAACAATAAAATAATCACGATATTCACTTTTTATACACTAAACACTCATACGCTGCTCAGCAGGGCCGTATGCTCTCATTCTCCTAATAAACCCTGCTTTTTCATCACAAATGACATCACTATCATGAATTATCTAAATTCTTTATTTCAGCACTCCTAACCATCAATTTTTGATGCAAATACGCACCTCCTCTTTTAGAAGAGAATTTAACTCCCTAACAGCAATATAATTTCCGCTCCAAAACATAGTTAAAATTAATAAGTACAAGATGTAATATTAGTCTAAATCCATAGAAAATTTTATTATAATCTTAGCGTTCCTGAGAATGCAACGATCAGTTTTCTTTTTGACAGTTGGATTGCCGGTGTTGCTATTTAGGTAATATATCTTATCTTATCTTCTTGTTTAATGGCTCTTGTTGTGGCAGTGTGAGCACAATTTCGCCAATATCGAGTATTAATTTAAGGTAGAAGGTAATATATATTCCTATTATAGTGATTGTGACTCGAAATGACGTTACTAAACGTCGCGCGTCAAAAAGCCGTGTTGTTAATACTTTCTAACATTTCCGTGAATTTTACACATTTTGAAACAAAACTACGTTTACGGAATCTATCGCGTTTACTTGATAACCTTACAGAATACCACAGTCAAATAAAGTTATGTAGTGCTTACGCATGCCTAAAATTTTAGTTTTTTAAAACAATGAAAAACATAGTATCGCGTCTGTATCCCCGAATTTTCAATTAAATTTTGAAATAAATCTCAAATGTTTGAAAAAATCGCGCCATCAAATAGTATGAATTTTAATTGCAAAATTAAACTTACTATATTGGATGCATGTAAAGCTTGCCGGTAGATGGCGTTAGTCGTAAGATAAATGTGATTAAGAATTTGGGATGATCGAAGGATCAGTAGGGTAGCTTAGTGGCTTAGAGCACTTCCTCGGATTGGAAAAGATGCGTGGTTCGATTCCTGCCTCCACTAAAATTCTCTTTTTCTTTATTCACAAATAATTTGTAATAATATGTAAAAAGTAGCGGAGCATGTCAATTGCTAAAAGAAATAGATCTAAAATTGTTACTAGTAGTTACAACTAAGCGCGCGGCTGATCTGTCGGCTCGGCCGGACAAAAACAAAAATCTGTCACAACATGTCGCGTTTAAACTCCGACTCCCTATCCGAAACTTTTATATCGGATTCGGTTACGGTTACGGATAATTTTTTATTTCGGATATCCGATAGTTTCGGTTACGGATACGGAGCTCCATAACATCCCTTACGTCCCTAGTATAAAGTCGCTATCCGCGTCTGTATGTTTCTCCGCTATTTTCTTATAAACTATGCATCATATTTTGAAACGGTTTTCATTGTCATTTAATATTTTTGTATTCAAAAAGGCATTGGAAAAAAGCTTTTTTTAAAAAGGTAATACCCAACTACTTAAAAAACTATGTATAATTTACTAACTGGTGCCAGCAGCTGCGCAATAAGTATTTCTACAATAATTGTAGTATGTCTACTTAATATCACAAATATTTAGCTAATTAACACTCATGGACTTATAAAAAATAGGTTCCATATACGTCCATGGTAACACTATCTAATTAATCTAATATATAAAATTCTTGTGTTTAGTTTTTATACCTACTCCTCCGAAACGGCTTGACCGATATTGATTAAATTTTATATGTATCGTCAGTAGGTATGAGAATAGGGTTATAACTATTTTTATACCCCACAGTGTTAAGGGTAGCTCGCCCCAAAATTTACCTACATTTTTACCCTCCTACCACCAACCCTTACTTTTTAATAACATTTTGTATATTTTAACTCCGGGCGATAGCTGATCAATGGGGTTCCGTTTTGCCATCTCTTGAGTAATATTGTTCTGTGTTTGCCATACTCCTCTGCTTGGGAGCAGCATTATAGCAAGTTTCGTCAAGCGCAATTTTTCAAATACATTTTAAAAGTAAAGATTAAAAAGATATATGTAATAATATTTTCATACTCTAGAAATAATTCATATGACCATAGATAATATACTAATATAAAATACATATGACAAAACAACGTTTACCGGGTCAGCTAGTCGGTATATAAAATATAATACTTTCTGATATTTACGCGATTGTTAGGTACACATTTTGAAATAAAACTAGGTTTACGGAATCTATCACGTTTACTTGATTTTACTACTATCCCGACGTTTCGAATAATTTACAGCATTCGAAACGTAGTTTTATTTCAAAATATATAAAATTATTAAAAAAAAAACTGGTTCTCCCATATATCTTTCATTTTTGCATTAAAATTGTTACGTTATTTAAAACAACCGCGCTCCCGTGTCTCCAGAAACTGTAGTCATTTATAAATACATACACAGTGACTGTATTTCAAATTTCAATGATTCTATTTACAAAGAACAAAGAATTTCATAGTTTGTGCTTCCATTTGCCCCTAAAAGTTAAAATTTCCAAAAAGCCTAATGTATATCATAAAATAAATCTTTATTCTAATTTCAGGTCTGTAATTCAGAGTAAATCTGAGATTGGTCAAAACAATGTAGACCACAAATTTTATATTTTCTTAAATTTAATATGCAACCGTGTGAAATTTTCAGTCATGTGTAAATTCAAAACATTTTTTTTATCTTATTTATTCACGCTGCACGCAAAAACTATTGCACTGATTGTGATGAAACTTTTTTTCACCTATATGAAATGAAAGAAAACGGCTATCTCCTGCTACAGCCAAAACGCAACGATGTACTTCATGGCCAGTCCCGCTACCAAGTAAGTACTCCCACTTGGTACCCAGCCCTACCACCAGTCATGCAATGGATCTTAGTCGCCTCATACGACACGCGTGGGAAAGAATGGGGTGGTGACACTTGTATTCTTAGTCCGTCACCACAAGGAAAGCTGTGAATACACGCAGTGTATGAATTCATTACCTTCGTGTTCTGAACACATTAATTTATTTTTAGAGGGCAGTAGCAAATGGGTACCCATTGGACCTAAACCTATGGGCAGTGTACGAAGATAAATGGAAAATTTATACAATTATTAAATTCCTTTATTAGCTATTAATAACAATATAAATTAACAATCATCGTTTATTCTGCAGAAGTTGCATCGCAAGCGCCTCGGCTTCGTTGACTGAGAGTGAAGCAGAAATGTCCTGGACTTTCCGCACCTTGCGAGGCGTCACACTGGCTTGAGGGATACCTTTTTGCTCGACTAGTTTCCGTTTTGTGGGCCTATGGAATGTTAAAAACATAATAGAATTATTTTACTTGTGGTGTTAACAAATAAGAATTTGGCAGCTTTTTTTATTGCTATTATTGCTAATGATAGCAGACGAGCCACGCCCCACGTGATGGTAAGTGGTAACCGTCGCTCATGGACTCAACTATATCGAGAGTATAGTCAAGCCGCTGCGCATCGTTTAATTTCTCAGATATGAGATGAAAGAATAAACGGCTATCTTCTGCTATAGCCAAAACACACTGATGTGCTTCATGACCAGTCACACAGAAGACTGTGGTACCGACCCGTTCCGGCCCGATAGCAAGCGAGTACTCTCACTTGGTACCCAGCCCTACCACCAGTACTGCATTGGGTGATAATTGCTATTCTGGGTCTGGGCGTACTTTGTTTTCATAATAAATTATTGCATGTTTGTAGCATACCCCATGATACAAGGATTATTCTCAAGTTCAGGATGTTGTAATTATTGATTGATTTGCTAGTCCATTACATTTAAGTGAAAAGTTCTTACTAGACCTAGAAAACTTTCTTGTTATTAAAGAATTTGCTACTACTGCATATTTAAGCCATACCGTAATAACAACCAACAATAATCCTGAAAAAGACTCGTTTCCTGTAGGTGTCAACCCTATTAATACCAAACATTGGTTTATATGGTGCCCAGTGACTTACCTAATGAAATTTACATGTTATACAGGAACAGGTATGAGTGACATTCTGTTTGGTGCCTTTTAAAATAGTAATAGCAATGTATAAAGTAAAATTTACATGAGATCAAAAAGTAACATAGCTTTAGTTCATTGTCAGTTTAGTGCAAGGATGGTAAGTGGTAACAGACCAGACAAGAAATAGTAACTGGTACTCAAAGGCTCGGCAAAACTTTGTAAAATGTCACTGGCATAGGAAATAATAAAAACTAATTGACTACTTACAAACTAAGCTGGAAACTACCAGCGTGTGATAACAAATATTAATGTATTTAAGCCATAAATGTTCATATGTATTATGTCATGCAGTCGGCAACTAATCCTGTCTTGTATAATATATTTAATTATAGAGGAGTCTATATCATTATTATAAATTAAAATATGACATTACCTGTGGTATTTTTGATCTATTTCTGAATCTTCATCAGAATCTTCCCCATTTGGAACTTCAGGTCCACTTTCGTCATCAGAATTACCTTTGTCATCATCTTTTTTACCATAATATTTATCAGGGTCAGGTAACCAAGATAGATCTGGGCCGTCTGACTCCGACTCAGAACCAAAGTCATCCTTCTCTCCTTCATCCTCCTTCTTTTTGTTTTTGAGCTTGCGTTTTTGCTCCTTATGTTTTGCTTTCACTTTTTCTCTAAATCTTAATTTATCAAATTTATCCTCCTCTTGTAAAACAGCTTTAGCTTTTTCGATGTCAATGCCTCCAACATTTTCACTGACAAATTGTTTTGCTAGATCAGATTTCACATCTCTCTTTTCATCTTCTATTGCAATTCCTTCTTCTGTAAACTTGACTGTTGTATTCACTTTAATTTTCTTCTTCAGTAATTTCTTAGCTATGGCTGCCTTGGTTAAAGGCTTTGCTTTCTTTTTTGAAATAGTTGCCTGTTCTTCAATAGGTTCATTTCCTGGATCTACATCCACCTTTTTAACTTGCAAAAAGTCTTCCTCATCACTATCTGCATCTTCATGAAAATTGAATTGGATAACTTCTCCTTTCTTTTTATTCTTTTTAACTTTTTGTATAACAACTTCATCATCCTCATCCTCAGTAGCACTTTGGTCAGTGTCAGCATCAGATTCAGTTTTTGATTTAAGCTTTTCTATTGGATCATTATCAATTGCATCTTCTTTCCTCTTCTGAGCATACTGGTGTTTCTTTAAAAATTTAATATATGGTGGAACTATCAGTCCTAAGGATCTAGCATAGGCATCTGTGTCCAGTAGTTGGGCATTAAATATTTCTTTGTTCTTCATTAAGAATATAGACTTGACATAACTCATAAAGGCTCTTTGAGCACTTTGTTTTAGTTCAGTACTATCTGATAACAAGCCTTCAATCTTTCTTTGAGGGGCTTGTACTTTTGATGGATCTACAGCTATTTTATTAATTGGAATCTTACTCTTTTGTAAATCTTCTACAAATTTACCCTCTGGTGGCAAAAGCATTAAAAGGCCTTCACCTTTACCAAAGAAACCTCTAGCTGTTCGTCCAGCTCTATGGATATATGTTTCTACATCTTCTGGACAGTCCATTTGTATAACCCAGTTAACCCTGGGAAAGTCTAGACCTCTAGACGCCAAATCAGTAGCAAAAAGGACAACATTAGATTTCCTGCAGAACTCATTGTAAATTTTTTCTCGCTTCTCTTGGTGTAATGTTCCATACAGCGCCAAAAGACTGACACCAGGTCGCAACTTACAAAATAATTCATAAATGTACTTGACTTGTTTACATGTAGCCATGAATACAATAACTTTCTGTTTTAAGTGGTTCCTTATGAAAGACCAAAGAATTCCAACTTTTTCATCAATCTCACATACAATATAACTCTGCTGAAGTGACTCTGGTGTGACAGTAGCCGCCTGTTCATGAGGAGCTACGTATGTGGGAAACTTTAAACTGAGTCTAGCAAGATCTTTTACTGATTTAGTCTGCGTAGCGGAGAATAAGAGAGTTTGTCTTTCTGGTGGTAAATTCTCAATGATGGCATTCATTGTAGCTTCAAAACCCATGTCTAAGCATCTGTCAGCCTCATCTAAAACAAGGATTTGTAGATGGCTACAGTCAAATAAAGGATTTTCATCCATATGTTGAAGAAGGCGGCCTGGTGTGCAAATTAAAATGTTTATTTGATCCATTCTCTTTCTTTCAAACTTCAAGTTCTGTCCTCCGATTATAAGACCAGCTGAGAAGTCATGAAGGAATCCAACTTTTCTCAAAGTTTCATATATCTGATATGCCAATTCTCTAGTTGGTGATATAACTAGAGCACCAACACCATCCAATCGGGTCCATTTCTTACAAAACAAATTTTCTAGTATTGGTATTAAAAATGCTAATGTTTTTCCCGAACCAGTCTTGGCAGCTCCCAAGATGTCTTTGCCTTGTAATGCATAGCCTATGGCCTGTTTCTGGATCTCTGTAGGTGTGACATAGCTATTGTCTTTCAGACCTTTCAGAGTTTTCTGTGATAGAGGCATATCTTTAAAGGTCTTGATTTCATTTACATTTATCTAAAAATAATTATAAATGAAAATTGAAATAATTAATCGCTTGGACAAAAAGTTAAATGGTTTAACTATCAAATTTTGTAAAAATCGAAAAAGTTGAGTGTCTGTGACATGTGTATGTAAATAATTATTTGGTTATTGCAGAGGTCTAATCTGAATTTATTAAATGGAAATATATAAATTACGTATTTTGTGGATAATTCATAAAACTAAATATTGTATATTCATAAGAACTTTTAATGATTTACAAACCTTGTCGTATTGCCCTTGTAAATATTGTATGGCAGCATCTTCCTCCGCGCTTTTTTTCTTTCTGGGTTTATATAATTGCACTTTCTTACGTCGAACTTGTTTCTTTTGATCTTTTGCGTCTTTCATGGTGTTGAATAATTAAATATACATAATAATATTAATTCTAAGCAAGTGCGAAATTCATAAAACATTTACATCCAGCATCAGCATAGTCTGTGAGGTGAGCATCTGAGCATCAGCATGGCTTTGACATTTTAAATTTTTTTTTTTGTTTGTTTAAGGCATTGGAAGAACCATCAGCCTAACAGTAACTTATAAACATCGTTATTTCGGCTCTGTGCCTACGGCCTGACCTCTGAGATTACCTCCTCCATTTACGTTCACGTATCAGTGTGTGTACTCATTATCTATCCTGTTCCCTCCCTAAACAACCTATCTATCGCTGTCTCTTTCTCATGCTGTGCTAGACGGCTGGCTGGCTGGCGGGCGGGCCGCGCAGAGACCCGCTTATTTACTTCAGTACGCTTTTGTTTACGCAAGCGAACGGTGTGTATACCTACAATGTTAAGTGAAAATTCTTGAAAACGTTGAGTAACGTTCGTAGAAAATTAAAAGGAATAATATAAGGTGAGTAATTAATATGAATGTTTATTTTCACAGATAATTTCTCTTTCACGAGAATATTGTGGTTCCTATTTATCTCGGTTTGTTACCAGATTTATAGGTTACCTTAACATAATTTTGAATTAGACTCCGATCTCGGGTTAAAGCCCAGACGGTTATAGTCTCAAATCACGTATAAATTAACGTGAGTGGGCCACTCACGTTAATTTACCTGATACGAAAGTTGGGCCGACCGGCCTCGAACTTTGATACGATTGGACAGAAAATCTGGCCCGACCGGGCCCCGAGTCTGGCCCGACTGGGCCCCGAGACTGGCCCAACCGGGCCCGGAGACTGGCCCGACCGGCCTGGGAACCTGACCCGACCGGGCCCAATGGTTGACCGGCTATCACGCTGATCCGACCAACCATTCACCCTCTTGGTAATACTTAGTGTATTTACGATGATCGCCAATTATTTAAGCGCTCTTTTCCCTTCCAATTGACAGGTGGCGACTTCGCAAAATTTCATCACACTGGGTGAACTGTTCACGCGAAATTATGAAGAAGAAGAGGAGGAACAATTAGCTAAAGTTAAAACTATCATCGAAGAGAATCTTCCTATTGGATGGAGAGACTGGAAAGTCATCGATTGGTCCAAGGAGGAACTCCTCGGCAGGAAGATGGACCACAAGATCTTGAATAAAATATGTTTCGCAATCCCATCAGTGGAGCTGGTTAAAGCCTTCTATCCTGAAGCGAAAGAAATCGGCGAAAAAGCTTACAAAAATATGAAGCTGAAGCTATTAGACTGGGATATCTGCAGGGCCCTTATTACTAACCCAAACCAAGTAGCAGCAAAACTGCGTGGATCTTCTGCGCAAGCAGAAATATTCAAAAGGGCAGTAGAGACAATAAGAGCGTCTGTTTATTCCAGAGAACAGATCTCAGATGCATTGACAACTGATGTAGAGTCACATAAAAATAGAGTTAAAAACTTCTCTAGGTCTAATTCTGAAAGTCGAAATAACCCAATCAAACATATAAAGCGAAAGCGACCCAGACCACCATCGTCTTCATCGGAAGAAAACTCAGTTCAACCAGCAATTGACCACTTTTATTCGTCATCACCGGGAAGTAACTCCCCTAAACGCAGACGCTACTCATCATCACCTTCCTGTTCACCAAAACGAAATGCTACCAACTCCAGATTAGACCGTATAGAGTCCATGATACAAAACTTATATGAAATGATGAGCACAAACAATAATGAAAATAAACTCAATAATTCGAGCTGGCGAGCTCCCAGTCCGATACTGGATTTTTGATTGGGACATATTCTCGCCGTCAACAAAAGAGAGTGAGCCAGCTATATCCAGGGCAAATCCAATTCTGTAGCAACAAGGTATTAAATGTCAAAGGCTTGGGGAACCAACATGGAACAGGATTCGCTACTCTGACTCGCAGAAAAATCTTCAAGCCTCACCAGTTTTCCATTGTCTTCACATAAATGCAACAATGTACCAACACTCCCACCCCAATCAGCTAAAGGATCTGCTGGGGAAATGTGACTCCGCGTTTGGTACTATAACTCATGGACTTTTGATACAGCGACTGAGACTTCAGGAAGCCCTAAAAAAAGTAGTGGAACAACACCCAGAAGCCACAGAAAGCTTAAAGAAGATGCTAGCCTCAGAAAGTGAATTCCGTTCAATATCCGACGACTTATTGCAATACACTTGTGGCAAACGTGCTGAAGTAATTGAGTCTCGACGAAAACTGTATGAGCCGAAGAATAATATTTACCGATCGGTTCTCAACGACATTCCACCATCGGGTTCTCATTTATGGGACGAAGAAAAATTACAAGAGGCGATCAAAACACATGGTGTTTCTAAAATTGCTTCGGCCCCTCGTCGTATATTATCGAACCATATGTATACGGAAAAGGAAAACAAACCAAAGCAGCCTCGAGACCCTAACTCCTTCAGAAAACCAAATCAAGGTGTCAAAAAATTCAGGAAAACTGAGTTCAAACAGCGACCTCAGAAACCACAGTCATCAAAGGACCATAAACGTCACAATTATAAGGAAAGAGGTGGAGGGGAGAGACGGCGTTATCTTTGACAACCAAGGCTTTTGGGCGGAACAACTAGCAGACCACTTAACAGCGTGGCAAAATCTAGGTGCACCAAAACCCATCATAAGCATCATAAAAGGCTACGTAATTCCGTTATCAGAAAAACCTCCAATCACAACCTTAACACCATCATTACTGGAAAAATTCCGAACACCAACTTCCCCGTTGATGGACCAAGAAATTACAAAAATGAATAAAGAACCAGGGTGGAACCAAATCGGTATCACTCCTAAAACTTGCAGGCGATATCTTGACTATGGCGTTACGCAAAAATATAGACATACTAATAGAACATATTCCAGGTCAGTACAACGTAATATCAGATCATCTATCCAGGGGCAAAAGTTTACCAGACTGGCACCTATCGAACTGGGTACTGAAAACGATTTTCAGAAAATGGAGTACTCCATGCATCGACCTATTCGCAACACAGAAATCGGCAGCTGTCGCAAAATACGTCACACGATTTCCATGCCAACGGGCAGAATTTGTGAACGCATTCACAAGTACGTGGGACTACAAACTAGGGTGGATATTCCCGCCTCGCCGTTAATACCCAGGATCCTACAACACCTCAACCAATGTCGAGGAACCTTCATACTGATAGTCCCCAGATGGGAGAATGTCTTCTGGCGACCGATACTCAAGAAAAAATCTGTAGACAAACCGTTCACAATACGGAACCTGGTCAACCATTTGATAGACCTCCGAACCAATCAACCTCCCCCGAAAACACAAGATTTGTACTTGGAAGCATGGAAAGTACGGGGTGGGCTGATTTAGTGAAAAATTGGTCAACCAAAGAAAAACAAATTCTAGAGACTTCATGGCTCAAATCATCTCTGGGCACCTACTCGGCAGCATGGAAGAGCTGGCGCCTGTGGGCTAAGGATAAAAAAGTTTCAGTAAATAGCCCGAATCCTACAGAAGTAGCACAATACCTTTGTTACTTATATTTTAAGAAAAACATGTCATATCGAACTATCTGTCTGCACAAATCAACAATAGCAACATTCTCAAATCCTCTAAATTCTGACAAAATATCTAACAACCCGCAAATAAAACATACCCTTAAAGGAATTTCAAATACAAATCCTCAGACCTTACGAGCAAAAATATGGGATGTAAATAAATTATTAACCTGGATACGCCATAATCCACCAGACCCAAGCAACCTTTTTCAAGTCTCCAGACATTTAGCGATACTACTGCTTTTATCATCTGGAAGGAGAGTACATGACTTGACCCTTCTGAGAATAGATGATGATTTCCTGGAACTGTCAGAAAATGAAGTTATTTTCTGGCCACAATACGGGTCGAAGACGGATAAGTTGCAAAATATACAGTCAGGATGGAAACTACTGAAAAATGATCAAGAACTATGGGATTTTGTAGACTGGGTTAAGAAATACATTGACATATCACATTCAAGGCGACAGGCCAATAGTCAGATAATTCCATACATATTTGTGAAGACACGAGGAAAATCAGGTCCGGCCTCTCGTTCTGTAATAGCTGGATGGGTGCGAACAGCCTTATTGTCAGCTGGAATCGAAGCAGGTGCAGGTAGCACCCGATCCGAAGTGGCCACTTACTGATTTAATAATTGTCTGCCGCTAGATGAAGTATTGAAAAGAGGAAATTGGCAAGGCCCAAACAACTTTTTTAAACATTACTATAGAGAGGTTGATAAGTCTACAACCAGTGAGGCTAATACTATTAATAAGAACATGGTGACTGAATTTTTTGTGCCATTGTAATAAGCAAGATCTCATTTATTTTATGTTTTTAAACTTGATTTTATAATCAGTATTATTATTTTTTTTGTACCTATACCTGCCTAGGTCTAGGAGTGGTTACTATTAGTAGGTATTCAGAAGTTTATTTATCTGATCTGTTACTTTTATCAAGAAGTTATTTATTATTTTATTTTATTATTATTATAAAGAAGAAGACTGAGCTTTGATTAATATGTGATTTAAGTTCCTTAAAATATCACATTTGTGATGTTAAAAGTCCAAAAATCTTTATTTGTACCTATTGATATCTTCTAGCTAGAATAAAACTATGGTTATCTCTAGCAAATTCTTTCTTTTATTTCAATTTCTAAAATCTATCCAGTAATTCAATTGTTCCTTCTTTATGATTTTTTATCACAGTACGCTGCTGTGCTGATAACTAACATACCGGCAGATTTAAGACATATCTCAGAGGTCAGGCCGTAGGCACAGAGCCGAAATAGACCAATTTTCCCCCCAAGGGGAAGAAAATTGATATTTCGGGTCTTGCCGTAGGCCTGACCGGGGCAATTACTTGCCGGCTGATATAGGGTACTGAAGTAAATAAGCGGGTCTCTGCGCGGCCCGACTCTAGCCGTCTAGCACAGCATGAGAAAGAGACAGCGATAGATAGGTTGTTTAGGGAGGGAACAGGATAGATAATGGGTACACACACTGATACGTGAACGTAAATGGAGGAGGTAATCTCAGAGGTCAGGCCTACAGCAAGACCCGAAATATCAATTTTCTTCCCCTTGGGGGGAAAATTGGTCTATTCTCTCATCACACGTAAGTTTAGTTCATAAAACAAGTCATAGTCGAAGTCAGTCATATAAAATAAGTCAGTTAAGTCAAAGTCCCACTCCAGTAAGACGATGGCGATCTTACTGAAGCTTCTATGGACTTTTGGAGACAACAGGAAAAAACACGTTATGTCGCATTACATCACTTGCCAACACTTATGCACATACACAAATAGTTAATAAGCAAAAGGCTACCACTTTTACACATTAATACTTGAAATAACACAAGTTTAGGAAAATGATGCAGAGCGACGACATGATCTTCTTCGTGTTCCCGCCAAAACTCTGACATTTTATATTCTTATGACCACAGGCTATTATACTACTTCTTATGACATTTCGTAATGTCAAATGTGTTATTCTGCAATAAAATTTCTTCAATCGATTATAATCTAGATTCTGTTCATATTATGTAATTTATTTACAAAATTTTAACCTTCAAAATGCCTACATAGGTACTCGATGTGGGGTTATATTATATCTTGCTAAATCACTATATAAATAGGTTTTTTTCATGGATTGATTCCGACTAATCGATATCGATATTATAACTATATAATTGGAATCTCTAGATAATTCATGTCAAATGCTCGTAGAGTAAAAATGTTCTATGGTCAAACAAATGTTTCCGAACGCGCTCAGTGATGATATTCTGTTTCTGTTTCTCTGCGAGCATAAACAAATTTGACGCGTTTGTGGCAGGACGCATTAAAGATATTAAATTGAATTGGAATTATCGTAATTTTTAAAAGTATTCTAATTTCGCAATTGCAAGGACAACAGTAGGTAAGTTAGTATTATTGCTACAATTATTACTTATTTGTTCTTTTTGTTTGCAGTACCTGTTTTGAGGATATATTAATTTCCTTTGTTAGATAATCTCGCTAACTGTATCAGATGTTGTGGTTTATATTTCTTTGTTCCGTAAAATATTTTGCACCTTTATCAAATCAGTCTAATAAACGCACCTTTATCAAATCAGTCTAATAAACGTTCCCTAAAGAACCAGCCGTAGAATTGTGTATTATGTGTATTGTAATTGTATTTTTTCAATAATTCGATAGTGATTAATTTCATATTTTTAAAATTTACAATTGTATTTAGCATATGAAAAGCATGCTTATCGATTATATTAATAAATAATTTCTGCAGAATCATAAGTAGGTAGGTAGTCCATCCATCCATCAGCCTTTCGACGTCCACTACTGGACATAGGCCTCCCCAAGAGAACGCCACAACGAGCGGTCTTGTGCCGACCGCATCCTTTTTTTTTGTGCTCATAATGCCGTAATCGCCACGCTTGGCAGGCGGGTTGGCGATCACAGTGGATGTAGTATTTGTTTTTGATTGTTGTATACTCGAGGGAGTGCTGCTGCCCAGGTATACCGGTATTCCCTCAGTCGGCTCTTACGACTCCCGTGGGTAGAGAGGGGTGGGACAATTCTAAAGCCGGCCCCACACGGCTAAGGTAGGTAGTAGGTTCTATAATTATGCTCTATCTAGTACCTACCTACATACTATAAAAAAAGAGGAAATTATAGTTTAAAATATTCTATGTAGGTACCTACCTATGTAGGTACCTACCTATCTAGGCATAATTTGTATATTCTCAGAAATTACTTTGTGTACCTACCCAATGTCGCTATTTCCTGTTAATCTTCATGTAGATTAGACGATATTATAGGTAGGTAGTATACCTAATTGATATTCTAGAGTTGTGGATAATTGATTTCGTGCTTTTAGATCGTAAAACGGTTTGTCCTCTCCTCATCAATTGATTGAGGAAGTTAAATTAATATAATTCGCATTAAGAAAACAGTTTATTGTTTTAATCAAATAAAAATAATTAGGGACACTGGGACATTTTGTATAGGTACTTCTTTACAAATATTTTTTATCTGACTACGGCCAACCCAAAGGAAGGGTTATGTTTTTAGCAGTCTATTTATTTATATGTATGTTTGTATTTACGTATGCTCCTCCGTAGCGCCTAAACTATTCATCCGATTTTGATTAATGGTGTCAACCGATTAGTTGTGACTCGGGTAACATAGGCTACATTTTAACAGACTTCAACAATAGCTTTATTTAGCGCGGTTTTTAAATATATTTTTATATGAAAAATTGTAGCTTATTTTAATAGTTATTCTGCTATTCCGGGTGAATAAAAGAAAAAGGTCAACACATTTAACAACAATTAGGTCCAGCCATTCTTGCGTTATAAATGGTGTAATTGGGCCTATTTTATTTAACTTATATAATATATATACTATAGTAGTATAGGTACTACCTATACTATATTTATAGATAGAGAATAGATAGACGAATAGAATACCTACTACCATGATTCTCAGATCTCCAAAATAAGATAGTTTCAGGCCACATAAGAAGCTGGCATAATGTGCTTTGGCAGACTTACTTATCATCACACTATCTCCCTAGCGGGGTAGGCAGAGAGAACAGAGTTCCAAAAGGCTCTATTCTTGCATATATATATATATCTCTCGCTTCCTCAACATTCATAACTCTCTTTATATACGCGCGCCGGTTTCGTAAAACTCCTGACTCCACCTTCCTTCAAAACATGACCGTTGTTTTGTCTAGGTTGACGAGTCTCGGTCTCTCCCTTGCACTTTCGCATTGTAGGTAGGTAGGTATTAACTGATTATATGATTTTAGAGCCTGATTCAATTTCTCAAGCTACACATACTTAATATATGTATACTTCATAATACTGTCATAATTACTTATATTAATAATAATCATGGTCTTATTATTGCGCCACAATTTATAATATAATGATGATAACATCGTATAGGTGTTACTGATACTAAAATGATCTCATCTATGCCAGAGACCATGTGTTTTTGCGTATAAAGATAATAATGTTTTGCTTTAACAGTTATCTATTATAATATTATAATGGAATAAAAGCAGTCCATATGAGACTAGCTTTTCACCCGCTTTAACGTCACTGTTCCGGCTTCGTAGGTTGATGTTATTATTATTTTTTTAGCATTAGACATGCATAACCATATAAATTAACGTGAAAATGTGAAATCGAAAATAACAGTTCACGAGCAGGATCCTGCTTCCATCCATCATCCATCCATCAGCCTTTCAACGTCCACTGCTGGACATAGGCCTCCCCAAGAGAACGCCACAACGAGCGGTCCCGTCATATGCTAATGCCGTAATCGCCACGCTTGGCAGGCGGGTTGGCGATCGCAGTGGATTTTGTTAATACACGAGGGAGCGCTGCTGTCCACTCCCCCAGCATTCCCTCGGTCGTCTCTTAAGACTCCCGTGGGTAGAGGGGTGGGACAATTCTAAAGCCGGCCCCACACGGCCAAGGTTGTGCTTGTGACTGTTATTTTCAACTGACTTTTACTGAAAAGGTGATCATCATGATGTCATGCTTGCCTTGTGGAGTTCACAAATTTGTGATCCAACTCGGAACCTCGGTCTTTAACATTAATAATGTTGTTATTTAACGTTAATAAATAAACTTATTGTGTAGATACAAGCAGTGACCATGAAGACCCTGGTGGTGTTGCTGTGTGTGGTGGCAGCAGTAAGTGCTGTCTCCTTCTTCGATCTCGTCATGGAGGAGTGGCACGCTTTTAAGGTATTTGCTGTATATATTTATATTTGAAATTGAATTTTGTAAATATAAAATGTATAGAAGTGAAGAGTAAAAACGATAACAATGCTACTGTGGTTGACATGACACATTGACAGTCTTAATGTTTTCTAGATGAATAACTATATTAAGTATATAATTAAATTGATATATGTAGGTATTTGTTTCTCTATATATGTAGTTGGAACACGACAAAAAATACGACAGTGAAATAGAAGATAAGTTCCGCATGAAGATCTTCGCGGAGAACAAGCTGCACATTGCGAAGCACAACCAGCGCTATCAGCAGAAACAGGTGTCCTTCCGGCTCAAGCCGAACAAATATGCCGACATGTTGCATCATGAATTCGTCCATACCATGAACGGGTTCAACAAGACGGGCAAGTAAGTATTCAAAGTTTTCTTTATTTATTATAATTGTTTACTTCTTTATGATATCGATTGGCTGATTAAAATTCCGTTGCCTCGTCTGTAGGTTGTTTAGATAAAATAATACGTGACAGTTGTCGCCAAACAAAAATAATTTCCTGAGTTTCCGCTTATATCGCCAAACAAGAGTTCACAATGTCAATGTCACTTGTTGTTTTGACATAAACAAAGCAGGAACGTTTTTTTAACAAGTCATTATCTGTCATAATAATGATAATGAGTAATGATTGATGATCTCTGCACACTCACAGCCAATAGTAATCATTTTTTTAAGATATGTACAAACCATCCACCCTCCTTTTTTAAATAATAACAACGACACAAGAGCATAAAGACATGGTTATTTTTTAAAGAAATGTTTTGCCCTATAATGAACATGATGGTTTTGCTCTCTAGCAAGAATGGTCATATACTTCACCTGTGATATCTGGAAATTATCTCTTCTACCTGTGTAGGCATTGAAACGATCTTCCTGCTGCGATGTTTCCAGCTACGATGTCTTTTTAACATAGAAAAGAACAGTACATACTTTGTTCAGACAGTAAATACACTATGTCCAGCTTACGTTAATCAACATTCGTTTGCGTCAGAAAGGTTGTTATCGATAATATTCGACCTCCTTTGGTTACTGATTTTGTTGAATTCAACTGATGGCATTGCTTCGTATCTGTTGTTGAACCTGCATCATACTTACACCGTTATGGGCACCACCCAAGGGGCCCAGTGCCGTGCGGCCCACAAAGTCCGTATAGAGTCGACTTACGTGTTCTCCCCCGCGCAGACACAGCAGGGCGCTGTACAGCAGCAAGGGGCGCGACATGCGCGGGGCCACGTTCATCCCGCCGGCGCACGTCACGTACCCGGAGCAGGTGGACTGGCGCGGCAAGGGCGCCGTCACCGACGTCAAGGACCAGGGCAAGTGCGGCTCCTGCTGGTCCTTCAGCACTGTGAGTACATTTACATGTTGCATATTTCTAGATTAGAGTAAAACAATATGGACGGTAACGTGTGATTCGCAATACAGGCGAAGAGCGGGCGGTTTTATTTAGTAGATGACGGCCCCACATTACCCTGTTCGTTGCCCCGAATAACAGGGTCTGTGGTGAGGCCCATTTTTTCCCGCCTCAACAAAAAAAGGGTATTTACCCAAAGAAGTGGTGCACCATATAAAATGTTGCCCCATTCGCTAACTTACGTTATTTTTTTTATTGACGGCATGAATTTTGCCGCCCCTTACTAGTAAATCCAAATGATGCGGTCCAAATTCTTCGATGAAGTCGTGCTTGACCCGAATGGACTTCAGAATTAAGTCAAAATATAAATATAAACACTTAATTATTTTCTATGCAAAAACAGCTATCCTAATATTGATCAATTAAATAGTTTCGGCAGATAACAAGCTCATTTTCGAATTTATAGTATTAATAACGGTATTGGAAAATTAACCCCCTCGAAAGTAAATGGTACTTGCCGCTTTTAGACTCTAAAGTAGGGAAGTGCTTGGTCGTAAAGACAAATGTGATGAGGAGATTGGGTATGGCCGAAGGTCAGTGCGGTAGCTCAGTGGCTTAGAGCACTTCCCCGTTGCAAGGGACGCAGGACGCACTAATTATATTTTTCCTCATTCACAAATAATTTGTACTTTAAAGGAAAAACACCTATTAAGTTGGTACACAAAATCAGTCAACAAAGACCATGTAAAGATCAAACATGAACATGCTCGAGAGAAATGTGGATGGAGTCGGCTGTCTTTCCCCTATAACTAGTACACAGCGAGACCCTTCACGACTGTACCATAGTGCACAGTCGCAACTCGTTTGGGTGTAGAGCGAACTTAGTATATATCCGATATATCCGTAAGCATTACAGTTGACTGTACGAACGATTGTATTTCATTGCCTACCCATCGCGCTAACAGGAAATTGCTGGGAAAATAAATTTAACTACTATAATGTTAGTAATGTAATGTTCGGCATAATACATATTTTGCAATCAACAATAGTGACGTAAATTCAAATTTTGATTATGTCATCGAAACTTTGGCATACTGTATTTATAGATACAAATACATGATAAATAACGTATTTTTTTTTGCATAATAATGTAAACTGTGATATTAGTTACCGATAAAATTAAAATGACGCGACGCCGCTGTCTCTGAAACGTTTTTTATTAATTTTTAAATGTAGATATAATACGTTTTTCATAAAGATTTTAGTACATAATATTTATAGGCCCCGCATTCGCGAAAAAGATTATATAAAATAATACATTTATTATTGTAAAGACGAGCCTTTGAATTGTTTGGTTAAATCTCACATCTCACGCAGGTTCCCGATATAGAAGCGAGATAAAATGTACCTATGTAGTTTTGTCTAATTAAGAACTATCAAACAAGTTTCCCCAAAATCTGTATAGAATCTTTTTCGTGATTCGAGAAAAAAACAAAGAGTATGTCTCTTTATTTGTACGTTCTCTTCGAAAATATAAAATGTATTTATTTCTCAAATATTTTAAATGTACAGACGGCTCTGTTAAAGTTTTATAACGGTACCTGTCCAACGCTTAACTTTTGAGTAACTTTTCAGCATTATTTGGTCATTTACAAATGCTTTTGTGTTGTAGTCTCGAGTTCAAACTGTCCCTTAGCCATTTCACTCGCAATTAGGCTAACAAAGTAGTCGTATTATGTGTTTAAGAAAATATTCTCTTTTAATGTAACTTTCGCTCTACTGGTATAACTACTAACATATAATTGAATTAATATGGAATTGTCATCGCGTTTTCGCTTGCATAGTTCGATATTGTGTTTATGTAAAAAGGCGGGTTCAGCTCTATAAAACCAGTTTGCAAGTTGTCCGCGGCCGTGATTCACAGTTGTATTAAAAACCTACATAATTACGTACAAACAGCTGGACACAGCTACTTAGTTCGCTCGAACAATGTTAGACGCATTTATCCTCAATCTCTATGACGTGAATCTAAGGAAATTGAAACTTAAGTATTTAAACGGCAATGTTCAGCTATCGCTCTGATATGGTTTAAAGCACTTTAATGCTAAAGAGTGAAACACTATAACGGTTATAATGGTCCGAGTGCGACATTCCGTCTAAAAACGAGGATCAAGGAAATGAGGCTTGAAAAACTGGTTGTTTTGGCGATCGAGCAGCAGTTGTATTTCCACAGCTCCTCGCGACAGACGCTTAAACGACGAAACGGTAGCTTAGGCAACTATCGTTTAGATTTAGACCATTGGTTCTTAAACTTTTAATGAGGGATCATTTGGCAAAATTTGTCTCTTACCATAGACCACTAACTGTATGAGTAAATAAATACTAACATAAAAAAAATGTAGGTAAGTACCATGTTTTTGTAACGGACAAAAAAGTATAAAATACAGTAGAACCTTGATAATTTAAACCTCGACAACTTAATAACCTCTATAAATTCATAAAATTTTGTGTTCCCTTCCCCTCGGAGTCCAAAACCTCTTTTACTTAAAATACGAACCCTCTATAACTTGAACGAATAATTTGGGCATCGCACCTCAGTAGCTCACAGTAACAACGACGACCTTTGTAACTTCAATCATCTATCAATGAGTCAATTTAAGCGAATGTGCAAACAAAAAAGGTTCCCTGGAGACCATTGTTATTGCTTACACGTGTTTACCAACTGGCTTCAAATGTAAACAATATACGAAGGTCTAAGTACAGTAAGTTATTTATCAGTAACTTTTAGCTTTCGTTCCGGGAGCTTCTCTTATTGTATTTGCACACTGTACCTGAAAATTAATTCAGAACGAAAACTGAAAGCACTAACATATTATGCTGAGAAGTTAAAAGCGATCGAAGCAGTGAAAAGTAGTTTTTATGTAGAATAAAATAAACTTCAATAAATGTACCTTTAACTCTAAAATAAAGTACGTATGTATTAACATTTCAGTTTCATTTGCATTTAGCCTAGCTCGTCTATCTCTATCATTCCTAAACAAAGCTCATAAATGAACCTCTTTGTAAAAATAAAAACTCGTTAACTTAAACCCTCAGTAAGTAAAAGCCTCAATAACTCAAATTATTTAACGTTTCCCTTGGTCTTTATCTTATCGAGGTTCTACGTTAATACGTTATAAAAACATGGTACATATATTTCTTTGTTTTATTACAATTTTCTTCTTTTTTCACATTTTCCTGCCATCCACTTCTGAGCTATGGTCCAATTTTCAAGTTATCAGGAAGTTATTTTAAAATCAATTACAAAATTCTACCCGGACAGACATAGAAGAAAGCGAGTTTAATAAATATGAATTCATCAGGTCAAAGTTCTATCATAGCCTTAGACTTGGCTGTCACCACTATCGGCAAGGTCGAGCAACTTACGCTCGGTCAGTATCACATGGGTGAGCAAAATGTGACACGCATTTGTGAACACCTTATCGTCCGTGCGTGAGAATGCACGTTAATCAGTGGGTACCAGTGGTCAAATAACAACTCTGGCAGTCGTTACAGGTTGCAGTACTGAATAAAAAATCGGTCTCCGGTCTTGATGTATAACGTTCTCTACATATCTAAACTACATGGAATATACCTAGCTATAGCTCAGTCCAAAATGCTTGCTGTTGAGGGCTATGAAAACGACGAAGCAAATTATCGTTATGACTCCGAATACAGAACAAACGCCCCAAATTAGTAATATCTTATAGCCAATAATAACGATTACTTATAATACATTTTGTCCGTGTGGTGACGGATTAAGAATACAAGTGTCACCACCCCATTCTTTCCCACGGGTGTCGTATGAGGCAACTAAGGGAAGTAAGCAATTATCATCCATTGCATGACTGGTGGTAGGGCTGGGTACCAAGTGGGAGTACTCACTTGGTATCCGACCCGAGCGGGTTGGTACCACCATCTACCGTGTGACCGGCCATGAAGCACATCGTTGCGTTTTGGCTGTAGCAGGAGATAGCCGTTTATATTTCATTTCATCTGTGAAATGAATTGGTGAGCAGTGGCTTGACAATACTCTCGGTATAGTCGAGTCCATGGGCGACGGTTACCATTTACCATCAGATGGACCGTGGCTCGTCTGCCACTACATGCAATAAAAATAAAAAAATATGATCAGTATATTACATACAAACATACACTGTGTTAAGTATAAACAAAGAAAGGCGTCGCTACAATGACTCACACGATGAACATAATCTTGTAATCATTATTAGATTACGTTCTCGGCACCGTGCAACACAAATACCTAATACGCAAATGTTTATCGATAATTCAGTTGTTCATCCGTACAGTTCGGTAGGGACGTCACTAGACTTCTGCCCTAAAGTACTCTGTGACCTTTAATTGTCATTTACAAGTACGATTTTCGGAAAATTGTGCGCTAAACTACCTACTTTTTTTAAATCTCTATCTGTTTTTATGGTTAGCGCTCATCAGAAATTCTTTCTTTTTAAAAGGTTTTACATATTAGACTCATAGTCATAATTAGGAATTTGTCAATAAAACCATTCCTAATAAATAAATCAATTTGAAAATAGAAAAAAACTCAAACCTATGACGGCTATGAGTGTGACGTATATTTATAATACTATATCCACTTTAACTGTCGTAGATATTCTGTAGGTACTCCTAGTAATTTATTTTCATTTCACATGTTTACACTGATAGATTTATCATTGATAGACATGCCCACTATTTATTGTGGTTATAGGCAGGGCTTTTTTGTGGGGGCGCGTGGGGCCACGCCGTGCCCGCAAAGGATATTTCGAAAATATTGAAAAATTGCCATAAAAACTGAAAAAATTAAATTTGATAAAATATGAAAAAAATAAACAATTTTAGAAACCTTTACAAAATCCAATCTGTTTCCTGAACAGTTACCTCGTCATCTCATATGAGAATTCTCACAACAGTTGAGACTAACAGTTTCATCGCTATTGGTTATCAAGTTCAATGGTCCATCACTAAATATCTTTGACCCTTTGAAGTAAGTAAATTCGTTACGACACGACGTCTCACCTAGGGCAAATCAGAAACCGGTATAGTGAGAGGAGAAAATATTTGAGAAATCTTTGAGGATACGAATAAAAGTTACAACGTAAGTGAAATTAGTACGAAAGAGTAATCTCTATCGTACTAATTTCACTTTCTTTCAGTTTATGGATGTGTTAAATAGTATGAAATTAGGCAAAGCTACAGGTTGTGATAGAATAACGGTTGAGATGCTGAGGGCTGAACAAGGCGTGGTGGTCAGTCCGCTACACCGCCTTTTTAAACCTTAGCTGGGGGAGCGGCACTGTAACAGTAGACTGGTGCAAGGCTGTTATCGTACTTATAAGGAAAAAGGGTCGCAGCAAGACTGCAAGAACTACCGAGGCATTAGCTTGCTCAGCATCGTAGGCAAACTGTATGCCAAAGTTTTGGTTAAAAGAGTGATACATGCGACTGATGAGATAATATGGGATGCGCAAGCGGGGTTGAGGAACGGAAGAGGATGCATGTATCAGGTCTTTTCCTTACGAACAACAGCCCGAAAAATTCTTTGCCAAAAGCCAGAAGGTATATTGTGCTTTCGTAGACTTGTAAAAGGCCTATGACAGAGTAATAAGAAAGGAATTATGGTCGTCATTGTCCACATGAAATCACCGTACAAAGATTTGAAAGAGAGCTCGTATGGAATTGAGAATAAATGATTTAATCATCAAATGCCTCCTATACGCTGATGATCAGGTCATCTTACCACCATCAGAGGAGGAGTTGCAGGCAATGGTTAACATAATGCATGAAGCTTTGAAAGTGAAAGGGATGTCAGTGAATGTGAGCAAGACGAAAGTAATAGTCTTTGAAAGGGAAGAGAGCATAACAGATTGCGAGATTCTGATTGCAGGAGAAAGAGTGGAACAAGTGAAAGAATTTGTATACCTGGGTTCAAAGTTTACGAGAGATGGAAAGTATGATTGTGATATTGAACGGAGAGCGATGGCTGGAAATAAAGTGAATGGGGCATTGCATGGCTTTATGAACAGTCAGAAAGTGTCAAAAAAGGCACGACTGGCTTTGCATAGGGGGGTGCTGGTCCCTACACTTACGTATGGTAGCGAATGTTAGGCATGGCAGAAGAAGCATGAGAGTATGATTAATACTGTGGAGATGAGAAGTCTGAGAAGCATAGCTGGAGTGACTGGACAAAGTGTGAAAGAAGATGTAGTGTCTAAAATGGAGTAAGGAATGCTTAAGTGTTTCGGACACGTAGAGAGGATGGACGAAAGAAGATTAACGAAACAGATATACAAGGCGACTGTGATTGGGCAAGTTGGTAGAGGTGGATCTAGGCGATCGTATTTTGACCATATCGGAGATGTTCTTAAGGAAAAGGCCAGGTTAAGAGTACTCATAACCAACGAGCATGCATGAAAGCGCTGATGAAAGTAGATGAAGCGAAAAATGTGTGTCAGGATCGTAGCAAGTGGAGAGAAGTGATCTCTGCCTACCCCTACGGGAAAAAGGCGTGACAATATGTTTGTATGTTTGAAGAAAGTACAAAAAATTTCGGACTTTCGAGAATTAGCGCCCCCTCAAAAAAGAAGTGACAAAGAAAGGCCTGGGTATAGGTATATTATATTCCGCTCAGATAATTTTAATTGATTGGTAAAATTACTATTCATTGCAGATGATGACGATGCCCTTTTTTGCTAGTGATTGAGTTCCAATATCACACTCTTTTTTTTCTGTTTAAACAATTTATTCAGTGTTAGTTCGACTGCAGTAAGATCGGAAACACGATAGAATAGGCCGCGCTTGCACTTCTTGAGTGCTACTTAGCTATATTAAATATGGACTTTCACAATGTCAGTTATGCTGATCTCTTTCCAATCAGCTTGTAGATACGAGTACAAATCATTAAATACTATAATTATAAACAATGAACGGATATGATTAAATATTTGTATAATTAACTACAATTGAATATACACACATATATATTCTCTTATATTGTAATTAAGGAATCTATCGCCATTATAAATACTTTACAGCACGATGCACTTCGCACAGACGATGATACGGTCCGCTACTGACCATATATATTTATTTATTGTTGTTAGTCGTCTTAACGGGGGTCAATAGTGAGACAACAATGTAACATAGCACAACGCTTGTATTCCCCAAAGGGGTAGGCAGAGGTGTATTACACATCCACGATTCGCCAGCTATGTTAAGTCCCACGTAATAAGGGACGAGCGTATTGCCGTCTACCGGGCATATTTCCATACTCCGGGCTGCTACTGAGAATTTTTATTTTTACAAAAAAGCTCAATAACTCTGCCCGACCCGGGGATCGAACACGTGACCTCATTATCAGCAGTCGCTTACACTACCGCTGCAGTTAAAATGTGTTGTGTTGAAACAAAGCAATCTATTAAAAAAAAAATACCCCTAATTATCGAATAAAAAGTATATTGCCCATCGTTCGAACTGCAAGTGCACAACTAGGCTGCGATGTCGCTCCGCTTAGCTACGATTTGCCATAATATCTTATAGCCGTTTCAATTCAATTAGATTATTATTGAACCTTCGTTCTCAGACCGGCGCTCTAGAAGGCCAACACTTCCGCAAGACTGGCTACCTCACCTCCCTATCAGAGCAGAACCTGATCGATTGCTCCACGCAGTACGGGAACAACGGCTGTAACGGTGGGCTCATGGACTACGCCTTCAAGTACATCAAGGATAACGGAGGCATCGACACTGAGAAGAGTTATCCATACGAGGCAGTCGACGACAAGTGCAGGCAAGGGTCCTTCATATTAAGCGCACAGACCCCTCATTTTCCTTTTCTTATTTGCTTTCCTCTGCACCTTCTATACTTTTCCTCGGAGTTGGAGACGCGCATGTGATCCTCTGGTGTTGATAGCATCTATAGGCTACGGTAATCACTTACCATCAGGTGGGCCATATGATTGTTTGCCATCAGAGTAGTAGTGTCCATCCATCCATCCATCAATCAGCCTTTCAACGTCCACTGCTGGACATAGGTCTCCCCAACAGAACGCCACAACCAGCGGTCCCGTCATGGGGGATAATGCCGTAATCGCCACGCTTGGCAGTCGGGTTGGCGATCGCAGTGGAAGTTGTTAATACTCGAGGGAGTGCTGCTGCCCACTCCCCCGGTATACCCTCAGTCGGCTTTTACGACTCCCGTGGGTAGAGAGGGGTGGGATAAATCTAAAGCCGGCTCCACACGGCCAGAGTAGTAGTGTATTTAAATAAAACTCCACCGCTTTCACTCACCGAATGAAATCAAGCAGTAGAAATATTAAGTTTACAATTATTATCACCATCATTAAAGTAAAACTGATTGTATAACTTCTCCAACAGGTACAACCCCAAAAACAGTGGTGCTGATGACGTGGGCTTCGTAGACATCGCCAATGGTGATGAAGAGAAGCTGATGCAGGCTGTCGCCACCGTGGGTCCCGTGTCCGTCGCCATCGACGCGTCGCAGGAGAGCTTCCAGTTTTATTCTGATGGTGTCTACTATGACGAGAACTGCTCATCAACTGAACTGGACCATGGTGTAAGTACACAAATAAAAATTTACGATATTGACTTTGATAACGGCGAGGAAGTGATACCTAAACGGCCAGTGAGACACTTGCCATATGCGTAGAAGATATTACCGTGCACACAAATCTGTGCATGAGCTCAAGTGCATTCTCTGTTCCTTTACTAAGTCTAATATGTGTATCTATGTGTGCCACTATAGCTTTTAAACGGTTAAACCTATTTTGATGAATGAATTCTAAAATGTATGTTTGAAAGGTGACTTGATCGAGTGCTATGATTTAAAAAAATCTGTTTGAAGAATGTCACCATTTTTTTACACCAACTACTGTACTGATATCGTAGGACCCTTTGGAATAATGTCACATAAAAAAGTGAGTGCTAGATTTATGTAACTTTGACACTTTGTGCTAGGGTACTAGGCGAGCATCGTCTCAAACTATAGCAAATATGCGTTGATGTACATACCAACACTACTACGAGGAGGGATCAAAAAGTAGTGAGAACGACATACCCCTTGGTAAGAAAAAATAAATACTGGCATAGCTCAGATACATATTTGTAATATTAATAAAGAAAAAAATCTTCGATTCTCTTTTGTTTTTTTCTGAATGTAGTCATTTGTTTGCTTCGTGTCGGAACGTGTTCTCGAAAATGGAGAAAAACGAAGTGCGAGCCGTTATTAAATACCTCTGTTTAAAAAAGTTAATGACGCAAGAGATTCGTTGCGATTTGGAGGCAACATTAGGAGAGTCTGCTCCGCCGTATTCCACTGTTGCAAGGTGGGCTTCTCAATTTCGAGTAGGGAGGACGAGCACGGAAGACGAACATCGTTGCGCCCGTCCATCGACGTCAGTCACCCAAGAACATGTTGCGAAAGTCGAGAAAATTGTATTGAGCGATCGAAGATTTACTATCCGATACTTAATTCAAGAAACGGGCATTTCATATGGAAGTATTCAATCCATATTGAACAATCTTTGAATATGAGAAAAGTCTCCGCAAGATGGATGCCGAGAATGTTAACCGACAGTCAGAAACAAAATCAACTTGACATTTCGAAGATATTGTTTGACAAGTTTCAAGAAGATTCTGAAAACTTTTTGTCTCGTTTCGTAACAATGGACGAAACATGGGTCCATCATTTTGATCCCGAGACAAAACAGCAATCTTCCCAATGGAAACGCCCATCACCACCGACCCTAAAGAAGTTTCATGCCGTGGCATCGGCTGGCAAGGCTATGGCCTCAATATTTTGGGACTCAGAAGGGATATTGTTGATTGATTACCTGAAGCGTGGAACCACTATTCCAGGCCAATATTATGCCGCTTTAGTTCCCAAGTTGAGGAATGCCATCAAAGAAAAAAGGAGAGGGAATCTTCGAAGGGGCGTGTTGTTTCATCACGACAACGCACCCGCGCACAGGTCGACAGTTGCGATGGCTGCCATTCAGCAAGCTGGCTTCGAATTGGTTGACCACCCCCCTTATTCACCAGATCTGGCGCCTAGCTATTTTTATCTGTTCCCCAAATTGAAAGAATACTTAAGGGGAAACAGGTACGAAGACGATAACAAGGTGATGGATGCCGTGGAGAGCTTTTTGCAGGACCAAGATAAAACTTTTTTTTTGAAAGGGATTGAAGCCTTGGAAAAGCGCTGGACTCGGTGTGTAGAGAGACTCGGAGACTATGTAGAAAAATAAATTATTAAGTTATCAATACTCATTATATTCTATCTCATTCTCACTACTTTTTGATCCCTCCTCGTATGCACATTTTGTTCTGAAAAAAAAACGGGGAACTTGGAATCTTAATCTAAGAAGAAACCGTTTCAAAATGTTGATAAATTATCAAAGTATATACTTACATATTTCCCGACATACTTATATAATGTGATTTATATTCTCTATTACGATTGCTACGGTCATGACATTATGTTGACGGATATCGTCGAATGAATCAGCAGACACGAGACTGCTCCGGGGTCATGGATCAACGATAACGCAACTACCAAATATACTTGGTATACTTCGTTTATCAACATTGAGGCTCAGTATTGCATTCCCAGAAACGTTGACGTTGATGTAGAAAATGAATTAAATGTTACATTTATGAGAAACAACGTAAGAATTATATAAAATGACAATAATATTACTGTTTCAGTCACAATAAAACCACAATTTATAACATTCATTTACATATAATGTAAGCGTTAAACTTTGTTTGTAGCAATACCTGGAACTGCTGAACCGTTTGTAAAAATATTCACTAATAGAAAGCTACGTACATTATTTCAGATGGACAAAGGCATGTTATATTTAGGTTCCCCAGAATGTTGTTCATAAAATAATAATCAATACCTACTCACAAATTTTCCGTCGGTGATAAATTCCGTCATACGGCAAATTACTGACAGTATTGAAATCTCGGGAAAAAAAATTGTTTTGTTGCCAACATACGTTATTTTTTTTTAGGCGGGTTAAAATGTACCTACCGCACACCCCGCTGTCCGGGGAGACATCGGGGTAGTGTAGGGCTCTCACCCACTAAACCCGCCGTGCGCCCTCATCCACCCGTACTCGGCGGACCACTGGTACAGCGTGTATTCTCTTCAGTGGTCTGCGCGGTGGCTAGCCCCGTCGAGCTCCCTCTCGTCACACCTTCGCGGTAGGCTCCATGCGGGCGGCACCAGGCGCACACTCCGCCCCGCGCTGTAGCCAACCTACTGCAATAACTGAGGCACAATTTCTAAGAATGATGCATCATATTCGATTGCTGGATCTTACAAGAAGTGACATGGAGTCTGGAACTGCAGCTTTAAACTTTATTACGGGGAGACTAAAAAAAAACTTGTCTTTCTAACCAATAACATATTTTGTTAACTAAAACGATAATTGTTGTCCAGGTACTGGTGGTAGGATACGGCACCGATGAGCATGGCGGTGACTACTGGCTAGTGAAGAACTCCTGGGGACGTACTTGGGGCGACCTCGGCTATATCAAGATGGCGCGCAACAAGAACAACCACTGTGGTATCGCTAGCTCAGCCTCCTACCCGCTAGTTTAGTTACCATCCACCACTCATATCATCCGCAGTACATTGGAGATTTAGTATTACACAAGTATGATAATCTTTAGCTTGTACATAACGTGGTTCATTTCAGTATATGACTATTTACCACATACATTTATTTACAACCGTTCATAGTGTTTTACAGCTAAGAAAATAGAGATTCGTTATATTAATTTTGTAAACCGCTTGTGGGTGGATGTGTCATGAAAGTGTTTATGTTACATCCACGTCCTCAAATAGTATCAATACATTATTAAAAAAAAAACAAATATTCATGAGTCCAATTGCTGCAGAGGTCTTATATTAATTTAGAATAATATTACGATATATAAAATATAGATTAAGTAGGTAAAGAATATTATTATGATAAATAGGTTAAAAATGTTATTTTAAAATTTTATATCTGGCAATATTGAACCACAGACAATAAAAAGTAATTATGTGATTTGAAATTTAGGAAGCGAAGTCAATAAATCGCTATTTTGACGAGAGCATCGCTAGCTATTGGATTATTTTTGTTGCCATAGTGCATGCATTACTCTGCACTTTTGTAGTGACATGAAAAATAAGTTTATTACAAATTGGAATGTGTTGCTCCAGCACTCTTAACAGACTTCGCTGAAGGCCATTAGCTATTATTGATCTTTTGTCCCGACAATACTCCAAACAGATATTATTTTAAATATAGCTCTATCATAATAAATATTATATTAATAAAAGACTGCATTAAAAAGTCTCATACATGATTTTATACTTTAACATAAATTTAATATTTTACATGTTAACATAACGCTTATCAACAGAAGGCAGACATGTTAGATGAAGTGTGTTAAAGTGTATCTGAGTGTGTTCACATGTACTCGTATTGTATTGTATTAAGTGTCACTCGCCTAGTGTATTAAGTAAGTGTAGTGTACAGCACTTGTGATAAATAAATATAATTCGTTTGTATGTTGATATCAATATATTTTATGGTAATATATTGTTGTTTTATTTTAAACTAGCTGACCCGGCGAACTTCGTACCGCCATATATTATGTTTAGTGAATATTTTCTAAAATCCTGAAATAAGTGTTTTACTATTTATGCCTGCCTCGGCTTCACACAGGCAACACAGGTGGTGTGCAGTTGCGGACTAAGGAAATGTAACACTTCCGGTAAATCCAAATCAGCCGGATTATCAATCATTCCATAATTAGATGTTTTCGATTTATACATTCTCAATAGTACTCGTATTAGAGTGGTGAAAATATCACGTGGAGCTAAGTTACACAAGTGATTTATTACCCCCGCGTACCCCTGCAAGCCCATACAGAATACAGAACAAAAAATAATAGAATGCGTTACTACCCTTTTTTTTTTGTATTGGCGGGAATAAATGTACCTAACCGCACACCCCGTCGTTCGGGGCAACGAACAGGGTAGTGTGGGGCCCTCACCCACTAAATAAGCCCGCCGCGTGCCGTCTCTCCGCCGATATTGGCGGGCCACCGGAAACATATTACATTCCTTCAGTGGCCATGCGTAACTACCCTAAGTATTCAGCTATTGATAATATTCTTGATGATTAAACACAAAGTGAAAAATGTGAAATCGAAAATAACAGTCACGAGCAGGATTCGAACCTGCATCTCCTGGATACCGTCCAGATGCTTTGCCAATTCAGCCATCGTGACCCTTGCTCCTGACTAATTTCGATAACACATTCATACTTAACGTCTTTGGGTGACGCCTGCACCTTCTGTCGGAAGTATTTTCATACATTATACCGACCAGGTAAACTTAATTTCGTTCGTTTTCGGTTCGAATCCTGCTCGTGACTGTTATTTTCGATCTCGCATTTTTCACTTTGTGTTTAATGTATGTTGCTAAGCATGTCAAATGCTAAAAATATATATAAAAATATCTAAATATTCTTGGTGATAATATAACAACCCAATAAGTAATACTTTGCACGACTCAGGATTTGAACCGAATACCTCGCGGATGACAATTATGCATGCACTAAATGATATGTAAAAATACTCGTATCACTCCGAAAGGTTCACCAGAGCGTAACCAGACTGATTTTTAAATGCAAAATATTATGATTAAATTGAACCATGAATTGGGTTTCATACGAGTCATCTAAAACGATTTATTTCATTTTTATTTTGTCTTAATATTTCACTGGGTCTTGAAATCAAAAGATGTTTTGGCGATAGGACACATTATGAAAACCACCGAGGGAATGTAACATAGTTCCAGTGGCCGGCCAATAAAGGCGGAGAGATGGCACACGGCGGGTTTTTTTAGTGGGTGCAGGCCCCACACTACCCTGGTCGTTGCCCCGAATGATAGGGTTAGGAACATTTCATTCTCTCCCGCCTTAACAAAAAAAAACATAAAAGTAACCATGTGTAGAAATAATAGTATTTCCCACTCAAACTCCTTACGTAAATATAGGCCAACAAAAACTGTTTGTTGATAGAGTTTGCATTCTAGTATCTTGACTAGAGATGAAATGGATAGTGGTTTGGCCGGATACCGGATATTCGGCCTTTATCGCGTTACATGACGCGACGCAAGAAAGAAGATGAAACTATATCCAACTTCACACATGAAGCTCATGACACTTTTTGGAACTGTTTCAATGAAATAGCAAAGGATAACAATAGTGATTGACGCGATCAAGAAAAACTAAATCCAATTGCTAACGAAATTGACTTTTTCTTATAGACATCTCGAATCGATCGCAATCACGACCCATACATTTGCCGCCTCACGCCTCTTACCAACAAATGCGGAAAATTTGGTATTCATTCACCACAATTTGCCACTTGTTAATTTTGACTATAATAAAATTTTTTACGTGCGATTAAAAAAATAAACGGTGTGGACACCGTTTAACCTATTGTGGTAGTCTATGATTTGCCTTTTTTTATTGCATGTAGTGGCAGACGAGCCACAGTCCATATGATGAAATATAAACGGCTATTTCCTGCTACAGTCAAAACACAACGATGTGCTTCATGGCCGGTCACACGGGAGATGGTGGTACCAACCCGCTCGGGCCCGATACCAAGTGAGTACTCCCACTTGTCTACCACCAGTCATGCAATGGATGATAATTGCTTACTTCCCTTAGTCGCCTCATACGACACCCAAGGGAAAGAATGGGGTGGTGACACTTGTATTCTTAGTCTGTCACCACACAGACAAAACCCTTGTGTAAAATAATGAGATTTTTTGAATTTTACTACCCGGAATTCAGCCGGATACTGAATAGTTAGTTACGCATATCCGTTTCATCTTGACATAATTATAAAATATAGGCACTATTTTTGATCTATATTTTTTAGCATTTGACATGCTCCGCCACTTTTAAAGTACAAATTATTTGTGAATAAGGAAAAAGAGAATTTTTGTACCAGCGGGAATCGAACCCGCGCCTTTTCCAATCCGGGGAAGTGCTCTGAACCACTGAGCTATATGTATCGGAAGCATTTACATGCATGTAAATGCTTCCAATAGATGGCGTTGGTCGTAAAGACAAAATGTGATAAGTAGATTGGGATGATCAAAAGATCTGTACTATAGCTCAGTTCGATTCCCGCTGGTACAAAAAATCTCTTTTTCTTTATTCACAAATAATTTGTACTATATAGGTACTAGTTATGTTAATATATAATTAAATATATTAGTTATTACTTTTGTCATATTTGCGTGCGTCTTGCATGAAACAAATTCGAAGTCGAAGCTTTAAAGTACGGGCTGGATCGTGGCGTATAGTCGGTAGTGTAACCAACATCCGTGCACGAGGTCGTGGGTTCGATTCCCACTCAGGACAATTATTTTTGTGATGAACACAGATATTTGTACTGCGTCTGGGTGTTTTCTGTCTATTATATGTATGTATTTACAAAAAAAAAGTACCTAATATCTAGACACGCGGCAGCGTGTCAAGCTAAGTTCAAGTTAAAGAATTGAGCAGCACCGTGTGTAATATTACACGAACTATTTGGAGCTATTTTTGACCCTTTCATAACTATACAACTATTTCACATAAACATGATGTCAAATTTGGCTCACATATTGAGACTTGCGAGATACATAATGTGCTCCAAATTTCATAAACACACCTCAAATTGTTATTTAGATATTTAACCAAAAATCGACATTTTTATCACTGACTGATATAATATATAGATCAAAACTTTAACCCAGTTTCAGGTGATCTAGAAAGTTTAAATTTAGCGTCCAGATAGGTAGGTAGGTAATTGGGTGAATACAAAGGAACAAATCAGATACAGAAACTAGTAAATTTTTATCACTTTAGTCAAGTCAGACCTTAGGCTTCAATATCTTTATTATCTTAAGTTATAAGAAGAAATGATATTATAAGTTGTTATAAAATATTGTATGTTGTTATACTCGTAAATAAATTTCAAGACTGACCATTGAACTTGGCAGCCGTTTAGATCTCATTTCTTTTGTCGTTGAAGTCAACAACCAAAGCATATATTATATTAATGAACTTGGCTTTCATTTCACATTTATGTTTTTGATGGGATATGTATTATATGTATATATCCGTAATCTGATAGCACACACAAGCGTAAGCTAGTTTCGGACTAGAGGACGTTGTGTGAAATGTCCGTAAATATTTATTTATTTATACTATGAACATGACTCAGCCAGCGAAGTCGTAATAATTACTACACTAAACTAAATAAATATATACTTAATATAATATAATCGACCCGTGCGGAATTGCGCATTCATTTAAAGGAGCTCTTCTTAGATGATTTTAAATCTCAAATTTAAGAGAAGTACATTTTTAGATCGTGGGTCTCTTTTTCGTCATTTGCCGGCACGATTAACTTTAAAATGAGATGTCGCGGACCGACAGAAAAACAGTCTAAAGAAATAATATATAAGATTAGCATTGAATATCATAATTATTTTAAATTTGTGGCGTTAAATAAATATGAATTAGCTTGTAAGTAAGTATTATCTACACATTTTAAACAAAAAGGCAATTAGGTACCTATTTAGAGAGCTTGCAACGAAAGAAACAATTAGACGAAGGTCTATGCTTCCTGCAAAAAAATATAGTTCACAATAGAATTTTTCGAATGTATATTGTCAAAATAATAACTACATCTTGCAAATGGTATATATCAGGGGTCTCCAAACTTTGAAGCCTTAGGGCCATAATGGTTTTTTTTTTCAGTATGTTCCAAGGGCCAAAACACATTTACATAAATCTCATAAGTGTTTTTTGTTTTACTGTGATTAGTAACCCTCCATACATACACCGCTCGGACCTCAAACCTCACTCCGCGCGGCCATTTATATACCGCGGCGTGCCCGCTGCCGTCCTCTCTTACTACGCATCGGTCACCGACACTTAAGTTGAGTAGCCATACATCGTTCGGCTACTTCACCTCATCTTGTGCCTAGAACCTACACCTTGAGATTTTAGTGTATATACTATGTTAATTACTAGTGGTTCCTATAATATACGCTGTTAGTTATATTGTTTTGTTGTAGTTTTCTTCTCAATCTACACCCGTAAAGCGACCGCATGGTCATTACCTATATGTGTTAGATTTCTACCACCAGCTAGGTAGGTTAGATGCGACAGTAGGATTCATTTCAATTATTTGTTAGTTATTAATATGCTTAAGCTTATACTTAAGTTTTCTGCATCATTTCTGTCGTTAAGTTTTACCTTGCAAGTTAATAAAACCGAGTAATTATCATTTTGTGTTTTCTTTTTCAACTTATCACAGAAATAGTAACAAAAATAAGACGTTGGCTGTCGCGGGCCAGATTGATGACACTAGTTTTAAGCTGTCGCGGGCCGGACTGATGGCATTGGCGGGCCGGATTTGGCCCGCGGGCTGTAGTTTGGCGACCCCTGGTATATATGGCCGGACATAGGTTACCTTTTATCCCGGAAAAATAAATGGATAACTAATAAACACAAAGTGGAAAATGTGAAATCGAAAATAACAATCACGAGCAGGCATCTGGACGGTATCCAGGAGATTCAGGTTCATATCCTGCTCGTGACTGTTATTTTCGATTTCACATTTTCCACTTTGTGTTTATTGTATATGGGCTAAGCATGTCAAATGCTCAAAATATATATAAAAAATTCTAAATATTAATGTATAGCTATTTTTACTTTGAAATAATTTATGTAAGTACCTTGAAATCCGCGCGGGCGTATTCTCCAGCAGAATCTATTTTAAGATCTCTGGGGCTTCCAGTTACAATGACAAGACGTGATGTCGATACGATGTAGTGAGTTACATTCTACGGGCCCTGATGTCACAGTAAATATATAGGTAAGCTAATATAATCTATGCTGATGTGACCTTTCTCACATTCGCATGGATTGGCAATCTTTGGGTAAGTATCACCGTATGGGGCCGGCTTTAGAATTGTCCCACCCCTCTCCACCCATGGGAGTCGTAAGAGTCGACTGAGGGAATACCAAGGGGAGTGGGCAGCAGCACTCCCTCGAATATTAACTACATCCACTGCGATCGCCAACCCGCCTGCCAAACGTGGCAATTACGGCACTATCCCCCATATGAGCGAAACACATGTTTTAGCGTTCTCTTGGGGAGGCCTATGTCCAGCAGTGGACTTCGAAAGGCTGATGGATGGATGGATGGGTAAGTATTGTGTTTAGTTAGCTTGGGGTCGACATTACGTAGATAGGTACCTATAAAAGTAGATGAGCAGTGGATCTGTGGATGTCCTCCAAAATGTCTATGTATCGGAATAATAATAGCAACAACGATAAGATGTTTCTAGAAATAACGCAGTTATAATGTAAGGTTATCGCGATTATACGTACTGTTGTTATTGAAGTTTAATATTACATATTTATTGTTACGGTAGGTAGGTATATCAATGACCTAAGTGTACGATCGACAGAGAACAATCAATGCCAGTGCGCGTAACTATTTATATTATTGCATATCGCGGAAGACAAGCCACGGCCACCTGATGGTAAGTGGTAACTAGGGTTGCCACCTTTTTTTTGTGAAAATAAAGTACACAGGTTATTAAAAGTAGGAAAAAAAGTACATAGTACCAAATAAAGTACGATTTATTTTACTCTATCTTTTTACTTAATTGCATTACTTTTAGCAATTTTTAACAGTACAAATTATTTGTGTATAAGGAAAAAGAGATTTTTTTCTACGAGCGGGAAACGAACCCGTGTCTTTTGCAATCCGGGGAAGTGCTCTAAGCCATTGAGCTATCGTATAGACCTATTCGGTCATCTCAATTTCCTCATCACATTTGTCTTTACGACCAACGCCATCTATCGGAATGCATTTACATGCATCAATCCTATATAGCAAGTTTAATTTTGCAATTAAAATTCATACTATTTGATGGCGCGATTTTTTAAACATTTTTGACTTATTTTTTTTAGCATTTGACATGCTCCGCTACTTTTTAAAGTATAAATTATTTATGAACAAGGAAAAAGCGATTTTTTTTGTACGAGCGGGAATCGAACCCGCGTCTTTTCCAATCCGGGGAAGTGCTTTAAGCCACTGAGCTATCGTACAGATATATTCGGTCATCCCAATGTCCTTATCACATTTGTCTTTACGACCAACGCCATCTATCAGGATTGGAAAAGACGCGGATTCGATTCCCGCTCGTACAAAAAATCTCTTTTTCCCTATTCACAAATAATTTGTACTTTAAAAAGTAGCGGAGCATGTCAAATGCTAAAAAAATATAGATCAAAAATGTTTAAGAAAAAATCGCGCCATCAAATAGTATGAATTTTGAACTATATTGGATTGATGCATGTAAATGCATTCCGATAGATGGCGTTGGTCGTAAGTCTGTACGATAGCTCAGTGGCTTAGAGCACTTCCCCGGATTTGAAAAGACGTGGGTTCGATACCCGCTCGTACAAAAAATCTCTTTTTCTTTATTCACAAATAGTTTGTACTTTAGAAAGTAGTGGAGCATGTCAAATGCTAAAACAATATAGATCAAATTTTTTTTATCAGTTTTGATTTACCTATTTATATATTTTAAAGCATGCATGTCATGCATAGCCATATAAATTTACACAAAGTGCGAAAATGTGTAATCAAAATCGAATCGTCAAAAATCGAATCACGTTTGCTCGTGACTGTTATTTTCAATTTTATATTTTCACACTTTGTGTTAATTTTTATGTCTAAGCATGTCAAATGCTTAAAAACATCAGAATATCATGTATAACTATATACTTAGATTATATAACTAACTTGTTTAATGAAGAAATTTATCCATTAAGACAGTCCATATTTATATATATTTTTAGCATTTGACATGCTTAAAATATATATAAATATGGACACTTTGTGTTTAATGTACAGTCCATATTATTAAGTTTTAGCAGATTTAAAATTTCCACTTACATAGTCAACAAAATTATCAAATTCGACATTACTTAAATTTATTTTCTAATGGCAAATAACTAGCTTGTGTCATTAAAATGAATTATACTAGTCAGTTCAGGTCAAGACAAATTTTGAATATAATTGTAACAAATTTTGACAAAATGACAATGTTTAATAAAGGATAGGTTGCATTTAAAAATGAGCGTTAACGAGGCGACCGGCACTCTAGAGGGAACCTATTCGGCAACAATCGATACCGTCATCCAGCCCAGTAACTCTATCGTTCTGTTCTGGGCAATCATGCGAAATAAAGTATTTTCGCGTACTTTATTGTTCTCATAAAGTATAGAGTACAATTACCATAAATAACGTACAATACTTTATAATGAAGTACGGGTGGCAACCCTAGTGGCAACAATTCAGGGGTTCGCCGGCGGACCCTTTCGGGTACCTACCGTCTTTAGAGCGACGCTTACGACCACCAGAGCACCTTAGCGGATGGCATTGCGGGTGGCGGACGTTCCATGGTCCGTCCACCCGCGGCCTCAGCTAGGGCGACATGAGTCGCAGGTACTCGCGCCTGCGCCGCCCTAGGCAAGACACGCACCTGCCTTTTCGTGATTATTTGTACTCTGTTGGCAAATTAATCTGTACTAATATAAAGCAGTAACAGAGTTGTGTCTGTATATTTAAAATACATATTTGAGAAAAAAAAAACTTCTTTTATTTGTTTGCTCACAAATCACGCAAAAACTACTGAACGGATTTTGATGAAACTTGTTTTTATTTGATAACTCTTGATTAGAATTAGTATAATTATGTTTTATGATTTAACCCGGGACTATAGCCGGGACTTGAGATATAACCTAGAAAGTAGTTTAATTTTTTTTTATTGTTTTAATTATATTGCAGTTTGACTGCAATGTTCAAATTCCTGGATCGGGCAGAAGAGTTATTTAACATATTTTTCAGGAAAATCTTAGAGAAAACGTGCCTGATGGAAAGCAGTAAACTCGCTGCCTGTTCTGGGTTTGAATAAATTACTTTCATTTTATTTTATTATTTTAGGAAAACTTACAGCTAATACAATATAATATGCACATATAGCGTGAGGGTGATGGCCAATTATAAGTTTTCACGTGTACCTATAGGTACATTGTCTATAAAATTAAAATATACAATAATTAAAGTTTGAGTTACATTACAATAATTAAAATTTGATTTTAATATAAGTACAATACAATCTCTATAATTATAATATCGTCTCTATATTTAGATGTTTTCCTTTATGAATATAAGTTTATTTTAGCTGTATGCACATACGTCATGTTACAATCCAGAACAAAACTTATTTGTTAATTGTGTACTTTAACTTTTTTTGATTGTAATGTGTTTTGTGCATTTAAATAAATAAATAAATCTGGTATAATGCACATCTGCTAAGGATTGATAAAAGCTTTCAAATATGTAAAATATAGGTAAGTACCCTTTTTTGTTAAGTCGGGAAAAACTTTCCTAACCGCACACCCACTAAATAAACCCACCATGTGCCGTCTCCCCGCCTGTATTGGCAGACCACTGGAACTATGTAACATTACTTCAGTGGTATGTAAAAATATATCTGAAGTACATATTTACAGAGGCTATAGCTGTACCAACGTCGCAAGCATTTCGGTTAAAAACTTTACCGAATTACTCAATGTCACCAGAAAATTCCATTATTTTATACATTGGCAAGTTTATCGAACTCTTCAACAAATCACACGCAAGCAAAAAAACAGTTATAGGTATTCATTACATTGCTGTTTTTCTCAGTGACGGGGTGATAATAATTACATACATAATATACATATAGATAGCACTGATAGCGTAGTGGTTAAACCAAGGACTACAAAGACGACTTCGATCCCGAGTCCAATGACCAGACCTCGCACTGCACACACCTCTGATATTTCGAGATTTTTCGAAATTATGTGTGTATTTGTTTACAAATTATCACTGCTGTGAAGGAAAACATCGTGAGGAAATCTGCCTGAGAGATTTTCTCGTTGGCAGACTTCACGGCTTTTGAAGTCTGCACTGCGACGGGCCAGGGTGATGGACTATGGCCTAATCCCTCTCACCATGAGAGGGATCCCGTGCCCAATAGTGGGACAGGAAAAGAGTAGGTAGCAAATAAAAAAACAATTTAATGCATGTATGCATTCCGATAGATGGCGTTGGTCGTAAAGACAAATGTGATAAGAAGATTGGGATGACGAAAGAATGGTACGATAGCTCAGTGGCTTAGAGCACTTCCCCGGATTGGCAAAGACGCGGGTTCGATTCCCGCTCGTACTAAAAATCTCTTTTTCTTTATTCACAAATAATATGTACTTAAAAAGTAGTGGAGCATGTCAAATGCTAAAAAATATAGATTAAAAATAAAAAAATATTCATGCCTGTTTCTCTTATAACAAAATATCTATTTTTAATGTTTTTGTGTCTGTCTGATTTTTGAACTCTCCGAAACAGCTGAACCTATTTGGGTGGGATTTTCACTGGTAGGTAGATAGTTGATCTTGTAAGGAGTAATTTAAGCTACTTACCTACTTCTATTTTGGAAAAATAATTAGGGTTCCCTACAAAAAGTACAATAACTAAATTCCACGCGGACGAAACTATGAGTTGCAGCTATAAAATTTTTAATACAAAAATTTATATCACCTTATTAATGCGTAATTCTATTATTCAGAGTTCTGTAGTAATAATTAATTTTGTATATAAGGAAATCCTTGATTTAACTCTAAATTGCACAACGTATTATGATTATGACATGTGGTCAATAAGCAGTATCATCCTTTTTTCTTTTTTCTTTTTTAATAAGGCGGGAAAAAATATTCCTAACCGCACAACCTATCGTTCGGGCAACGACCAGGGTAGTGTGGGGCCTGCACCCACTAAAGAAATCCGCCGTGTGCCGTCTCTCCGCCTTTATTGGCGGGCCACTGGAACTATGTTACATTCCTTCGGTGGTAAGCAGTACCATCCTACCATCCAATACTTTGTGCTGTGGCTTTAATTGCCAAATTAACATGTACCTATTATGTATTTTATTAATCAGTGGAAATGTATAGATTATACCTACCTAAGCAATTGCATAAAGTAATAATAAAAGGTATTGTTACGCAAATGAATTCGTTTCAGTAACAATAAATTTCGCTCATGTTCATTTTCGACTCGCTTAAGTTAGTGGCACTTGATAAGGACGAGAGGCAATTTACCGTCCATTCAGCACAATATTGTTTACTTACACTTTTGCAAGACCCAGTACTCGAACCTGACAACAACTCGTTAGAAGTAGCAAGTTTATTTCTTTACCTACTAGAGTAGATGTGGTAAATTCCGATTATTTTAGTCCATGTGCACGTAATATTGAAAAGTCTAGATTCAGAGATAGAAACCACTGAGGCAATGTAACATAGTTCCAGTGGCCCGCCAATAAAGGCGGAGAGACGGCACACGGCGGGTTTATTTAGTGGGTGAAGGCCCCACACTACGCTGTTCATTGCCCCGAAAGACGGGGTACTTTTTTCCCACCTAAACAAAACAAAAAGGTATTTATTGAAATTCGAACTGGCTACCGACCTTCATATCACCTATACCAAGTCCAATCTTTGTATACAATCCATATATCAGTAAGCTATCCTCTGGTATTTGAAATAACTTCTATAGCCGATTCACCGTCCGTATGGTGACGAACTAATAATACAAGTGTCACCATCCATTCTTTCCCGTGGATATCCAGGCGACTTACCGAAGTACCTACTGCAAATATCGTCCATTGCAGTAGGTACTGGTGGTAGGGTCGGGTACCAAGTGGGAGTACTCACTTGTTATCGGGCCGGGTTGGCACCACGGTGTCCTGTGTGGCCAATTGTGAAATACCTCTGTGTGTTTTGGCTGTAGCATTCAATTCATGAATTTCCTATCCCCGAAATTAAATGGCAAGTGGCGGCTTGGCAGTAGGTACTCTTAGTACCTATTGCTGAGTCCATGAGTGGCGTTTACCACGTAAAAGTCCGACTTTAAATGCAAAGAGCACAGACATATTATCATGATTCACTGTATCATATCGTGTGCATGATAAGTATAACTGATAGGTAGGTATGTCCGTTGGCCGCAAGTTCTTAAACCGAAGAACGGAACCCTGGACTCACCGAACTGTGGGTTTTATTCGTTAAGTGCCAATAATTACTTGTATTTTTGATATTTTTGTATATTTTAAGCACTTGAATGTAAATGTGTTCGTGACTATTATTTACGATTTCGCATTTTCACATAGTGTTCTATCTGTCTAGTACCTATGTAAGAGTAACCGTATTTTTTTAAACGATGCCAGAAACATTCGACCGGCTATCGTGAAAATTAGCAGCCGGTTTTACCCTCCCTCCGCATTAGATATTTCACATCAAAAATATAGGTTCCGGATAATTTATCACCAACATATCATATACTATAACATTCTCCGAAACACGCTGCATCTTATGGTATAAGTATTATTCCAATCAGCTCAGTAGTTTTCGCAGTACAACCCAACAAAAAAACCGGCTCTCCATTTATTAGTATAGATTAAAGAATTAGGACTGAATTATATTAACAGATGGCGCTGTCTTATAATGCAGCAATTTCTTTTTTTTTTTATTGCCTACTGTGGCAGACTAGCAAGCGGCCCATCTGATGGTAAGTGGTAACCGCCGCTCATGGACTTTAGCAACACCAGGGGCACAGCCAAGCCGCCGCCTACCGCAAGTTAAGTGCTCCTTTCAAACCTCGTCTAAAGAGGGACATGTCGTAGCGCCGGGGAAACACCGTAGCAGGTAGGTCATTCCAGAGCTTACGTGCGTGGTAGAAAAGAACGCTGAAAACGAACTGCCTTTGACGAAATCGTTTTCAGGTGGTGTGGATGAACCCTACCGCGACGTCTCGTGTTTCGGTGGTAAAATGGTGATGTCGGTACCACCTCAAACAGCTCCTCCGAGCACTCCCCATTGTAGAGCCGGTAGAGCACACAGAGGGACCCGAAGTCTCTCCGCCGCTCCAACGACTCCAGACCCTCCGTGAGATCGGGATCATCAACAATTCGAATAGCACGCCTTTGCAGCGAGTCAAGTGGGTCGAGTTGGTACTTAGGCGCACCTGCCCAGAGATGTGAGCAGTACTCCATATCAGGGCGGACCTGTGCTTTATATAGCACAAGTCGTTGCGTCGGTGTGAAGTACCGCTTGGTTCTGTTCAGGACACCTAGTTTTTTTTACTCGCCAATTTGGCTTTGTCCTGCAAATGACTCCCGAACTGAACTTTGCTAGAGATGTCGGTGCCGAGGATCCCAATGCCCTCAGAGACCGGTAGAGTTACCCCTTGGAACTGGGGCGCCACGACAAATGCGTCCTTCTTTGCAGTGAATGCGCAAACCTGTGTCTTCGTGGGGTTGAATTAAACCATGTTCTTTCCACCCCATTCCGTGGCCCGCCCAAGAGAGCGCTCGACTTCAGACACAATTTCGGTCCATCTCTCCTCCAGCATATTCCGAGGGACTTTCTGACGGCAGGTATATCGCGCATCACCCGTACTGTCATCCGCATAGCAATGTATATTCTCTATTGAGAGCAAGTCATTGATATGCAGGATGAACAGTGTTGGGGACAGCACCGAACCTTGTGGTACGCCAGCATTAACCCCCATGGTATCGGAGCAGAAGCCATCTACTACGACTTTGATGCTCCGACCATCTAGGAAGCTGGCGATCCATTTGCAGAGTCTCTCGGGGATCCCATAAGATGGTAACTTCGATAGAAGGGCCCTATGCCAGACCCTGTCGAACGCCTTCGCAATGTCCAGGCTGAATGCGAAAGCTTCATTTCCACCCTCCAAGGCCTCCGCCCAACGGTGGGTAAGGTACACGAGAAGATCACCAGCAGACCGACCGTGACGAAAGCCGTATTGGCGATCATTGATCAGCTGGAGATCCTCTAGGTACTGCAAAAGTCGGCGGTTTATGACCTTTTCCAGAACCTTGGAGAGCAGAGATGTCATTGCGATTGGCCTGTAATTCGACGGGTCCGACCGGTCACCCCTTTTGGGAATCGGGTGAACATGGACTACCTTCCACGAAGCAGGAACCCTGCCGGTACTGTATGAGAGACGGTACAGGCGCGTTAGGACGGGGGTCAACTCAGGGGCGCACGTTCGAAGAACCACTGCAGGGATGCCATCCGGCCCGCTCGACTTATGGACGTCCAGCAGCCGCAGCTCCCTCCTGACCGCACGTTGCGTAATTTCTCTCCAATATTGCACAATATGCGTGTTTTAATCACACATTTTTCTGTGAAACTAATTCTGAAACCTGGACGCAATTCTGGTCTGATAGGAAGTAATCGTTTGAACTAATTAGTAAAGTACATATTAGTATACCAAGATTGTGAGTTATGCGCATATGCTTATTGTGTCTACATCAATAAATAGAACGGACAGATAACAGTCATGTGACAGTACTGGACGTAGTGGACTGTTTATTATTATTTATTTAATAATTATGTGCGCATTATATTCGTTGTTATCGCTGCGGTTTTTCTGTATCTACCTACTATAAGAATCGAAAGCATAATAGCGCCTGTTTGTAAACAATCGTATAGACATTAGTAAAACTCGGGGGCATCACCCGCGTGTTGCCAACCTTAATTAAAGGTTAGGCGTTGGAAAGGGGGTGATGATTTCGACCCCAGGCGCTCTCACTCAACGAACACTACACAACAGCATGAATAATTCTGCAGTCAATTGCGTCGGTATTTTATGACACGGTGGCATTTCCCCGGCTGAGATGGCCTATTTTTCTGAAAAGTTAAGGGCCTACTAACTATAATCACCAGTTGGGTTACTCCTAACAACAAGAGCTTTTTACACGATTTACTATGTATTTTTGTACATAGAGAGATAACTCTTATCTAACGACCTAATACGCTTTTTGATGTGCGGGTAAAATCGGCTGTTAGCGTGGCGTCAAATCTTGCAAGTTAAATTTGACACACTTCCCGGTTTCCGATTGAGTTGAAATTTTACATGCATTTGTATATCACGTGAAAATGCAATATTATGATAACATGTAGCTGATCTGATGATGGAGCTGGAAGGTGGACATAGGAAGTCTATAATGAAACGGCGCAACCCCATCGAGTTTGGGCTGAATCCAGGGGCTGATGATGAAGCTGGAAGGCGGCTACAGTAACTCTATAATGAAATGACGCAACCTCATCGAGTTTGGACACGTTTGATTCGTCTTGATGAGTACTTTGTCTTTAGATGGTATCCAGGGTCTAATGATGGAGCTTGAAGTTGGCCATGCGGAACTCTGTAATTAAATGGTGTGACTCCATCGAGTTAGGGCTCGTTTGAAATGTCTTGACTAGAACTTCAGTCCTAGATAATATCCAGGGTCTGATGATGGAGCTGGAAGATTACCACAGTAACTCTGTAATGAAACGACGCAACCCCATCGAGTTTGGAATCATTTAATTCGTCTTGACGAGTACTTTGTCTTTAGATGGTATCCAGAGTCTGATGATGGAGCTAAAAGGTGGCCATAGGAACTCTGTTATAAAACGACATAACTCCATCGAGTTTGGGCTCGTATGGTTTGTCTTGACGAGTACTTTGTCTCTAGATGGTATCCAGGACGATGGAGCTGGAAGGTGGCCACAGTACACAGTAACTCTGTAATGAAACGACTCAGCAATCCTATCGAGTTTATACTCGTTTGATTCGTCTTGAGTAGTACTAGTTATGATCATTTTATTTCTACAAAATAATTTCGATGTTTTCAGATCTGCTAGATGTCCCGCGACGTCTTGTTTTTTTTAACGCTACTAGAAGAACCGCGATTTTTTGCCAATGAAAAATGGACTTTTCAGCATAATACGTTAGTATTAAATAAACAGTTCTAGAGACACGGTTACCTACAAACAAACAAAGCTACAGTGATAGCCTGAGGGTAAAACCTAGGGCTGTAAACACAGTGGTATCGACTTCGATCCCCAAGCTCAATATCTAGCAAGTTGCACAAATATGTCTTTCCGCGATTTTTAGAAATTATGTGTGAAAGTGGTTACAAATTATCACTGTTGGGTTAAGGAAAACATCGAAGGAAACCTGTACCTATGCCTGAGAGATTTGGTCAACGGTTAGTGTCGTCTACAAACAAGGCAATTAATCATTACGCGCTTAAAATACTGACGTAATATTGACACATCACCTCTCTTCCGTGCAGGTCATCAAATGGTGGAGATAATTCATATGTTGTGAGTTTTTTTTTGCACACGATATATTATTACATTAATTAAATCTGGCCAATCTGGGGCAACAACAGGAGGCTTACAAATAACTGAAGAACGCACATTCTCTTAGATAAACATAATATTTTAGATTTTTATTATTATCTTGACCTAGACAATCTTATTCCTAAATAGTTTACTAGTGATAGGATTGAGTATCGAGTGGGATTAGTTATTTGGTATCGGATCCCAGCTGGCCAGTACCGCCGTCTCCCGTGTGACCGACCATGAGGCACCTCGGTGTGTTCTGCTTACAGGGGCCGTCCATTCATTAATTTTACATCAGCGCGTGTGGTGAACAATGGCTTGACAGTATTCTTAGTATGGAGTCCATGAGCGGCATTTACCACTTACCATTATGTGTCTCATCTCATAAGCAATAAAAAATACACCGATGGTTAGTAGTCGAAGGTGAAGGTACCACGGCTTTCTTATTCGTAAACACCTGTGATGCATTTCGACGTGTCAAAGGTGCGGCTTATGAGAGTATCTGGGTTTTGTTTCCAGTTCTGTTGGTATTAGTAGCTGATGTTCACGTCGCGTTGGGCAGAACTTCACAACGCGTAGATCAAGTACTAAGATCGGGAATAGGATCTCATCTATCCTCATCTAGAAGTGAAACATATCAAGCAAGCATGATAGTAGATTGGCAAAGATACCAAGCTCCCATGCTGAGTATTCTTGGTTCAATTGGGATCCACGGGCAAAGCTGAGCGCAAATGGCGCTATCGGCGAGATGGCCACTGTCAAATTGTAGTTACTTGTTTGCTGTTTTTTTTGTGTGTTTAATCCGGTTGATTAGCGATATTATTAAAATGTATAGCACCTAGAAGATTAAACAATTGAAGGACGTTAATGCTGTGTAGGCACAATATTTTTTAAATACTTTGGAAAATCCAAAACTGCACGCCTCATAATCTTCATTTTTCACAATAAAATTGATTATTTGATAAGTAACTAATAATGTATTGGTCTTAATAAGTAGTTTTCAATAAATCACATAGATAGCGCTAATTTCAAAAAGTACTAACATGGGTTTCATGTCTTATACGCCATCTAGCGCTAATTTTAAGAAGTACTTCTATATTGGTCTATAGAAATAGTTCTCATGAAAGGCGCTGGTTTTAGTGTCGCGTCGAGCGTAATTATTTAGTATTTTTTTGTTTATTTAATAACATTTAAACCACATCTAATCAGACCGTGAAAAGTAATAGGGCCTCTATTCGTAGCAATACTCAAGTTAAGACGAAAAAAAAAAGACTATTAGTAAAATATTTCGGTGGTTATCGTGTTAACATACATTACCTACAACAAACGGACGTCCAATACAGAATTTTTTTAAACAGTTTTTTAACTAGTTAAATAACAAAAATGGCATAAAAATTATCAAGAGTGTCAAAAATAGTGGTTTTTTCTTGATATGTGTGTGTATATATTACTTTACAAGTGCAATATATGATAAATAGAGACATTTTAAGTTGGAAAAATCAGTTGTTCTGCGTGAAACGAGAGCAATACCCACCTCAACGCTTCGCTTATGAGGCGTGCAATTGGACAAATTGGTCCGAGCCCTAACTTGATGGAGTTGGGCCTAAATGGCCCAACTTGATGGAGTTGGGCCATTTAATTACAGAGTTCTCATGGCCACCTTCCAGCTTCATCATCAGACCCTGGATACCATCTAAAAACAAAGTACTCGTTAAGACGATTCAAATGAGTCCAAACTCGATAGGATTGCGCCATTTCATTATACAGTTCCTATGTCCTCCTTCCAGCTCCGTGTCATCATAATATTGCATTGTAGCGCGATATACATATATTATGCGCGTAAAATTTCAGCTCACTTGGAAACCGGGAAGTGTAAGTAAGTCAAGTCAAATTTAACTTGCAAGATTTGAACGGGACAAGTACAATAAAAGCGTCGCCACGCTAACAGCCGATTTTACCCTCCCTCCGCATTAAATGTTTCGAATCAAAAAATACATTGGGTACTTATCTGGCACATACCTACCTAACTAATATCCACTTTATCGCAATAAAAAGTAATCCTTCTCTGTATTCCGGACCATGATAATTATGCCAAATTTCATGATGATTGGTTAAGTACTTACGGTGTCAAGTAGTAACACACAAACAAACTTACTTTCACATTCACTTTTTTAGGCCAGATGAAGGACTCCATTCTTAGACCGTCAGTACACTCACTCAACACATAAATAATTTCACCACATTTTTCACTTTGTGTTTAATTTCACCTAATTACCTCATTTAAGTAATTATTGTCATAGGAAGTTGACCCCAGCGACCTCGATACCCCGATGTTCCGAATACAACGATGACAAAGCGTTTACCTATCAAAACATCTGTATCAGCTCGCTGCGCTGAGTCGTGCGTATAACACTAACAAACACATATTACCTATATTGTTGCTAACATTTTTAATTCATGACGCATTGTATGTAAGTGGAGTATCTAAATACACCTTTAAATACCTAGCTAACTTATACAGTATTTTTTTAAGTAATTTAGGTGACATCTATCCATCAGCCTTTCAACGTCCACTGCTGGACAGGCCTCCCCAAGAGAACGCCACAACGAGCGGTCCCGTCATGGGGGATAATGCCGTAATCGCCACGCTTGGCAGGCGGGTTGGCGATCGCAGTGGATGTTGTTAATACTCGAGGGATTGCTGCTGCCCACTCCCCCGGTATTCCCTCAGCTGGCTCTTACGACTCCCGTGGGTAGAGACGGGTGGGACAATTCTAAAGCCGGCCCCACACGGTAAACTTACTTGACCAGGTATCGAAAAACCCAGCGTAAGACTATCTACTTAATTTTTGATCGTGTCGTGAAAGGATTTGGGAAAATACTTTTTGTTTACAACAGCAAAGGGTACGGGCCGTGGTTACCTCCACACGCTAAATCGGTGCCCATCGAAGTTTTTTGCGAGATCATCTAATATGTTTGTGTGGAGGAACGTCATCATTTACATGCACCTACTACCGAAATAAATTAAGATCTCTAACGTCTTTCTTAAAACATAACGGTAATACTAACCCGTTCGAGTCTCAATAAAACTTTGACGTTGTGTCTTCGTTGTATCGAAGGCTACCACCAGTTGGCACCAGTTAATGGTGACGATATATAGATATTGCCTGATCGTGCTACTCAAGTCCGCCAATACAGGTAAAGAGACTGTACAAAGTGTTGTTTTAGTGGATGAGGGTACACTGCCCTGCTAGTTGCCTCGAACGTCATTTGTGTGCCGTAATTTTTGTCCGCCTTAAGGAAAAAATGCGTCACTTTACGAACAATAGTAGAGATGAAACATTATTCTTATTATTTTGGCTCAAAACAAAGAGTGTACACAAATAAAATTATAGAAAATAAAATGGTGTCGTTGTAATTACTCAGAGCAGATATTTGTGCAGCTGTAGCTGTGTCTGTTTTCACAAATATTTTGATACTTGTGTAAATTGTTTCTGTGGTGAATAATCGTTAGCATTCGTGCTACGTATTGGTCACCTGACTCATCCTATTATTGACACAAAGACCCTGCACTACTACTAGACTGGTGAGAGCAGGTGTTCGTCGGTTATATTGTGTGAGAGTATCTTCAACTACCCTCACTTTCTGACCGCAAAGTATTAAGGCCCTCCACACAGCACTAACGGTGTCGACCGTTTTTCTGAGACACAAATCGTGACGCGGACAGTTGGCCACTACGGGGTTGACAACCTAAAACCATCTCCTCGATTGAAATTTCGGTACTTTTTGATTTCTATCGCCTCACGGATCAGCCTTGGGTAGAAATGGCGTTCCGTGGAGAGAATTTTAGGGTCGTGAAACGCTATCCAGTGATTTGTACCGGATTCCAGTAGATGCTCCGCAATCGCTGACTTGCCGGGCTGACTATTCTTTACGGCTGCGATATGCTCTTTCACTCTCTCGGTGATGGATCTCTTTGTTTGGCCGATATAAGAATTCCCGCAGATACAGTCAATTTTGTAAACGCCTGGTGTTCGGAATGGGGTAATATCCTTTGCTGTTCGGACTTGTTGCGCCACTTTAGATAAAGGTGTAGGTATATATAGTTTTTATTGATAGCCTCCGCAGCACATCTCCAACTTTATCAGTTATCCCTTTCACATACGGTAAGAACACCAGCTGTCTGTCTACATCGTAATTAGCTGGCCGTTTGCATCTACGTCTGGGTCGTCTGCAATCCATTTCATAACCGTTTTTCTTAAGTGCCTCCAGAACATGCGACAATTCCTCTTTGAGGTGTTCAGGGCCACATAGGTAATGGGCTCGGTTAACCAAAGATGTAGCAACGGACTTTAAATGACGTGGATGATGGTGAAATGACGCGTCCAAGTATTTGTTAGTGTGTGTGGGTTTTCTATAAACTGAGTGCGAAAGCGAGCCGTCAGGTTTGACTGTGACCTTTATGTCAAGGAAGGCCAGCGATCTGTTTGTTTCCATCTCAACAGAAAACTTTAGTTTCGGGTGTATGCATTCTTACAAACAAGCAACATTCTGCACTAAGGAATAATCCTTGTATCGCGGGGGACTTTACAAACATACATCTTCACGGACACAAAGCACACCCAGACTCAGGAAAATCATTTGTGGATCACACACAGAGTTGTCCTGTGTGGGAATTGAACCCACAGCACTCGAGCGGGATGCTGGTATCTAAACCACTCCGCCATCTGTGAAGTCGACCGTATGTGATATGAAAGAATGCATGGTTATCTTCACCTACAACCATAACACACCGCGGTGCTTCACGAGTGGTCACTTAGCAGATAGTGTTGCCACTAGTGCCGACCCGCTCAGGTCCGGTCACAATTTAATACTACTACTTTGTACCCAACCCAACATGCCACCAGTATTGAATATAAATAGTTGTTAGTAGCACACAGTTGCCATTATAATTGAGGTAGGCGCTTTAGTTTTAGAAAGGTCAGTGTGAGTGAAAGACACTGCTCGCTTCTCATCCAACCGTTGTCTAGAATAACTCATAACTAGAAATAGTAACGCCTAGTGTAGCTTTTACTAGATTCTGTTATATTCCGGTAATATACGGCACACCCTATGTCGCATGTAATGTAAATCACAGACTGATACAATAAGTCCATCCATCCATTCATCCATCAGCCCTTCAGCGTCCACTGCTGGACATAGGCCTCCCCAAGGCGCCACAACGAGCGGTCCCGTCATGGGGGATAATGCCATAATCACCACGCTTGGCAGGCGGGTTGGCGATCGCAGTTGATGTTGTTAATACTCGAGGGAGTGCTGCTGCCCACTCCGGTATTCCCTCTGTCGGCTCTTACGACTCCCGTGGGTAGAGAGGGGTGGGACAATTCTAAAGCCGGCCCCATACGGCCCATACAATAAGTAGTCACTCAAAATATACCACTGAAGGAATGTAATATAGTTCCGGTGGCCCGCCAATAAAGGCGGAGAGACGGCACACGACGGGTTTCTTTAGTGGGTGAGGGCCCCACACTACCCTGTTCGTTGCCCCGAACGACGGGGTGCGGTTAGGAACATTTTTCACGCCCAAACAAAAAAAAGGCACTCAAAAATGTCTAGAATTAGAAATAAGTATTTCGTTCTTCAAAACTTTTCATACGTGTATTAGAATACGTGTTTCGGGAACTTAAATGGGAAACCAAGGGGTTAAAGTTGAATGGGAAATACCTGTCTCATCTTAGTGTCCGTGTGGTGACGGACTAAGAATACAAGTGTCACCAACCCATTCTTTCTCGCGGGTGTCGTATGAGGCGACTAAGGGAAGTAAGCAATTATCATCTATTGCATGACTGGTGGTAGGGCTGGGTACCAAGTGAAAGTACTTACTTGGTATCGGGCCCAAGCGGGTTGGTACCAGCATCTCCCGTGTGACCGGCCATGAAGCACATCGTTGCGTTTTGGCTGTAGCAGCAGATAGCCGTTTATTCTTTCATTTCATAGCGGTGAAATGAAATGGTGAGCAGCGGCTTGACAATACTCTCGGTATAGTTGAGTCCATGTCAAAGTCAAAGTCAAATTACTTTATTTCGTAAATTTTTTGCAAAATATTTGAAATCGTCAAGTTTATATTATAGATCAACACACACGCATAATGTGCAGTTAGATTTTGCTCTAACCAAAATGATTAAATTATATTTATAATACATTACATAATAAAATCTGTGTCGATCCATAATCGCCAGTTTCCAAAATATTAGGCTATGTGAGAAGAAACGGGCAAAGAAACTCACATGCCACATTTCTTTTCTTTTTTGTTTATTATTTTTTCATTGGTATTAAAAGCATACAAAATATTAATAATAGATCTTATCACTATAGATTACCTATATAATAAAAGTTGAAATAGCCTATCAACTCAATCCCAAGCGTTTTTATCATTTAAATAATCCGCGACTGTGTAATAGCCCTTGAGGCATAGATTGCGTTTAACTGTTACCTTAAATTTATTTAAACTTAAATCTTTAGTTTGACTTGGGATCTTATTGTAGAATAGTACACATTGGCCTTTAAAGACTTGTTTATTTTCGTGAGCCTAGATGTTGAAACAACAAGTTTATCTTTATTTCGAGTGTTGACACTGTGAATATCACTCTTCTTTAAAAAAACATTTATATTCTTATGTACATACATCAGATTTTCATATATGTATTGGCATGCCACTGTCATTATGTTTATCTCCTTATTTATTTCTTAATGAATGTCTATAGCCTAAGTTATAGATCGCTCGAATAGCCCTCTTCTGCAGCACAAATATTGCTTGAATGTCAGCGGCATTTCCCCACATCAAAATACCGTACGACATTACGCTATGAAAGTAACTATAATAGACTAACCTTGCAGTGTCTACATCAGTCAGTTCACGATTTTTTCTGAATGCAAAAGCTGTAGAACTAAGTCTATTCGCCAATCCGGCGATGTGTGGGCCCCACTGGAGCTTTGCGTCTAATGTAACACCTAGAAATTTTGTTGTGTCCACTAGGTCCAACTCATCTTCCTTCATTGTTACAACAGAATTTACAGGTCTGACGTTAGGCGTTATGAATCTAATACATTTTGTCTTCGCCCCATTAAGTAGTAAATTGTTAACGTCAAACCAATGAACTACTTTCGAGATAGCATCGTTTACATAGTCAGTTACAGCTTGTTGTCGCCTTAATCTAAATAAAAGTGAAGTGTCACCAGCAAAGAGTACTATCTCTTGATGATCTCTCACAAAATGTGGCAAATCATTAATATAAATCAAAAACAAGAACGGTCCGAGAATCGAACCCTGTGGAACACCCATTTTGACAATGGAACCCGGAGATCTCTTTCCATTGATATCAACTCTCTGAATTCTGTTACTAAGGTATGATGTAAGAAAATCCAGCGCATTGTTCCCTAAACCATAGTGACATAATTTCCTGATCAATGTTTCGTGACAAACGCAATCAAAAGCTTGGGATAAATCACAGAAAACACCTAAAACATCCTGTGAGTCCTCCCAAGCATCAAAAATATGGTTTACAAGCTCAACGCCAGCATCGGTCGTGGAGTGACCCCTTCTAAAACCAAATTGTTTACTATGCAACAAATTGTGTTTATTAAAGAAACTAAGCAACTGGTCATATGCAATTTTCTCAAACACTTTACTAAATGTGGGCAGTACCGAAATCGGTCTAAAGTTACTGGGGTCTGACGTACTGTCTGATTTGAACAATGGTATAACTTTACTAGACTTCATTAAATCTGGAAACACACCACCATCTACGCATTTATTAAATATAAGGGCTATTTGATTAGCGACCAAAGGCAATATGGCTTTTGTGATGACAATTGAGTTTCCCCACAGATCTGCAGTTTTTTTCATTTTTAAAGTATTAAAAACTTTTCTGCATCTAATGGTGTAACGTGTTGAAATTTAAATTCACTATCACATGTATGAACATTGTCTTTTAAAAGAGCTTCTGCAGCAGTGGGAGAAGAATTCAAAGATTTACTAGTATCAACAGGAATATTGGTAAAAAAATATTCGAAAGCAGATGCAACCTCTAAGTCTGATGTCACAGTATTTTTATCAATATTTAAACTTAATTCACTGTGGTTAAGATTTTTTACATTACCAGTTTCACTGTTAATAATACTCCAAGTAGTTTTAATCTTGTCATCACTTGCTTTAATCTTTGAACTCAAGTAACGAGACTTGGCTATTTTACATATTTTTCGTAATGTCTTTGAGTACTCTTTAACATAATTATGGAACTGTGGGCTATTATTATAATTTCTTTCTTCATATAGTTCATAAAGTCTCGTTCTACTTTTATGAAGGCCAATAGTAGCCCAAGTTACACCGTTAAACAACTGTCATTCACGAATGAGATAAGTAAATCAGTGTACCTATCAGTTTTTTACACAAATACTAGACGAGTTTTATATTTTCACACACAGAATACACTAATGTTTAGTGAATTATTGGCCATAAATAGGTACATAATAATTATTAAATATATTTTAAATCAAAAAATAATTGAAACAAATTCAAATCAGCTGTTAACGATGAGCGACGGTTACCATTTACCATCAGATGGCTCGTCTGCCACCAAAAGCAATAATTAAAAAAAAAGATTCGCAGACGACCTAGTACTATTGTCAGAAAATAATGAGCAACTCCAAAAAAAATATATAAAATGTAGTTAAATAAATAAAAAATATATATATAAGTACATATAAAAAATAAATGATAAATACTCTTAACCAGTAAAGAAAATGGTGGACCTTGAAATAAATGAGGATAAAACTAAGGTAATGACAAATAAATAGGAACTCCCTATTACTATCAATTCCAAGTCCTTAGATTATGTTGAAGACTATACCTATCTAGGTCAATTAATTTCATTTAAATCATGCACAGAAAAATAATTGAACAGAAGAATAAAGCACACGGTCCAAACATTGGAGTATGAAGGAAATTAAAAAAAAAGCTAAAGCAATGAATATTTGTTTAATACTCAGCCTTACATATGCTCTTCAAACTTTAAGCTAAGAGGTTGTCAAAGGTGCATAGAGCGGAGCTTCATGAATATTAAACTCAAAGATAAAGTAAAACATATTACTACCTATAAGAAAAGAAACGGAAGCAATTGATGTCATCGAACAGACTCTCAGATTGAAATGGAATTGGGCTGGCCATCTGCGAAGACTAGAATCAGAAAGGTGGGCTCAAATTGTCACAAACTGGGTTCCAATTGAAGAACAACGGAAACGAGGTAGTCCTTCCCGTAGAAACTTCGGCCACGAGCGGCAAGAAGCAGAACACAGTGGAAGCACTTGGAGGAGGCTTCTACCCGCGCCGCAGGCAGTTCTTACATTGATAAATTAGAAACTAATAGACTAACATAGGAAATAAGTTAAACACTCACAAACTAACATTTTGATGTGTTTGATTCTAGATTTTTAAAAGTACATAAATACTTTTTATAATATTTCTTGATTAAAAAAAAGAAGATAAATGTTACCTAATAGTATTTAAGTTATTCTTCATTTCAAATCATGTAACCCTGTAAGGAATTAATAAAAAGCTTATTATATTCCGTTTTATGATTTTTCCGTCCAATACCCTCTGCTTCCTATCTTGTCTTTAGTATCCTCATACCTAACTACCTATCCTCCAGTGGCGTAACTATAGGGTGGCAGAGCTGGCAAAATACCACGGGCCCCCGTTCGACGGAGGCCCAAGAGCCGAGAGGCAAGAAAAAAAAATTTAACACCTAACTCTTCTAGCGGGAAGAGAAAAAATCTCGGAGTTGTTGGTCAGCCGTCGGAATGAATAAAATAAGGTCTAAAGACTTGGTTGAGATTGAGTAGGTGGCACATGATGGGGAGGCCCTCTTTGGGTGAATCTCGTATGCAAAAGCGTCTAGCACAGGAGTCTGAAAGTGACAGTTATAGAAGAGAAAGAAATAGAACATAGCGTCTCGGAGAGTCTTCCGAAGACCTTGAAGAAAGGCTTAATATTTAATATGGGTACTCCAACTAAACGCACTGCTCCAATGAGACAGCGAGGTTTCAGAGTAAACGAAAAAATATCATCGATGTATAGAATTTTTTAGATTTGTTGATTTTTTAAAAATCGCTTGTAGGTATTCGACAAAATTTAAATGGGAACAATTCGGAATAAGCCCCTTTCAAACAAAAAAATTACGGAGTTATGCCCGAACATACTTGCATAAAAAAATATATAAACATCCGAATTGTTAACGTCCTCCTTTTTTGAAGTCGGTTAAAAATTAAATTACAAAGTGTCGATATGGGGGGCCTCATCCAATAAATTTGCCACGGGCCTCAGATGGTATAGTTACGCCACTGCTATCCTCTCCTTATTATCCTTCCTATACAGGAGGTATCGACGCGCGAGTGACGCTTCTGGTGTTGCTATAGGCTACGGTGACCGCTTAAAAGTAGTATAATAGTTTGACCTTTAACCAGAATAACAAAGCCGATTACCTCTATCTAAAAGCCTTTCGTTTTACCATTAACATCTACACGTCCGTACCCACGTTGCTTAAATTAGTAAAGTGTTTACACCGACAGTTACAGGCCACTCGATGGTAATTGACAACCGCTTTTCATGGACTCAATACCAGGAACATAACTGCCTATTTAAAAAACACAACACATCGTTGAGAGCAGTGGTAGGTAACAGAATCTGTTGGTTTTCCTTTCATACGAAACACACGAAGACATAGACGACAGTGGTACCTACTCGTTCGGGTCTAACATGAGAGGTCTTTCAATTGGGAGTCCAGCCTATATGTCAGTGGTCTAGAAGTGTATGTGAGTGCCCATGTGGGTCTCGCAAGTAAGTTGTTAGGTTTCCCTTGCCTGGTCTCTCTTCGGTAGAATTCAGTCACGTCAGAATAAGAGAGGGAACAGTTATGTTTGCGTTATTTTAAATATACTAAGTGGGTGGCAAGCTAGCATACGGCCCACCTAATGGTGAGCGGTTATCATAGCCTATTGCCTATTGGCGCTAGCAACACCAAATTCATCCCTCGCGCCTCGCCATCTGCAAGGAAAGGGATAGAAGTTGGATAGGAAGGATATTAAGGAGAGATTAGAGAAGGGGTGCGGACTCCAGCGCTCTCACTCACCATACGAAACGCATGTAGTAGTACCTGCCATTGTTTCACGCTGGTGTTGTGTGAGAGGGTGATACCTCCCTGATCGACCCGTACCTACAATTCATGCTGGGATAAGCAAGGTTCTACCACTAACGAGCAGGTACTTGGCTAGTGTTCGTAGACACTGGACGACTTCAGTCTTTCAAATATATCTTTTCAAGGCCAGAAATATAGGTTTAAGTAAAACAAGGAATTTGTCTTATATTTTATTAAAACTATAATCATAGAGTGCGTCACAAAAATATGATAAAAATATTTACAAGAGAATCAGTTTGGCACTAACGTATGTATCTACGGACATACTACACTTACACGCTAACACTTAGCTATATACATATGTATTTACATCAGATTCGGTATAGCCATTGCGGCGCAGTCCATACATACAATTACAAACACGGTTAGTATTTATTATTTTCTTGAAAACAAACAGTTACTACGAGTATATCAAATTTTTTTGATGTTTTTTTTTCATGACCAATGTCATTCAGTCGCATGCATAGCTAACAGTATAGGTTATGTTATAATGTAGGTACGTTAAGTAATAAACAAGGGTCCAACAGTGTGTAATAACATTTTATATTCCAGTTGAGAACGAATCATTATAATTAATTTCAGAAAGTCTTTTATCCTTGAAGGACGCAACATACCGTTTCAATATTCGTCGATAAGGCTGGGCTGATTGTGAAAATAGTTTTGATGCAACATGAAATTAATTTCACACGAGAAATATAAGTAGAAAGTTGGAAAAAATGTTGTGTGAACACCCCAACGTTTAGTGTCACAACGGCCGTTACAGTTCCAATACAAGATGAAAACTATTTGCATATCTGTATCATCCATAATCGCGATATTGGTTCACCTCAAAAAGATCCTCAGAGTACTCCCCATAGACTAGTCAACAGCGCACCCAAGTCTCTCTGCCACCCTAACGACTCCAGTCTATCCGTGAGATTGGGATCATTGACAATACAAACAGCCCCCTTTTGCAGGCAGTCAAGTGGATGGAGCTGGTATTTTGATGCACTCTACGTGAGGGCGGACAAAATCACAATTCAGCGAGATTTATTAATGATCGGGTCCCTTTCATATTTGACATTAAAGGAGAACGCCCATATGTGGTTTCGTTTTGTATCAGTCTCAAATTGACTGCCAAAAATTAAGTATTTTAATTACGTAGGTACACTCATCGTGCCGCCGGCGGACCACTGAAGTAATGTAATATGGTTCCGGTGGCCCACCATTAAGGGCGAAGAGACTGCACACGGTGGGTTTATTTAGTGGTGAGGGTCCCCAATTTTCCCATTCGTTGCCCCGAAGGACGGGGTATGCAGTTAGGTACATTTTAAAAAAGGTACACTCATCGTTCGAGTACTAGGTACCACAGAATAATATGAGATACCAGGTACTGGCTTGGCCCAGTTGCCAGTATTTAAGGATTATCGATTTATAAATATAAATAATCACACATCAACTCGCGATTATTTTTATCAACAAAACAGACACATTTCATAGCATAACATATTATACGCCATGACACTTTGACTTGTGTGTAAAGTACACACAAGTCAAAGTGTAAAAAAATTTAAAAATATTTTATGTCCCAAGAAAATCGATATCGCAATGTTTACAAAAATATTTTTATTTTATTTGAATTGTGTTTCTATTGTTTACTAATATAATATTTTCATCATGTAAGTCTTGTTATATTTAATCTAATGCGTAGCTATATGCAGGTGATGTAGGTATTATGTAGGTACACATGTTGTTGTGACATGATGTTGACTGTAATCATTTCACGGCAGATGGCGTGTTATCGACATGGCTATTGAAAACTATCATTTCCATACAATTTGTAAAACTGGGAAAAATCACAATAATTTTGTGTCTACATAGCATAGCGTTTTTCAATGCTTTTATCTGCCAGGTACAATACATTTTAACAATATTGCTGAATTCAGTTTGAGTTAAACACAAAAAATATCAAGGAATTCTTAGGCAAACATAGCAACTACAATTTGACAGTGGCCATCTTGCCAAAAGTGCTATCTGCGCTCAGTTTTGCGCGTGGATCCCCATTATATTGCTTCATTCAAAGATATAAAATAATTCATGCTTGTATATTGCCGAAGGTGTTGATAGAGGTGTGTTACACAAACATTGCTCCAGTTATGTTTAGATGTCATGTAATAGACAGCGAGCCTAAATTCATTTACCGGGCACGTTCCAATCTAGCAGTAATTAACATTTTAATACATTCAACAAGATTATAATTATGTTGTTTTTCTTTAAATGATAACTATTATAGTTGATGAAAACATTAAAAGTTTGTATGATTTTAGATACTTAATGTGTAAAATATAACATAATTTGTTGAACTTTGTTAGCCTTAATATATTTTTTTGTAACTGTATGTACACTTAAAACACTACAAATTAAGGTAAGTTTAATTAATGTACAATGTGATACAATATGAAATTATAGCTCATACTTTAGTGGGCAATCTCCTTTAATAGAAAGTAAAATAAAACAAGTGTGAAGTGCTCCAAAATAAATTGTAACTTGGAACTAAGACTAAAATTAATTTCACGTGATTACCGCAACTACTAATTCAAAAGTAACAAATTAATCATTATTGCTATCATAATTATATAAAAATATAACTATAATATCATATTGTATAGTTATAAATATAACTATTAGAAAACAAAATATATTAGACATTGATGAAACATGCTTTTGTGACTAGTTCAGTTTTATATAGACCCGGCAGACGTTGTCTTACCCGTACCCGCTTACTTAGTATATTAGCGGCCCCAGCATGCATACATGTTGTATGCATATGTATTATGCGAGAAATGATCGATAATGTCTGACTGTGATATACACTTCATTATAATAATGTATGACCTTGCCAATATTCTTTTACTTAATTTAAAAAAAAGTCCCATTGAGTTAGAGCCCAGGGCCATCAATAAGTTAAATACTAAGTTACTTTAAGTTTTGAGGATGTAACTACTTTTCCAGAATCAACACGATTTTTCCAATATGACGGACGTTTAGTTCGTATACGTAACACTATCCATAGTCGTAGTTCCACCTGCGTGCACTCGTGTTTTCAAGCGTCCACTCGTAACCATGAAAGCTGAAATATATTTGAAACGTCGGGATAGTAGAATTAAGTAAACCCGATCGATTCCAGAAAAGTAGTCTAATTCCATTATGAGTAGTATTCGAAAGAAAGAGAGAAAAATATCACTGTATAAGAAATCAAATTAAACATTAGCTAGGTCTGTACGTCCGAACACATTATTTTGGCACAAATATTTGTATTTGTGGTAACAGAATAAAACACAACTGTCACCACCCCATTCTCTCCCTCAAGTGTCGGATGAGGCGACTAAGGGGAGTAACCAATGATTATCCATTGCTTAACTTGTGGTTCAAGTACTCACATGATACCAGGTCGGTACAACCGTATGCCGAGTGACCGGTCGTAATGTGTGTTAACTATTGTGGATTTCATTCCCATATAACAAAATTATTTGTACATACATAGGTGTGCATACAATAAATATTATTCTTAATATTATACATGTGCAAGTGCATTTTTTGTTTGTTATGTTTTCACATCGCAACTTGTTAAACGATCAACTTGAAATTTGGTAAACCTTTTTCTATAATTTGTTATATCTGGAGCGGACTTTTTCATCACCATGTAAACTATGTACGTCATACATATATGTAAATTTCAATAAATCAATAAATTTATTGGAGTATGTGACAGGATGTTAACCGCCAGGCCATGACGTCCCGCCAATAACTCACATTTTTGTATATGGTTCATTAGTGTTATATAGTGATGTAAGTATTTATATTCTAAAGTTCACATGGCTGAAGTCGAGGGTAAAATCATGTATATACATAAAACACAAACTTGTTCACTTATGACAGATTTGTTCGCGTAACAACTAGTGACTTAGTGATGGTAGTCTCGGGTCGATGGAGCGAGGAAGCACTACTTCTTTTTCGGTTTCTTGGGGTTGCGTGACCGTGACTTGGCCTTACACAGCGGACAGATGGGTGCGTTGCGGTGGATTTGTTGGTGGCACGACAGGCACGACTTCATTGGTGGGGGCTGTTGTCTGTGGGGAACATTATGAAAAGTGTAACTTAACACAAAGTGCGAAAATGTGAAATCGAAAATAATATTAATGAGTATGATATGAACCTTAATCTCCTGGAATACCTTTCCAGATATTTGGCCAATTCAACATTCACAAATTTTCGCAGTTTGTGTTTTGGTAGCGTGGCCGAGCATATCAAGTACTTAAATTATACAGAAAAATATTAAAATAAATATAACTAACTATTGAGGATCTTATAACAAAACCACATGCTTTGTATATTATATTACATAAAATTAAATTAAAATTAAATAATAAACAAATTATAACTAAAAATAAAAAAATATTTAAGTGGATAATGGAAGCCGGATTAGAGTGAGGGTGTAGAGATGGGTAGGTGTGTTGTCGGAGGTAGGTAGGAAAGAACAAACTAAGTCTGTAAGTCCACTTTGATTTCGTTGAGTATAATTATTTTATATTAAAATTAGATTTAGGTGACCAAATAAATATTTGTTAAATTGCATTAATTAACTTTAAGACACCAATTGAATGTCTAAAACCAAATTAATTTTAAGTGGTATTATTAAAAAAAAAAAATGATAATGAGCCAACAGACATAGACATTTGAATATATTTTTTTATGTTGCTGTAATTATTGTGTTTCCTAATACCACATTCAATCAAATACATAGTTAACTTACTTATTAATTACTGTGTATGACAATATAGTAATTAAATTAATTCCATTTCAATCTCAAATATTATTAAGTATTATCTATAACAGCATTAAAAGCTTCAGATGAATTTAACTTTCAATAAAACAGCACTTTATTATAATTTTTGTAAATCAAATATTAGTAGTTTACCGGGACGACGGTGACGATGTTACTGTGATACACTGAATGTATTTTGAAGGTAGATAAGTAATGTTCGGAAGGCAAGGGGAAGGTTGGAACAAAACAAAAATAAAACATAATCGAACCTCAGCGAGACGGTAAGGAAATCTTGGTCGAGAGCAGACCTGAACGCGGGCGGCGGCGGGGGGGGCTTGCGCGGGGCCGCGGGGGGGAGGAACGGCGCCAGCGCGCGCCCCGCGCCCGCCGCGCCCGGCAGCGCGGGGAAGCGTCTGCGGGGACACACACCATTATATAAAACTCATCAAATACACATCTCCATACAAATCTTAGGAAACCCATTAAAATATCAATTATTATCAAAAACTATGTAGTAGCCAGTTCCAAACATTTTTTTAAACATAGGTTATGGCAAGGATTAATATGCAATAATAAAACAACAATAGGTAAACATTTTTGTTGTTTCATCATTAAAAAATTAATATCGTCATCATCAACATACTGAGCAGGAGAATAAATATTAATTTAGTACCGCGCCGGTGCTAAAAAGTATAATATAAATAATCCAATGCAATATCTTTTTTTATTTATGTAGAATATAATCTTTGATTTATTCTAATTTGATGCAATATCTCAAACTGTCATTAAGGCAAAGGACATGTGTTTCATACAGCCACGATACCTCAGACTAACTAGACGGAACCACGCCGTGGCCGCACTTGAAACAGCAATATTTTTTTTAAATATTACCAGATTGACAAATATTTAACCATATTTGGGCAAAATAAACGATAGTCAGAATGAGGTCTGTAACTTGATCGTAAATAAGAAACTCTTCGTAACAAATATTTAATTGAAAATCACAACGTTTATAAAAATAAATCTACCACCCATTCTATTCATCCAACCATCAGTCTTTAAACGTCCACTGCTGAACATTGGCCTCCCCAAGAGAGCACCAAAACTAGCTAGCTTGTGCTGACCGCATACAACAGCTCGCTGCAGGTTTGACCATATATTTGATCCATCTGGTGGGAGGCCATATTACGCTGCACTATCCAATACGTGGTCGCAACTCGAAAACCTTTTTCCCCAACGGTTGTCAGCTCGTCGAGCGATATTGCCTGCCCATTGCCACTTCAGCATGCAAACCTGGCAGGCTATGTCGGATATTAACGTTCTACGGATCTCCGTAATAAGAATTCAATCACGTAGGGAAGACTTTGAGCCTTGATGCAAGGTAAGTATTGCTCCTCCATAAATTGCCGTTCTGTTCGATACCTCATCTGTTAAATAATAATAAGTTATATTTAATAAAATAATAGTACACAAGAATATAATTAAATTATCTTTTCTTTCTTTTCTGGGTCAAATAAGAAAATTATTATCTTCCTTCCAGCGCTGATTTAACTAATTGAATAAGAACTTAGAGCAAATCAGTTTCTTTGAATTCTAAATTATGACTACAGCGGTAGTCATAATCTAGAATTGAGATTTACTAACAAAGATGAAATAACAACTGCTCTGTGGTGCAGTGGTAGTATAAGCGACTGCTGATCATGAGGTCTCGGGTTCGATCCCCGGGTCGGGCAGTGCTATTGACATTTTTCAAAACAAAAAAAAATCTAATTGGCAGCCCGGAGTTTGTAAATGTGCCCGGTAGCGGTCAATAGGCTCGCCCCATACTACGTGGCACTTATACATAGCTGGCGAGTCGTGGGTGTGTAATACACCTCTGCCTACCCCTTCGGGGAATACAGGCATGATGCTATGTTTTTGAAGTTACAAAGACTTTAAAAGCTATACTTACATGAACATATTCACTGGCAATGATTTTGCTCCCAACGTTACTATATTCTTATTATGTATAATGAAACATCAACAAAATGTCGTGGAACATATTTTGGGTATTTCGTGGGTTGCCTCGTTTTCCCGTAGCATACACCCATTTCGATCTCGCATCTGGATTAGAGGGAAACCCAAAATAGTAAATATTTATCATCATCTCATAAATTACATAGAAATTTTAGTAAAGTGAAAACTGGGCAAATTAAATTCGCAATAAGGCAACACCGAAACAATTCTCAGTAATAGAAAGTTAGCTAGAAAACGTGTTTTGCGAGTATATCTTAGTAGCAATTATTAATTTTGAGTAAAAAAGCCCATTTTATATCACTTTATAGCATTCAATCATTAATTTTTTTCATTTTCGACTACATATGAATGAAATGTTATACCTGTATTTTTTCGCTCGCTGTAGCTTTTGTAGCATAGTACACTATTTTACAAGCACTATTATCACGTAGTCTTTTTCTCAAAACACTCATTAACACAAATTAACATTAAATTTTAATTAAAACCCGAATTTTTATAAAAATGTTCGATTATGTCAGTTGAATCGTGATAGACAAAGCATTTTGACATCGTGACAATACCAAAAACTGGCGAAAAGACAAAAATCTATGACTTAGTCTGTTTTTTGCACCAGTAAATTGTATCTTACGTTCTCGCTCATACATGTCAAAGAATTTTCTTCGCTCTGTATAGGACGTATTTAGTCTGAGCACGATACGTTTTCTATTTTAAAAATAATTTGATTTTAATTGATATTGACACGCATACCTACAGTCAATCTGGGTAACTTTGATTCATTCGGGTAACATTGACAGTGTGACTATGATAATGTTTTAATGTTTTTTCCCCATGTAATCAATATTTTTTGTTAATGCTTACTTTAGATTTTGTTTTGTAAACAAGCTCCGTAGACGCACCTTAAAATAAAAACGTAGTTGTCAAACAGAGTTAATGTCAAAACCTTATCCGAAATTAGCGCGCGAATTCGAGTGTATGGAACAGTGAATATTTTTTTAATATTTTGTGATTGTACGGCACCCCATACACTTACTATATAGATGACAATTTACTCAATATGTAGTAGGGCGAATAGATACTTTAAACCAAAGTGTTTACATATTTTTTGTTTGTTTTAATTATTTTAGTTTGTCTTCATTTTAATATGCTTAACAGTTTGTTCATTTTTACGATTTAAACGAGGTTTTGATGCGAATTAAAAAAATATATACTTGTAACTGCTAAATTTTGATTGATGGACCTTTTTTACAAATATATATGATAGTAATACAAATTTATGTTTGTATCGCCACAGCCACATCCCTAATTTAGGAATAATATAAACCAATGTTACCCAAAGTAATTTAATAATCAAATATTACCTCATTTATGTGACGGATTTCATGTGTCAAAGTTACACTTTTGTGGGTGGTAACTGGCATACTACAAAAATAGATTTTTCTCTATAATTAATGGATATTGTAGTCTTTCACTGTTGTATATGGATAAAACACATTCTGAGAACACTAACAAAGTATAATATAGTCATTTAAATGTTAAAACATTTAAAATACTGTGAAAAACATCGCTGTAATCTGTCAAAGTTACCCAGAATGACTGTATAATATCTCAACTAGATTTACGGCACATATAGGTTAAATTATATCAAAATAATGATAACTATGGACTAATTCTATACTACTCCAAAAATCAATAAGAATGAATGAGACGGATATCAAGTTTAATATTTTAATGGTCGTTATATTTTTGCCCTAGTCAAACAAACTTGAGAATTATTTCATTATACATATTTTATTCTAAATAAAATTAAGGACTATTAATAGTTACTGTCCAATTCAGGTATCTTTTGTCCGTGTGGTGACGGACTAAGAATACAAGTGTCACCCACTACGGGAACCCACTAAGGGAAGTAAGCTATTATCATCCATTGCATGACTGGCGGTAGGGCTGGGTACCGAGTGGGAGTACTCATCACTTGGTATCGGGCCCGAGCGGGTTGGTACCACCATCTCCTGTGTGACCGGCCATGAAGCACATCGTTACGTATTGGCTGTAGCAGGAGATAGCTGTTTATTCTTTCATTTCATATCGGTGAAATGAAATGGTGAGCAGCGGCTTGACTATACTCTCGGTACAGTTGAGTCCATGAGTAACGGTTACCATTTACCATCAGATGGGCCGTGGCTCGTCTGCCACTTATAGCAATAAAAAAAAAGAAAAAAATATATCCCTTTCACGGGCTTTAATAAGCACTTCATTCATCCGTTCATCAAAGTTTAATTCACGGAACATACACCCCAAATGAGTGCCAGAACGAGCAGTCCTTTTTTTTGTTTAGGCAGGACAAAAAGTACCTAACCACACACCGCATCGTTCGGAGCAATGAACAGCGTAGTGTGGGGCCCTCACCCACTAAATAAACTCGCCGTCGCTCGTGTGCAGTCCCTCCGCCTTTATTGGCGGGCCACTGGCGGGCCACTGGAACTATGTTACATTGCTTCAGTAATCCGCCGAGAACGAGCGGTCCTGCGTCGCATACTTTGACCAGGTTATCCGTACACCTACTGGGAGGCCATCCTGTGCAGGTGACCTTACTTCCCCAATTGATTAAATTATCAGTTCGTGGAGCAATGTGACACTTCAAGTTAGACAGTCCCAGACATTGTCCTCTGCAAGCTAAGAGACTAAACTTTGTTTAAAGTCATCATTTAGTTAAGCAAAGATTAAAAACAGAAGGAGGTACAAGTATAGCATACTCGGGTGTGATGGGGCTGCCCTCCTCCTCGTGCAGGTCGGGCAGGCGCTCCAGGCCTAGGCACTGCCGCCGCAGCAGGTCCACCTCGGCCTTGAGCGGCCTGTAGTCCTCGTGCAGACGCGACGCGTTCGATAGCTTACGTGACATACTCTCTTCTGTTTGCTTTATTACTGTTTCCATCTGAAAGTTCCACACATCGTTTTTATATATGATTCTGTGAATCAGTTGAACCGATCTTGATGAAAAACTCTATGTGAAGTATATTCGAGTCGGTTTCTCGATAGCTTAAATTCACTATTTGATCAGGCAGATAATACTGCGATTGGTGGTTTGGGTATTTTTTAAATGTTAACACCTATCGAGTCCGCTGGTCATTATTATAATTTTATTGAACCACAGTCGCCGTGTTGCATATTACTTTGTGATCTTGATGGTAGTATTGCTGGCTCCATCGTGAATGTTCGTAGAAGCTGTCTACGTGATATTATGTATACAGTCGCCATGGTACTGATTTTATATAATCAAAACAATGCGCAAAGCATTATTTTTGTGCTGGTTTATAAATCAATAGAATTAAGCAGAAAATGCTATGTGAAAAGAGTTGTTTTAAAAATTTTCCTCGTTAGTAAATTACACCCAAGGGCGAGTTGCTAGTTCGTATAATATTTCGAGAATATATACATATGCATATGATTGCTAAACAACTAAATTATTAAGCATTTCAAATATAAGCCTGCCCGAAAGTCTGACGAGAGAATATTGAGAAACGCATCTCAATCATATACCAGAGGTATAGTTCTTCAAAAGTCCTAAAAAAATTATAGGTTTAGAATGTACCTCACTCGATTATATCGACATGACATCGTGTCATTGTGATTGGTTGACAGATTACCGTGGTCCGTGATTGGCCGAGGGATTATTGCGACATCACGCGTCGGTTTCTCTACCACTCACAAGCGAGACGATACGATGTCGATACGATTTAGTGAGTTTCATTCTACGGGCCCTAGAGTGAATCGCTCTTCGATCATTAAACACAAAGTGTTTTTCACTTTGTGTTTAATGTATAGTGCTAAGCATGTCAAATGCTAAAAATATATATAAAAATATCTAAACGCTCTTCGATCATCAATTTGTCGAAGCGGTCGCTAGAGCGAAGAGGCTGAGTAAAATAAAAAAAACTAGACGTCGCGGGACGTCTAGCAGATGTGAAAACATCGAAATTATTTTGTAGAAATAAAATGATCATAACTTGACAAAGTACTCCTTAAGACGAATCAAACGATATACTCGTTTGATTCGTCTCGATTGGGTTGCGTAGTTTCATTGCATAGTTACTGTGGCCACCTTCCAGCTCCATCGTCAGACCCTGGATACCATCTACAGACAAAGTACTCGTCAAGAAAGAAGAAAGAAAAGAAAGAAGAATATATAGAAGATTTGACTTGCAAGATTTGAACGGGACAAGTACAATAAAAGCGTCGTCACGCTAACAGCCGATTTTACCCTCCCTCCGCATTAGATGTTTCACATCAAAAATATTAATGATTTAAAGCCAACATCCAGTTCAATGGTAATGTGTATTTTATACAAATGGTAAGATGAAGGGGAGCTATGTAGACCGCCAGACCAAACAAACAATATGTTCCAATTGTTCCAACAATAGCCCACTCTGTGCGCCTATATAAACAAACACGCTTCAATGATACTTCACGTATTAATAGCTCTTGCGTTAGGCACGCGTTATTCATATCATACTTCATTGTTACATATGGTGGCAGACGAGTCACGGCCCACCTGATCTTAAATGGTACCCGCGGCTCATGGATTCTATTATAGGCAGGTACTAAGAGTACTGTCAAGTCACTGTTCATCATTTTTTTAAAGAAGCCGCGGTATTCGCGGGACTCGTGGCGTAGTCGGTAGTGTAACCGACTTCCGTGCACGAGGTCGTGGGTTCGATTCCCACTCAGGACAATTATTTGTGTGATGAATACAGATATTTGTACTGCGTCTGGGTGTTTTCTATCTATTATATGTATGTATTTACAAAAAAAAGGTAGTATATGTATTATATCAGTAATCTGGTACCCATAGCACAAGCATTAAGCTTAGTTTGGGACCAGAGGACGTTGTGTGAAAAATGTCCGTGAATATTTATATTTATTTATTTATTTATTACCTTATTAAATATAAAGCAAAGATATGTAAATAATAAGTAGCAAAGATGAAAATTTATTGTTTTATTTTAGTTTCACAGCCATAAAACATCTCACCAACCAATGTAGTTTTACGAATTGCAACTATTTTTTATTGAAGTGGAAAAGAGAACGCGTCGTTTTACGCACGAGCCGTATAACCGTGGTTTTAAAAACGAATTTTACTTCGTGATTCACCGAAACGCAATCGATCATCAGTAGGTAATTTAGCCGAATCTACAAAAATTAAAACAATACTCACGAGCGTCGAGCCAGACTCAGTACGTTTAAAACCGCGGTATTGCAGTGATACACGGGTGAGCTTTACCAACGAGGCTTAGGACTGCACTTTTGCTTGTATGTCGATCACTCACTAGAACGCTAAGCTATTGCAGAAATCTACATAACTCCCAATCTCCATCTCCTTTCCTTGGCATTTTTCAATTACAGATGATGTTTTTAGGATATTTATTACAATTTTTGAAAGCATTAATCTCAAACACTGGAGTGAAAGCTGCCTATCAATCTTTATAATGTACCTATACAAGGCAAATTGCCTTCCAGAAAATCTTCATAATAAATAAATTGGCAAGGGATAAAATGAATGTAACATAAGTGTTATGAAATGTTCCATGTTATAACTTACGGTATTGATGTCAGCATGTATCTGTCGGAGTTCCTCTACGTGACTCATCTTCTCCTGCTGCAGTAGTTCCATCTCACGTTTGTATTGCGCCAGGCAACGCTCTTCTTGATCTCCACTGCGCACTTCATTGAGGATGCTGCGTTTTAGCCTTTCTAGGGTTATTGTCTTGTTCCTGTTACATGAGTATGTGTTACAACTGGTTGCACAGATGGTGTACTTAGGTTTAGATAACTATACTAATAATCATCTCAAATCGTAATTCCAGTTATGATGCTTAAAGTCAAGGGACATTAGCTATGTAAGCAAAGGGGTGAAACATAGCTAACTTCTTAACTTTGAGCTGCTATTGAGAATTTTGTGACAGAAAAACCTAAAAACTTTGACTATTTTGGTGAGGGAACATAGAACACTGGTATTTGTGCACACACTCATGTTGTTCTAATGCTACCACCCTCTCACAGAAGATAACACAATAAAATTGTTCATATACCATGATGTTTTTTCCATAGTGCAATAATTTTGAAAAAGATAACGAATTTCCCTAAAAACCTTGTGCTGTATTCAGCAGCTGGCTATTGCCAGCCTTTTGATATCTTATAGAATTGGAGGCTGTGAGTGCAGCAATTGCATTAGTCCAATTATTTAAATTATTACTATGTGGTAGAAAGTCCATCAAGCTTGGGCTTCTTTGGGATGAAAGTTTTAGTTATCTTGATAAGCTATAATAATGATCAATAAAAAAGATGATTTTAATGATCAATAAATCTGTAGGTACAATGTCCTACTCCTGACAACGCTAGCAGTAACACTATTTCTTATTTTTTTATTTATTCGATTATTCCGTATAGTTACAGGGACAAAAATAATAAAATAATGTAAAATAGCGAAGTTTTAAGAGGTTAGGGTAATCGGAACGGATACAGTACCTATGTGTGGTGGCAGAGTACGGAAAAAAGACCAGCTGGTATTAATATAAAGGCAAATGTTTTATAATGTACTTTATTCAATAGAAGGCTACATGGAAATGACATAAAATAATCGACAACTTCAACACTCAGTGGGGAAACCTAAATATAGAATGTACTTACTACTAAAAGGTTTTATTCAAACTCACACCCTCTCCTAATTTCTGAAATTATATAAACTAAGTATATCCTATAATATATATCCTTTAAAACAACCAGACAACCACAGATTAATATTATGTTGTCATTACCTAGGTACCTACAGACTTAATAATTTTATTTTTGTGAAACAGAAATTTATTGGTATTGTATTGGCTTGGTAAACAAATCAGCAGTTTGTAAGCTGTTGGACAATATTCAATAACAAAACTCTCATTCAAATACAACTCGTGAATGTAGAAATATCTAACATCAATGTGCTTAGAACGTTTGTTAAAAATTCCCGTTTTAATTAACTGTATCGCACTTTGATTGTCAACTTTAAAAACTACAGACACGTTAATGTTAAGGTCCAACAACAAGGATTTCAAAAACATTGACTCTTTACAACATTCAGCCGCTGATATAAACTCTGCTTCCATAGAAGACAATGCTACAATAGGTTGCCTCCTAGAAGCCCACGAAATTGGTCCATTTCCTAATGTAATCAAGTAACCTGACGTGCTCCTGCAAGTTTTAATATCTCCAGCGTAGTCTGAATCGCTGTAACATTTCAAACAAATGTCATCATTAAACTTGTAATATAAACCTTCCTCAGTTCCAGAGAGGTATTTAATTATTCTTTTTAGAGCCATAATATGTTGTTGTTGTGGATCCTCCATATATCTGGCAGCAATACAAACAGCATAGGTTATATATGGACGAGTCCTTGTTAGGTCCAAGAAGTTTCCCACAGCCTCTCTATAGGGAAATTTTCTTTTCATAAATTACTCTTTTTTTTCATAAATTACCTTTCGAAAGAAGCTAAACAAAAACAAACAGTATTTTAGAAATGGTACATATTGACCTATGTGGACCCATGGAACAAGAATCGTTAGGAGGAGCATGTTATTACCTATTGATTAAAGATGATTATTCACATTACAGGACCGTGTATTTAAAAAAAGTAAAGTCCGAAGGTTGTGAGATAATAAAGAATTTTTCATTACTCATACTCTGAAAGTAGGCTCAGGCCTACTTACTAACTTCAGAGCTAACTTCAGAGTTGCCTGAGGAGAGGGTTGAAAGTAATACTTTTCAGCCCTAGGGAGAATTACTTTCAACTGACAGCTGAGTAACTATAAAAAAAAAACACTTCTATTTTCTGTATAGCCAGTCAATTACAGCGCGATGTAAAATTGAAATAACATAAAGTTTTATCAAAGAATTTGTCATTTTATATGACTTTATTTTAATATAGCTGCAACTATATCTTTAAAATAACGAAGACTTATATTTTTTTAATGACTAAAACGAAAAATAATAGCTGAATAGCTTGTGTCGGCCATAGAAAAAAAAACAAAATCGGCGGGAAAACGGCGATTCCAAATTCAATTTTTTGAAGTCTCCCATTTTTTCTTTAGCCAATTCATGATTTTTTATTTTTAGTTTCCTCGTATTTGTAATGAAAAGCACAGTGTTTACCTATATATTTTCCAGAATACCAAAAAAGATCAAATGCCAAGGAGGAGTGTATAAAAAGGTATATAAGGTGGTATAAAGCGTTTACGCAAAAAAAAAAAACGGCTGGCTACCGTCTACAACAGCAGCAGTTTTTTTATTTTTAGTGGATAAGCTACTTATTGCTACATATCTAGTGATTAATAAATCAACAGGTATCTTTAAAATACTTATAATATTGTTTTAATAAATGTAACATTAAAAAATATCAAGATAAATCAAAAACCACGAAGACCAAGATAAACAGGCGAATGTGAACAAAACCAAAATAATGGTTTTTGAAAGAGGAGAAGCCATAACTGATGTTAGAGTATCAATATGCAATGGTGTAGAACAAGTGAATGATTTGTATATCTTGGATGTGGATACAGTCGGGATAGAAGGTACACCACTGATATAGAGAGAAGAGTAAATGCGGGAAATAGAGTGAACGGAGCATTGGGACAAATTCTCGGCAGCTATCACTTCAGCCAGAAGAAGAACGTGTCGCAAAATGCAACGCTGTGCTTTTCCCAAAGTTATTATATGGAAGTGACAGTTGGTTATGTAAAAAAGGAGCATGACAGTAAAATTAATGCGGTCGAAATGCGATCTCTGTGGAAAATCTGTGGAGTGAGGCTGACTAAAATTGGCAGGATGTAGGTAAAGGGGGATACTGAGACTCATCTACCTGGACCAAATTGGTTGTATATCGAAGGAAGGTGGAATCAGGAGTCTCCGAAAGCGGCGAGCGTGTATGAAGAGAATTATGAATGTTGAAGAAGCAAGCGATGTGTGCAAGAATAGAGCCATTTGGTACTCCGTTCTCTCTACCTACCCCGCAAGGGAGATGGCGTGATGATAAGTAAGTAAACAAAAAACTACTGTACCAATATTGATGAAAATTAAGTGGGATCTAATAAAAAGTTGTCAAACATAAAAAAAAATATATAAGGAGTACCTCATACTACGTGTCAAACTGAGAAACTACTTTTTCGTCGATTAAAAACTAATTGACATACGCATCAATTAGGTACATAATAATATTCCATTGTAAACGATTTTTATTTATTTTTTATACTTGTAAATTTTATCTTTATATTACTAGCCTACCTATGTACAAATACATATTCTTTTTTTACGTATTGATTTCATTTGATAAAAATAAATGATTTACGTTAACTCATTTAACTATTTATTCTTCCTATCAGTGATCCTTGTCAATTTCTTTAGATCTAAATTCTAACATGATCTATTGAAAGTTTATCAGAATACACATGCTGTATCATATCCAAATTATTCATTAATTCTGGGGAGTTTTTTCTGACCTCTGGCAACTTTTGCCCTTTTTCCTAATGACAATGTATTGTCTCCTTTTGACGTAATTAGTTTGACGGTAGTAAAAACGAGACAAACATAGTTTTCTTTGGCTTACGTGTCTGTTTCAAAGCTACGTCTTTTTAACTCGTAAGTGGCTACGTTTTTTTGAGAGAGTACTAGTCTCTAGTAGTATTTATCTGAATGGAAAAAGGTATAAAGCATGAAGTAACTGTAAGTTATACACCACAACAGAATGGTAAGATTGAGAGAGAGATGAGAACGGTTACGGAGGCAGCAAGAACAATGCTAATTGCGACATCTTTGCCAAAGGTATTCTGGGCCGAGGCCGTTGCGAATGCTGCATATGTGCTTAATCGTACAGGTACAAGTACTATAGAAGGATGTTCACCTTATACTCTTTGGACTGGTAACGAATTTAAGGAATTTTCTCACTTAAAGATTTTTGGGTCAGAGTGTTATGTGCATGTGCCAGATCAACTATGCAGAAAATGGGATGCCAAAGGAGAACCAGGAATCTTAGTAGGATATGGAGAAGGTACTAAAGGATACAGAATATATTTAAAAAAGCGTGGTGTTGTAGTCATAAAAAGAGATGTTGTATTTATAGAGAAACAAAAACTGCTTCAAAATGATAACCAAATAATAGTTGTGGATGGAAAGCAACAAATAAAGATAAAAGACGTAAGTACTAATATATACCAGAAAATAAGTTATACAAAGGAATCGAGTAGTGATGACATACGCCAAATAAGTGAAGACGAATGTGAACAAAACATAGAAGTAATAGAAGATATTCAAAATTCATCTGAGAGTGAAGAAGAGAGAATTAAGCATGTTACTTCTGAGTCTGATGCATACGAAAGTGCAGTCAAAAAGCTAAAGAAGAATTACGAAGAAGTAAAAGGAAACCTAAAGCTCCAGAGAAATACAAAGATTATCTATTACTTACTTTTGAAGAAGCTATGAAGAGCTCTAATAAAAATATATAGCAAAAAGCGATTAATGAAGAAATTAAATCAATTCAAGAAAATCAAGTATGGGAACTAGTAGATAAAGATGAAGCTAAGGTCATAAAATACTTAGTTACCGATGGGTATTCCGTATAAAGGATGATGGAACATATAGGGCACGTTTAGTAGCAAGAGGTAATGAACAGCAAGATATAAATTATGAAGAAGTTTTTAGTCCTGTTGCGAGTATTTCTGCGATTAGAACCTTATTTGCTTTAGCGGCAGCAAGAAAATATAATATCTTGACGTTTGATGTCAAAACAGCGTTTCTTAATGGTGAATTAAAGATTACGAAAATATTTTTATGGAAATACCGTTAGGAATAGAGGAAGTTAATGGAAAGACTTGCAAGCTAAAGAAGTCATTATATGGTTTGAGGCAATCACCCAGAAGGTGAAACGAATAATTATGACTTAGGTTTTGTGCAAACCAAAACGAACCTTGTATTTTCAAGAATGAGAAGAATTCTATTATATTGGCCTTATATGTAGACGATGGACTAGAGATAGGTGAAAATAGTAAAGAAATTATGAAGATATTGAGAAAGGTAAATGCAGTATTCAAGATCAAAGTCTACGAAACACCAATGATATTTTTGGGAATGGAAATTATACAAAAATCGGAAGGAATTTACTTGACACAGACTGCCTACACAGTTTATCTTACAAAAATATAATATGCAGTATTGTAAACCTACAGAAACACCGTGCTTAGGGAATAGTATGGAAGAAACGGGAACAGAAAAAGAAAGAAAATTTCCCTATAGAGGCTGTGGGAAACTTGTTGTACCTAACAAGGACTCGTCCAGATATAACCTATGCTGTTTGCCTTTAATGCAGTCAATACAAATACTTTAATTTAATATCAGAATATTTAATTTTTGTGAGTCCAGTAATTTGCGCACATAAGTAAAGTTTTGATGTGCAAATACCTCATGCCAATCTTGTAGAGTTGTACACCCACAAGAGCAGTTTTTTTACTAACCAACCTGAAACTCATGATAAACATTTTTCCTTTTCTCATCGCGTATGCCGCAACTGAGCTATCCTGGTTTAAAAAACGTTTGATATTGTTGGACCTCAGCATATAACCTTTATCTAACATGAAACTAAAAATAGATTAAATTTAAGATCTGGTACATATAATACATTGCTTAGAGACGTTTTTATCCATTGCTTACCATTATACGCTTCTAACTCTATGTTACCAAAACCTATCGCGGAAATAGTTTTGCCATCGCCTAAAGTGATGTATTTCGGCGAATCAATTTCAACATAATCAACAAACAAATCCTTAGTCTTACACATATGTTCAGAAGATCCACTGTCCATTATCCATTCTTCACCATCTTTCAAACCGATCAATGCATTAGCCAAGAAAGCGTTCTTGTTTTTCGTCTCTGCCTTTTTTATTCTTATTCTGCATTGTCGTATGTAATATCCAGGCTTCTTACAAAAATAACATATATGTTAGCTATTATTATTACAACAATCTACTTGTTGACTATTCCTTCTGCAGTATCTTCCCTTCGCCGCAAAAGCTGCAGATCCTGACTGCTCTGATATATCCTTCCTGTTACGCAATCTTTGCTCTTCCATTAACAGTCTAGCAGTCAAATCATTTAGATTTTTTTTATTTTCATCTACAGATTCCCATGCACTTACAAAGTGTTTGTATTCGTCTAGTAACAATATTATTATCTTTGTTATTACCATTTTATCATCTATGTGTTGTTCTTGATCTAACAACTTACTTCGGATGTCTTGTATCTTAGAAATATGCTCACTGATTGTACCCCCCGTATATATATTCATAACCGAAAAATTGTTGTTGCAGCATGTGAATACTTGCTGGCGATTTAAGCTCATACACACTATGTAGTTTTGTCCATATTTCACATGCTGAAGTACAGTTTAATATATGTACTTATAACATTTTCAGTCATTCGAGATACTAACACGGACTGAGCTTTAGCATCCTTATCCATCCACTTTGTAACTTTTTCACCATTATCAGGCCTTTTTAATGTTCCATTCGCTACTTCTAACATGCCTAAGCTGTTTAATACAATTCTCACCTGAAACTTCCATGTGTTCCAGTTGCTCGACCCTTCTAAGTGCAATAGATTTGTAGAGGCAAAACTACTTAAATCCATTTTGCTGGCCATAATTGTGGTGGCAGAGTACGGCAAAACGACCAGCTGGTATTAATATAAAGGCAAATGTTTTATAATGTACTTTATTCAATAGAAGGCTAGGAATGACATAAAATAATCGACAACTTCAACATTCAGTGGGGAAACTTAAATATAGAACGTACTTATTACTAAAATGTTTTATTGAAACTCACAGTATGTCTGAATAAAATTCAATACAAATTATAACACTCAAAGAAACATACTAAAAGTAACGTAGAAACTGGCTGAAATTTTTATTGATCGCGTCCACAGGTGCGAAAAATTTTGATTATTTTATCAAGAAAACAAAACATACCTAATTTCCTTCATAGCTTCCAATTTATGATATATTTCTCGTTCGTTTTCAGCGGTCATTTCTTAGCTACACTCGCAATACCAGTAGGTTTCTTTAAAAAATAAATCAAAATTTACAAAGGGAATAATCCCATAAATCCGCCACTATCCGTCTCGTTCGTGGAGTAAAAAACACAGTCTTGCACAGTCTCTTGAGTTTTTTTTTTGTTTGTTTGTTTAAGGCATTGGAAGAACCATCAGCCTAACAGTAACATAAACATCGTTATTCTCTCATCACACGTAAGTTTAGTTCATTCATAAAACAAGTCATAGTCGAAGTCAGTCATATAAAATAAGTCAGTCAAGACAAAGTCCCACTCCAGTAAGACGATGGCGATATTACTGAAGCTTCTATGGAGTTTTGGAGACAACAGGAAAAAACACGTTATGTCGCATTACATCACTTGCCAACACTTATGCACATACACAAATAGTTAATAAGCAAAAGGCCACCACTTTTACACATTAATACTTGAAATAACACAAGTTTAGGAAAATAATGCAGAGCGACGACATGATCTTCTTCGTGTTCCAGCCAAAACTCCTCTCTTGAGTATGTTCCTTGCACAGACTGCTATACTACTTGTAAAAAATGCTTGGTTGAACTTGCTTGTTTTTTTTTTTCGTGTAATTTTATGACCAGAGGGGTTAGGCAGAATCTCATATCTAACATGTCGATCGTATCGTAATCACTGTAATTGGTCGAGAGGTCACCATGATTGGCCAACGGATTATTGCGACATCACGCGTCGGTTTGTCAACCAATCACAGTGATCACGATACGATCGACTTGTGAGATATGAGATTCTGCCTAACCCCCCTGGTTACTAAGACCTTTAGGTCATAACTTGGTTGTGTCCCACACAGAATAGTTAGAGATGTTCTGTGGTGGGTTCCTGTTGTGGGTTCCATAAATAATACACTTTTAGCGACCAAGGGACTCCATCTCTATATGGCAATGGCCGCTATAATGATAGAAATCAGACTCATTTAAATGCAGTATGTTTACTTCAATATATACATTATATTAGGCCACAATACTTATTATGCAATCTTATATATAATTATCTATTTGTACAATATTTTTTAAGTTTCCCTTTTTCTATCTATCTGTCTAATAATCTGACAATCACAAAGTATATAAAAATATAAAAGTAAATCAGCGGTCCACGAAGGTCCACACACTTTATATATTATGTCGGAGATAATCCGTTTAAACCTTAGATAAAAAACCTATAGATGTAGCCATCGCGTGGCCACTCATGAGACAGCAATATTACACTTCAGTGTGGCTATTATGCTACGGCTAAATTGTGGCAAAAATTAAATGAAGATCGCGATATAATTTTTACCACTATATAAATAAATCACTAATTGATTAATACATTAATATCGATCACTTATTATCCTGATTAATATTATGAATGCAAAATTAGGTAAGAGTTTAGAGATAATAAACTCTCACAAAATTTATACGTAACTATTTAAAAGAGGTTTTATTTTATATGTTCAACACTAAAATTCTGCAACTTCAGTAAATGTATTGTAGTGATTTCACATCGGATATTGTAATAAATAAAATGTATAATTTTTGAAGTTACTTATACTTCTTTTGGCACGTTAGGGAATAGTTTTTTTGTGATATTTAAATAAGCTTTATTTAACTAGATAATGCGTTATAATAAAACTTTTAATGTATTGAATACCTTTTTTCTATTGTTAGTGTCGTTTTTTCTACAAACGTAGAATAAGGCGAAAGATAAAATTTTTGAAAAGATTTTTATCTTGTTACGCCAAAGAAGTATAACTTCTAACGCGTGTACATAAGTACACACACACTTTTTTTTAAATTATTTATTTAGTTTGGGGACTTTTATTGAACATGGATATGCTAGTACCATTGTACTCTTAACTAATAACAATCTTAACCTAATCTAAGCAGCAGGGAGGAGCTGCTGAGAAGCAACCACAATCTCATATACCCTTCTTGCAGTAACTGAAGCGGATACTGCCAGAATTGATTGGAAAATACGCACATTGCTTGTAATCAGCCCAAACTCTCTCAGCAACGCTTCGCTATGACTCCGGTTCCTATCACACTCTACTAAGGGGCCACGAAAGATTGAGCACTGTATGGGTTTATACCAAATACCTTTTTCTCTTGATCTTATATTTTTCTTGCAACGTCCGTGTGGTGACGGACTAAGAATACAAGTGTCACCATCCCATCCTTTCCCGCGGGATGAATTAGGTGAAATTCAAATAAAGTTTGTTTATCTGACATATTTTTATAGATTTTGTACGGAACCTTCTTTTTAATCATTGTAACTATAGGAACAATATGTAATTATTATTATTATTATTAGTTCTTTTTAAACTTTCGCGTTTTATATTCATTATAACACGTTTAACGGGTCTATACGCGCATAAAACTTATCAAAATACTATTATTTTGACTAACCTCGACGTTTCGGCTGAGTTGGTGGTGCAACCCGTTAAACGTGTTATAATGATTATAATTATTTATTATTATAATCAGGCGTGAGTCTGCTTTTCAATAAATTTGTTTGAGACAAGGCATTTTTTCAAACACATAACACGGCACCTAATTTTTCCTTTTAATGGCATCCCTGGTAGTCATGGTGATTAAGTTGTATGGCGAACTATTTGAAAGTTCGCCAGTTGAAAAACTTGCACGTCATATGAGACATGAAGATACGATACTTGTCTCATTTTTCTTAGCGTTTTTCGTATATGCCCGTCTCACTTCTACACTTCCTAATGTATCATGGCTACATCTATAGGTTATCTATCTTAGATTTAAACAGATTTAAACCATAAATATAGTAACGTATAGATCACCTGACAGCTCGATAACGCATACCCGTAACCAATTTTGATTTGTCAATGTGTGCCTTAGATAAAGGATAGCCTTTATCTAAGATGTGTGCTTTGGATAGTGATGTAAGTTTTAAGTGTTAGACTGACTATCGATAATATGATAAAACAAATCAGTTTCTTTAACGAAACTCGCTCATTCAAATAATCATTTTCAACTAATGAAACAAAACATACATAATGAAGTAAAACAAACATAATTAATTCGTTTTTATTTATTTCACAAGCAACGTCATTCAACGATATTATGCATTTTATAAGGGAATTATACACTCAGCTTTTAGCAACAAACCTACTTATACCTATTTTTTAAATTAACTAAATCGACTTGACTGACAATATCTGCTGTAGAAATTTTATTGCATTTTTTCTATTAATGTGTTAGGAGAAAATGTTCCAAACATTTAGGATAAATATCAAACATTGTATTTAATAGTTATAATCTTATAATAAACAAGATTTATAACGCAAATAAATAAAAAAACCGCGAAGCTAATTTCAAGGTAGAAGACTATAGAATATCGGTCATTCAAATGGGTTACCATGACATTCGATTTTTCCTTCTTTCATTCCTCTTCCATCTTGCTATGTTGCCGTATAAAATTTTCTTCTCGCTCACTGGTCGTCTCGCTTTGGTGATTTATACGTTACTATATTTATGATTTAATTGTTTATCTACCTGTACCTATAATTATATATATTATCTATGTGTGTCAAATTGCAACCCAATCCATTCACATTCAGTCATATGAGCTAGTGGTTGATAAATCAATCAGGCACGCCTTCTTTTTAAACAAACAGAAAATTAAGGGCATAACACTATTGAATAAATTTGGGTTAAAAAGCACAAAGAAATAAATCATAATTTAATCCTGGGTATAGACGTTCATTCTAAGTTCAAACAACCCTTATATAGGTATAGGTAGTTTGTGATGTGATGACATCAGGAGAAAAAGATTTGAAAGTGGTGTATTACGATGAATAAAAACAGGTATATCATTTTGAAATAAAACTACGTTTACGGAATCTATCACGTTTACTTGATTTTTATACTATCTCGATGTTTCGAATACTTTACAGCATTCATGATCACGGGTGGACTTAGATGGTAGGCGTCCAAAGCTGATATGTTGTTTCAACGGATTCATCTACCCACAGTAATATGATTTTACAAATTTTGGTTTATTTATTTCAACCCACATAATATTCGTTTAGAAACACAATTAAAAATATTTACTTTATGTTTTATGCTTACAATGTATGAGATTTTAAGCTAGTATAATAAAATTAGTATAATACTTCTCTTTAAGTTTTAAAATTTAGTGCTTAAAAATTCTAACACAAACTACCAATTAAAATTAAATTTTTTTAAGTTATCAAAAGAACTACCAGTTAGAAGACAATATTGATTATTAGTTTATATTATTAAATATATTAATTTTAATAGAAGCTAAGACTAAAAAGCTACCACCGGATCGGAACGCGGCCTGACTGAGAAAGATCCGGCCAGAAAACTCAGTAGGCAACAACAGTTATGGATTATTAAATTTATGCGGAAATACTAACTAATCACTACTGGTTTTATCCACACAATAAGCGCTAACTGTGTCTTGCAATCTTGTGGTGTGCCTTCTTGTATTACGAGTATGTTTGGTGAGGCCTATCACAGGATTCCAGCTTGATGGTAAGACCCAGCCGTCTTCTCTATTGAAATTGGGATGTTCCTTAATTTCAATAGCCTCACGTATCATTCTAGGACAATATCGATGTTCTTTTGCGAGGATTTGAGGTTTGTCAAACCTGATGTAATGGCGGGTGTGGTCCCGTGTGTGCTCACAAATTGCAGAATTTGTATAGCGACGGTGCTTCACATCAGCTATGTGTTCTTTGAAGTTCTTATGGATCTCTTTTTTTGCCCAATGTAGGAGAGACCACAATCACAAAGCAGCTTTTTCACTCCTGCATCCTGTAAGGGTATATAGCACTTGACTGGTGGTAAAAATTGAGTAATTCTTTTGCTTGGCTTATAGTAGATTTTAATAGAAGCTTTTTTGAGAATGTAGCCAATCTTGTCAGTGACTCCTTTAACATAGGGCAGGACTGCAGGGAGGCGCTCAACTGTGGGTGGCTTCACTCGGTTTCTGTGACGGCGGCGTTGAACCTGCAGCTTATTTGCATGTAAAACTTTATTTACATGCTTCAACTCCCCAGCCAGGTGTTCTTCATCACAGATTCCTTGTGCTCTCTGAAACAAAGATTTAGCCACGGTAGCTAACTGTGAAGGATGGTGGTGAGACTCTCCGTTCAGGTACTTATCAGTATGGGTTTTCTTTCGATACACTGTATGACTCAAGGTGTTGTTGGGGTTACGGATTACCATAACATCTAAGAAAGCTAAAGAGTTATTTGACTCCAGTTCCATAGTGAATTGAATTTTAGGATTGATGGAGTTCTGATGGTTAAGAAATACGGGTACTTTATCAAATGGTAATATAGTGAAAGTGTCATTTACATACCGCTTGTAAAAACGTGGGATCACAGGTGAGGTTTTTAGGGCAGTCTCCTAGAAGTCTTCCATGAAAATGTCAACAACAACGGGAGAGACTGGCGAACTCAAGGCTACTCCGTCCACTTGCTTGTAGAAGAAGCATATTCCATAGGTATATTGTTCTCTAATAGTTTCTTAGACACAATTCTGATGCAGTCTTCCACAGGTGGGCAGGTAAAAAGTGACTGAATATCAAAACTCACCATAGTTTCATTGTTAGCAAGAAGAAGGTGTTTAATCTCACTTACAAAATGGTATGAGTCTTTTATGAACGCATCTGTGTGTCCTCAGAGCTGTGAGAGAACTTTGGCCAGTAACTGAGCGACTTTATAAGTAAGTGAGTCGATCTGACTTCGTCGTAGTGGTGCGTTCCGTTTGTGTATCTTAGGCAACCCATACAATTTAGGTGGTTTTGCACAATGTGGTATCAGGGTTTTTACATCTAGATTCAATGCTTCGGAGTGCTGGTTGAGTAACTTTTTCATGTTATTTAGTGTACAGTTGGTCGGGTCAGTTTTAACCTTTTCATAAGTAGACTCATCCGATAAAAGGTGTTCAAACTGACGTGTCCATCACCCAGTAGTGTTACCCTTATCTGCGCGCAGGATGACGATGTCTGGTCTGTTGCGTAAGTTCTTCAACGCCAAATATTGTGATTTGGACAAATTTGGTTTCAGCCGTTTACTTCGACGTAACAGTGAAGATACGTCTTGGTGAATAGCCTCCATTTCGTCCGGTTTCATGACATTTTTGGCCAGCACGTCCTCAACAGCACAGATGATTTCCTCATAGGGGATACGGTTTGGCGCTACAGCAAAATTTAAAAAAAAACAACTAGACGTCGCGGGACTTCTGCCAAATGTGAAAACATCGAAATTATTTTGTAGAAATAAAATGATTATAACTTGACAAAGAACTCCTCAAGACGAATGAAGCGACTATAAACTCAATAGGGTTGCGTCGTTTCATTACAGAGTTACTGTGAGCTCCATCTTCAGACCCTGGATACCATCTAGAGACAAATTACTCGTCAAGACAAATCATTCGAGCCCAAACTAGATGAAATTATGTCGTTTTATAACGGAGTTCCTATGGCCTCCTTCTAGCTCCATCATCAGACCCTGGATACCATCTAAAGACAAAACACTCGTCAAGACGAATCAAACGATTCCAAACTTGATAAGGTTGCGCCATTTCATTATGGAGTTCCTATGTCCACCTTCCAGCTGCATCATCAGATCAGCTCCATGTCATCATAATATTGCATTGTCACTTGATATACATATGCATGTAAAATTTCAGCTCAATCATAAACTGAGAAGTGTGTCAAATTTAACTTGCAGGATTTGAACGGGACAAGTAAAATAAAAGCGCCGCCACGGTGACAGCCGATTTTACCCTCCCTCCGCATTAGTGTTCACATCAAAATAAAATTTATTCGATTTTTAATTAAAACGCACACAATATTAGTAATACTGTTGGGTAAGTAATTAAGTGAATTATTAAAATTAAATTTTAAAGTGACGATATTTACTGTCCTAATTAGGGCCCCATCCAATGAATTTGCCACGGGCCCCAGAAGGTATAGTTATGCCACTGCCGCCAACACTCTCAGATCTTAAAATATGATAAATTACTGGAATAGACTTGGGGAAAAGTGTTATTTTTCGATCGTCAGGACTATCGTTCCTGTGACAATAAAATCACAGTGATTTTGTCACGTCGATTACTCAGTCACGTCTGTCACACACAGCACGATCACGACACATTTTTTTTTTATTATCATTATCAATAGGTATTATTAAATATTTGCTTGATATTTTTTTTAAGTATGTTAATTGCTTGTAGTCATGATTTACTATAGCAATAGACATAATACAGGTGATCCAAAATAACCTTCATACTTTACTAAATTACTACCCAAGTGATTTTAATTTATAAAACTATAGAAAAAAATAACAATATTAATTGTATAATTAAGTACACGCATCATTATCGTCAGCCATAACTAGGACTTAATTCTTTAAAATAGTTTAGAAAATTCATCCTCTCTTTCACTCGTCATCGAGCCATCTCGACACAGAACAATATTACTAAAGAGCACATTGAACCATGGACCTATACAACCCTTGAACAGTTGCGACGAGGCATCCTCGGGCTGGCACCGATACCTTTGCGGGCCAATGCAATTTCGTTCGTGTTTGTTACTATTAAATGTCGTTCCATGTTACGTATTGTCGTGATGTGAGTAACAAGGACAACTATTGGTATTTAATATTTATACTACTGAATAGTCATGGGTCGGTACGCGTTATTGTAATACCGAAACTATTTATTGGTTTGATTAGTGATACCACGTATTGAAACTATTTATTTAAATAACTATTTATTGTATGGAATGTATGGATACTTAGGTAGGATCAATCTGATGGTATTCATCTTATCGTTTGTTTGGTCAATACTCAGAATATGTATTCTGAGGGTCAATATAAATTAATTTAATTCAATATTCAGTACCTACACTTTTACTTAGTTCTTGGAAATTATAACTACACGTTGCTTGACTCTCGCTTTAGTTGATTGGTTTTGGTTAGTTTATATCGACGAACTGCCCTCAATCTCAACCCATCTAGTAAAACAACTGAGGATGTCAGATTTTTCTTTAGTTCAGTATTATTACAAACCATACATAACAACTTTCGGGGTATTTCACAGCTAGGACCACTGCTTAACGTGCTTTACGCAAATAGGTGGTCACCCTTCTAGTAGCCGGCCATGCAAAAATTGCTTAATCTTGTCAATTCATTTAAAAATTCACGTTATCTTGAACAAGTAAGATCTGTATTAACACTTTTTTATTACTCGATACCCTGATAATTTATTTTGAAGTCAAACCTTTCTATTTAATTATATTCAAAATTAAATATGTATGAATATTACTATTTCACTCATGTAAATTGGTTGGAATAGCGGAACGTAGTTCTTAGTACCTACGTAAATAAATATTACAGACACTTGAGTATTAGTTAATAGTGTGTTGTCCCATACCAGTAGGTAGATACATAAGTTTCGCGTCGTGAGATATACCAATACCAATATAGGTTTCGGGTATTGTGCTGATGCTGATATAAACAATACAGCAATACTACTCGTCACACGGTATCCTACTATAAATAGTTATTCTCAATAAAGTGTTATCGTGTCACCTAATACCGTATTTATGGTATTGCACCAGTAAATATTTATTGAAACTATTTACGATTTGTAACGCCCACTACGACTACTGAAGTTCTTGGCGTCTTGGGGAACGTAGGAACAATATACGTGATTTTGAAACGTTGTTACTCTTGAGTATAATGTTCCTTGCGTTGTTACTTCGGGCTAAGTAACAGCGACATATTTTAACGACTGAATGACTGATGCAAGGAACATTATACTCAAGAGGACTGATGTGACTTTTTTGCCGTGATGTTATTTATCACCCAACTTTACACTGGAATACATTATGAATATAAATCTAAGATGAATAAATCATTGAAATTCTTAATTTTTATACAATACCGAACAAATCACAAAATCTACTAAACAGTACAATAGAGTCACCACCTCACTAAGAAAATAATAAAAAAAAGAATGGAAATAAAATGGCCGCTTGACCATTGATAGCGGCTTGCTGTCAAAATAGTGGAATTCAATTTATGATTAAACGCGTATTCAGTTTCTGTATGTAGATGTAAATTAAATGCATGATCTCGATTTGCAGACCGAATGATTTTGTTAAAGAACAAAATAATTAGCTCGAATAATAATCGGCGGAGGTCATTTACACCTTTGCAATTAGCTTCGTGTCGTGACTATTAACTCCAATCACACTGTTTACTTGTGAGAATGAGCGAAGAAGGCGGCGAAGACTCGCCTCCGCGGCCCAAGCGTAAGATCAAGAAAGTGATGGTGCTGTCCTCGGATTCGAGCTCGGATAGCGACGAGGACGTCGCAGTAGCGGGGACACGTAGAAAAAGATTGAGGGTGATCGAACAAACCTTGTTATGTCGTAGTGTGCTAGCGTCCAACAAAGTATTACAATGCGAGTGTGTTGCAGGTCCTGAGTGATGAGGGGAGCGACAGCAGCGGCAGCTCCGTGGTGTGCGCAAGGTGGCGGCGAAGGCGCGCTGTCCCTCAGCTGCACGACTCGGAGCGTGACAGCGACTCGTCTGGAGCTGCGGCGCCCCCCATTTCCGGCTTTGCCTCTGACAGTTCCGAAGGCAATTCTGACAAATGCTCCATTTGTCTCCTCCGTTTCACGGACCAAGAAATAGGAACGCCACAGAGCTGTGAACACATTTTCTGCTTAGATTGTATCACAGAATGGTCGAAGAATGTTAACACATGTCCAGTGGATCGGATGACATTTGATTTTATAGTAGTTAGATCGTGTGTAGGTGGACATGTCCTACGAACTGAGCCTGTTAAGGTGGTGGAGCGTAGACCCTCTGTGGAAATACTTTTTATTGAGGATCCTACTGTCTGCCAGGTTAGTTATAACACTAGTTACTCTTATAGTAATCATTATTTTAGCTATTTTTTTAAATAAAATGTCCCAATTGTCATAAACCTATTTATAAACTGCCTTAACTTTATGCTCTAAAACATCTTTTGAAAAAAAATTTTAATGTTCAATTAAGTCAATTTGTAAGCTATGGTTATGTTCTAGGTTTGTGGAGGTACAGACAGTGAAGAAACCATGCTGCTCTGTGATGGATGTGACCTCGGCTATCACATGGCATGTCTGACACCACCACTGGAAGAGGTAGAACATCACGCTAATGGCATTTGAATTACTTATTTTTTAATATCTTATTGACCCACATATTATATTTCAGGTACCTATTGATCAATGGCTGTGCCCAGATTGTGATCATCTATTCTCAGATGTGGAGAACTTATTCTCTGGCATGGAAATGCCTCTTGAATCTAGAAATATCCTGGCACGGGCGTCCAGAAGTTCACGATTATCAAGGAATCTTAGTTTCTCAGATGAACCATCAACATCTGCAGGTCATAGAGGAAATCTGGTCAGTTCAGATGACCTGCCAACAACCTCGAGAGGCACAAGAACATCACGCACCACAAGGACAAGAAATACTACCACCAGAAGAAAACCAACCACACAGCGTAGGAGACACAAAAGGAGGAGAACTAAAAATGTCATAATTGAGTACGAGGTTCAAGAAAATGGAAAATTTCCCATCACAAAAAGAGTTAGAAAGAAGATTACTAAAAGGAAGGTTAGTTTGAATCTGGCAACACTGACTTAGCCATCCACTTCATTATGACAATATTTATTTTGTACAGTGTAGTATTTGTGCTCAATTATTATATTCATCTAAATATTATTAAATAGACATTGTACTAACCAGATACAGTTCTATATTTAGTTGTATATTTAATAAAAATGGTTATGTCAAGTAATATGATGATAACCCGTTGAACATAGCAACAGTGTCTTCAGAAATTAGTGTGTACAGTATAGAAAATCTATTGTTTTAGGGCTCGGTCAAATATTTAGTTTGTCAAAAAGTTCCATTGCCATGAAAGATGCAGAACCTATAGTCTAGACCTCTAGGTTAGGTTACCTTTTGACTACAAATATAAAAATGCAGGATTCTTAAGTGGTCCCATATTTTAGGGATCTCTAATAAAAGTATTAGACATCTTTATTGCTTTGCAGTATGATCTAACAAGCATTTAACAATGTTGTGAAGTTCTATAATTAGAAGTTTGAAGAGTTTCAAACAAGACTATCATAATCTAAGAGTGGTTCCCATCATCAAATAACTTCAAAATTAAAGGGGTCTTAGAGTTACCACTTATCTGTTAAAATAACAATCAATTATAAGTTGCTGGACATGGCACTCGCTACACATGTATGTAAATACTTCTGATAAACTGCTGATGTTATTGGTTCATAACTGTACTAATGTTACAAATTAATATGGAAAATATCTGAATCTGTAATGGTTCACATTTAAAGCTAAGCTACATACTGTTATATTCTTTATAAACATTATTTTGTCAATGTCAAGTTTGTTTGCATAATGTATGTCCTTTTTAATTGGTTTCCTAAACATTCTTGTCATAATTAATTATAGTAATTTGAAGCAAAGGTTTTTAGTAAAGAAGACCTATTTCATTTTAAGCTACTGTAAACGTCACTCACCATGGCGAATTTCTATTTTTCATTTATCTAAATAGTGACAGTAACAGATTCTTTTATATCACATAGGACTTAATTGTGAATACCAAATTTATGCTGTGGTACACAGTTTACTTGTCTCAGCATAAAGGGATGAAAATATATATATTCTACAGGCAAAGCGCCGCCAGCCACGGACCGCTGCCCGTCGGACTCACGTCCGCGCCAGTGTACGCGCCAAGCTTGAGTCATCGGGCTTGGCCAGTCGCCTCATCTCAGAGGTGGCCACTGCGAGCACCGGTGTGCAGGATCTTACTGTTAGAAGGCAGAGAGCTGGTATTCCTACTCTGAGCCTCTTTGGCAATGCGCATCAGTTGGATTACTTCTCTGAAGATGATGAGCAAGGGGTTTCGGAGACTGCAAGCACTGCGGTCGCCGTCAGACCTACTTCTAGCATCTTTAGTGCCTACAGACAGGTAGAAACAGCGTTATTTATTAATATAACTCATCAATCGAAGCCATGTTATTGTATAAAATGGTTACTAATTGTTTATATTTCCAGGCCCGAAGGAAGATGATATCGATCCCGTCGCCACCACATGCATCCTCCGCCCCTGATGTCCTGTCCTCCATTCTGGAGAGTCAAACATTACTTCACTCCAAGAATTCTGTTGTGTCCATATCTACAGATGGCAGCTTTAACATAAAAGTAGAAACTCGCCTAAAGACTAAACAACCTAAATGTACATCACAAGAAAAGGAAAAAGTAGATCTATCAAAGGGGGAGGACGCATGCAAGAAAGTGCCATCGTACCCCGGGCAATCTCGTGGAGGTGGCTGGGGCGGTGGTTACCGCGGCAACTATCACAGAGAGCAAAATACTAATAATTTCAACAATAGGAGTAGCAATTATGAGAACTATGGGGGTGGTGGATATCAGAATCGCTCGGGGAACAACATTTATCAGAATAATAACATGCGTAGAGATGAGGGAGACATGTTTAACAACTACTCAAGGAGATCACATCAGTTCCCGCTGCACGACGATCTAAATTATGATCGCAATAGAAGACCCATGGAACAGAATCGAGGTCCCAACTCGGGCTTCGGCCAGCGCTCGGGGGAGCAGCAGCCCGGCCGCTACGGCCTGGCGCCCCCGTGGCAGCCTTACGCCGCCCCAGGGCCCGCGCAGAGAAACGACGCGCCGCCTATACAACACAGACACTCTTTCGGTGGTTTCGAAAATCCTTTAGACATGAGGATGGGGCAGATAGCGCGACAGAACTCTGCCAATGACGCCCTTGACTTGAATATGTCACATCCAGCCAAGTTTCAGCAGCAAACGTACCAACCTTTACCCGAGCCGCCTTTACCGCCAGTATTTAAATTTGATAAAAATCTTGACATGGATAAGTCTGAAGACGAAAAAAGTGATTCTGGACTTGTCATCGACACAGAGAAGTATGACCCCACCGAGCCCACCAACGACGACGACAGCGCAGAAGAGGAGAGTACCGAGGCGACCCCCTCCTTGCTCCCCGCGCCTCCCTCCGCGCCTCCCTCCGCCCCCTGCGCGCCTGACTCCGCCCCCTCCGCGCTTCCTTCGGCCCCCCCGCTACCCACTTGTCCCCCCCCGGCATGCCCGCCGGCCGCCCTGCCCCCGGAGCAGCACGCCGTGCAGAACATCCTGGCAGGGTTGGACACTAGCGCCATGAACGTGCCGCCCAACGTGTTAGACAGCGCAGTACGGGCTGTGCTCCAGGAACACCGCAACCTCATCGTGCCGGCGTCGCGGCAGGACTGCAGTGATAATGACTCTGACGGGGACTGCCCTAACTTCTCAATTTATTCCGCGACCAGCGTGCATATCGCTAACAACGCCGAGGACTTAATAGCGGCAGCGCCTCTCGCAACCCAAGACAACCTCGAAGATTTGGTTCAAGAGGACGATGACTCTACACCTGAGGAACCCTCTCCGGCGTTGTCCGTGCCACAGACACATCGCTTTGATATTTCCATCCATAAAAAGAAGTCTGAGGACGAGATAAAGGATAAGGTGTCAAAACGGTGTCCCATCACCACAAATCCACGGAATCCCATCAAGATTAAACTAAACACGCCGTCCCTTATCAAAAGGCATATGAATTTGTATGATGACGAAGAAGAAATGGATGAAGATACTGATGCAGGAGGCGAGGCGCCCGCTGACGACGTGACGGGTCCAAAACCATCCTCTGATAAATCTAGTGAGAAGTGGGACGAAAAAGATTTGACTCCTCCAAATGAAGAACTCAAAAAGAGTATTGAAAATGATCAGGACGATTTATCACACGAGGACAATAAAGAGATGGATAGTGCGAGTGAAAGAGAAAAATCGGCCACTCCAACCGAAGTTGGCGAGATGCCGACGACTGCTATCACGGATCCGTCAGAAACGGACGATAAGTGTGAGCATTCAGAACAGGAGGAGGAAGAAGAAGACCAGCGCGTCGCCACGCCCACAGACTATGATAAATCTGGTGATGATACACACTCTGAGGATGAAAACGATGATTTATCGGGCATCGAGGAGAATGATGTCCCTCTAAACTGTCAGTCACCATCCACGGAAGACAAAACGGAGCGTAACGGCGTAGGATTAGAAAAAATGACAGAGTCTATTAGTGAGACGGAGGACGAGCGCAGTTACACGCCCTGCCTCGACGAGAACAAATCAAAGGATACGTCACAGGAGGCCGACAAGGATAAGGGCCTCGAGGGCCTCGATACAGAGATGATATCCGAGGACGAGGGCAACGGGATGTTCAGCGATACCGAGCGGCCGCAGTCGGGGCGGCCCTCGCCGGTACGCGCTCCGCCCGTCGACGGCGAGGAGGGGGAGATACTCGACAAAAAGAAAGACGGCCAGGATAGCAAAAAGAAAAAGAAGAAGGATTCTAAGAAAGAGGGTAAAGACAAGAGTAAGGGAAAAAGTAAGAAGAGCGAAGTCTCGTTCAAGAAGCTCAGCAAGAACGGCAAGGAGCGCAACTATCGCGACAAAGACAAAGAGAAGAGCAAGCGCGAGCGGCGCGACTCGAGCGACGCGGAGCGGGCGCGGGCCAAACTGCGGCGCAAGGAGCGGCGCCAGGACCTCGAGCGGTACGACGTGCGCACGCTCGTGTCCGAGCGGCGCCGCCGGCCCAAGGACGCCTTCGGCCGTGACGTGTCGCCCCGCCGCAGCGGCAGCCGCCCTCCCTCCGCGCGGCGCTCGCCCTCGCCCCGCGCCTCCCCCGCGGCCTCCTCGCCGCGGCGGCCGCGCCCCTCGCCCTCCCCTCGCCGCCTGCGCCCCTCGCCCTCTCCTCGCCGCCTGCGCCCCTCGCCCTCCCCTCGGCGCGTGCGGCCGTCGTCCTCCCCGCGCCGCGCGCGCCTCTCGCCCTCCCCGCGCCGCGTGCGCCCGTCCAGCTCCCCGCGCCGCCCGCGGCCCTCCCCGTCCCCGCGCCGCTCCCGCCAGTCGTCCTCGGCGCGCCGCGCCCGCGCGTCCCCCTCCCCGCGCTCGCTCACCCCGCGCGCCCCGTCGCCCGCGCGCGCGCCGCGGCGGCGGCGCCGGTCGGGCTCGCGCGACAAGCGCCGGCGCCGCTCGGCGTCGCGCGCGCGCAAGCGGCGCCGCTCGGGCTCGGGCTCGCGCAGCCCGCGCGCGCGCGCCGGCAAGAGGAAGAAGCGCACGCGCGACTCGCGCGAGCAGCGGCGCCGCGCCCGGCGGCGCAGTGCCAGCCGCTCGGCGCGCCAGTCGCCGGCGGCCGCGCGGCCGTCGCCGGCGGTGGCGCGCCAGTCGCCCGCGGCGTCGCTGGACTCGCGCCTGCTGTCCCCGCGCACGCCGCCGGCGCCGGAGCCCGAGCTGCGGCGCCGGCGCGAGCCCGAGCGGCGACACCGGCGGACGCGCGAGCCCGCGGGCCCGTCGAAGGAGGTGTTCACGTCGGGCGACAACATCCTCGTCAGCGTGAGCTTCAAGGAGCAGGAGCGAGGCCCCGGGGGGGCGGAGCGCCGGGAGCGCCGCCGCGAGCGCCGCCGCCGCCGCAAGCGCGTGGCGCCGGACGCGGACGCGGCGCCGGTCAAGCCCGTGGCCATCATCGACCTAGAGCGCTCCCCCTTCCGCGAGCTCACGCCGTCGCCGCGCAACGTGATCGTGCTGCTGAGCGACGAGGAGGCGGCGGAGAAGGAGGCGGCTGCAGCGAGCGCCGCGACCGTGGCGCCGGCGGCGGAGGGCACGGTGGGGCCCAAGACTCCGCCCGAGCCGGCCGCGGCGGAGGGGGAGGCGCCGCCCGCGGGCCCGGAGGAGGCGCGCGGCCCGCTCACCCCGCCGGAGCCGCCGGACTCGCCGGACGCGTATGACCCGTACGAGCCGACGCGCTCCGCGTCCGCCTCACCCCCCACCCCGCTCGAGCGAGCCGCGTCCCCCCCGCGAGCCCTCATGACGCTCGAGGCGGCACAAAAAACAAACATGTCTGCGGATGACGTCATCGATCGCCGTCCCCTATCTCCGATCGAAAAGGCACGTCAGGGTATCATTTCAAATTACTACTTTCGGACTCCTAGCAGATGTTAAACAAATATACATAGTTTGTATAGTGACACAGTATTAAAACATATTTCGACCGACATATTAGTCCCAGATAGCATTATAGAACCTACCAACTGACCTCTGTAGTCGGGCCGGACAAGCCAATAATATTATATTACAGTCCACCTCTATTCCGACATAACATTAAGATGACTAATGACGAGTATGTCGTTTACAGGTAATGGCGCTCCTACAGTCGACGCGTGACGTGTCCCCCGAGGAGCCCCCCCAGGGGGAAGCGGCGACGTCGGCACCTCCCGCCGAGCCCCCACCCGCGCTGCTGGCGCCCCCCGCGCCGGCAGCACCCCCCGTGGCCCCTCTGGCCCTCGCCCCCCCCGTACGCATCGTGCTGCCTTCTCCCACGCGCTCGGCGGCCCCCAAGCTGTTCCTGGCAAAGCCGTCTCCTATCAAGTCAGACCCCATCAAGCCGATGCCCGCAACGAAGATAGCGCGGATGCCTCTCCCGATGCGCCACGGCATGGAGGCGGAAGTGGAGTCCCCGTATTCTCCAGGCTCCAGTGACTTCGGCGACCTGTTCGAGCCACCCGGGGGGGCGCGGGATCCCTTCGACTCGATAGTGGAGCGCCCCACCCGGACGCGCAAGTCTCGTTCATCCGCTGCAAAGGTGCCAGTCAAGCTCAACAGGAAAAAAGGTAGACTTTTTGTATTTTTGAAGTAAAACTTCTTTAGCCGCGGCTTGAAAGTAACTCAGATCTTTTTTCGGACGGAAGTAACGGTTTTAAACGGAAGTGACGTTCAGTAAAATAACGTATAGTCACAGAATAAATACTAGTCCTACGGACAGAAACATCACTTCCATTAAAACTTATCCAAAATATCTCTATAATAGCCTACAAAATCTTAATAATAATACTAATTGTTCGTAGTGAGAAGAAATGTACCTTCCATCCATCCATCAGCCTTTTAACGTCCACTGCTGGACATAGGCCTCCCCAAGAGAACGCCACAACGAGCGGTCCCGTCATGCCATCGCCACGCTTGGCAGGCGGGTTGGCGATCGTAGTGGATGTTGTTAATGTACCTTATGTACACAGAAATACAGTTGAGATTGTTTTGCCCGCCGCATGATCCTCGAGCAACCGCGCCATTCAAAAAATGCGCTAGTGTTGCACCTATGATGATTTTACTTACTTATCATCACGCTATCTCCCTTGCGGGGTAGGCAGAGAGAACAGTGACAAAAGGCTCTATTCTTGAATACATATCTCGCTTCCTCAACATTCATAACTCTCTTCATACACGCTCGCCGGTTTCAGAGACTCCTGACTCCACCTTCCTTCAATACATGACCGATTTGGTCTAGGTAGGTGAGTCTCGGTCTCCCCCTGTACCTACATCCTTCCACTTTCGCATTGTATATCTTCTTAACCAGTCGCTTGTCCGGCATTCTTTCCACATGTCCGAACCATCGGAGCATTCCCTTTCGCATCTTTACAGCAATATTCTCTTTCATACCTACTCGCTCTCTTACGTCGTCGTTACGAATGCAGTCAGTCAGCCTCACTCCACAGATTCTCCGCAGAGATCGCATTTCGACCGCATTGATTTTACTCTCGTGCTCCTTTTTGCATACCCAACTCTCGCTTCCACATAATAACGTTGGGACAAGCACTGCGTTGTGTATTGCGACACGTGCCTTCTGGCTGAGGTGTTGACTGCCGAGAAGTTGTCCCAATGCTCCGTTCACTCTATTTCCCGCATTCACTCTTCTCTCTACATCAGTGGTGTACCTTCCATCCCGACTGAATCCACATCCAAGATATACAAATTCATCCACTTGTTGCACACACCATTTCCTATTGCTACTCTAACATCTGTTCTGGCTTCTTCTCTTACAAAAACCATTATTTTGGTTTTGCTCACATTCAGACGTAGGCCCCTTGTCTTATAATCTTCTGCCATTACGTCGACTAGGGTTTGCAGGTCAGTCGCGGACTGCGCTAATAACACCGCATCGTCTGCATATAGCAGACAGTTAATCCCTGAGTCGCCCATCTGAACTCCCACATTCATTTCTTTCAACCTTTGTAGACATTTATCCAGATATGTGATAAACAGTCTGGCTGATAGAACGCAGCCCTGTTTAACGCCGATATTGACATCAAACCAGGGTGACATTCCATCATCCAGCCGCACACAAGCTCTGCAGTCCATGTAGTTGGACTGCACCGCTTGTAGCAGTCTACCGTTAATACCCGGAGTATGGTATTAACGGTAGACTTGTTTTGACTTTGGCAAAATGTGCCAAAATTCCTTATAAGTCGATGTTAAGAGTTTAAGTGCTTTCATATCCCCTACATGGTAGCGTTAAACGTTTAACGCAACCTTTTGCAAGTTGCATTAGAAGTATAACTTCAAAAAAACCATAATGCAACTGATTTGCTCCATTTTGTAGTATCAGTGTCAGTGTGCGTGTGCGAGCGCATGCGGTCAGTAAAAACATTTGTAAAAATGTCGTGGAAGCATCAGCGGTAAATAAATAGTTATAATCTTTTGACAAATATGTGTAGAATTCGCTAAAAACGTTATATTTTGTGTTCGTTGTGTATTTTTTAAATGCAATCAAAATCGTTTGAAGACCTCCTGAAGTACCAAGAATTGTGTACATATTGTGTAGTTCGTAGATACGGATATAGCTTGAAACGACGTAATTACATGTTAATAAGTTCCATTTTTGACTACTCGACCATATGACACAGCTGTGGGGTCAGTTCTGTTTAAGGTTCAAGTCAGTTGCATGACTAGTTCGTAGTTCAAAGCACCGACCGTGTAGACGCGCGACTCGCTTTGATGGCGGCTGCCATGATTTATTATTGGGAAAATGTGGTTTTTATTTAGTGATAGTGTGTAGTGTTTTGATAAAAAAATACTACTGAAGTGATTGGTAATATGATCCTACTGGTAGAGTACTAGATCCTAGTGGTTGAGTTCAAAGTGAGAAATTCCATTTATTTTATGATTAATCTTTTTTGTAGTGTATACCATAAAATTCAAAGAAGTTTTAAGTTTTTCAACCGCGCGTAAAGGCTCATTTTGTTATAATAAAAATTTCGGTGAATAATCACTAGCTAGCTCTACAACTTCATCGACGATACTGTTGTATATTTAAAAGATCTAAAAAAAATCTGTAATAGAAAAATAATTAATTGTGCTTCTAATACATTGCACGATAGTTTGTTTGTTCTGCTAATTTGTTCAAAGAATTATCTATTAAAACTAATATTGAACAGAAAGAGAAATGCTCAACCAGTATCGTGCGCATATACGTCATAGAAGTGAAACTTCTTAAAAACTCGTGTCACAAACGTAAATAATCCCAATTACACAGCGCCTGACGCATAGGTTGTCGATGTCTTATGTAGGCGCCGACAGGAGCCGTGGGGTGGCTCATTTCTCAATTTGCATTTGTGTCCTAAAATTAGTTATTTTTAATTTTACTCTTGACGTACAGTCCATTGAAAAATTAACCTTATGAAAATGACTATTTGCTGCTCGACTGCGTCAAAGGATATACATACGTGAATCCCTTTTGAATGCATAACTTTCTTCTTTCTTTTCTCTATATTAAATCTTTCTCATGTAACTGTTGTTCACCACTGAGGGTGAACGCGCGAATTAAATAAGTTATAGGTGGTACTTACTTGTTATGACTATATTGAACTGTTACAGATTAGTCATATACGAGCCCCGATGCAAAATAGTTCGTCTAGTGTGAAATTTTCTGTGAGATTTTTTCTTACTTCATTATTTTTGTATATCTATATAAAATATTAAACTGTTCTACTATCACATGTCGCGTTACTTATGCCATTTTTTTAATTATGAACCAATAAACTATTTTAGCCGTTTAAATTAATACATATCGTGTTTTAAATTCGAAGAAGTTACAAGTAAAATAGTTCGTCTAATTGTTAATCGATGCAAAAGAGTTTGTCCATCGGTGAGTTAAATAAGATTATTCCTTCTTTGTACAATTACGTTGCATAATTTAAATTTGTAAAAGTAATTTTGTGTTATTTGTCAAGTGAGACAGTATAAATTCTGAAAATTTCAGTTTTTTTTCATTAGTTTTCAAATAACAATGGGTCGTGGCAAACCCGTGTGTGAAGAGCTTCGAAAGCGAATAGTTTGTGGGGTCGATGCTGGCAAATCAAGTTACCAAATATCTAGACTTAATACTTCCCAGGTCTACAGTCCAATCTATCATTCAGCACTATAAAAAGAATAGAACGACTTCTTATTTGAAGAAAACTGGTCGACCACACATCACAAGTGCAGTAGAAAACAGAATCCTGAAGAAAATTATCAAAAATAATCGTCGTGCTCGAGCTGGAGAACTCACGGTGCAATGGAAGGACATGATTCACAAAGACGTCTCAGTTGATACTTGCAAAAGAGTCCTAAAAAGAATGGGTTACGGATTGTACACCGCTAAGGAGAAACCACTGTTGACTGCTGTACAAAAGAAAAAGAGGTTGAAGTTTGCTCGTGATCATTTAAATTGGACTTCCGACCAGTGGCGTAGTATCATTTGGAGTGACGAGTCCAAATTTGAAGTGACAGTCGGCGATGAATGGAAAAAAGTGATTCGGAACAAAAATGAGGCATTTCATACTGATTGTCTCAAACGCAAAGTGAAGCTTCCGGCGTCTCTTATTATATGGGGCTACATGTCTGCACAAGGTGTTGGTGGTATGCAGTTTGTGGATGGTTCTATCAATGCAGCAACCTTTTGGAAGAGAATTTACTGCTCTCTATTCCGTCACTTAAGCATCAAGATTCCTTCATTTTTCAACAGGATGGTGCTTCCTGCCATACTGCAAGGATAACAAAGACGTGGCTACTGGCGAAAGGCATCCCTACAATCGAATGGCCATCTAACAGCCCGGACTTGTCGCCGATCGAAACTCTATGGTGGAAAATGAAAAAAGTTATCCGTAAAAATCCATCAAAATCGAAGAGCGACTTAAAGGCTAAACTCTGGGCTGTCTGGGAGTCAATTACGCCTGAGGAGTGTGCAGCGTTGGTTGCAACCATGCCTCTTCGCATTAAAGCTGTCATTGAGAGCAAAGGCGACACAACTAAGTGGTAGACGAACTATTTTGCGTGAGTGACAAGGGTAGACGAATACTTTTGCGTTATGTTTTTAAGAATATTTTTTTAAATTTATGTTATGTAAAGTCATGAAAGATTTTCAGTTATGTTAAAATAAACTTTTAAATGTTCCCCAAATTGTGGTTTACTTTTTATTAAACGTTCTTAATTATTTTACCAATATTTACTTTCTATAATTTACGCTTTGCACTACTTTCCATACTAGACGAACTATTTTGCATCGGGGCTCGTATAACTTAAAATTAACCTTATGTAGTATTGACATTATATGTCCACGGTGGAAGGAGAAAGTAATAATATCACGTTTGACATTATTAATGTCTTCGCCTGGCTTCCAACTACATTGAGCTTACTAGTTGTAAGTTTACGTGATACTTTCTCAAAGCCAGCATACTATAATTTTAGCACATAACAAAATAATAGTTCAATTGTAATGTCTTCTTATTTACTTACTTATTTATCATCACGCCATCTCCCTAGAGGGGTAGGCAGAGAGAACAGAGTGCCAAAAGGTACCTACATCCTTCCACTTTTGCAATGTATATCTTCTTAACCAGTCGCGCGTTCGGGCATTCTTTCCACATGTCCGAACCATTGGAGCATTCCCTTTCACATCTTTACTCCAATACTCTCTTTCATATCTACTCGCTCTCTTAGGTCGTCGAAAAGAACGTTGGGACAAGCACTGTGTTGTGTATTGCAAAATGTCGCTGAGGTGGTAGCTGCCGAGAGGCTGTCCCAATGCTCAATTCACTCTATTTCCCGCATTCAGAGTGAATCTCTCTATATCAGTGGTAAACCTACCATCCCGACGAATTCACATCCAAGATATAAAAATTCATCCACTTGTTCTAGCACATCATTGCCTATCGATACTCTGACATCTGTTCTGGCTTCTCCCCTTTCAAAAACCATTATTTTGGTTTTGCCCACCTTCACACGTAGGCCCCTTTTGTTACAATCTTCTGCCATTACGTCGACTAGGGTTTCCAGGTCAGTCGCAGACTGCGCTAATAAGATATATGATAAACAGTCTGGCTAATAGAACGCAGCCCTGTTTGACGCCGATATTTACATTAAACCAGGGCGACATTCCATTATCCAGCCGCACACAAGCTCAGCAGTCTCTCAGTCTATGTACTTGGACTGCACCGCTTGCAGCAGTCTACCGTTAATACCATACTCCGGCAAAATGTCCCAAAGTTCCTTTCGTACAACTGTGTCAAATGCTTTCTCCAAACCCATAAAACTGCTGAAAACCCTCTGGCCTACAGCCAGATGCTTGTCCACAATGTTGCGCAGAGAAAACACTTGATCCATGCATCCCCTTCCACACCTGAAATTTCTTCTTGCAACTGTGAATTACTCCAATAACTGCCGCTTAAAGCTACGTACATACCGCAGCTACTTTGATCACCGGCGATGTGTGTGTACGTGAATATTAGCAATGATTTAACACACCAATTTCCCAACCTCGGTTAAGAAGTTCCACTTCACAGTAATTGTTCTTGTGTTTTGCATCAAATGAACTTTTCCGAAAAGTAATTAAGTAAGTTGTTTCTTTTTCATGCAGACTATTCTGATTCAGGTAAGTATATTATTAGATTTTCGTGAAAGTTCAGCCTAAGCTCGGCTTTAACATCAACATATTATCATGAGGTCTCAGATTTGATCCCCGGGTCGGGAATTGTTATTGAGCTTTTTCTTAAAAAGAAAAATAGCAGTAGCAGTTCAGTTTTGAAATGTGCCCCGTAGACAGCAAAAGGCTATCCCCTATTACGCTGGACTTAAAGATAGTTGGCGAACCGTGGTGTGTTACACACCTCTGCCTACCCCCTTCTTGTAGGACTATGTTTTATTATGTTATATACAATACTTAAAATTTACCCTACCAAGCATATCAAAACTAGGAACATATTTATATAAATTCATAATTATGTTTTTAGTATTTTTTAATGTGAAAACATCATAAGCGTGTAACTTAGAAGCATAACGTCAATCAATACCAATAACAGTTTTAATTTGTCTATGGATAACGAGAGTCTCTGGGTGGGTTGGGGGCTGAGTGCGCAGCTTGTTCAGCGCCGCACGATACGGGCGACCCCAGGGGTCACGGTTGAGACCGTCCAGCATCTCCTGCCTTTTCTCCGTTTTGGCGCGGCAGATGGCCAACTTGAACGCAGCCCGCTAAGTGCGGTGCGCCTCGTACAGCTGGCCCCCCCGCTCCCCATCGCGGTTGCGCCGCCGACTGCGGGTGTAGGACCTCCAGGCGCGAATGCACGCCGCACGGAGGTCCGCCAGCTCCACCAGTAGAGCCCCTTCCTCGGAGGAGGACGTCGCACACGGGGCATGGCTGAGTCGCACACCTGCGTAATCGCAGCGCGAAATCGGCCATCCTCAACGTCCACCCCCTCGGTCTGGGCCGGTGACGACAGCCACGATTGAACGATGGGGCTGCCTCCGCCAGTAGGTCCCTATCTAGCCTGCCCACAGCCCACCGCGGGAACGCGGGAGTTCTGCGCGCCGCGTGACCCCTACTGGGGCCCTGAAGGGACTATGAGACCTCAATCCGGATGTACCGATGATCGGACAAGGTCTCAACTCCTCCAGGACACACCAGTTCCTCACTCGCGCTGCGACGTCGGGGCTAGCGAACGAAAGGTCCACTATCGACCCGCCCCGTTGCCGCACGCACGTGTTGACGGAGCCTCTGTTAAGAGAGGTCCGTCGACGCCGCCCACTCTACCACCGCCGCTCAACGGGCGTTCGTCGCAGGGGACCCTCACGCCGTGGATTTGGCGTTGAAATCCCCCACGACCAGAACGTGGCTAGGTGCCAGTCGCCGTATCGAGGTCTCTAGGCTGATAAGCCAGACCCCGAAATCAGCCAGCCCCCGGTTAGGGGAGAAGTATACCCCATACAGCGTAACTCCCCCCCCAGTCGGCCGCGACGTATCCCGTGCCCCGGGTGTCTCTGATCAACAAGCGCGGGGTCTCGCGTGCTGGCCAACGTGCCCCAGCAACTGTGCCCCGGAATTCTCAAGGCCCACCTCCCGCGCCGTCCGGCCCTGCGCCCTCTGAAGAGGGTTGGCAGACAGTGGACGGCGGGAGGAAGAAAGGGGCCGCGTCCGAAGCTGCTGCCCAGGCTGCGGAACCCGCTGCGTCGAGGAGCAAGCCCGGCCCCAAGAAGCCGCGCAGGCTACAGACGCCAAAAACGGAAGCGGTGGTAATTACCATGCTGCCGGAGGCGGAAGTGGGCCTGTCATATCAGGCCATCCTGAGGAAGGCTCGGGAGGAAATCGACGTCTCCGACATCGGAGTCGTCGCCGCCCGGACTCGCCTAGCGGCCGCGGAGTAACTGGCCACGCGGCCACCCTGGCAGGGCAGCGGCATTGGGCCCGAAGGCGGCGCGACCTTCCTGTCCGCGGCCAATGCTGGGCGGAGCCTTGGCTCCGGCGGTAGCCTAGCGCTTAAGGAGTCCATGCGCGTGTCATAGACCGCATTGACGCGATCCATGACCTGGCGCAGCTGCTCCTCCGTCAGGAGACCAGGGGCCGGTGGCTCCGCGCCGGCCGTTGAAGCGGAGGCTCCCGGTCCGGCATTGGCGAGCTTGGCTCGCTGGCTGGCGAGCTCCCTCCGGAGCTCCGTCACCTCAGCCTCGAGGCGTTTGCAGCGGCAGTGCGCCTCCGGCTTCCCGGTCCCCTCTGGCGCCAGGTTACGCCGGAGTGACTCCACTGAATTATTTACTACTTCGGAGGCCTTCCTGAGGGCCTCCGCGAAGTTGCCCTGAAGGCTCCGCGAGCCATTAGCCACCGCAAAAACGATAGCTAGGGCATCAGAAACCTTCGGCTCCTCTCGGAGCCTCGATGTGAGGAGGGTTACCCGCTCCTCCACCGAGAGCTCCGCTCCCAAATCTTCAATAGCGGCCTCGTCCGCCTTGGACAAGGCGCGCGGCACTGTGCGCCTCTTGGGGCCTCTCCCCTTCTTCGCCAGCCTTCCCGGCTTTCCTGGCGGAGGCATCTCATTAGAGCTGCCCTCCGTCTCAGACGCATTCCCCTCCGGCGCAATTGAGCGTTTTCGAAGCCGTGAAGGCTGCTTCGCCGATCCAGCTTCGATTGGTCGGGATCCCCTTGGTTTTGGAGATCGGGCCGCATCTGCTTTCTCGCTGCCATCCGTCTCCATCTCCGTCGCATCGGTGGCGGAGCCACTGCCTCCTGTCAAACTTGCTGCAGGTGTTGGTATCCTGCCGCAGATACTCCTCCTCGCTCCTTTCTTCTCCACCTTCCTCTCCACCCTCTCTTCCTTCTTCTCCTCCTTTTTGTTTTTGTCGTTGGTTGCCCCCCTCAGATACACGGGGCTGACAGAGCCGGTCTTGTTACTCGGCTCTGTGAGGGATTCTCCAGGCGCGTTGCACCTGGTACCCCTCCTGAGGAATCTTTGTATTTTTACTTTCCGCCATGATGAGTTTAGAGTCCTTCGACTATAGTGCACACCCTCGCGAATGGACTCCCCTCCAGCCATTCATCCCTCGCCGGGTGGCAAAGCTTGGATTAGGGTTATTGTTTATAGGGGTTTTCTTTCCCGCGGTCCGAAGACCCCCGGTCCTGTCCGTTCAGGATTACGGGTCGGGCCGAACGGAGGTCTGTACCAGACCGTGACCACCGCTCGCAGCAGCAAGCGGTGAGCCCGTCGCCCCTCAGGCTCTAAAGCCCCTTCTCCTTCCCAGGGCCGGGGGGGCCCACTCTGGCCCCGCTGGCCCTCCACGGCAGACATCCGGCCAACCGATCGCAGAAGCAAGCGGTGAGCCGGTCGCCCCTCAGGCTGAGAAGCTCTGTCTCCGAGGTCGGGAGGGTCACTGTGACCCTGCTGTCCCCCTCCCAGTCTTTGGCACTATGGCCCCGCTGACCCTCCACGGCGGACATCCGGCCTATCTACTGTGCCCTCTGCTAATCAGAGGGATACGCGGAGACCCGTCCCCTGCCGGGATTCAGCCGCCGGCACTAGAGTGCCGACGTTGCCCGGGGTGCACCACGCGGAGGTATCCCGACCCGCACCCCAAACTATACAAGCCTGGACCACAAAAAAGGATATGATATTGCAAAATTTTATAAATACGTACGAGCGGGTACGCCTTGAAAGCGTAACAAACAAACTTTTACATTTATAATATTAGTAAGGACTAGCGAGGATATAAACAGATACAAATAGCTCGAGTTGAGCAAGCTATTGGAATGCCAAAAGGCTGTGATGGACGAATATACACTACTACTACTATATACAATTTGATGTGTTACTTTATAATGATTTCGATATTGAAGTATTATTGTATGTTACAGGCAAAACTCAAGTGGGCGTGAAGATAGACGAGGACAACCTGAAGATATTAGACGACCTGCCCAGCTCCGCTGTGGAGATGCAGGTCAAGAGCAAGGTCAGTTGTGTTTTATGTATCCGAGTGCCGTTCTGTTATGTGTGCGGAAGCTAGACAGCAGAGGAAAGAGAATGCCGAAAACCAGGCTATTTTGTGCCCGTCGTGCGTCTTAACTATCTAAACATAAAAAATCGTCCTTTGAATAATGATTTTATTTGTATTTATTTTAGTCATAAGCGAAGTGGGGTTTTGAAGTTATAAAAAAAAAGATATACATATTATTTTAATAAATTCGATATAAGCGGAACTGCCATATTTATTGGAAGGCTTGGATAGTCAATGTCGCCAGTTTATTACTATACCTGTTTTTAAAACCAAATAGTAAGAATATTGATATGAAATAAATAAAAGAAACCCACATGAACTCCTATTATAATACTTAGTATTAGTCGAAGATTATTTTATGAAATCATAATTATGAAGTTTTGTTTTTAAATTAAAAATATAATAACATTTATTATCTATTTCTAAAAATTGCCGATAATGTGTTATGTATGTTTGTGTTGATTGCTTCATTTGTGGAAAAGCAGTGGTTTTTTTATTATTGTTCAGTGTTTACTTTAACGTTGAGTTCAGCAAATTCTCCGTTGAGTAATTAAAAAAAAGAACGGCTCCGGAACGGCTGCACCGATTTTTCCCTAGCGGATAGCAGTAACTTAGGCTACTTTAATTTTGGAAATGTAATTAGGATTCCGCATAAAAACATAAAGTAACAAAATTTATTTATTTATTTAACTTGCTTGTCTCGGCGGGCAAGTACTTACAGATGATCAGCGTAAGTAATACAACTGTAGGTACTGCTTCTGTTGTTTCATATGGTGAATGAGAGCTGTGGAAGGCTACACCTCAGCCTATCCTTATTATTCTTCCTCTCCACCTGCTATCGCTTTCCTTAGAGTTGGCGACGCCCGAGTGATGTCTCTGGTGTTGCTAACGTCTATAGGCCACGGTAACCGCTTACCATCAGGTGGGCTGTATGCTTGTTTGCCACCCGCGTCGTATAAAATACAGATCTGATACGTTTTGTTTATTAGTACTACTGCAAACATTGTTATAACAAACAAGCGCACCGATGGAGGTACGTGCATTGCGTGCGTGCGTTCCGATTTCGATCTATTTGTACTAGATAGTTCTAGATCTTAAGATTTTCTTTAAAATGTACATCCAGAACTGATTGGTTTTATATTTAGTGCTATTCGACTGTGGGTCTAGCCAAGTTGCATTCTATGATCGCTAACGCTAATAGAAAACTATTAAAATGTATGGAAATTTAACATCTCTAACGTTAAGTCACGTGACTTAGCGTTATAGATATTGTTAAAGACTTAGATAAATATAGGTGCTTTATCTAAGGTTAAAGATGTCAATTTCCCATACATTTAAATAGTTTTCTATTAGAGTTAGCAATCATAGAATGCAACTTGGCTAGGCCCACTGGTTATCAAGTAAAGTAGTTATCCGGCTGCTAACATTGACGTGTGTTGTGATATTTCAGTTCTTGAAAAAGCTGAACCGTCAGGAGCGCGTGGTGGAGGAAGTGAAGCTAGTGCTGAAGCCCCACTACAACAAGAAGCACGTGACCAAGGAAGAGTACAAGGACATCCTGCGTCGCGCCGTGCCCAAGGTATGAGCACACGATAGCTCAAATCTTTTCATTATCATCAAATTGACATAACGCCTAGTTTACTATAACAACTTTAGTTATGTTATAAGTTAAACACAAAGTGAAAAATGTGAGATCGAAAATAACAGTCACGAGCAGGATTTGAACCTGCATCTCCTGGATACCGTCCAGATGCTCCAGTATGTGTGTATCCAGGAGATCCAGGTTCAAATCCTTCCGTGACTGTTATTTTAGATCTCACATTTTTCACTTTGTGTTTAATGTATAGTCCTAAATATGTCAAATGCTAAAAATATATATAAAAATATCTAAATATGTTATAAGTGTCACAGAAGTTGTCACGAGTGCACTCTGTTCCAGATCTGTCACAACAAGACCGGCGAGATCAACCCGGCGAAGATCCAGGCGCTCGTCGAAGCTTACGTGAAAAAGTTCAGAAAAAAGCATAAACTTGGACTAGTGTAGCCTAGATATATATACTTAGTGTAGGATATAGTGAGGCCCCGCCTTGTACATCAGATTCTATCGACATATTGTAATTATAATTTATGTACGGACGAACTAATTTACTTAAAAACGTTTATTTAAATAAATAAATAGTATTTAATTATGAAATTATTTTCAATGTTTCTGTTGGACTGTGTAGCATTCCTTTAAGTCTCAAATAAATATTTTTTTCTTTTATTTGCTTTGTCATAGCTGAGTCAATAACACATAATTTACTAACGACTCCCGGCTCCGTGCGAGTGCGGTACTGTTTCCATTACATTGTTCTTGATCTTATTTCCCACGGTATATCTAGCGAAAGCTATGATAATTTTAAAACTGTATCTAAAGGTTTAACTAAACAGTAAAGCAGGCGGACTTCTGACAGTGATTTGGAGAATTTGTAAACAATTTATATATGAATCTTCCGTCCGTGTCGAATTCCTAAACGGTATGATCGATGTTTTGTGTATAATCAAGTGGATCCACAGATGGTTTAGATTCACAATTGGACCCGGTAGGTGGCGCCGCGATAGGGTTTTTGAAATAACGGAAGTAGTACTTCCCCGCCGCTGAAGTAATGTAACATGTCCAGTGGTCCGCTAATACATTCGGACAGACTTATTTAGTGTGTGTGGGTGAGGGCGCCACACTACCTTGTTCGTTGCCTCGAACGATGGGGTTTGCTGTTAGGACAAGGGTGCCGGTACTTCCTCGATCGAGCCGGCCATTCATACTGGGGTAATTATGGCTCTAACAAAACAAGGTCACACTGAAGTAATCACACACGTTCCAGTGATAGATATTCATTTTATATAATAAACTAGCCTTTGCCCGTGGCTTCGCCGCAGCCAAAAGCTTAGTTAAGGTTTTCGGTTATATATCAGGTTTCCGATATAGTAGTGGGATAAAATGTATACCAGTTTTTAAGTCAAATCAAGGCCTTTCAAATAAAATAAGTTGCATCAAAATCCATCCAGTAGTTTTTTTAAAAATAAATACTAAAAATAATTTATATATTTTTATAGATTTTCGGTTATATCTCAGGTTCCCGATATAGTAGCGGGATAAAATGTATAGCAGTTTTTAAGTCTAACCAAGGCCTTTCAAATAAAAAAGTTGCATCAAAATCCGTCCAGTAGTTTTTGCGTGATGCGCGAACAAACATACAGAAAAACAGACAAAAATTCTAAAAAAAATTGTTGTTTAGACATGCATATATAGCATATTGAACAGTATTTCCAACAGCTTTATGCATCTAAAAACCCAAAGCCAACGGATATGCAAAATAGACATATCATGAATGTCGGGTCAGAAGACATACCGGAGATCTACCATGGAAATAGAAATAGCCTTAAGCGGGACGAAGAATGGTCAATCTTCAGGTGAGGAGGGGGTGATAATTGAAACGGTCAAAGGAGGAAAAATTATAGCAGATTATATTAAGACACTGCTCAACAAATGTCTTGAAGATGGAAAAATACCAACAGAATGGGCATCTGCTGACGTGATCCTATTATTTAAAAAAGGCGATAAAACAGACTTAAATAACTCGCCCAATTAGTTTACTGTCGCATCTATATAAACTGCTTACAAAAATCATTACCCTTCGTCTGACCAACAAGTTTGATTTCTACCAATCCCCCGAACAAGCCGGGTTCTGAAGCGGATATAGCATGGACAACATTTTGACTATCAGAACCGTAATTGAAAAAGCAACAGATATCCAATATCTCTCTGGTTAGCATTTATAGACTACAAGAAAGCGTTTGATAGTGTGGAATCCTGGGCAGTTGTTCAATCACTCCAAAACGCTGGAATAGATCATAGATACTCGGAGCTTATTGAAAACATCTATAATAACGCAACCATGAAGGTCACGATATTGACTATTGGCCAAACACAAAATATAGACATCAAAAGAGGTGTAAGACAGGGAGACTCTTTCACCAAAACTGTTTACACTAGTAATGGAAGATGTTTCAAAAAACTGTCATGGGGTGAGCGTGGTCTAAAGTTACCCAGAGCGAGACTGAACAACCTAAGATTCGCTGACGATATCGTCGTTCTCAGTGACAATCCTGAAGAACTCCAAATCATGATCCATGAGTTGAACGAAGCCTCCTTAAAAGTCGGTTTGGAAATGAACATCCACAAAACTAGAATCATGACCAATGATATTACGCCTTTTACGATAAAAGTAAACCAAACTGACATTGAAAAGGTAGAGAAGTGTCTAAAATAGAAAATAGATATAGCCTATTACAGCTATTTTTTTCTTAAATATCTTGAATGTACAGACAGCTCTGTTGCAGCTTTATAATAGTATAGATAACATGAATTTAATTCAGCTAATAGGATGATACATAAAATTTATTCATTTTGAGCAGGGAACCATTTTGGTTACGAAAGGATTTTTCTAAGCAAGCAAAGACCTAAGATGTGGCTAACCCCTTTTTAGAAGGGTTACGTATGTTCATGAGATACTACTTTGTGGACCCAGATCATCGTAGTGAGGTTTTAGACTAAAATGCTGAGTAACTAGAAATAGACATTAAATTGGTTGGGTGAACTTGGGCATTGGGCGCCACCACCGCTATGTCTGTGTAAGTAACAGAACTAAGATAGGCAAAGATACTTGAACTGTGTTTATTTAGTGACATAGCAGTTTTTGAAGTGAAACTTGTATATAGAGGGGGTTGTTTTAGGATTTTTTCTGACACGAAAAAGCGTTACGGCCCTTAACATAGAGAGATGTTACATCTGCCTGCTCTGTTGGTATTCTCCGCGGTGTGTAAGTACATGTATATTTATTGTTAAGATAATTTTGTTTATATTTTTTTTTTTTTGATATATCCACTTTTCCGTTGAAGTTTCACTTCTACCATGTGTCCCAGCACACATTTTTTTACTTTTTATTTACTTTGAATGCTATGCAGCACAGGAATGTAAGAATCTATACTACATCTATCCTATATTGGTTTAATGCATGTAAATGCTTCCGATAGATGGCGTTGGTCGTAAAGACAAAATGTGATAAGTAGATTGGGATGATCGAAAGATCTGTACTATAGCTCAGTGGTTCAGAGCACTTCCCCGGATTGGAAAAGCCGCGGGTTCGATTCCCGCTAGTACAAAAAATCTCTTTTTCCTTATTCACAAATAATTTGTACTTTAAAAAGTGGCGGAGCATGTCAAATGCTAAAAAATATAGATCACAAATGTTTAGAAAATCGCGCCATCAAATAGTATGAATTTTAATTGCAAAATTAAACTTACTATATTGGTTTAATGCATGTAAATGCTTCCGATAGATGGCGTTAGTCGTAAAGACAAAATGTGATAAGTAGATTGGGATGATCGAAAGATCTGTACTATAGCTTAGTGGTTCAGAGCACTTCCCCGGATTGGAAAAGGCACGGGTTCGATTCCCGCTAGTAGAAAAATATCTCTTTTTTCTTATTCACAAATAATTTGTACTTTAAAAAGTGGTGGAGCATGTCAAATGCTAAAAAATATAGATCAAAAACAAACTATACTATTTATAAAGCTGTAATAGAATGATGTCTGTACATTGAATATATTTTAGAAAAAATTACTTCTAGACTATTACGCGTGAACGAAAAACAATCCTTTTTGAAATTTTTGTCTATTTATTTGTGCATACATCACGTAATAACTACTGAATGGATTTATGACACTTTTGTATGAAAGGTCTTGGGTCACTTAAAAACTGGTATAAATTTATTTTTGGTTACTACATGGGAAATCTGAGATATAACCTTACTAGCTTTTGTCTGCGGCAGAGCCGCGGGAAAAGCCTAGTCTAGTATAATTTTGGAAATAACTCCAAGCAATTAATCGTACTAGTTTTATATTAGAAGTTAATAAAAAATCTATTGACATTTTATGTGATAATTTCTACACTCAGCGGCACAATTAACCGCGTACCATAAATTTTGTCTAAAATTAGTAAAGTGCACTTTTCACACTTTTTTTTTTTGTACTATATAATAGTGAATCTAATCATTAATGTCAAATTAAAAACTTGAAGGCAATTAATTTATATAATTTATTAGAAATCAACAAATTGCGAAATTGTTAATAACTGAAAACGCCCATTATAGTTTTATTTTAAATGGAGGATTAAAAAATTAATAACGGGTGTTACCACTTCTTGCTCGTATGACTTCCTTATCGGAAGTGAGTGACTTGGTAATCGATCCATTATGTCCTGGATCAACTGCTGTGGTATTTTTTGCCACTCTTCAATAACTGCTTCTTTCAGCTCCTAAATGATGGTTGGTGCTGCGACTCGGCTCCGAACACGTCGACGAATAGCATCATATGAGATTCTAAAACCCCCCGTAATGTATCTTTCTGCATTTATACCATCTCTTTCAAAAATAACCAAGTCTGTACGAGCCTCGTAAGTGATGCCACTCCAAATCATTATTGAGTCACCTCGGTACCCTACAGTTTCCACTACTGCACATGGGGCTTTTATTTTTGCGCCTTTAGACACGCTGGCGACCATCAGGTTGACTTATTGATATCCAGGATTCGTCTAAAAAGAGAATATTCTACACAAATATTTACGTATCGGGTCTCCTGAGTTGACGGCTGAGTCAAACCGTGACCACGGCCGATGCAATACGGTCGAAACGTCGAGAAATTAAGGTATTCAACCTCAACACGCGATTAAGACCCGATACTAACGTATATTAACATATTTACTTATTTGTGTATAATGTGTACAAATCGCGAAAGTTTAAGTCTTTAAGAGAATATTCTTCCAATTTTCCATTGTCCACTGCCTGTACTCACGAGCGAAAGAAAGTCTTTCTCTCCGGTGGCTTGCGAGCAACTGTGGCCCCCTGGCAGGTCTAAAGGCTGTTATGCCACGTTCTTCTAACCTTCTGACTGTACATTCACTCACAGACACATTTCTGACTTCTCGGAGTTGGTTACGTGCTTGAGTTGCCATCATGAGCCGGTCTCTTAGGACATTTGTGACGACAAAACGGTCATCTCAAGCCGAAGTACAGCGTTTGCAACCTTGACCTGGTTGCCGTTCGTAAAAACCTTGTCTCCCGGAACTGCTTAACTCCATCTCTCACAGTCGTAGGAGCTACTCCTAAGATTCGTGCTCCTTCCTCTCATTGACCATCAATCATCAACAGCTTGTGCCACTTTATAAGAGTCCATTGTGTGGTTTGTTTAGCAAAACTTTACCGATTAATCGTTATCATTAAAAATACTTTGGAATATCTAAAAGTGCACGCCTCATAATATTCATTTTTCACAATAAAATTAATTATTTGATAAGTAACTAATAATGTATTGGTCTTACAGTTTTCAATAAATCACATAGATAGCGCTAATTTCAAAAAGTACAATGGTTGTCATGTCTTACACGCCATCTAGCGCTAATTTTAAGAAGTACTTCTATATTGGTCTATAGAAATAGTTCTCACGAAATAACGATAGCCATAGCGCTGGTTTTAGTGTCAAATCGAGCGTAAATATTCACTATTTTTTGTTTATTTAATAACAATTAAACCACATCGAATTAGACCGTGAAAAGTGATAGGGCTCTATTCGTAGTTGTACTGAATTGTAAAAGAAAAAAAATTACTCGATTAGTAAAGTATTTCGGTAGTTATCATGTTAACATACATTACCTACAACAAACGGACGTCCAAGACAGAACTTTTTTAAACAGTTTTATAACTAATTTAAATAACAAAAATGGCATCAAAAATATCATGATTGTTAAAAATAGTGTTTTTTTTTGATATGTGTGTGTATATATTATTTTACAAGTGCAATATATGATAAATAGAGAAATATTAAATTTGAAAAATCAGTTGTTCTGCATTAAACGAGAGCAATATCCACCTCAACGCTTCACCTATGAGGCGTGCAATAAACTCAGATTCATTTCTTTCAGAGCAAATGAACAGTATTGATGCTTACGCGACAAAACACAAAGAAGGACTTTTATCAACATTTTACCATCATTCTTATCAGTTTAAAATTCGAAGTGGTTAGTTGACATTTTTTTCGCTGTACAAATACATAGAATTATAAACACTAAGTTCGAGTACTCAAAAACTTAAAAAGTGACAACCAGGCCACTTTAAAAGGGTGCGCAGTTAATTTTGCCGCTGAGTGTAGAAAGACAAAAATGTCCAGCAAATACCTACAATATGGATCACATCACTGCATACACTTTGAGTAAGCGCTAGATATCTTGTATTCTTAGCTGTGATTTAAAAATAAACCATCCAGAGGCTTGCTCACTATTATCTTTTTTCAGCAACTTTCAGTACTTAATACACGATACTAGGATACTCACGGTAGTAGTTTGGGCTCATTAGGATGGGCTCAATGAATACGGTTACAGGTAGACAGTGAGACGGTTAAGAGGTTCGAGGGACTTGCATTATAATTATATGTATTACAATATTAATTATGTTCATTAGATTGTGAAAATGTGAAATCGAATATAACAGTCATTAGCAGGATTTGAACCTGCCTCTCCTGCCAATTCAGCCATCGTGACAATTGCTCGGGGCTCGAATTTCAATAACACATTCATTATTTAGATATTTTTATATATATTTTTAGCATTTGACATGCTTAGCAACATGCATTAAACACAAAGTGAAAAATGTGAAATCGAAAATAACAGTCACGAGCAGGATTTGAACCTGCATCTTCTGGATACCGTCCAGATGCTTTGCCAATTCAGCCATCGTGACCCTTGCTCCTGACTGCTAATTTCGACAACACATTCATACTAAACGTCTTTGGGTGACGCCTGCACCATCTGTCGGAAGTATTTTCATACATTATACCGACCAGGTAAACTTAATATTACAATTAAGATTTTACCTAATAGTGACGCAAACCCTTTAAATATTTAGATATTTTTATATATATTTTTAGCATTTGACATGCTTAGCAACATGCATTAAACACAAAGTGAAAAAAGTCACTTTCATTCTCACACATTCATTCTCAATGTCTTAGGTGGCGCCTGCGCCCTCTGTCAGAAGTATTTGCATACATTATTCCGACCGAGTTACCTTAATTGGCAAAGCACCTGGGACGGTATTCCAGGAGATGCAGATTGAAATCGTGCTCGTGACTGTTATTTTCGATTTCACATTTTCGCACTTTGTGTTAATTTGTATGGTTAAGCATGTCAAATGCTCAAAAAATATATAAAAATATCAAAATATGTTCATTAGACCTTATTTCTTTAGGAAAAAATAATGCTGCATTGACTTGACAGAGAAAAATAAATAAAACTCAAATATTATGTATAGATATATATTGCTAAAGTAGGTACAAACGTGAAAAAATAAAAACCAAACTGTCATGGGATGCTTTGTTATACATTATATGGAGTACAGTGATTGCTAAAACTAAACATTTCTCCCGCACTCAGAGGAACTTACTAAAGCCTACAACTACAAAAAAAAACATTATCTAACTCATTAATCACTTCCTACTTTGACAGCCTACACTGTGCTCTAGTTAGATATTATGATAAAATGGAGTACCTATGCTATTTCAAAATGACGCATAGAATATAAAATACATTAAATTTATGTTACTTCGAGTATTAATAGTATATTTAAATCTCAAATTGATTGAGTTATTGCGAGAAGAGAATTTATTGCAATAATGTCTTTATTTTATTGTTCACACAATTGTTAACATTAGCTTTTAAAGTTAAAGCAATAAGTATTATCCCCTATCAGACAGTCTCTTCGTCGTGTGTGATGTGACGCTACTTATGAACTTATTCAATAATGTCTAACAATTTTCTACGATTGCTTGACGATACAAAGTTCTTAATCAGATAAATATAAAGTTGAGATTAACAGTTGATATTGTGTGCATAGGAATCGTAATTTACAATAGAAATGCCACATTTTCACCAGATCAAGCATAAAGCTAATAATATTGCTCTATACAATAAAAATAAATTGTTCTATACAATTTTGATGGTATGCGCAGCATCTTTTGACCTATGTTGACAGAAATACACGGTGATGCATGGAGGTTTCTTCTCTATTAAATTTTACAATTTCTATGGTCTTGAGTATATGTATAGTTTCAAATGGTAAAAACAAATATTTGATATACAACTGGGGACCTTATTTCATGGTTTGATAAGGTCGGATTTGGTGTAAACTTCAGACAGCAGGTGCAAAGCCAAGCCGCTTGTTCTGTATGTCGAACTCTGTGTAGTACTTGCCGATAAACACGTCTCCCAGGATCCACAGCGGACCGTTTGGTGGTGGGATGTCCAGCCCCATGAATCCAGACAGACATATTGTTTTGCCGAACTGTGTCATCTGCGCGCATACAAATATACCATTACTAGATTCTGATAAAAGTTATCTTCCTATTCTGAGTTTTGGACTACATGTATCGTACTTTATGATCGGTTAAGTAGTTATGGCGTGACAGTGTAACAAACAAACAAACGCACTTTCGCATCTTTACTAATTATAAATTAGATTCAGCCCGCGACTACGTCCGCTTGGATTTCAGCTCATAAATATTTACCCACACATTTGAAGTACTATACTCTACGGCACATTGTATCTATGCCAAATAGTTATCTCACATGAACCTTTACTTTTTCGGGATAAAAATTAGTTGTGTGTTCTTTAGTCGGCTCCAGACTATATGAATGCAAAATTTCATAATGAGAGTTACGGCGTCAAAGCGTAACAAATAAATCAACAGACCAATATAAAACCATGACCACACCATTCAAAAGTTTTAATGAAATATGAAGCAAAAAGCCACTTACCAATCGCTGTTACGAGCTCTAACATATTGTACGTATTTTTTGTCTGTAGTTTAGCACATGTCATGCTTAGCTACTTTAAAGAACAAATTATTTGTGGGAAATGCACTTCCCCGGATTGGAAGGGACGCAGGTTCGATTCCCGCTCGCACTAAAATTCTCTTTTTTCACATTTCACAAATAATCACATCTACTTCTATCAATATTTACCAAATGAATGTTGACTGACGCCAATAATTATAGTGTCAATTAAGTGGTAACCAAAGCTCATGGACCCAATTATACTAACAGTACTCATCAGGCGGCTGCTCACCATTTCATTTCGCGGATATGAAATTAATAAAAGACTATCTCCCGCTGCAGCTGAAACACAGGTGCTTCATGGGCGGTGATACTTACAAGGGCGCGATAACAAGCGAATGCTCCCACTTGGTACCCAGCACTTAGTCACCTCGTACAACACCCGCGAGAAAGAATGGGGTGATGACATTTGTATTCTTAGTTCATGACATGATATATATATATATATATATATATATATATATATATATATTATACTTGTCATAACACAGTAAAGCTGCCTATTAACAAAAAATGTTGAAGTTGAAATGTTGCAGAGCTATCTGCATGTCTCAAACACACGCCATGTGCAGTATCACATGATTCTCTTTGTAACATCCGTAGCTACTGGGGAGGAAGACGTAGGATATGTGTAATACTCACGCGCAAGACGTAGTCCACGCCGTCGAGCACGAACTTGGTGCCACCGATGGTGAAGGTCACGGGCGGCAGGGTGGGCAGTAGGGAGCAGTCCAGCATGTACTGGCCGAAGGCTATGGGCGTGGCGCCGATCGCCTTGTTGAGCGCGTCGATGTCGGCCACGGGCCCCGCGATCAGCGACGTGCCCGTGTCGGCGATCGCCTCGCAGCCCTGCGCATAGGTAGTACACTATGTATGACAGCCCTGTGCATAGGTAGTACACTATGTATGACAGCCCTGTGCATAGGTAGTACACTATGTATGACACTCACTTTCTACGTATCGACGACGTGCACACTTATCAAGCACACATCACAATACAATCATTTAAGAAGTTTATCTGTAAACTTTGTTTATTGTTACAAACCGATATACGATACAAAACAAATAGAGTATTCTAATAGAAGTACTTATGATGCTGTTTTGAGACTAAGAAAAAGATATAAATTATAGTTTAGAAACTATTTTCTACTATATCTTGTAATCAATATATCGAAATAAATCTTATAAACCAATGACTCCATTAACGTAGCATTTGATGTGAAGCTCCTCCTACTCTTTTATAAACATTATTTATTAAAAAAGGTAACTAGCTTTTGCTCGCGGCTTCGCCACAGCCAAGTTGTTTTCAGGTCTCGATATAAATTATAGCGAGATAAAATGTAAGCATACCAGTTTTTATGTCTAATTAAGAGCTATCAAATAAAAAAGTTACATCAAAATCAGTTTTTGCGTGTTACGCGAACAAACAAGACATCTGAGATGGTATTCCAGGAGATGCAAGTTCATACCCTGCTCGTGACTGCTGTATATGTATGTATGTATTTTTTAAGCCTTTGATATGTTTAGCCATACAAATTAACACAGTGCGATAATGTGAAACCGAAAATACAGTCACGAGCAGGATTTGAACCTGCATTTCCTGGAATACCGACAGATAGCACAGTCGTCAAGACATTATAAACAAATGTGTTATCGAAATTCGCTGTCCCGAGCAATTGTCATGATAGATGAATTGGCAAAACATCTGGGACGATATACTAGGACTGCATTTCCTAGAATACAGTCAAATTGTACTCGTGACTGTTATTTTCAGTTTCACATTTTCGCTTTTTGTGATACGTTATATGCATCAGTTTATGCAAGAATTTGGTCACACTTCATCCTGGTGTGAAGGAAAGGCCTTGGTTATCAGCAGCTCTCAGAAAGCTCCAAAGCAGTAAATATAAGATTGGTTGTACTGACCTGATTACAGAAGCTGTGTCCGTTACCCTCCACCTTGTCCATGTGGAACTGCCAGTAGGTGGCGTGGTCGACAGGCACATAGGTGAAGTTGCCGCGGTAGTGCGCCGGGTCAGACCCGCCCAGGATGATCTCGCCGCCCTGCGGTGCGCTCGGGTCCCTGGGTAGAGGAAATTCGAAGTATTTCAAAGTGATATTCTGGATGTTAGCAGCATCTTGACGAAGGTTGTTTTGGCTGTGATATAGGGAATGCCGTCGTATATCACAACATTCTGAGACTATTTAAAGCATAAAGTTCCTGTTAGACATGACTGTGTCTAACCCAACCATTCTATTAGTAACTCCTACTTATTTGTTCGTTTTTATCTGCAATCTCCAAGATATTGATTCATCAACAGATTTTTTTTTATACTCCAAGGGTGGTAAGCAGACATATGGCCTATCTGATCTGTAAGCGGCTACCGTAGCTTATAGACGCTAGCAACACCAGAGGTGTCACTCGCGCGTCGCCATCTCTAAGGGATAGCAGGTTAATAAGAAAATGAATCCGGTGCTCTCACTTACCATATGAAACATACCCATTTTCTTTAAGAGGGTGGTACTTCCCCAGTCGAGCCGGCCTACTCATACTGGGATAAGCAACTCGGCCTTAATTAGGATAGTCTTTGATCTTTGACGGATACAGAACCGGAGGTACGGACACGGGAGTTGTATGGACAGCTGCTGATGAGAGATCTTTCATGTAATCCTTTACCCAGTCCATCAAACTAGTGTGTAAGACTGCAAGCGAGGAGCAGGCCGCGTGCCAGAACCTTTGAAAGGCCTTTTGAGTGCCGCTCCAATATATTCGAGAGCCTCACTACAGATGTGGATGGTTATGTTTATAATTTCGAGATATAAATCTTTATTTATTTGTGAAATCTATGGAAAATTATGATGATTATGGATTATTATTAAGTGAATGGTTTCTTCAGGATTAAAATATGTAAATTCAACGGTACAATTTCAGGCTACATAGGCTTGGAGGTGTACAAATAAAATAATTAATAAATAAATATTCACGGACATTTCACACAACGTCCTCTGCTCCCAAACTAAGTTTAAAGCTTGTGCTATGGGTACCAGATTACGGATATAATACATTTATTACTTTTTTTGATGTGAAACATCTAATGCGGAGGGAGGATAAAATCGGCTGTTAGCGTGGCGACGCTTTTATTGTACTTGTCCCGTTCAATTATTGCAAGTTAAATTTGACACACTTCCCGGTTTCCGATTGAGCTGAAATTTTACACGCATGTGTATATCGCGTGACAATGCAATATTATGATGACATGGAGCTGACTTAATGACGGAGCTGGAAGGTGGACATAGTAGGAACTCGTATAATGAGCCGCGCAACGCCATCGAGTTTGGGCTCGTATGATTCGTCTTGATAAGTACTTTGCCTCTAGATGGTATTCAGGGTCTGATGATGGAGCTGGAAGGTGGCCACAGTAACTCTATAATGAAACGACGCAACTCCATCGAGTTTGGAATCGTTTGGTTCGCCTTGACGAGTACTTTGTCTTTAGATGGTATACAGGGTCTGATGATGGAGCTAGAAGGCGGCCATAGGAACTCCGTTATAAAACCACATAACTCCATCGAGTTTGGGCTCGAATGATTTGTCTTGACGAGTAATTTGTCTCTAGATGGTATCCAGGGTCTGACGATGGAGCTGGAAGGTGGTCACAGTAACTCTGTAATGAAACGACGCAACCCTATCGTGTTTATACTCGTTTGATTCGTCTTGAGGAGTACTTTGTCAAGTTACGATCATTTTATTTCTACAAAATAATTTCTATGGTTTCACATCTGATAGACGTCCCGCGACGTCTAGTTTTTTTGTAAATACATACATATAATAGATAGAACCCCCCCCCCTCTCCACCCATGGGAGTCGTAAGAGCCGACTGAGGGAATACCGAGGGAGTGGGCAGCAGCACTCTTTCGAGTATTAACAACATCCACTGCGATCGCCAACCCGCCTGCCACGCATGGCGATTACGGCACTATACCACCCATTCTTGGGGAGGCCCATGTCCAGCAGTGGCCTTTAAAAGGCTGATGGATGGATGGATGGAATAGATAGAAAACACCCACGCAGTACAAATATCGGTGTTTATCACACAAATAATTTGCTTTGCCGAGCGTTCTTGAGAATGCCTCGTTTAGAGGCGAAACACGTGTCGAATTTATGTTCGGATTTTGCGGAATATTGCAATATTGTGGTTCTGAGAGTTCTAACCGTATCACATGGTTGTGTCGCGTTGGTGAGTTTTTTGTCATTATCGTGCATGCTACTTTGATATTATCACATTCTCCTCTATCTGTGAGAGTGCGGATTGGCAATCTTAGGTTATTCTGTCCAAAGATAACCGGGATTGACAATCCGTGGGTGAGTGGTGGGCTCTCCTCCTAAAATATCCATTCTATAATAGTAACAATGGACTTCCGCCAAGTGTCGCCTCAACCAATCAATTAACACAAATAATTGTCCTGAGCGGGATCGAACCCACGAACTCGTGCACGGAAGTCTGTTGCACTACCGACTACGCCATGAGGCCCGTCAGTATAGTTTCTACTTAATCTTTCTACTCATGATAGACCACCAAATACTTTTGCTTTATCATTAAAAACAACGCTATAGCAAAGCATTTGTTCTGTTCGATATTATTTGATGAATAAGTTTAACAGAGAGAGACATACCTGTTGAGATAGAAGGAGAACACAGGCTTCACGAGCCCCTGCGCCACCATGTTGTCGAACACGGGCGTCACGCCGTCCACTGAGATACTGCACACAAAGTTCACGAGTATAAATATATGCAATCACAAAATGTTCCAAATAGTGCATGCACCATCTGTCGGAAGTATTTTCATACATTATACCGACCAGGTAAACTTAATTTTACAATTAAGATTTTACCTAATAATGACGCAAACCCTATAAATATTTAGATATTTTTAGCATTTGACATGCTTAGCAACATACATTAAACACAAAGTGAAAAATGTGGAATCGAAAATAACTGTTATTACCTGGTCGGTATAATGTATGAAAATACTTCCGACAGATGGTGCGCAGGCGTCACCCAAAGACGTTAAGTATGAATGTGTTATCGAGATTAGCAGTCAGGAGCAAGGGTCACGATGGCTGAATTGGCAAAGCATCTGGACGGTATCCAGGAGATGCAGGTTCGAATCCTGCTCGTGACTGTTATTTTCGATTCCACATTTTTCACTTTGTGTTTAATGTATGCTGCTAAGCATGTCAAATGCTAAAAATATATATAAAAATATCTAAATAAAACATAGTATTTTATACACATAAAAATATAACAATTTTTATTAATTAGAATTTCCGTCGAAATTTATAAAAGTTAGTTTTATCGTATTCCTAACGCCATCTGTCGAAAGTCATAAAAATTGGCATTTTATTGTATTCCTAATGCCATCTGTCGAAAATTATAAATTAAGCATTGATATATAAAAAAGAGAAGATACACAATCAGGCACGAAAAGTGTCCACTATAAATGAGTGCAGATTACGCTTTCCTGCACTCCTTTCGTTTAGTATTATTTCGACGCGCGAGTAGACGAAGCGTGTCAAAATGTCTAATTGTTCGATGAATAAATGCCGAAATAGTGCATTAAAAGTACAAAAAAATGATGGCGTTTCTTATTTTCGGTAAGTATTAATAGACAGTACTTCTATTTCATACATATTTTGTTGCATTTTTTAATTCGAGTCGCATTTTTTAATTTTTCAATATATTGTGTTTCAAATTATCGACGATGGACCTGTATGAAGCGTATGTATTAAAACAAAAGCAGTCTCGAACTATGCTCATACTTCAACGCATTTTGCTCACTTTGATCGCATAATAGGACGTTCCCGGTTCTAAAAACGAATGGAGTCACCTTGTTGAATGTATTTTTTTATATATATATTAAAATAATTAATTGACATTGTTTTATTTACAAAGTTTAAATATCAATAACATTGTCATTTATATGATGATTTTTATTTTAGTTTTCCTAGGGACCCAATCAGATGATAAAGCTTGCTCTAAATTATTTATAAATATGTATTCTTTTTTTTTAATTAAACGGCGAGCGAATTTGATGCGCACAACTAGTATTTTATAAGATGATCGTTTAAATTGTTGAATTTATGGCTTTTATGCTACAATAATGAATGTTAAAATGTTGTATTATGTATAAATTATGATTTCACATACTAATAGATTTAAAAGTTTTTGTTGGTCTATGTTACGCTAGTGAAGATGAATATACTGTTTGTAATAAAACCGAGGAGATAATAAGACGAGAACAGCGCATATGTGGTCAAAAAACACAACCCAGGCCTATTTGTGTTCCTTAGTTTTAAAATGTACATTAAATTTAAATATATTTTCTGGAATTGTCACACATTCCCTTCAACAACCTGCTCTTTTTAATCATAAAATTAGTCTTATAAAAGCTATTATAGAAAAATTTATAGATGTTAGTTTACATTATATCGCAAAAAAAATCAACAGAAAAGCTGAAATCTAATTCAAAAAGATAACTCTACAATAAGCTTCATTTATTTCAAGGAAATTGATTTACTTACTATTGTATTGTCAATGTTTATTATGACGCCATTGATCTAGACTAGAATAGATCTGGGTACTACTAATAATATTAAAATTACTTAATATTAGAATGACTATATTACTATATTGGGAATAAAAACTATATTGGGAATACTACTTAATATTAGAATTACTATATTGGGAATAAAAACTAAAATTTATATTTCCATCCATCCATTCATCAGCCTTTCAACATCCACTGTTGGAGATAGGCCTCCCCAAGAGAACGCCACAACGAGCGGTTCCGTCATGGGGGATAATGCCGTAATCGCCACGCTTGGCAGGCGGGTTGGCGATCGCAGTGGATGTTGTTAATACTCGAGGGAGTGCTGCTGCCCACTCCCCCGGTATTCCCCCAGTCGGCTCTTACGACTCCCGTGGGTAGAGAGGGGTGGGACAATTCTAAAGCCGGCCCCACACGGGCAAAATTTATATTTACGAGTTTTATTTTATTTATATGTAAACAAATATTCTATCTAAAAGCATATTAATACGATCAGATAAAAGTACAAATATGAGTTTGGAACACATTTATAAATTAAACAAATTTAATAAACTAAGTAAATGTTCATACATGAAAATTATAAAAAAATATTCGTCTCCACTCCGTCCTTGTCCTGTCCGCAAATTTCGGTCGTAAAATTTTATTGCTTTTTGCATAATGCTTTGTGAATACAATATGATTTTATAAATCAATGAAATTAAGTAGAAAACTTCGCGAGCCTTTCTAAAGCACAGCTTTTTGCTAGTTACAATAATGATCTCCATACCGAAATTTCGATACACACAACAGCCAATGTCAACCTACACTGGCGATGTACACAGGAGATATTACAGTGCACCAGTGCACTCTGTTCCCTCACTCTCATAGTTTGGTGGGACGGCATTCTGACACGACCGGAGAGAGAACCGGCGCAGGACCAACGTGCTTTATGAGGCACGGGGGTATAACACCACAAACTTCCTGACCCCGGGCTGCTGTTGACAATTTTATGACAGAAAAACCAAATAACTGTTCGTTGAGTCGACCCGATGTCGCATACACAGCCGTTAAACCACCAAAATTTGTATATAACTTTTATTTTGGAAATTTTAAGATTATTTGTTAGCTTTTGTATGATAGATAATACATGAGACTTATTCAGTATACAATAATATAAGACTAACGGGTCCTAATCACAATAAGGTTTTAATAAGGTATAATTACCTTAGTATAAAACCCGACGTTTCGACCGAGTTACACCGATCGTGGTCACGGGTAGACTGATGTCAACTCAGCGACGTCTTCGTAATGGGCGGGCCTCCTCAACCACCCTCACATTTTCACTATTTTTAATGGTTGGTATATTTTCTTTGACGAACAGAGCCTATGACCTTTGTGACCCTGAACACCTTGAAAGTGAGCTGACACAGTCATGTTCAGGAGGTACTGAAGCGCAATGGGTACAGGATAAACTTACAGCGGTCAAAGAGGAAGGAGTTACGACCAGGAGTCAGCAGAGTACCAGCATTTTTACCGTATGTGAGAGGTGTGACGGATAAAATTGGAACAATATTACAGAAATACTCCATAAAAACTGTATAAACTCCACCTCCAAAGGTTACAAATTATTTGCGCACCTAAGGATGTGATTCCTCTTCAGACACCAGGCGCCTACAAGGTAAATTGCAGTTGCAGTCGATCCTACATCGGACAGACAAAAAAGGACAATCGCGGAAAGGGTCAGGGAGCATATTGCGGCTGTAAAAAACCGGCAAATAAATAAATCGGCTGTAGCTGAGCACGTACTGGAGTCGGGACCAAACCACTGGATAGAACTACATAAACCACAAGTCTTGTCCACCGACCGCCACTATTATTCCAGGATAGTACGTGAAGCTGTAGAAATAAAAAAACACTGTAATTTCAATAGGGAAGATAGATACAGACTGTCTACATCTTGGAATCCTGTCAACAGTATGTGCAAGCGTTATAAACGCAGCGATTCAATTCGCCAGTGTGAAGACACCGCTAGTGTTGTGTAAAAATACCGCCATTCCAACCAATAATAATAGTGAAAATGTGAGGGTGGTTGAGGAGGCCCGCCCATTACGAAGACGTCGCTGAGCTGACATCAGTCTGCCCGTGACCACGATCGGTGTAACTCGGTCGAAACGTCGGGTTTTATACTAAGGTAATTATACCTTATTAAAATCTTATCGTGATTAGGACCCCTTAGTCTTATATATGCTGTGTGGGGCCGGCTTTAGAATTGTCCCACCCCTCTCCACCCATGGGAGTTGTAAGAGCTGACTGAGGGAATACCGGAGGAGTGGGCAGCAGCACTCCTTCGAGTATTAACAACATCCACTGAGATCGCCAAGCCGCCTGCCAAGCGTGGCGATTACGGCACTATCCCTCATTCTTGGGGAGGCCTATGTCCAGCAGTGGACATTAAAAGGTTGATGGATGGATGAGTCTTATATTATTGTATAATGTGTTCAAATCGCGAAAGTTTAAAAACTTATTCAGTACTTTAGTATCTTTAACAATACTTGGGTAGTGTATAATTAAAGAGACTAACCCGAATGGGGTATGTTACATAACACTAATGGTTCTTTTATGTTAAGACAGACTTAACCAGCTACTGCCTTACTAATAAACGTTATATAACCTCTGACTAGTTATTCAGTGTTTTGTCTTTGTCACTAATAAGAGAGTTTGACGTTGAAAGAACGTAACAAAACACTGAATAACTATTCGCAGCTTATACAATGTTTATTAGTAAAGTGGCTAGTGTTTGTTAAAAGATACTTAATCTAATATACGTTCAATGAGATTTAACGTCTTCAACTATGTAATGTGTATCTAAATATAGTCAAACTACAAGATTGTATTATACAAAGTATTGGATGTGATAGATATTACATACCTTCTGAAGGCCATGCCAAGGATGCCATCGAACTTAGCTGCGAGGAAGGCGAGCCCCGGCTCCGACATGGCCTCCGCAAACGTCTGGCCCCGTACTTTGATTCCACCCACCTGTGAATATGATAAGAAACTGAGATACAAACTCTAGTTTCAACAAGTACTTATATTGGATCCCTGATCCAATATATGATGCTAAACCTTTTTAGATATATGTGTTATTAATAAGACTTTTGGATTAGGCTACTGCATTATATATTTTACTGTCTATGGTGTCAGACTATTCAGCGGCCCACATGATGGTAAGCGGTAACTGCAAAAAATATGATTATTTTATTGACAAACCACAGACTAGTAAAACGTGAAATTGATTCTAGAGTAACAGAAAAAATATAGTCTTTTTATGTTCATACATTTTACAAAAAAAAAATCTTAACGGTGATAGCTACGGACTGTAAGATTAATGGTATCTCTGGTTCTCCCAAACCCTTGTAGTGGTCTTACCGTGACGTCATCGGTGGAGAGGAACCCGGAGAGCGACCCGGAGCCGTAGTGGATGGCGAACTCGGTGCCGTTGGGGCGGTACGAGCGCGACTTTGTGCTGTCATACTTGTTGTGCAACACTGGGGGGCAAATGTAATGTTCATAGTGATAGAGCTCACATTAGTGTGCTAACATTTTTTTTTGTAACTGGCTGGACCAAAATTTACTTATGGGAAGCAGCGAAAGTGGAAACCCACTCCGCCAACTGTGACGTGTCAGCACTCTATTTAAAACAGAGCTCCGAAAATTGTACAAGTATAGTTTATAAATTCCAAAATGTTGTTTAGAACGGATTAAACAAAGTTTGAATTACGCGAGAAAAAAAATATTTGTATATTTTTTTAATTGATTATGGTGGCAAACGAGCCCCTGCCCATCTAGTGGTAAGCGGTAACTGCTGTTCATAGACTTAAAACTCAGAATACTGCCAAGCCGTTATTTACAATTTCATTACAGGGATGGCAAAATAAAGGAACGAACGGCTATCTCCGTGTGGGGACGGACTAAGAATACAAGGGTCACCACCTGATTCTTTCCCAAGAGTGTTGTACGGGGCGACTAAGGGAAGTAAGCAATTATCACCTATTGCATTACTGTTGGTTGGGCTGGGTACCAAGTGGCAGCACTTACTTGCTATCGGGCCCGAACGGGTTGTTACCACCATCTCCCGCGTGACGGGCCTTGAAGCACATTGGTGTGTTTTGGTTGTAGCAGGAGATAGCCGTTAATTCTTTCATTTCATATCTGTAAAATAAAATGGTGAACAATGCTCCCGGTTTAGTTAAGTCCATGAGCGACGGTTATCATTTACCATCAGGTGGGCCGTGGCTCCTCTGCCACCATACGCAATAAAAAAACACCAATATATAGTCGTTCGAACGAGAGACGGTGGTAGGTACCACCCCGGTCGAGCCCTACTCAACCCTACCACCATTTAACGTGATTTGACTGACTTATTGCATTACCAGTTATCTGCCTTTTCTTTTTTTTTTGTTAAGGCGGGAAAAAATGTTCCTAACCGCACACCCTGTCGTTCGGGGCAACGAACAGGGTAGTGTGGGGCCCTCACCCACTAAAGAAACCCGCCGTGTGCCGTCTCTCCGCCTTTATTGGCGGGCCACTGGAACTATGTTACATTCCTTCGGTGGTACTAGTTATCTGCCCTAGACTAGTAATTATTTTTTAGTGAGGGGCTTTGGCCGTCTGGCACTCTCACTCATCCTACGAAAGACTACGGCAAGAGTGCCTACCATTTTTTAACGTTGATTTTCTGTGAGAGGGTAGCTCCCCGATCGAGAAGGCTTATTCATGCTGGGTTAAGCAAGGCTCGTGGTTTCCGGTATGAATATGTTTTTTTCCATAGCAACATGATTCACTAAACTATTTATAAATTGAAGGCGATAAGTCACAACTTGGTCGCTTAATCAGTAGTGATAAGAAAAAGGTTTTACGCATAAAGTTGCAATTTTGCCGAGTTGGCCATTTCAAATTGTTTATGCTATGGCTGAGAATTATAGATTAAAAAAGAAAAAAGGAATTCTAATTTTGAATATTATACATAATTTTTCTATTTTCAAATATATTAAAACCATATTTTTGCTGCAGCGATTCATGTTGCGAGGAAGTTGTCTGGGGTGGTGCAAAATCATGCACACTCGAATAGGTACAGTAGAAACAGGTTAATTTGAAAAATTCACAAAGTTTTGTAAATATGTCTGTAGTATCATCATCAAATGAGTGGGGGCAGACTCGTTCGGCCATTGGCGCTCCTATGTATATGTAGGTACGCGCATTTATGACACATACATTAGTGTTTTCAGTACTTACTTACTTACTTATTCATTATCACGCCTTCTCCTTTGCGGGGTAAGCAGAGAGGAGAGAGTGCCAAAAGGCTCTATTCTTGCATACATCTCTCGCTTCCTCAACATTCATAATTCTCTTCATACACGCTCCCTTTTTTTCCCTTCAATACATGACCGATTTGGTCTAGGTAGGTGAGTCTCGGTCTCTCCCTGTACCTACATCCTTCCACTTTCGCATTGTATATTTTCTTAATTCCGGCGTTCTTTCCACATTTGGTTCGTGTGGTGACGGACTAAGAATACAAGCATCACCACCCCATTCTTTCCCACGGGTGTCGCACAAGGCGACTAAGGGAAGTATGCAATTATCACCCGTTGATTACTGGTGGCAGGGCAGGGTACCAAGTGGGAGTACTCACTTGCTATCAGGCCCGAGCGGGTTGGTACCACCATCTCCTGTGTGACCGGCCATGAAGCACGTTGGTGTGTTTTGGTTGTAGCATGAAATAGCCATAAATTTGTTTATTTCATATACGTGAAATGAAATGGTGAGCAGCAGCTTGACAGTACTCCATAGAGTCCATAAGCGACGGTTACCATTTACCATCAGGTGGGCCCTGGCTCGTCCGCACCCATAAGCAATAACGAAAAAAAAAAAAAATCGGACGAGCCCAAACTCGATAGAGTTATGTCGTTTTATAACAGAGTGTCTATGGCCACCTTCTAGCTCCATCATCAGACCCTGAATACCATCTAAAGACAAAGTACTCTAAACACAAAGTGAAAAATGTGAAATCGAAAATAATAGTCACGAGCAGAATTTGAACCTGCATCTCCTGGATACCGTCCAGATGCTTTGCCAATTCAGCCATCGTGACAATTGCTCCTGACTGCTAATTTCGATAACACAATCCTACTTAATGTCTTGACGGTGACGCCTGCGCCATCTGTCGGAAGTATTTTCATACATTATAACGACCAGGTAAACTTAATTTTACAATTAATATTTTACCTAATAATGACGCAAACCCGACGTAAAGACAAATGTGATAAGGAGATTAGGATGATCGAAAGATCTGTGCGATAGCTCAGTGGCTTAGAGCACTTCCCCGGATTGGAAAAGACGCGGGTTCGATTCCCGCTCGTATAAAAAATCTCTTTTTCCTTATTCCCAAATGATTTTTCAAACTTAAAATGTCTCTATTTATCATATATTGAACTTGTAAAATAATATATACACACATATCAAGAAAAAACACAATTTTTAACACTCATGATATTTTTAATTCCAATTTGTTATTTAAACTAGTTAAAAAACTGTTTGAAAAAGTTCTGTCTTGGACGTCTGTGTGTTGTAGGTAATGTATGTTAACACGATAACGACCGAAATACTTTACTAATCGAGTCTTTTTTTTTCTTTTACGATTCAGTATAATTACGAATAGAGCCCTATCATTTTTGCACGGTCTGATTCGATGTGGTTTAATTGTTATTAAATAAACAAAAAAATAGTGATTATTTACGCTCGACTCAACACTAAAACTAACGCTATACCTTATTTCGTGAGAACCATTTCTATAAACCAATATAGTAATACTTCTTAAAATTAGCGCTAGATGGCGTATAAGACATGAGAACCACATTAGTAGGTACTTTTTAAAATTAGCGTTATCTATGTGATTTATTGGAAACTACTTAGTAAGACCTATACATTATTAGTTACTTATCAAATAATCAATTTTATTGTGAAAAATGAAGATTATGAGGCATGCACTTTTAGATTTTCCAAAGTATTTTTTTCTCTTCGTATAAACACGACGAGCCAGGCTAGTGGTCTGGGTGAACGAAATGTCTGCCTGAACAATGATGATGTACATCTTCGATTTTATAATCTTATTCTTCACTGTCTGTCACATACTTTTAGACGCGGGCACTCTTGTTTTCATAGCGGACGTAAATACGTTAGTTTTTTAGATCGGGTGGCCAAATGCGTCGCAAATCGTTTAAAGCCCGACTCTATCAATTATATTGTCGACCTTTGGCAGTCTTCTTGTTACTCATTAATTAAATTTTTGCTCTGCATTCGACAGTTCGTCTATTACAATTGTAGGCTTCAATCAACAATACCACTTGTTGATCAAAGATTGTGGGGCTTATAAATTATGACGTTTAAATATAAGTAAAAATATTATACTGACGGCAAGCAACGTTGGAGTAGTGGCACTTCTTGGATGGCACCCACAGGTTGGAGGAGCCCGTGTCGAACACCACTTTGAACGACTGCGGGGGGTCGCCGATAGAGATGGGCCCGTAGTATTGTGCCTGATAACAATAATAATATTTAGTACAAGGTACACCGCTGGCGGTGTTTAACCGCGAAACTTTTAGATGTGAAGAGTCACACGCAAAACCAGTGGGACCTCGTACTGCAAATTAGTTGTACGATCCACGGTACTTTGTCCCTTCTTAAGCCTATCAATTTAAGTATATTCCTTGAATTTATATACATACTGAAGACAATAAAACAGAATTGCTCGTTTTTATTTTTATAATACTTAAATAAATATTGCAATTATAAATTGAGATATAAAGTCCTATAATAGTCCTTTAGTAGTATAATAGTAGTAGTAGTATAAGTCCTATCTCTTAAGTTGGAACAAAACACACATTTAAAAAAATAACAATTAAAATCGGTTTAGTAGTTTCGGAGTTCATCCCGGACAAACATCGTGACACTGGAATTATATATAATATGTCGGATCCGGTTAAGAAACGGAAGTCCTTCAATTGACTACGGCAGTGTCGTGACGCCATAAAATCGAGCGCAGTCTGCGCGTAAAGAGGGATTCCGATCGCGGAGCTTAGTGTGGAAACATCACGGAACGGTCCCTCCGTTTCGTGACGGTACTACCCACGTTTGATTTTTGATATCACCATACTTTGTACATTCAATAGTAATAAATTGTGATTTATCGATCCATGTTGATTTTGCACGATACGTTACGCCTGCCGCATGATATCCGACGAGGCGAATGCTCAAAAACCCCCTGGCAAAATCTGACATATAATAAATTGTGCCAAACTAACATTTAGTCCTTATGATAATAACCAGTTAATCGAGCGCAATATGTGGGAAGAAGTGCTCGTACCGTCATACAAAATTGGATTCGAGACGCTCTAAGTTTTAAAGATGCTGGCAATACCAGAAGCTTCATTCGCGTATTACAAATACAAACCACAGATAGGAGAAGAAATTGAACCATTGGTGCTCTCACTCGCCGAACAAAAATGAGCAGTAGGACTATTTGACTTTATATTACAAGAGGGTAGCAGGTGCAGGTTCCCAAGTCATGCCGGCATGTTCTAGATGGAAACGCCGTTAATTATCGCGATGATGGACATTTATTGCTCAAGCCGCCCTAACGGGCAAAGTGAATGCCCATCATCACGATAATTATTGCGTTAATGCGATAAATTGGGTGACCAGAATGTTCAATCTCTTTATGGTGGTAACTCCATTGGCGGTACAGCCAATGGAGTTACCACCTAACGTCAAACGGCAATGTGAGTGTCGTCGTTGGATTCTCGGTGTAAGTCATGGCTACCAATGTTATGTTGGGGCCACACTAAAGGGGTTTTTAATTTTAGGAACTATCTGCGTCCACAACTTCACCCGCACGTTAAGCAGTTTTTTTTTGTGCGAAACTCTAATAATTTTTTCTCTGCCTGTGACCTGTCCAAATCGGTTCAGTCGTTTCGGGGATTAGCCGGAACAAACAAACAGAAAAATTGGTATTTTGTCATAGGTAAGGTATGAGACGTATTTAGTAAAAAACTGTTATGACATTACAAACGGACACTTCTATTTTGTTTAATTGTATAGATGAACAATAAGAAGTTGGCTCGACGTGGAAGAGAATGCTATTTTTTAAATAATAATCTTGAGGAAATAAACTATAAAAAGAGAAAGACTCTATTGTCCTACGTGGGAATCAAACCCGTAACACTTGGCAGTGGAGATCGGTATATAACCACAACACATATTAGTGCACTGAATATTTCTTTTTTTGCAACACAGTCATGTCATATCTTCTCTAAGAAAGAAGTTTACATCATGCTGGGTACTTAGATGTTTACCCGAGATGAGCGAGCGAGGTGTAATGACACTATGGTATCACAGGTCAGAGGTCAGTGACGCCGCTGTCGCCTCATAAACAAAGTCGCCGATAACAACACGTACTCGCTGAGGTTATCGCGCGCTTGTTCACATCTTATACACATTGACACAACTATTATATATGCCGAGAGGACTTACCGAGGAAAATACAGGGTGTAAATGACATCGTACGGATAATTTCTATTATCATGGGTTCTGTAATCGATTCTAAGCCCGCAGGTGTTGGAAATTTGCATTAGTCTTTTCATGAAAATTGCAATTTCGTTTTAATTTGTTTTTTGAGTGCGATATAAAATATTTATATTGTTCCATCTAAATTCGATTTCAGGTAATAACGCCTATTACCACTGCAGTAAAGTCAAACATTAAACACAAAGAGTGAAAATGTGAAATCGAAAATAACAGTCACGAGCAGGATTTGAACCTGCATCTCCTGGATACCGTCCAGATGCTTTGAATTCAACCATCGTGACAATTGCTCCTAACTGCTAATTTCGACAACACATTCATAGATTTTGATCTATATTTTAGCACTTGACATGCTCAGCTACTCTTAAAGTACAAATTATAAATTGTGAATAAGGAAAAAGAGTATTTTAGTACGAACGGGAATCGAACCTGCGTCCCTTCCTTTCCGGGGAAGTGCTCTAATCCATTGAGCTATCGTACCATTTCTAGAAATACCGAATTTCAACGCCGACGCGAAATTACGCCGTCAAATAGTATGAATTTTAATTGCAAAATTAAACTTACTACATTGGATGAATGCATATAAATGCATTGCCGATAGATGGCATAGGTCGACAAGTGTGATGAGGAAATTCGGTATTTCTAGAAATGGTACGATAGCTCAATGGATTAGAGCACTTCCCGGAAAGGAAGGTACGCAGGTTCGATTCCCGCTCGTACTAAAATACTCTTTTTCCTTATTCACAATTTATAATTTGTACATTAACACATTCATACTTAACATCTTGGGTGATTCTGCTCGTGACTGTTATTTTCGATTTCACATTTTCACACTTTGTGTTTAATGTATATGGCTAAGCATGTCTAATGCTAAAAATATATATAAAAATATCTAATGTGACACAGTTCCAGAGGCCCCACCAAAAAAGGCGGAGAGCCGGCACATGACTGGTTAATTAAGTGGGTGAGGGCCCCACACTACCCTGTTCGTTGCCCCAAACGACGGGGTACGACGGGGTTAGGTACATTTTTCCCGCTTTAACTAAAAATATTACATTTTAATCATCGATTTACTCCAAAAACGATAATAGATGGAAATCTTCGTCATGTCTTTTAGTCGTGTTCTTAACGATTTGATGGTAGCTAAAAGAATGTTAACTGTAACCCGTCGTTGTCGACGAAAATGGTATGAGACATAATAGGTAATAGTTATTCGGTGTCATCTTTGCCCGGAGCTATCGGTAGGATGTCATTTATACTCGGTTTATTTGGATAATGCATGTAGTGCACAACGATTATGACGTCATTATAATATTATATTTACTAATATTATAAAATAGATTGGGCATCGGTATATAAATATATCGATCTTGTCATCTCCCTAGCCTTATCAGAAACTATATTGAGGTCGCTTCCGATCTGCCCCCTTAGAGTGAAAAACGAAACGTTAGACGAACTTTCGTTTCGAGTCATTGTGATTGATCAACGACGCGTGATTCCTGATTAGTCGAGATTTCGACGCGTGATTCAGGCGACCAATCGCAATGAAGCGAAACGAAAGATCGTCTAACGTTTCGTTTTTCATTTTTTTATTTTCTATTCAGTTTTAGCTTATCTACCAACATTTACACGGAGCGACTAATTATCCGACCTATACGACCTTATTAAGGGGATAATTGGCGATAATTGACGTCTACCTACGCTACATTAATTTTTCTTTATGTAAAAAATAGTTATCTCACAGTAACTGAGTGAGTTTATTTGTTGTTTAACCACTGTACCAAACATCATGAAATTTTGCACACATATAGTATGGAGCTCAGAAAAGGACAGACCTTTTATTCCGAAAAATTTAATGGTTCCTGAAATAATAGCTATTATTTATTAGAGTAATGTAAGTATTTATAATCTGAATCATCCACGCGGCCTCAGGCAGATCTACTATAAGTGACGATTGTTACCTCTTGACGCCGTAACTACTTAACCGATCATCACAAAATTTGGCATACATATAGTTAGTTAGTCTGGAATACAGATACACTGTAATAGGCTACTGTTTATTCCAAAAAAAATGAGGGTGCCTTAGACTAGCTAATGATGTATTAAAAATAGGTGTACCCTTCGGTTTGGCTATTGATGTACTTAAATTAGCTGTAGTAACGTTATTTTGTCATAAGATGATTGGTTTGAAAAATAGGAAGTATTGAACAGAAAACTTTTTTATTGAGCATATAGCCCACTTCATGGTAAGCGTTTCTTGTAGCATATAGACAATAACAACACTCGTAAGGAGTAACCAACTCAAAATAATAAGTAAATATAGAATAGGGAGAAGCCCCTAACTCAAGGGTTCCATGTAGCCCCTGTGAGGGCAAATATATTCTAACCAAAACAGTAATAGTACAATTTCACACCATCCCTTAAATAAGAATAGTAACTTCAAATAGTATGATGAATAATTAATGTTGTCCAGCAGGACCAGCTTTTTCTTTGGAGTTAAGTGCATATGACAAATCTTATTCTTAAAGTGTTAAAATGTGAAATCGAAAATAACAGTCACAAGCAGGATTTGAACCTGCATTTCCTGGATACCGTCCAGATGCTTTGCCAATTCAGCCATAGTGACAATTGCTCCTGACTGCTAACTCACTTTCTGTTTAATGTAAATGGCTAAGCATGTCAAATGCTAAAAATATATATAAAAATATCTAAATAAATCTTATTATTATTAGAGTACTTTCAATTATTTAGTTAATTAATAATTTTTTAATAATTGTTAATTATTTAGTTTTCCAAAAGGGTTCCACCGATATAAATGTTTAGAGAGCCAATTACCAAACAGAACATATAATTTTTATAATCTGAATAATGCTTTTAGGAACCAAAGTGACAGGTCAGGCCCTCTCAGCTCACCTATTCAGCAGTTCACAAGCAAGCTTGTTTAAAAATAACACACATCACAATAACACCGGGCTTGTGCTCTCAATGGATAGTTTGAGTGTCATACTTACATCCAAGTAATTAGACAGTGGTTCTGGAGCCGGTCCAGAGACGTAGTACTTGATGCGGAGCACTTGTAGATCTGTGCCTACCTCCTGGAAGTGCTTGCGCACTGTCTTCATCCGGTAAAGCGGTACCCTATTATTATAATTTATATTTCATGAATAAGACTGAAATATGCTTGTAGGGAGCGCTAACTAGTTCAATTATATTTATTATTGAATAAATTTATGTATCTGATAATAATCAAATTCGATAACTATCAAGACTGTGAAACATGAAGCACCGCAGTGTTATAGTTGTAGTGAGAGATAGCTGCCCAATAATTCATTTTCTATCATCGAAATGAAATGGTGAGCAGTATTTTTAGTATTACTGAGATTCCGAGCGACAGTTACGACTTAACATCAGACGGGCCGTGGCTCATCTGCAGTAATTAAGAAAAAAAAATAAAAAAGTGCACCAAATTTAAATTGATGACTATGTGCTTATGGCTGCAATATGTAGTCTATACTATTATAAAGCTGTAACAGAGCTGTGTCTGTACATTTGAGATATTTGAGAAAAAATAACTGTAATAGGCTATATAGGCGTGTATAAACACAAAACATTTTTTTTAGAATTTTTGTGTGTTTGTTTGTTCATGCATCACACAAAAACTACTGAACGGATTTTGATGCAACTTTTTTTTGAAAGGGCTTGATTAGACTTAAAAGCTGGTATACATTTTGTCCCGCTACTATATCGGGAACCTGAGATATAACCGAAAAACTAGCTTTTGGCTGCGGCGAAGCCGCTAGCAAAGGCTAGTTATGTAGGTATATTTTTCTTATTATGTGTCATCCCAATTCATAATTAAAGATACAACATAACTAACTAATTACATAATTATTGTCTAGAGGTATTTACCGCACCATCGAAATAAGGCAATACATTGGCTCTGTTAGTAGCTACAAACGTATTTTCTAGCACAAATTGGATGTTATATTTAATAATTACTTACCGCTGAAACCCAACCACGCAACTGGCGGCAAATACCAGGAAAACTAACAGTATTTTATTTCGCATTGTAGTTGCAAGTCATGCACGCACTAAAACAAAAAAAAAAATGTACACAAAACAAGAATATTTTTTTATTCCCTAATAATATTGGAATACCACAAATAGGAGCCTTACATTATTTAATTTTACTGATAAGTGTCCTCAGTGAAAGTAAATAGAAATAACCGCTATTGAAACTTACTATGCCGAAACGTTAAATTAAATTAAATACGCCGGCGCAATTCATTCAACTGACAGTTCACTTCACTTGAGTGTATGTACTGCAGTGTACTGTAGGAACGTAGTAGACGAAGAATAATATCCTTCGTCTAAGTAGGGTACTCAGTATATATAAGTTACTCTATGCTGTGGGGATATTCATTAAACATATATATCGATATATCGAACTTACTCCCAAATTATATCGAATTGATCCAATGTTTTGCCAATTATTTATTCTATTCAATTAATTGATATAATAATTTATAGAAATAATAAATTATTTTATATATATGTTTTTCTCGAATTTAAAAGAAATAACTGGCTAATAAATACTTATTTATTTCTTTTAAATTCGTATTTCTTTTAAATTCGAATATAGTTATTTCTTTTAAATTCGAATACAAACAAAAGTACAATTGTAATAATGCCTAATTATTGGAATTACAAAAAAACATCAGTTCAGTTAAAGACATCAGTGTGTGAGCAGCCTATCCTGACCTGAGTGATCGATCGACTGTTCACGCTCGATGTAGTCCGTGGACTCTGTTGGTTCATGTTATTCACTCTCTCTCAATCTTTTTTCTCTGTTTACTGTTATTTGGTGGTAAAAGAAAGAAAGAAAGTAAACTAAATTTTATTGTCACGAATCTCAAACATTACATATTAGGTTAACATAACACAATTACATGATAATTAGGCGCCATTTCAGCAATATTGCTGCAGTGTAACTTTTTTATTTTACGAGTACATTACATTGCAACGCTGATTTTCAATGGGAGCCTTAGTGACGAAACGGATGAACAAAATAGTTATTACATATCAGGCATATTTATAACCTATTTGAAAAGCCGTTAAAAAGGTACATATAAAATAGTCGATAGTAGTTACAAATTTAAAGTACAAATTATTATTAACCGTCACGCCATGTAATAGTATGAATTTTAATTGCAAAATTAAACTTAAATGAAATTTATCTTGTTTTAGACTGACACTGACACGGCGGCGGTATGGAATTCCAACATTTGGAGGCAGCATAATTTGAAACATTCCCTAAAGGCAAATAAATTTTAAATCGTGGTATAGATAGCGGGTTCACTACGGACCTGGCGTAACGCATATTTCGATTAACTTGTCGTTTTTGTATAACTTACAAACGTATAACTTATTTCAGTCATCTCACCACTATCTTAGTAAGTACAGTAGTACAGTTCTATTCAAGTAATACTCGTAGAAAACCACTATCATTACATTACTCTTATAAGTCTTATAACTAAGAAATTCTGATCTCTGATTCTACAATTGACTAGAGAAAGGTATCTACTCGTATGATAAACTTTTGTGAAAAGTGTTCGATATTGAAAAATACCAATGTTTAAAAGCGATATATCGATAAATATTGATACTGGGATTCATTAATATAAAAATCGACATATTTTTTAAGTGGACACCCCTATTTGAGTGAGTCATGCTGTCAAGTGTCATGCTCTTGATTCTTAAAGAATGGCTAGTATCTAACAGAGACGCGCAAACTAAATCACCAATGAGATCAGGGATTTATAAATCTTTTTCTTCGAAAGATTTAAATCACTCTTTTAAATCTTTAACTCTTTTAAATCTTTGGTTACGAATGACGTTATTCATTCAGTTGATCATAAGTGATGCAAATATCTATTGATTCATGTAGTTATTCTCTCATTGCCTCAAGTCGCATCTGGTTTTGAGCATTTTACTAAAACGACAGAGAGTTCTAAGTTTCTGTGTACCTATCGTCATTGTATTTCAAGAGTGCGTTTGTGCGTGCCTACAACTTATGCTATCTCTTTTCAATTCACAATATCCTTTATCTATTGTCTCATTCTAAATCTACGTCCATCATTTCATCTATTCAATCCTAACGTAGTGAGCTAGTGAGTTAAAGATGTATTTTCGAAACCAAAGATTTAAAGATTGATTACGCATTTTGAAAGGATTATACATCTTTTGTATCAATCACTCCTGAGTTACACATCTCTAGTATCTAAAACTTTAAAAGGAAAATTTTATGGTGATAGTCAAGCTGATATTCCGCATGAACCCTGGTTTTCTAAATTCCAAAAGGCAAGGCAACCACTTCTACCATCTGTCGCTTACGTTTGAACCATTCTTGTACCCCAGTATTTCTGGCCAAACTTAGGATTAGGGATAGCTCTATTTGTGAATGTGGACAAGCTCAAGGAAATGTGGACCATATTTTTTTTAGCTGCACCAAACCTCGCTACTCATTGTATGATATTTTACCTCATGTAATTCCCCGTCCTACCTCATTTAAATCACTTTTATCTCTTGTATTTACTCCATTTTTTTTTATTGTGGCGACACGGCACGGTGGCAAGACGAGCAAGCGGCCCACCTGATGGTAAGTGGTATCCGCCGCTCATGGGCACAGCCAAGCCGCCGCCTACCGCAACTTAAGTGAGAGGTTTGAAAACCTCGTTTAAAGAGGGACATGTCGTAGCACCGGGAAAACACCGTAGCAGGTAGTTCATTCCAGAGCTTACACGTACGTGGTAGAAAAGAACGCTGAAAACGAACTGTCTTTGACGAAATCGTTTCCAGGTGGTGTAGATGAACCCTACCGCGACGTCTCGTGGTTCTGTGTTAAAATGGTGATGTTGGTACCACCTCAAACAGCTCCTCCGAGCACTCCCCATTGTAGAGCCGATAGAGCACACAGAGGGACCCGAAGTCTCTCCGCCACTCCAACGGCTCCAGACCCTCCGTGAGATCGGGATCATCGACAATTCGATTAGCACGCCTTTGCAGGGAGTCAAGTGGGTCGAGTTGGTACTTAGGCGCACCTGCCCAGAGCCTATTTGTTTTAATTCTCTGTAAATTTATTAAATTGTAAATAAATTTCTTTAACACCGTACATTAGAATAATAGATTTTAGTATGATATGTAGTTAGTTGATGTTGTTTGTTTCAGAGTATTTATCCATCATAGTAATTTGTTAAGTTTGACACATAATCACCGGCCTTTCTATTATCACCGAACAATCTCCTTCGTTTGACGGTCTATCTCTGCCACGTGACATTGGCAAAGTTGTGGACATACTCCTGCAACAGCCATAAATCAACAACAAGAAGAAGAAGAGTCTTGACCAGGGATGTCAGACGTACCAACTTCTTGGTACACATACTAGTTTTTAGTGTACCATGTACCAAGACTACTCGGTCCTTGTATGCAAAAATACCAAGGTTGACATAAATACACCGATAATACAGAATAACCGGATGCTGATGATGATGATGGTGAAAAAAAAAGTACCAATCAGAAATCAGATTTCCTTTATGATATAAAACTATATTATAGCAAGCAGTCTCGATAAATGGTTACCATTTTTCATCAAACTATTTATTACATGCTAGGTGAGGTGGCGTAGTGGTAAGGGGCCATCGATAAATTACGTCACACGAATTTCACGATTTTTTGACCCCTCCCACGTCCTTGTCACAGCTAGTCACATTTGTGAGACCCTACCCCTCTACCTAGTGCACCACTTGGACCTTGTCGAATGGTGTCCACCCGGACGGCGCTGCTGGGAGACCTAGTCTTCGAGGACATCGCCTTCCGGATCTCTTCCGCCGTCACGGAATCGTCCAGACCCGATATGCGCAATTCTGCGCACTTTACGGGTCTAGCGACCCGGACACCACTCTCCTCTGGAAACAGACCCTGCAGCCTCGTGGCCATTGCGTCGGCCGTATTAGTGCCCTCTGGCCCCAGGTACTCGAAGATTCTAGAACCCGTTCGGGCTTGGCGAGAGCGAGTGTAAACGTTCCCGAGAACGGAGATGTTTATTTCCCGCCGGGCACGCTACAAGACGGCCTCGTAAGTTAGGCCCTTTTCCTTTGCCTCAGGCAGCAGGGTAATCACCACTGCTGCTGCCTTTGGAACTTTTAGTTTCCTCGGCTTCTTCTTTTTCGGCGGCTTTGGGGCTTCCCCCCTCCGCGCTAATGGCGCCGCCTCGCGCGTGCCGTGACCCTTGGCTTGCGATCGTCGGGGCCCACCACCTGCCAGAACCCGTCTGCGGATGTAGCAGCAGCAGGAGAGGAAACAGGATCTAGGGGCATGACTGCTGCAGCCTGCGAGGATGAAGCAGTCAGTTGCGCGTGCAGTCACAGTGGCACTTGGCAGAGGCGGGAACTCCTCTCGGGGCTACCCCTCGGGGCTACCCCTCGAGGCTTGTCCCACCTTGCCCTTTTTGCTGCCCTTTTTTCTTTTCTGGGCCTCCGCTGGTGGCTCAGTATTGCGGCTTGGTGTTTTGGCCACTGCTGGTTTAGCCGCCACCGCGGCAAAAGAGTCATCCACTTGGCACGGCAATGCCCTCTGTGTTGAGGGCCTTACGGCATTTCTTTTGTCTGCAGCCAGCGGTGGCCGCTGTTGCGAACCAAAGACCGCAGCAACGCGGTCGATGATCGCGTGAAACGTTTCCTCCTCTACCTCCGGTCCAGCGCCTGATTGAATGGCAGACGCCGCGGAGCCGGTTGCAGGGAGTCCAGGCTCAACCCGCAACCCAGCGTCTAAGGCCCTCGGGATGGCCTCAGGGAGCCCAAGTTCGGCTGTCATATTGGCCATCCCTCGGTGCAACTCTTCCACCGTTGCTTCAAGGCGCTGGTTCCGCACCCCAAGGTCGGCTACCTCTGCCACAAGCCGCTCGTTCTGAGCCACCAGCCGCTCCACCAGGCCGGACAGTTCCGTGGCAGCATTTTTAAGGCCCTGGACGAAATTTCCCTTCAAATTTCTCGAGCCTGTGGCTACAGTCGAGATTATGGCCACGCTGTCCGCAATTTTAGCCGCTGAGGGTGGCCCATTGCATTCAATGGGGAGACGGAGCTTTTCTGACAGGATCGCCAGGCGCTCCTCTGAGGTTTGCTCCGCCTCCACTCTCCTCAAATTTAACGTCTCAGCCTTGTTGACCGAGACGGCGCGTGGGATTGGTGTCCCTGGCTGACTGACGCCTCGACCCCTAACCGCTGTGGGTATTTTAGGGGGAGGCATCTCCGCTGAGCTCCCGTCGGACCGACGCAGCGCCCCCCTGAGACAAGGTACGCTTTCGCCAGAATCGCGACGGAAGCGATTCCGAAACCACCGCAACCTCCGAATTGTGGCAGCCTCAGTTGGGCCGCCCTCCTCGGCCGCAGACATCTCGGCAGCTGAAGTGCAAGCTGAGTTGCCTGTCAATGAGCCGTCTGACTCTGCCATCTTCTTCCCTTGCGGGACTTTTTGCCACCGCGCGTCTTGCGCGCGGCTGTACTAGCAGGGGCCGCATTTACAGCCGGACCCCTATCGGCTGAGGCGTAAGGCTCTGCACCCGACTCTTTTAATTTAAAATTTTGTGAACTTTCCATATTGTTCCCACGACTATGGGAGAAAGGAGGTCCACCCGGGCAGAGCTCCCTATACCCGAGTAAGCGTACATTTGTAACCCAACACAGGGGGTCTGCAGGTACCCTGGCTGGGGCCACGCTCGAGACTGAACTACCCATCATTCATGCATCTCCTCGCCGCGCGCCAGAGCTTGAGATTCGGGATAATTTTTTATAGAGGTTGTCTTCCTCGCTATCCGGGCGATTAAGCCAAGACCCTCGTTCCTATGGGCCCGCGAGACGTAACCACGTGCACCAATAGGAGGTTAACCGGCACCACACCCCTCTGCATAACTACCTACTTCAAGAAGATGAGGCCCCTGTGACTCAGAGGCTAGTTTAGAATGTTAAAACAAGTGAACATAGTATCTACCTACCTATGTAAAATAAATCTACAATAATGATAAATTCTAATAAACTTATTTTTATTCTTTTATAACTTATAAGCGTTTAAGTCTACAATAGCTTGAAAAAACAGTATTACAGTCGATTATTATTGTTTGATTTTCCTGAAATAGTACATTGTTACCCTAGGGGGGAAAGTAACTTAGACGCGCCTATAGTTCAAGGGACTAAATAAATCTTTAGCCCGAGGTAAACACTGTGATTTTCATTACGAATACAAGGAAAGTAAAAATATAAACATGCAAAAATTAGTGAATTTTCATTTACATAAACTGTTGAGAAAATGAAGATCGAATTGCCGCTTTTTCGCCAATTTTTTTTTGTGGCTGGCCAGCATATCGGCCATTATTTTTCATTTACAACATTGAAAAAATGGTAAAATATTTTACCCAAATCTATATTATTTTAAAGAAATATTTGAACGTAAGTAAACTATAATAGGTGGTCATTAAAAAAAATCTTTATTTAATACTTAACTTTGTTATTTCAATTAAATATTGCGCTGTGATTGAGTGGCTGTAGTAAGTTAGAATAAGGTTCAATAGAAATGTGAAAATAGAATTAGTTTTTTTAATAATTTGACAGCTGTCAGTTGAAAACGATTCTCCCTAGGGCTAAAAAGTATTGAAGGAATGTAACATAGTTCCAGTGGCCCGCCAATAAAGGCGGGGAGACGACACACGGTGGTTTTCTTTAGTGGGTGAAGGCCCCAGACTGCCCTGTTCGTTGCCCCGAGATAAATTTTACATCGCGCTGTAATTGAGTGGTTGTACAGAAAATAGAACTTTTTTTTTATAATTACTCAGCTGTCAGTTAAAAGTAATTCTCCCTATCATGGCCCACCATGCTCCCTAGGGCTGAAAAGTATTACTTTCAACCCGCTCCTCAGGCAACTTCAGGCCTACTTTCAGAGTATGAGTAATGAAAAATATATTTTATGTCGACAGTATCGTATCAGTAATCTGATGCTAATCTGACAGGAACTAAGAGTCCCATCAATTAAAAGGCCTTGAAATCTAGGTACTTGAGTAAAGTGCCCAGGGGAAAAAAGCGGCCTAGCTATGACAAATTCTTATTTAAAGGATTTATTTTGATCTATATTTTAGTATGAATTTTAATTGCAAAATTAAACTTATCATCTTCGCCGCAACATATACTATTGTCTCGTCTCGCCCCGACTGATGCGCACGCAATTTACTAAAGAAGAAACTAGGATTTTAAAAAACTTTTTTATACTATGAGGATGGCTATAACATACAACCCACCTGACGGTATGACACCAGAGGCATCTCCAAGTAAAGGGATAGGAAGTGGAAAGGGAGGATAATAAAGAGATTTAGGGCCTCCAGCGCTCTCACTGACTATACGAAACACGACAGTAATAGTACCTACTATTATTTCACGCGAATATTCTGTGAGGGGGTATTCCCGGATCGAGCCAGCCCATTCATGGTGGGACAAACTCACTCGCATTTATTAAATTAGTTTGGAGACAATAATATGCACGAATCTACTCCATAAGCATGCGTGCAATTGGTGGCATGCAAAAAACAACAGCTTATCATGACGTTATGTAAGGAATTTATGTAATTAATAAATCTTAAGTATTTCGGCAATTATCAGTAAATGTTGACAGTCTTAAGATATTTTGATATATATTTTAAGCATTTGGCATGCTTAGCCATATAAATGAACATAAAATGAAAAAATGTGAAATCGAAAATAACAGTCACGAGCAGGATTTGAACCTGCATCTCCTGAAAAACCGTCCCAGATTCTTTACCAATTCAGCATCGTGATTTATGCAAATTTCGAGAACACATTCCTTCTTAATGTAGTTGGGTGAATTTTCATGTTTCAATCACTTTAAAGCGTGACATTTCACAAATTATCAAAAATGTTTTTCACAAACCTGCAATATTTTTGAAAGACCTATTTAACAGCATCCCACACTATGGGGTAGACGAGAAAAAAAAACATCCCCACTTTATGTGTAGTTTTTTTCAATAGGTACTTATTAAACACAAAGTGAAAAATGTGAAATCGAAAATAACAGTCAGGAGCAGGATTTGAACCTGCATCTCCTGGATACCATCCAGATGCTTTACCAATTCAGCCATCCTGACAATTGCTTCTGACTGCTAATTTCGATAACACATTCATACTTAACGTCTGGGTGACGCCTGCACCATCTGTCGGAAGTATTTTCATACATTATACCGACCAGGTAAACTTAATTTTACAATTAAGATTTTACCTAATAATGACGCAAACCCTATAAATATTTAGATATTTTTATATATATTTTTAGCATTTGACATGCTTAGCACTATACATTAAACACAAAGTGAAAAATGTGAAATCGAAAATAACAGTCAGGAGCAGGATTTGAACCTGCATCTCCTGGATACCGTCCAGATGCTTTACCAATTCAGCCTTTCACTTTGTGTTTAATATATAGTGCTAAGCATGTCAAATGCTAAAAATATATATAAAAATATCTAAATAGGTACTTACTTCATTTAACCGTATTGTCGACGTGACTACATGTTATTTATCTCCATGGCAAATTACAGCTCTCTTGTAGAAATAGTGTCTCTGCTAAGCTGCGGAAACATAGACTGACGAACTTGGTGAAAAAGAGTTCCATGTTGACTATGGAAGCTTAAAAACAGATCAACTTTTATCCGTGTGGTGACGGACTAAGAATACAAGTGTCACCACCCCATTCTTTCCCACCGGTGTCGTATGAGGTGACTAAGGGAAGTAAGCAATTATCATCCATTGCATGACTGGTGGTAGGGCTGGGTACCGAGTGGGAGTACTCACTTGGTATGTGGCCCGAGCGGGTTGGTACCACCCTCTCCAGTGTGACCGGCCATGAAGCACATCGTTGCGTTTTGGCTGTAGCAGGAGATAGCCGTTTATTCTTTCATTTCATATTGGTGAAATGAAATGGTGAGCAGTGGCTTGACTATACTCTCAGTATAGTTGAGTCCATGAGCGACGGTTACCATTTACCACCAGGTGAGCCGTGGCTCGTCTGCCACTACAAGCAATAAAAAAAAACTTCTTTAGTAATTGTATTGTCATCGCTCCTTGATAAGTGTGCAGCTTCAATAAATATACTTATACATAAATAGATAGATATAAGTGAAGCTAATAAAGACGTTTTAAAAATAGGTATAAAAGGCTCGACATACTAAAGGTATACACATTCGCACGATCAATAGGACATAGTTTCTGAAAAACGTTCCAAGTTCCAACCCACAATGTCAAGTTTCGAGAAAATTGAGTTTTTAGTTTAATTTTGTATTACTCTCACATTTTTCATAATCGAGTATATATCTTATACTCGATTATGCAAAATGAGAAGCTATGTATTTAACAGTTGAGCTAACGTCATGGCGATAAACTATAGTAGCTATCATTTAGTATTACTTTACTCTTTGCTATCATTTGTGGAGTCCATCATGCACGGTACACGTTAATGACTATCCACAGCTTCAGTGATAGCCCATGCAAGTGGGACAGATGAATAAACAGTTTATATCAAGGCCAGGACTCTGTGTGATCTAATGGTTATTCTGAGTATGGGTGTAACCGTGTACGTTTGTGTCCGTGAAATTGTATGTTTGTAAAGTGTGGGAGTCTCCCACGATGGCATTGGCAACTCAACCTTGAGTTGTCTGTGACCTATTTTTAGCCAACTATTTCTGGTTATACGCTCTTTGATCTACTATAATCTTAAAAAACTATGTTAGTTACCACTATTTAGCAACTAGATTATTGTTCGTCATAAATCTTCGAACAATATCATATGTTATGGGAGACCCATACTTCCCTGATATGGTCTTCAGGATAGAGTTGGAACTAGCCCGCACTCTGCAGAGCAACGAGGCAGATTTCCGTCGGATGATGGTGTGAAATCGACGCATGCTTGCATGAACATATCTGATGAGCTGCAGAAGCGAGGCAGCCCCATCAACACTCTGAAGCCATTATTATATTGAACCCGTAGGAATGCGTAGCTGATGCCGAAAAAGGAATTTCGCTAGACCCAGGCCTCAAGTCCAAAACTTGCTTGATTCAATATCAAGCACGAGCCACTTGTAGCATGATAGCGGTAATCGCCGCTTATTAAGCAATAAGGAGTATTTACTGGCAAGTCACTGTAGTGCCAGAGCAATAATGACTTTTGAAAAATAAACAAGTGTGTATTATGAAGTTAGTTTATTCCAGGTTTCAAATAATAATTCACAAAGGCACCGCAGCTTTGGGTACGTCGATGAGGTGGAAAACTGACGTGTGATACGTCAGACGGCGCGCGCGAAGCCGATCCGCTTGTTCTGCGCGTCAAACTGCGTGTAGTACTTGCCGATGAACGGGTGGCCCAGTATCCATCGCTTGCCGAGGAAATTCATATTGTTATTTCTCTCAAACGCAGACAAGCACATCAGTGCTCCGGTGTTGGTTGGAATCTGCACCATATATCATTCATATTGTTATATGTGTGAAGTCTGGAATTAAGGTAATCTAACCATGTCTGAGGTGGCATCAAGCAAGCAATCAATAAGTGTGGTGTCTGCCAGGTGTAGGTGCGCATGTTAGGTGCGCTCGTGCGTCGTGGAGTTTGTTAGTGCTTGTTTGTCTGTGCACGTGAGCGGGTGCGTGCCTTTGTGTGTGCGCGTGTGCGTTCGTGTGTATATGCGTGTGTACGTGTAACTTAATCTATGACAATCTCACCTGCAACACGTAGTCGGTGCTGTCAAGCTCGAAGCGCACGCCATTGATAGTAAAAATGACGGGTGGCAAGGTGCTGACAAGCGCGCAGTCCAACAGAAACATGCTTTCGAACGGCTTAGCATTAAACAGTTTGTTGAGCGCGTCCACATCGGCAGGAGGTCCCACGATCAGCGAAGTGCCCGTGTCCACTATCGCCTCGCAGCCCTGAGCACACGCGGCAGAATATTCTAAATTTCATTTACATACACAAACATCAAGCCTTTATGTGCTAATTAAATCGCTTAATTAATTATTAGGTTTAACCATGGACGTATAAGAAACGGACAGCGTCTCGCTAAGACAGAATTGAGGCAAGGTAATGGCGGCGTCTATCTATGTGTGAGTGAATTTAGGGATACCATGTTAGCCAAATTTACCCTTTAACAAATACAGATTGGCAGACAAATTTATTGGTAATGTACCGTACTATTTGAAAAGGTTAATAGTAGCCAAAAAAACACTGTTTTACTGTATTTATTTATTTAAAACTTACTGTACAAATCTGTATGAAGAAAGAGTATAGTAGTCACAAGTAGTCACAACAATGCGAGCTGAACCCTATCGAATTAATATGGGCGCAGGTAAAGGGGCATGTAGCTCAAAATAATAAAACCTTCAAATTGACAGACGTGAGAAATTTATTTGAAGAAGGCATTCAAGAAATTACGGCTACCGAATGGTCTAAATGCGTATCCCATGTTGTCAAAGAAGAGGAAAAAATGAGTAGGCTAGATATGTTAATTGACAATATCACAGACACATTTATAATAAATGTTACAGAAAGTGACAGCGATAGCGATGACGGCGACGATTTATAAAATAAAATATTACCATAATACATCTATTTGTTTTATTTCTCATGTTCCTTCATGATAACATTTTTTTATTTATTTCACACACAATTATTAAAGAAAACTCTCAGATCCTTAATAAAATTAATCGTCATAACTAAATTATCCGTTCAGAAATATTTAATTTCCTGATATACTTAGTTTATATTAAAGTAGTAGTTGTTTAGATATACTACTATAAACGAGAGGAATCGATCCGGAAATATTCCATTTCCGTATCGAATAATTTCGCAACGTCACTATTTAGTACTTAGATATTTTTATATATATTTTTAGCATTTGACATGTTAGCACTATACATTAACCACAAAGTGAAAAATGTGAAATCGAAAATAACAGTCAGGAGCAGGATTTGAACCTGCATCTTCTGGATACCGTCCAGATGCTGAATTGGTAAAAATATTTAAAGGGTTTGCGTCATTATTAGGTAAAATTTTAATTGTAAAATTTAGTTTACCTGGTCGGTATAATGTATGAAAATACTTCCGACAGATGGCGCAGGCGTCACCCAAAGACGTTAAGTATGATGTGTTATCGAAATTAGCAGTCAGGAGTAATTGTCAGGATGCTGAATTGGTAAAGCATCTGGACGGTATCCAGAAGATGCAGGTTCAAATCCTGCTCCTGACTGTTATTTTCGATTTCACATTTTTTCACTTTGTGTTTAATATTTAGTACTTGTCATAACGTTGCAACACTGAAATTGTCAAATCTGGAATCGAATTAAAATTCCGACTATAGTGAATTAATATTAATTTTAATGTATAAAATAGGGAACTAAGTGATTAAATTATTCGTTTACCTATGAAATGTGACTCCTGGATTTTTTTCTTTCGATCACTACGTTTTTTACACCATTTCACCATCATAATATATACAAGACATCGTATTTTAATATTTTTTTGCAGCGTAGACGTACCGACTGTGATAAAGTTTACTAGGGCAATGGCTGACTAACGTGTGAATGTGTGCATGTAGGCATGTACGTACAGCGAACTGGCCGACTCTGAGCGACACAAAGTTGTGTTAGCGAGACTATGTCCGAATATTTTTATATGTCCAAGGCTTTAACCCTGTCAGTTTTCTTTTTGCTTCGTGTGTGACAAACAAGTATACGGCACCTATTGGTAAGCGGTTGCCGTAGACTGTAGACGCTAGCAACATCAGAGGTATCACTTGCACGTCACCATCTCCAAGGCAAGGTATAGGAAGGTGGAGAGGAAGTATATATTAAGGAATGGATAGAAACGATACTAAGGAGAGGATAGGAAGGATAATAAGGACAGGATGCGGAGGGAATTTCGGCCTCCTGCACTCTCACTCACCATACGCAACGCTGTTTCACGCTAATATTCTGTGATAGAGTGGTAATTCCCCGATATAGCTGGCCCATTCATGCTGGGATAAGCAACTTTCTACCACTAGCATGTGTTATTTCTTTTGTGGATATGCATTATAATTGCACTTTAGAAGTGTTGGAGGTCAACTAAGGGCACCACCCCTCGTACATATTGCTTCCAAACGTGACCTAAGGAAGCGCGGGGCATCTGAAAATCTGTCCTTAATTAAGAATTAAAATCCCAGGTCAGCATCATCTGACATGCTTCACATTGCTACTTATAGCCCTAATCTTAATTAAGTAACTGATTATTTAAATATCATGGTATTAAATAAAAATAATAATTACCTACAAATTTTAATATGCTAGTAATATGAATATTGACACCAGTTATATTTTTATTCAAATCTATGTTTAAACAATTAACGATATTTTATTTTCAAATCCTTTTTTTATTTAGTTTACTATGGGCTTATCTACGAAATAAAAGCATAACCAAATTATAGTTTAAAAAACTAAAAAAAAAACATTTAACGACACCCCACTCTTTGGGACGAGAGAGAAAAAAACTACCCCACATTACGGAAATGGTTAAACTATAAGGGATCTCTGTTGGCTACGGAACCTTAAAAACGGCTTTAAACTTAATTCAAATAATTGTATTTTCTTCGGTCCCTGATAAGTGTGCAAAGTTACAAATGAATCCTATTACCTCACAAAAGATGCGCCCATTCACTTCGATCTGGTCCATTCGGAACTGCCAGTGGAAGATGTCATCGAGGTTTGCGTAAGTGAAGTGCCCCAGGTAGTGCGCTGGGTCTGAACCACCCAAGATGACCTCGCCGCCTTGCGGTGCATTCAGGTCTCTGGGTACATCCACACACAATATATCAATTCAAATTCAAATTCGATAATTTGATACTTTCTTAATATATCTACGTGAATGTTACACGTTATGCAATACGACTATGTAATGCGGAATTTATAGAATTTACTTTTATTTTCTACTATCCCGAAGTTTTGAGTACTTTACAGCATTCATGATCACGGGTGGCACATAAAGCTTTTATTTGGTTGCACCGGTGCCGGTGTCTGTGGGTAATCAATTCTCGCAAGTTGATTTCGACTTACTTCTCGGATTCTCGGATGGGAATCGTTACTCGTTACTCGAATGGGAATGCAATATTATTATGATATGGAGCTGACGATAGAGCTGGATGGTGGCCCTGGAAAATTTCAAACCAAAAACCAGTCACTATCGAGTTGGATTTCATTTAATTCGTCCTTGATAATGATCAGAGTTACATAATAGACTCATTAGAAATATGTAAATAACGACTTAACCTCATCGAGTTTGGGTCACTTGATTCATCTCGACAAGTAGGGCTCTGGTCCTAGAGGATATCTGATGATGGAACCAAGCAGTGGTAATCGAGAAGGCGGCTATGGGAACTCTGTAATGACACACCGCAACCCAATCGTATTTGATTTTATTTTTTGATACGTTTGTCAAATAGTTACTCTAATTATAGGATCTGATGATTAAATAATAAAACTAGCTGACCCAGCGAACTTCGTACCACCATATTTTTTTTCGTGAATATTTTCTAAAATCCTGAAAGACGTGTTGTACTATCTATGCCCGCCTCGGCTTCACACGGGTGGTGTACAGTCGCGGGCTAAGGAGATATAACCCCCCGGTAAATTCAAATCAGTTGGATTATCAATAATTCTATAATAATTATATTGACACATTTGATATATCGAAACCTCTTTTTTTATACAATAATTAAATAATTCGACCATAACTACTGTAATGACGTATCATCTACAATAAATTTCGTATTTCCTTAAATTTTGATTGAATTAAGTAAATTAATTAAGAATAATAACGCTTAGAACCCGAGTAGTCAAATTAAATATCAGCTTTTAAACATTGAACAGCTGGTTAGTATTGATAACGATTCTAGAAATTTATTAATTTTTGATCCGTGTGGTGAGGGACTAAGAATACAAGTGTCACCACCCCATCCTTTCCCGCGGGTGTCGTACAAGGCGACTAAGGGAAGTAACTTTCATTTCATAATTATATTAAAAATGAAACGATGCGCAGCGGCTTGACAATACTCTCGGTATAGTTGAGTCTATGAGCGACGGTTACCACTTACCATCAGGTGGGCCGTGGCTCGTCTGCCACCAATAGCAATAAAAAAAAGTACAAATTTAAGAATTTTTTATTATATTTCACGGGTGGCAAGCAAGTATACGACCCACCTAATGGTAAGCGGTTCCAGTAGCCTATAGAAGTATAGACGCTAGACGCTAAACACCAAGAGGCGTCACGCGTGCGTCGCCAATTCTAACGAAAGTGGTAGGAGGAGGAGAGAAGGATATAAGGAGAGTACAAGGAGGTGAGTGAGGCCTGTGACGCTGTCACTCGCCTGCGAAATACAACAATAGGAGTGTCCACTGTAGCGTCACGCTGATCTTTGCCTCGATATAATAAATATAAAAAAACGAGTGTGCTATAGACCACACTGAAGTAAAACTTAACAATAAATATATATAATATTAATAATGTTAATATCTATTAATAATGAGAAAGAGAGGAAGAAAGTGTGTGCTCGCACCTCTCTCTCTTGCCCCGACAGTAACTCTCTCTCTTTCTAACTTCACTAACTTATATCTCCCTCTTAACTTCCGTTCGCCTCGCCCGATCAACACTTTTCGTAACGCCCACGTCACGCATACACCAGCTTACTACCCATGTCAAGCGTGCGTAAAGAAGTATTTACTTCAACTTCAAATACTGTTAAATTATTTTGAGAGAAAGTTTACCTGTTCAGGTAGAAGGAGAAGACAGGCGCGACCAGCCCCTGCGCCACCATGTTGTCGAACACTGGCGTTACATTTTCTACTGCAAGTCTGTAGGACAGTAAAAACATTTATTTATTTCATACAATCTTTTAATTTACATAAAGTTATATTCTGCCCGTGACTTTACTCGTATGAACTCCAAAAGATAATCTACATCACTATGCCGTATATAATTAATTCTATGTGAAACATATTTTGAGAAAATAGGTTTTTATTAGATTATATTTAGACGTTTTTGTCGTTGGGCGTTGTTGTCTGTTTGTTTGTTCGCACATCACGAAAAAAAACTACTGAATAGATTTTTAGAAACTTTTTTTTGCTGTCTTGAGAATCTGTGTCGTATTGAATCAAGTCATAGTGGTCAAAGAAAATGAAGGTATGTAGATAATACCTTCTAAAAGCCATTCCGAGGATACCATCGAAGTTTTCATTGGCGCAGTTGGGCAGCGGCGTTCCCTCCGCGAACGTCTGACCCCGCACTGTGATACTGCCCACCTGTATATAATAAATATTCTTTTATTAAATACGAAATCATCTTCTCCACATCCTATAACGTTCCTTGGGGTGGAACAAAGGCAATCTTATTGCACACAGTACTCGTCTCCACAGAATTAGTAGATCTTTCATGGGGCAATGTATATGCTTTTACAATAAGATTCCTGAAAATGTCCGAAACATGCCACTAAATAAGTTTAAGAAAGGCATACAAATTTGACTTTCTAATCAAGGTTATTACACTGTTTCGGATTATCTTGAGGATAAAACAAAATGGGCTTGAGCTGCTCCTCATTCATTAATTTTCAAAATTGTTTTGTATGATATAATGTCATTTTAGTTATAAAGATGATATTAAATTGTAATAAATTGGCAATTTAAAAAAGTGGCCCATGAGTTTCTTGCCGGGTTCTTCTCATGAAAGGCCTTACTTCGGAATCCGGCCGCTTATGGCGATTGCAATCGCCACTTTGTTATTGCGGATGCACTCGCCTCAGGCACTCGTCTTAATTATTAGTGTATTCTTGACGATTTTAAGTGCTATTTAATAGGCCTATGAAATAAAGATATTTTTGAATTTGGAGTGGTGTAAGGGATGTCCCTGGTGTAGCTAACATCTGTAGCTGTAGGTCACGGGAACCATTAGGTGGACCGTATGGTTGTTTGATACCCTCGTGGTATAAACCAATACGATGTCCACGCGTACCAGCAAAGTGCGGTGGTTTGTGGTACATGCTCTCAGCAGGCAGCTGGTGATAGTATGCTAAACTAGTTACCGTGACATCGTCGCTGGAGAGGAAGCCGTTGAACGTTCCCGAGCCGTATGTTATCTGTATTTCAGTACCGTTGGCGCGATACGAGCGAGACTTGCAGCTGTCGTAACTGTTGTGTTGATCTGTGCTGCACAAAAGAGGGTTATTAACTTATTAGTAAATATTATTTTACGAAACTGGTTATAGCGCCATCTAGTTCACGGTAGGCACATTTGTTCTGTTCATAGTCAGATTGTTTTTTCATAGGAGCCTTTATAAAAATTACATACCTGCGCATACAAGAGGTCAGGCCTAATAAAAATGGACGTCGGGTCTAGTACAAAATTCACGAAAAAAGTGTCTCTAGTCAATAGACTACAGACAGTCAGACACACTATATTAATACATACAAACTTTATCATATTCTAATTTGAATCCTTGGACCTTCCATTACCTATAATAATGTTGAGTTTTCTTTGCTATAATTTATTAGTTTATGTAACATCTACCAATAGTCCGCGCCATGGTTGCGTTGGCGCCTTATGCAGCTTCCAGTGAATATTATATGTTGGTGATTTATTTTTACAAATATTCAAAATTTAAAATAAATTCTTTGTTGTTAACCAAAATAATACTTGCAAATAATAAAACAATACTATCGAATAAAATCTACTTACGAAAATATTCTTTTATCACTATAATTGAGTAGTTTTTATTTTTACACGTTTTCAGAATACAGTACGGCATATTGAACGTATAGACAAGACGGTTGACCAAACGATGACTGGCGCGCGATAGTATCTCTTTTCGTTCCTTTAAGCGCGAACACGAGGTCCATTTGTTGGTAGGCCAATGTTATAATTGCCTTTTTCTTAAAGAAAACAACTGAGTTACTGACGGCAACTAGGATTGCTGACGGCGAACCTCCTGCAGGGCACGCACAGGTTGGCGGAGCCCGTGTCGAATATAACTTTAAGCGGCTGCGGTGGGTTCCCGATGTAGATGAGTCCGTAGTACTGCGTCTGTCACAGAGTAACACCACAGAATAAATACTAGTCCTACGGTCTGAAACATCACTTCCATTAAAACTTGTCCAAAGTCTCTCTATAATAGCCTACAAAATCTTAATAATAATACCAATAGCTCGTAGCGAGAAGAAATGTACCTTATGTTCACAGAAATACAGTTGAGATTGTTTTGCCCGCCGCGTGATCTTCGGGCAACCGCGTCATTCAACGAATCGGAGACTCCTGACTTTTTTTTTTTATTGCATGTAGTGGCAGACGAACCACGGTCCATCTGATGGTAAATGGTAACCGTCGCCCATGGACTCGACTATACTGAGAGTATTGTAAGCCGCTGCTCACCAATTCATTTCACAGATGAAATGAAATATAAACGGCTATCTCCTGCTACAGCCAAAACGCAACGATGTGCTTCATGGCCCGTCACACGGGAGATGGTGGTACCAACCCGCTCGGGCCGGATACCAAGTGAGTACTCCCACTTGGTACCCAGCCCTACCACCAGTCATGTAATGGATGATAATTGCTTACTTCCCTTAGTCGCCTCATACGACACCCGTGGGAAAGGATGGGGTGGTGAAAATTGTTTTTTTTTTTGTTGATCATATACGTTTAGAGTCTTAGCTCTGAATTTTCGGTTATTAAATTTTGTTGTCGAAATACCCTAAATCGCGTAAATAATTTTATTTTAATCAATACTACAAGCGCGAGCGCTTAGGCGCACGTGCGACACTCTTCGCTCGGTTGTACCGTGGTCGGTATATGCGAAGCGGTAGGCATTTAACTCGTGACCTTGAGCGAGTGATGTACGCCTGGTAACACCAAGATATCCATTACTGTGTCACCTAATTATCTCATAATGATAATACCACTAAGACTTAATAAATTGCCGAGAAAATCTATAAAGGATGCATGTTTTTATATTTACTTGCAATGTTCGTACCTATATAAGTAGTCCGTTTCAAAATTTGAAAACCATATTTCAGCCACTTCCTGTAGGCCTACCCGGTTAAGCCTGGTGATAATACACGATCAATTTTTGATGTTTGTCGATCACCAGTCCAGTGGTCCTGACCTTGCGGGGCGTAAGTATGTGTGTGTACTTATTTGTTTATAAACTATCTCCGCTCAATAACAAAAAGTATCGTTTGGAATTTTTTATATTATTTGTTTTTGGTTCAGTCGGGACGAAATGTAACTTACTACACACCCCGTCGTTCGGGGAAAAACAAACAGTGTGGTGTGTAGTCCTCACCCACTAAATAAACCGCCGTGTACTGTGTGAAATTACTTCAGTGCTGCCCTCTACCGAGTGACACTTCCGCATAATTACCACTCGGGACAATTATTTATGTGATGAACACAGATATTTGTACTGCGTCTGGGTGTTTTCTGTCTATTATATGTATGTATTTACAAAAAAGAAGTAATATATGTATTATATCCGTAATCTGGTACCCATAGCACAAGCGTTAAACTTAGTTTGGGACCTGTGTGAAATATCCGTGAATATTTGTTTATTTATTTATTATCTCAAATATCCACAAGCATAAACTCTATGATTGGTCTGGGTTGTTCCAAAAAGGATTGAAATAGTGCCCTTATTATACGTACACAAATTAGAAGATATTATCTCATCTAACATTTTTATATGTTATTTAGATATTTTTATATATATTTTTAGCATTTGATATGCTTAACAGTATACATTAAACACAAAGTGAAAAATGTGAAATCGAAAATAAAAGTCACGAGCAGGATTTGAACCTGCATCTCCTGGATATTGTCCAGATGCTTTGCCAATTCAGACAGATGGCGCAGGCGTCATCCAAAGACGTTAAGTATGAATGTGTTAGCAGTCAGGAGCAATTGTCACGATTGCTGAATTGGCAAAGCATCTGGACGGTATCCAGGAGATGCAGGTTCAAATCCTGCTCGTGACTGTTATTTTCGATTTCACATTTTTCGCTTTGTGTTTAATTATTATATGTTATCATTAATTCTCTCACAATATTCTGCGACACATAATAAAGTAAATTCACGCATTGTAGAAAAGTCTTCTTCTTCTTTATTCTTCGTACTTTCCTCTGATACTCGGAAACTGGCTACAGGCCACGCTAACGGATGTACGTACATTCATAATACACACTAACACTACATAATACTATAGTCCTTCAATTTAGTTGATTAGCAAAATAACTAACTTCTGTAGCCTTTATTTATTTATTTTTATAAAAATACATAAGTAGGTACAATGTTTTAAAAATGTCTGAATTACAATCAGTGCGTTTAATAATGACTATTTATAAATAAATTAATAAAAATATATCACAGACAGAGCTTACATATTTCTATAGTAGTATAGAAAATCACTTAAACATGTTCGGTTGTTCAGTGAGTCGCATGTGCGCGCATGCACTCATGCACACAATAGATATAGTATACACTGACGTCTATATATACCATAGCATATACACTGAGAGTTTTGCTATGAAGATAAACCTTAAAGTCGCTAGGTTTGTTGTTTTAAGTAGTGCAGAGCAGAAAAATTTCGATACTCACATTCCAGGAGTTAGCTAGTGGCACCAAATCTGGCCACCGAGTGCGGAACTTTGAGGGAAGCTCCCACAAATCCAAATTCGACCCTCGGATCTGCTGGTGCTTGGTTTTAATACGATACAGCGGTACTCTGCATTCAAAGTTTATGAATCGAATAAAGTTTTGAACGTGCTTAAACGACTTTTTGCACAACATTTTGTTAAAGTACTGTGATATTTGCATTCAACCCCAGTGTAAGTACAAAGGAGGAACTATGATAGAGATAAAGGGGAAAAAGTGGGCAATAAGGGTAATAGAGATAGGAGTGAGGGATTCGGATCTCTCTTTTTGAAGCTCTCACCCACCCATAAGACACATAACAGTAGGCATCATATATATCGCTTCACGCCGAGCTTTCGTGTGACTGTGGTGCTTGCCCTGTCAAGCCCATATATAAATAATTGTCTTGTGGAAGAATCTAACCTCTATCTAATTAGCTTAAGTACTATGGGTACGAGGTCGATGTCGAAACCACTGCTCCATGTGTGTGTTTATTCCTTGAGTAAATAGATATCAGGGTGGAAGGTCACTATCTAAGCTACTACGCCATCTGTACAGTCAAACTCTGACACAAGTCGTTGTCAGTCACTGACACTATAGATTGCCATATAAAGTATGAAACACTTACCTTTGAAAGCCCCCCACAAAACTGGCGCAGAACGCCACTAACACTAACAGGAGCCTTCTCATTGTGCTCGCGGTTTGTAACCAAATACTTGGTACGTGATTTTGGATGCTTATATAATATATAGACCTAGTCTTGTCAAAAATATTGTTACAAGGAAAAGATTATTTTTTTCTACTCTGCATAAAACATTTATTACTGTAGTGTGCGTTAGCTTATATATTAATATAATAGCGTTAAAAAAGTATGCAGCTCATTCAAAAAGATCTCCATTGGCCTTAATACGACGAATACAGCACTTTAGTAGTACATTGAGGCCAGTTATCAATTAAAAAACAAAGACTTTCTCATTCATTCATCACAAGAATATTCACACAGATTGGCGGATTGGCGCAAAAATAAGAAAACACTTTGAATATTCATTCTAAGAATGACAGGTTCGAAATTCAAAGTAATATTTTTTTTTGTCACAGTATTTATGGCCAGACTATGTTTATGCATATCCCATACATCATATCAGTCCCCTAGACACTGATAACGTGAGCACGCAAATTAATTGCAATACTCGCTAATAAGTTGCTAATTAAAAGCCGAAATTTTAACTACAACCAAAAAGTTAAGGCGTAGTTAATTATAACGTTTACATTTATTTAGGCCTCGCACACACTAGCAGCACTTTGTCGTCTATAGAGGCCCTAAAGTTATTAGCGAGTATTGCAATTACTTTGCGTGCCTACGTTATCAGTGTCTAGAGGACTTATACGATGTATAGGATATATAACAAGGCCGTAAACATACAAGTGGCGCCTTGCCGTCGACAGAGTCGACTGTCGCCACCAACAATAGTTTACGCTAAGCGTCGGCTGTCTAAGATGTCGACAGCTACTCCAGCAGTAGCTCAACGTCAGCGGCCGCTGACCAGTGTCGACAGCTACAGTCGGCTCTGTTGACGTCAAAAGTGCAGCTCGTGTGTATCAGACCTAGCTCTGTTTTTCAACGGCACTTGTTCAATTAACTAATATGATTATAAAAAGTTCTGTATATTTGATAACAGGTTATAATTGAATATTTGTATGTATTATGGCAAACAATCTTATATGGAATCTATCGTGTTTATTACCACTCGTATTAGTACTATCCTAGAATATTTGACAGCAGTCACGTGTTCCGGATGAATTATATTATTCGTGTCAATAACAGCAGTTGGACTTAATTAGATACACAAGTTGTTACATATTCAGATTGCTTTTTTATATGGATTTTATATTTTTTAATCGGAGGTTTTTCTCAAGTCGATCCTTATATTTTGTTTTTCTGCGTGTGTGTGTGTGTGTGTGTGTGTGTGTGTTTGTGTGTGTTTGTGTGTGTGTGTGTTTGTGTGTGTGTGTTTGTGTGTGTGTGTTTGTGTGTGTGTGATTGTGTGTGTGTTTGTGTGTGTGTTTGTGTGTGTGTGTGTGTTTGTGTGTGTGTGTTTGTGTGTGTGTTGTGTGTGTGTGTTTGTGTGTGTGTTTGTGTGTGTGTGTTTGTGTGTGTGTGTTTGTGTGTGTGTTTGTGTGTGTGTGTTTGTGTGTGTGTGTGTGTGTGTTTGTGTGTGTGTGTGTGTGTGTGTGTATGTGTCCCCGTAACTTTTCATCGAGTAGTTCGATTTCGATTGTATTTTTTTATTAGATAGCCTATACCTACTTTGAAATTAGAGACAATAGTTTACTTTTGAAAAGACAATTTCACCTCTTAAGTGTACAAATTAGGCGATAATTGCTTCTTCATCCAATGAATTTTTACCTGTGATTCAATTATGTTTATAGGTACTTCATACGTATGAACCAAAGTCGGGTTAGTTACACCATTTATAACTCAAAAAATGCTTTACCGATTTTTATGATGTTTGATTTGTTGGATTTGTCTCAGCCCGGAGTAGCAGAATAACTATTAAAATAATGTAAAATTCACGTAAACATTTTTGAAGCAAATTAATTTATTCATTCATTTTGTACGGAACGGTTAAAATTTTTATTCATTTCATATCCGAGAAATGAAATGGTGCGCAGCGACAATTTACTCTTGGTATAGTTGAGTCCATGATCGACGGTTACCACTTACCATCGGAGGGGCCTTGGCTCGTCAACAAAACTTATTGATTTTGAGACGGTACGAAGTTGGCTGGCTCAACTAGTATATGTATTATGTATATAAGTATTTATGTTTTCGGATTGGATTCGTATTGGAAGGGACGCAGGTTCGAATCTTCAAATCCCGCTCGAAGTAAAATTCTCTTTATCCAGATTCACAAATAATTTTGCATGTCAAGTGCTAAAATACCGACCAACACATCCCTTATTTTTAGCATTCAAAGAACATAGTCATAGAGGAATATTATCTACAAAATACCTTCATAGGTATAATTCACAAGATATAATTCACAAACCTGTTAGCTGGTGAAAAAACCACCAAACTCGAATGTGTAGCACAACATGTAAACACACTTGTAGACCTGTCGTTCACTGACAATGACAGACAGGTCCTTACGCTACGTCGTAGATAACACGTAGACGTGCTACGCATATCAGCGTTTATTGATATTTTATTTAGATCAAGATTTTATGTATTTTAACATGGATCAGGTGTACTAACTAACTTATTAGTTAGTGGCAATACCTAATCAACTCTAATTATTAGTCAAAGTACTAAGGGGTAGGCTAAATAAAGTATGAGCGATTGCCCTAGCAATGAATCAACATTGTATCTAGTAATATATAAAGCTAAATATTAGTATTTTTTAAAGTACAAATTATAATTTGTGAATAAGGAAAAGAGTATTTTAGTACGAGTGGGAATCGAACCTACGTCCCTTCCTATCCGGGGAAATGCTATAATCCACTGAGCTACCGTACTATTTTTTAGAAATACCCAATCTCCTCATCACATTTGTCTTAACGACCAACGTAATCTATCGGAACGCATTTATCCACTGCGATCGCCAACCCGCCTGCCAAGCGTGGCGATTACGGCATTATCCCCTATGACGGAACCACTCGTTGTGGCGTTCTGTTATAAATGGTCCTCGTATATAAAAGTACTAAGGAACCCTATTCTAGTTCACCTAGTCAGCACTTTTGAGCTTTCTTTATAATTATCCATATAGAGCAGATCAATTCGTATCCATCATCCGCGCGCGTGACACTTGCCCCAAATCGAGCCCAGTTTTTATTGTAATTCATCTAATAAATAATTCCATTTTTAATTCTGTTTTTTAAAAAGGCCTTTAGCCGAATTCCTATAACAATTTGGTGGCAGCGGTGGGATACCGACGGTGAAGGTATCCTTGGGACGTCTCCGTTCGGGCTCATTAATTTGTGAATGCTGAAAAGTGACCTTTCCGCGAGTGTCAAAAAGTGCATTCAAATTCAAATTCAAATTCAAACATATCTTTATTTCATAGGCCTATTATAGCACTTAAAATCGTCAATAATACACTAATAATTAAAATAATTAACACGAGCGCCTGAGGCGAGTGCGGTTGCACTCGCCTCGCAATAACAAAGTGGCGATTGCAATCGCCACAAGCGGCCGGATTCCGTACTAAAGCCTTTCATGAGAAGAACCCGGCAAGAAACTCATGGGCCACTTTTTTAAATTGCCAATTTATTACAATTTAATATAACCTTTATAATTAAAATTACATTATATCTTATAAAACAATTTTGAAAATGAATGAATGAGGAGCAGCTCAAGCCCATTTAGTTTTATCCTCAAGATAATCCGAAACAGTGTAATAACCTTGATTACAAAGTCTAATTTTTATGGCTTTCTTAAACTTATTTAGTGACATGTTTCGGACATTTTCAGGAATTTTATTGTAGAAGCATAATTATACATTGCCCCATGAAAGATCTACTGATTCTGTGGAGACGAGTACTGTGAGCAACAAGATTGCCTTTCTTCCTTGTATTAACGTGATGAATGTCGCTATACTTATCAAAGCTTCTGATGTTTTTCTTGACATACAACAGATTTTCATATATAAATTGAGACACGACAGTTAGAATATTTATTTCTTTAAATTTCTGTCTAAGGGAAACTCTCGGGCCCAGATTATAGAATGCACGAACGACCCTTTTTTGAAGTAATATAGAATTTAAATCGGCGGAGCATCCCCATAGCAGTATGCCATAGGACATAATACTATGAAAGTAACTGAAATAAACTATTCTAGCCGTTTCAACATCAGTCAATAATCTAATTTTTTTTACCGCATGTGCCGCTGAGCTAAGCCTACCTGACAATTTTTTAATATGGGGGCCCCATTGGAGTTTGTTATCTATAGTGATACCTAGGAAAACCGTGGACTCCACAAGGTCCAGTTCGACGCCATTCAATTGTACATTGGTTTCTACATGCCTTACATTGGGTGTAGTAAATTTTATACATTTCGTTTTATTTTCACTTAAAACTAGGTTATTAGTATTGAACCAATGAACAACTTTAGATAGTGTGTTGTTCACATCGTCATAATTAAGTTGTTGCCTTCTTATTTTAAATAATAAAGATGTATCATCTGCGAACAACACAATATTTCGATTATCTCCTACGTAGTATGGTAGGTCATTAATATAGACTAAGAACATAAATGGCCCCAACATGGACCCCTGCGGCACACCCATTGTCATGACAGACCCATGTGATAACGTGCCATTAACATCGACCCTTTGAATTCTATTGCTCAAATAAGAAGTCAAAAGCTCGAGAGCCCTGTTCCTGATTCCGTAATGGTATAACTTTTTAATGAGGGTTTCATGATGTACACAGTCAAATGCTTTAGACAAATCGCAAAATACGCCTAACGCATCGTGCGAATCTTCCCAAGCTTTAAATATGGTTTTTAACAATTCTAGACCTGCATCAGTAGTAGAGCGATTCTTTGTGAAGCCGACCTGGTTTTTATGAAAAAATTTATGATTGTCAAAATGATCAACCATTTGTTTGAGAATAAGCTTCTCAAATACTTTACTTAGTGTCGGTAGTACAGAAATTGGACGAAAACTATTTAGGTCAGAGGTACTGCCAGATTTAAACAAAGCAATTACTCTACTAAACTTCATAAGGTCGGGGAATACACCATTAACAAAACAACCGTTAAACACAGATGTCGATTGGGGAGCAATAATATGAATAATTGAGTTAACTAACTTAACAGACATACCCCATAAATCCGCAGTTTTTTTTAATATTAAGACTTTTAAAAGAATTTATAACACTGTTTACATTGATATCCGAGAATTTAAAGGAAGTATTACATATCGGAACACATTGCCTAAGGAGCGATTCGGCTGCAGTAGGAGACAACGTCAGATGTTTTGTTGTTAAAACAGGAATATTAGTAAAATAATTTTCAAATGCCGTTGCCACTTCTCGATTCGCTCTTACATTTTTGTCATCTATTTTCAAGTTAAAAAAGCCTAGTAGTCAGAAGGGGGATGGTTCCCCTTCATGTCTGGCGGTGGCTACGTGAGGTCAAGCTAACCGTGACACAAACACAAATAAAAAGTACCTGGGGGAGGTCTTGTCCCAATCACCCCGACGTTCGTGGCACGAGTACCGCGGGTGTTGGGGCGACGGCGGGGAGGTCTGAGCGCACTAATCACTTCACTACAATAGGTACTGCACGACTGTTCTTTACTGGCTTCGAGACGACTCAGACGACTCTATTACGCCGCGAACTTCTCAGCGCGCGGTTTTATTTGAATGCAGGGGAGTGCGCGGTGTAATAGGTCGTCAATCCCTCACGCTGTCAACACGCACGTCGCGTTGCGTCACGTCGCGCTACGCCCCGTCGAGCTAAGCTGAACGTGAATATATACTCGTCGTTTTGAAGAGAAGATATAAAGATGTGTAACATAGAAGATGTGACGTGTTGGTGACTTGACGGTTATTTCTATTATGGCACTGGAAAAGTCTAAACAAGAGTTCTTTTCAGAACTATTCTAATTTCTACGAGCTCCGATGCAAAATAGTTCGTCTACTGTGAAATTTTCTCTGTGAGATTTTTTCTATCTTCATTATTTTTGTATATCTATATAAAATATTAAGCTGTTCTACTATCACATGTCGCGTTACTTATGCCATTTTTTAATTATACACCAATAAACTAATTTAGCTTTTTAAATTTATACATATCCTGTTTTAAATTCGAAGAAGTTATAAGCAAAATAGTTCGTCTAATTGTTAATCGATGCAAAAGAGTTCGTCTATCGGTGAGTTAAATAAGATTATAACTTCTTTGTACAATTATGTTGCATAATTTAAATTTGTAAAAGTAGTTCTGTGTCATTTGTCAAGTGAGACAGTATAAATTCTGAAAATTTCAGTTTTTTTTCATTAGTTTTCAAATAACAATGGGTCGTGGCAAACCCGTGTGTGAAGAGCTTCGAAAGCGAATAGTTTGTGGGGTCGATGCTGGCAAATCAAGTGACCAAATATCTAAAGACTTGATAATTCCCAGGTCTACAGTCCAATCTATCAATCAGTATTATAAAAAGAATAAAACAACTGCTTGTTTGAAGAAAACTGGTCGACCACGCATCACAAGTGCAGTAGAAAACAGAATCCTGAAGAAAATAATCAAAAATAATCGTCGTGCTCGAGCTGGAGAACTCACGGTGCAATGGAAGGACATGATTCACAAAGACTTCTCAGTTGATACTTGCAAAAGAATGGGTTACGGATTTTACACCGCTAAGGAGAAACCACTGTTGACTGCTGTACAAAAGAAACAGAGGTTGAAGTTTGCTCGTGATCATTTAAAGTGGACTTCCGATCAGTATCATTTGGAGTGACGAGTCCAAATTTGAAGTGGCAGTCGGCGATGAAAGGAAAAAAGTGATTCGGAACAAAAATTAGGCATTTCATACTGATTGTCTCAAACGCAAAGTGAAGTTTCCGGCGTCTCTTATGATATGGGGCTGCATGTCTGCACAAGGTGTTGGTGGTATGCAGTTTGTGGATGGTTCTATCAAGGCTGCAAGGTATTAAAACCTTTTGGAAGAGAATTTACTGCCCTCTATTCCGTCACTTAAGCATCAAGATTCTTTCATTTTTCAACAGGATGGTGCTTCCTGCCATACTGCAAGGACAACAAAGACGTGGCTACTGGCGAAAAGCATCTCTACAATCAAATGGCCATCTAGCAGCCCGGACTTGTCACCGATCGAAACCCTATGGTGGAAAATGAAAAAAATTCTCCGTAAAAATCCATCAAGATCGAAGAGCGACTTAAAGGCTAAACTATTGGCTGTCTGAGAGTCAATTACGCCTGAGGAGTGTGCAGCGTTGGTTGCAACCATGCCTCTTCGCATTAAAGCTGTCATTGAGAGCAAAGGCGACACAACTAAGTGGTAGACGAACTATTTTGCGTGAGTGACAAGGGTAGACGAATACTTTTGCGTTATGTTTTTTAGAATATTTTTAATTTTTTATGTTATGTAAAGTCATGAAAGAATTTCAGTTATGTTAAAATAAACTTTAAAATGTTCCTCAAATTGTGGTTTACTTTTTATTAAACTTTCTTAATTATTTTGCCAATATTTACTTTCTATATTTTACGCTTTGCACTTCTTTCCATACTAGACGAACTATTTTGCATCGAGGCTCGTATTTTCGTACACTGAAAAGTTGTGTGTTTTATTATTATTCCCTGTCAACTACACAGTCATGGAAGAGCCCTATGTTCGATGGCTAGTTTCTACCAGCAAGCTAATTTTTCGGAAGAATAAAATAAGAACTTACAGCTTTGGAACTTGCGAGGGCTATAACATAGTTCGTATATGAAAACTGGCCAAGTCAGACCTTAGGACTCAATATATTAACTTAAGTTATAAGAAGAAATTATATTCTAGGTTTTAATAAAATATTAAATGTTTTAAATTAATTTCAAGACTGACTAAAGTGAAAAAAGTGAGATCTAAAGGGGTGCCAAGTTCAATACTTGGCACCCCTTTAGATCTCATTTTTTTGTCATTGAAGTCAACATTCATGGCATTTTATATCATAATATTGAACTTGGCTCTCATTTCATATTTATGTTTTGATGGGGATTAGGATATAACTATTTCGTATTTAACAAACAACAACAATAAAATATCTTGAATGTGGATTTAGTTGGGATGGAAGGTACACCACTGATATAGAGAGAAGAGTAAATGCGGGAAATAGAGTGAACGGGGCATTAGGACATCTTCTCGGTAGCCACCACCTCAGCCAGAAGGTACGGGTCACAATACACAACGCAGTGCTTGTCCCATATAGAAGCGAGAGTTGGGTATGCAAAAAGGAGCATGAGAGTAAAATCAATGCAGTTGAAATGCGATCTCTGCGGAAAATCTGTGAAGTGAGGGTGACTGACTGTATTCTTAAAGAGGACGCAAGAGAGCGAGTAGGTATGAAAAAGAGTATTGGTGCAAAGATGCGAAAGGAAATGCTCCAATGTTCAGACATGTGAAAAGTATTCCGGACGAAGTGGTTAAGAAGATATACAATGTGAAAGGGGAAGGATGTAGGTACAGGGGGAAACTGAGACTCACCTACCTAGACCAAATCGGTCAGTAGTCTCCGAAACCGACGAACGTGTATAAAGAGAATTATGTGTTAACGAATAAATATATAAATATAAATATTCACGGACATTTTCACACAACGTCCTCTGGTCCCAAACTAAGCTTAACGCTTGTGCTATGGGTACTAGATTACGGATATAATACATATATTACTTTTGATGTGAAACATCTAATGCGGAAGGAGGGTAAAATCGGCTGTTAGCGTGGCGACGCTTTTATTGTACTTGTCCCGTTCAAATCTTGTAAGTTAAATTTGACACACTACCCGGTTTTCGATTGAACTGAAATTTTGCACGCATATGTATATAGCGTGACAATGCAATATTATGATGACATGGAGCTGATCTGATAATGGAGCTGAAAGGTGGACATAGGAACACTATAATGAATCGGCGCAAACTCATCGAGTTTGGGCTCGTATGATTCATCTTGACGAGTACTTTGTCTCTATGGGGGGTGATGGTGGTGGGGTGATGGTATCCAGGGTCTGATGATGAAGCTGGAAGGTGGCCACAATAACTCTGTAATGAAACGACGCAAACCCATCGAGTTTGGAATCGTTTGATTCGTCTTGACGAGTACTTTGTCTTTAGATGGTATCCAGGGTCTGGTGATGGAGTTAGAAGGTGACCATAGGAACTCCGTTATAAAACGACATAACACCATTGAATTTGGGCTCTTATGATTTGTATAGACGAGAACTTTGTATCTAGATGGTATCCAAGGTCTGATGATGGAGCTGGAAGGTGGCCACAGTAACTCTGTAATGAAACAACGCAACCCTATCGAGTTTATACTCGTTTGATTCGTCTTGAGGAGTTTTGAGACTTTGTCAAATTATGATCATTTTATTTCTACAAAATAATTTCCATGTTTCACATCTGGCAGACGTCCCACGAGGTCTAGTTTTTTTTTTGTTAATCCATTCATCCATCCATCAGCCTTTTTGTTAATACATACATATAATAGATAGAAAACACCCAGACGCAGTCCAAATATCTGTGTTCATCACACAAATAATTGTCCTGAGTGGGAATCGCATGCACCCACGACCTCGTGCACGGAAGTCGGTTACACTACCGACTACGCCACAAGGCCCGTCAGGAAGCGAGAGATGTATGCAAGAATAGAGCCTCTTGGCACTCTGTTCTCTGCCTACCCCGCAAGGGATATGGCATTATAATAAGTAAGGATAAATAAAATATCTATTTATGTGTACATATTTATTGTTACAACATCATACTAATTAATTAATTATTTTTCTGAAATATGTAGGTAATTATTATACTCATACAGCTCGTATTAATATTGTTGAATCTGACGCGAAGTGTCAAACAGCTGGTGCGAAGCCGAGCCGCTTGTTCCCTACGTCGAACTCCGTGTAGTACTTGCCTAAGAACGGCGCACCTAAGATCCACATATTGTCGCTAAAATAATCAAACATGGAGGCGCACGCAACAATGGTGCCGATTTGTATCTGTAAAACATTCCGTCACTTAAAGAAGGCTCACTTTTTTAGTCTATAAGGCTCACAAAGGTAAAACAAATGTGAAGTGGTGATTGGGTGTCACCATTAGGTGACTGCGATAGCTTAGCGGTCCAGAGCACTTCCCTGGATTGATGGGGTACAGATAAATCTCATAATAATTTCAGGCAACACGTTCATATTAATAAAATAAAAAGTATTTTCATTCGTTTTATCTGTGACTATCAAACGTCGCTTGCCAATATATAAATTGTTCTGTGGCCAATACTTCCCGAACAAAATTGTAATGTTCGGTATTTTATAATTTCTTATCACTTACCAATGTAAAATAATGTAATTTTAGAGTATACATAAGCAAGCTATGCACTTTAGCTCAGAGACTTATAAGGTAAGGGTACTAATAAGCTATAATTTCGCATGAACGTACATATCAGTCACGCCACCAAAATTATAAAATAAAATCTTTTGACTACGCCATATTCGATCTTTACCATATCCTAATGGAATGTGTACAAAACGAAAGCACTAGATTAAATGTTCTACAGCAAATAACAACATTATGTAAATTATATAAAAGCGATCCGATAGATGGCGTAGGTCGTAAATTACAGTAAACTTCCCTTTTTCCACTTTCACAAAAAAATTTATTTAAAGTAGCTGAGCATGTCAAGTGCTAAAAATACAGATCAACCTACAGCCATTTGGTAAGAGTGGTATTTATAATATGTACTATTCTGGACTATCCACTATCCAGTGAAGCCAGTATTTTTTATAAACTAGTGGTAAGATCATGAAATGTGATGTAATTTAATGCATAGTTGTGTCTCTATTCGGCAATGTCATCGCTAAATGGCGAAGCCCTTCAAATAAATTTAAAAAACTACCCCATAGTGGGGGAGTGTTGTTGGATATGTCTTTCAAAAATGTTGTCAGTTTGTGATAACAATTTTTCGAATTAGGTACCTATTTGTTTGTGAGTTATTAAGCTTTAAATTTTGTTACGAGTCAAGTGGGCCAGATAAGGCCCTCACTACATGCATCCAGAATTCCCCGGACCTGAAAAAAACGGCCCCAGATAAGCCCGGATTCAATCCGTGTCTCAAGCAATCATTTGAATTGTTCCCGCATTGACATTGGATCAGGGGCCATCAAATCCCGAATTTCACCCGGAAACACCCGGGTCATGCTCCTGTTTTCTTTGGCCACCCTGTCCGTTATTTATCGGGATAAATAATGGCTGAGGCCTATCAATATAGTATGTAGTGGTTTGGAGCTGACCACAAAGCTCCGGAAAACACACACACGCACATACCCACAAACATACACATACATAAATTTTCACTCACACACACACGCTCACAAACACTTATACTTAGGTACCTTCCTACCTTCCTTTGTTTTTTCTATTATTTGTAAGGACTCCATACTTTGTAACACAGAGGTTGGGCGTTAGAAACTGGAACATAGTATTTTAGGTTAATGTAGATGGTTATCATATTTTAAGATGTATATATGTAGTTCTATACAAATAAAGATTATTATTATAAAAAAAAAAGTTGGTTCATTGGTCGTGTCGGCGGTGTGAGAAATCAGAAGAGTCTCAATACAAAAATATGAAAATAACTCAAAACCGTTGTAATTTTACCAAAAATAGATGTTTTATCACTAAACTATTTATAAAATTATAAAACACGTCATCAAATAGTATGAATTTTAATTGCAAAAATTAAACTTACTATAAGTATTGGATTAATGCATGTAGATGCTTTCTGATAGATGGTTGTTAAGACAAATGTGATGAGGAAATTGGGTATGACCGCAAGGTAGTACGGTAGCTCAGTGGATTAGAGCTCTTCCCCTGATAGGAAGCGACGCAGGTTCGATTCCCGCTCGTACTAAAGTTCTCTTTTTCCTCATTCACAAATAACAATTTGTACTCTAAAAGTAGCTGAGCATGTCAAGTGAACGAACAAACAAACAAAAATCTAAAAAGAAATATTTTATGTTCAGACACGCAGTATACTATAGCCGAGTATAGGCTAAATACAGTATTTTTTTCTCTCAAATATCTTAAATGTACAGACACAGCCCTGTTACAGCTTCTTAATAGTATAGATAAAAGTTACACGCAGTAGATCTGAGATCCATTTCGATAGTTACATTAGAAACTATTATGTCTTAGGATTTTTTTTTTCAGTCGGAATGTGTTTGCTGTTTGTGCGTGGCACGACCTGCTCTGGAATTATTAAATGTTTCCGTCAATATTTATTAAATAATTTTAAATTAACAAATGGCTACCAATCCTTACCAATACAATAATGAAAAATGTGAAAATGAGTTTGTTTGTTAGCTGGCGCTTTCACGCCATTAATTTTTGAAGTGAATACTTTTTTAGAATCGTTGTTATTTGAAACTCGATGAAATGAAAATGCGTCACGATAAAGAAACAAACAACTAGCGTTTTTCTCATGTTAAGCAACCATCCTTACTTCAATCTATGCCAGCCTTTCTTCTTAATTGCCCTTTTGACTTTTTACTTGATTCTCATAGCAAAATGACATTGACAAGAAAAAAAGTTATGTGTGTGTGTGTATTAGTGTGCACACGTAAGAAGTGAAACTTCTTTATGACATCATTTTTCGAAAAATGATCTAAGTACTATTTACAACTTTACAGAAATTGGTTAAATAAAGCTAAATTAGATAAGTAGTTTAAGCAAAAGGCTTTTATTATCATAGACATGGATACAAATAATACAATTATTTCTCCTTATTACTACTAAGATTATTATAGTATTTCATTAATTATAATAGAATTATTACGGCGTTTTATAGCAGAATGCCTATTGCCAACTTCCAGCTCCATTATCAGACCTTGGATATCATCTAAAAACAAAGTACTCGTCAACACGAATCAAACGAGTCCCAACTCGATGGGGTTGCGTCGTTTCATTTTAGTTACTGTGGCCATCTTCCAACTCCATCATCAGTCCCGGATACCATCTAGATACCAAGTACTCGTCAAGACGAATAATACAAGCCCAAAATCCAGCGGGTATGTCATTTTATATTGGAGTTCCTATGGCCACCTTCTAGCTCCATCATCAGATCGGCTTTATGTCATGATAATATTACATTGTCACGCAATATACATATTATATCTTATATTATTTATAGTTTTGTAACCCATATTTAAAAAAATCATATAAATATGGCGCGTAGCGGAAAAATGTGACATAGAAATAAAGATGGCGCGTAACAGAAAAACGCTACATTGAAAATTTCTCCCATAAGTCGATAAAGAAGTTTCACTTAAATTTTTAATAAAAGTCTTTTGAATTTATAGGGAAAATTTGACGGTGTTATGGCAATTCGTGGTAAAAATACCATCTCGCCTTTTACGCATGCGGATATTATACGTCCTTTTAGAACGTTTCCTTGCAATGATACTACTCTCGATCTTGGATTGGTTCTATACTAATAACCTAGTTTTAAGTGAAAATAAAACTAAATGTATAAAATTTACTACACCCAATGTAAGGCATGTAGAAACCAATGTACAATTGAATGGCGTCGAACTGGACCTTGTGGAGTCCACGGTTTTCCTAGGTATCACTATAGATAGCAAACTCCAATGGGGCCCCCATATTAAAAAATTGTCAGGTAGGTTAAGCTCAGCGGCATATGCGGTAAAAAAATAGATTATTGACTGATGTTGAAACGGCTAGAATAGTTTATTTCAGTTATTTTCATAGTATTATGTCCTATGGCATACTGCTATGGGGATGTTCCGCCGATTTAAATTCCATATTTGTACTTCAGAAAAGGGCTGTTCGTGCAATCTATAATCTGGGCCCGAGAGTATCCCTTAGACAGAAATTCAAAGAAATAAATATTCTAACTGTTGTGTCTCAATTTATATACGAAAATCTGTTGTATGTCAAGAAAAACATTGAAAGCTTTGATAAGTATAGCGATGTTCATCACATTAATACTAGGAACAAAGGCAATCTTATTGCACACAGTACTCGTCTCTACAGAATTAGTAGATCTTTTATAGGGCAATCTATATGCTTTTACAATAAGATTCCTGAAAATGTCCGAAGCATCCTAAATAACTTTAAGAATGCCATAAAAATTAGACTTTGTAATCAAGGTTATTACACTGTTTCGGATTATCTTGAGGATAAAACAAAATGGGCTTGAGCTGCTCCTCGTTCATTAATTTTCAAAATTGTTTTGTATGATATAATGTCATTTTAGTTATAAAGATTATAATAAATTGGCAATTTAAAAAAGTGGCCCATGAGTTTCTTGCCGGGTTCTTCTCATGAAAGGCTTTACTTCGGAATCCGGCCGCTTGTGGCGATTGCAATCGTCACTTTGTTATTGCGGATGCTCGCCTCAGGCGCTCGTGTTAATTATTAGTGTATTCTTGACGATTTTAAGTGCTATTTAAGAGGCCTATGAAATAAAGATATTTTTGAACTTGAATTTGAATCTAGCACCATTGCAAAGTTTCGGTGGGTTTAAATTACGGAGCAGTATTTTCATATTGGAAAATAAATTATAATTCCGCGAAAAAATCTAAATTCCACGCGGACAGACTCGCGGCTAGCAGCTAGTCAATTAATTCATCATTATCATCAGCCTCCCCTGGTACTGCTCCCAATTTCTTCCAGGCCACGTCGTCTGCTGCTTGATATCTTTTGGTGACTGTATCAAGCGTGCGAAGGTGCTGGCACCGGCTAGTAAATGAATACCTGCTCACCAACAACTTCATGACTAGTAAAATAACCACACCGACACCACCACCCACTTGGGGGATTTCTGAGCCTTCCGCTCTCTGTTTTTTGCCATAATTAAACGCTCGGAATCGACCATTATCGTTTTTTAAATAAAAGCACGAGCATCTTTTCTGTTCTAAATCAGTCATCGTCACAGAAGTCATCGTACTGGCGCAAATTTTCTCCGGAAGCGCCCGGAACGAACGTTTTCTGGAGCTGTGTGATCAGCCACTACATAAACACCAGCAACTACAATATACCTACTATATTGATGGGACCGCCAACGATCCCGAAAAATAACGGACCGAACGGCTGGAGAAAACCAGAACATTATCCGTTTGGTTCCGGGTAAAATTCGGAATCGTAAGGCCCCTCATCCTATGTATTCAAGGCAGGAAGAATTCAAATCATTGCTAGAGAGACTGATAGAATCCGGGCTTATCCATTTCCGTTTTTTTTCGGGTCAGGGGGATCCCCGGAAGCATGTCGTCCGGACCTAACGCCAAAAAAAATGGTAATATAAGCGGAGGGGATAAGAAGTGAATAAATGGGGGGTTGGGGAGGTATTTAAAGTTTTCAGTGCACCTGTTCCCCGAACGACACGCTACATTAGGGATACCCATAACTAACACCGGTATTCTGTAAGGTACTTAATAAAAGCACGTTTAATTCTCTGTTCTTAGTACAGGAGCCGCTGCCTATTTTTTTAAGTGATTAATAACAGGTTCAATCTTTGTGAATAGGTTCCGTTCGACGAGACGCCAAGTTTTTCTCTGTGAAAAATCTCGATAGAGGTAGGTAATAAAGAGCGCAGGTATAAAACATTTCGATTTGGTGGGGTGTCGAAATTGTCTAACTAACAATAAGTTTAAATGTTAAGATAATTGGATAATAAACTCGGAATAACAATTGTCCTACAAAATAGGTAGTTTGACTGGAGCGTCCTCCACTACAAATATAGAGAAACAAATATAAATAAAGAGGTCATTCAAATTACTAACCATCTGATTTTTGGATGCAGCTTTGTAAATATTTGTATAACGAAATGGCCATAGTCCTACAAATTTAGTGGTACGTTTTCTCTGTCCCACGCTTGGAAGTTGTGAATTCACGGACACTTAATAGCTACGTCTTACAAAATTTTTCACTAAGAAAAATTTACGTGTCTCATCGAACGGAACCTACTCACAAATATTCAGCCTGTTATTAATCACTAAAAAAATAGGCGGCGGCTCCTAGACCATCTCTTCTGCGCCCTATTATAAATTTATGAACAAACCAGCCATATGACATAAATATTTTTACGTATGATCGGTACTCACGGGCAATATGTAGTCGCGGCTCTCAAGCACTAAGGGTTTGCCGGCGATGGTGAAGGTGATGGGTGGCATGGTCGGCACCAGCGAGCAGTTCACATTGCCGAACATGTCCATGTTCAACAGTTCGTTGATAGTATCCACTGCATCTACAGGTCCCAACAGCCATATACTGCCCGTATCAACGACGGCCTCACTGCCCTGTGTAAAGAGAGTTCCTTGACTACTCTGTCCGTGGTCCGTACGTGAATATACACTGTTTCCTTGTAGGTAAGTGGTACCACCCATGAAATAAACAATATCTGAGCTGTGCCCCAGCCAATGGTTCGACGCGTGGTGGACAAGTCAACCGACGGTCACATTAATTGAAGACAGAAACCTGGCATTTACTTTGAGCAAACATTGGATAGTATTTACCTTGGCGCAAAATGTATGCCCTTGCATCTCGACCTTGTCCATATGAAACTGCCAGTAGTTGGTCTGGCTCAAGGATATGTAGGTGAAGTTCCCGGTATAGTGCGCCGGATCTGAGCCACCCAGGACCAACTCACCGCTAGGCGTCGTACTCGTATCCCTGTTGCAAAATACATTTTTGTTTATACTGCTTGGGTGGTAAGCAAGCATACGGCCCACCTGGTGGTAAGCTGTTACCGTAACATATAGACGCTAACAACACCAGAGGCGTCACTCGCGCGTCACCATCACCAAGAAAAGGGATAGGAGGTAGTTAGGAAGAGATGATTATCATTTAGGAGAGGATGGGCAGGATACTAAGGAAAAGATAGGGAGGGTAATAAGGAGAAGATAGGGAGGGTAATAAGGAGAAGATAGGGAGGGTAATAAGGAGAAGATAGGGAGGGTAATAAGGAGAAGATAGGGAGGGTAATAAGGAGAAGATAGGGAGGGTAATAAGGAGAAGATAGGGAGGGTAATAAGGAGAAGATTGGGAGGGTAATAAGGAGAAGATTGGGAGGGTAATAAGGAGAAGATAGGGAGGGTAATAAGGAGAAGATAGGGAGGGTAATAAGGAGAAGATTGGGAGGGTTATAAGGAGAAGATAGGGAGGGTAATAAGGAGAAGATTGGGAGGTTAATCAGAAGATTGGGAGGGTAATAAGGAGAAGATTAGGAGGGTAATAAGGAGAAGACTTCTTTTTCCTATTATATATTTCAATTCGTGATGTATTTTATAGAACCAGATACCTACGTGGCTTATGTTAGTAACGTCTACTTGAGTCAATTACTATACAGTTACTGTCATTGTCCAATGGCTGACCATCAACGACAATAAAAACATTTATATGTAGGTATGTGAAAAACATTTATATTTAGGTATGTGTGTAGCTGACATGAAGAGCAGAGAGTAAGTTAAAAATGACACTGTGCCAGTCACCTGTTGAGATTGAAGGAGAACACAGGCTTCACGAGCCCCTGCGCCACCATGTTGTCGAACACGAGCGTCAGGCCGTTTTGCGATAAGCTGTACACAACGAACACATTTTACACTTACAACTAAGCACATTTCCTATACATATATGGGAATATGTGTGGGAAATGTGCGTATATATATATGTGTGTGTGTGTGGCCCGTTGCTAAAAGGGCCAAAGTACGTTTTTGTGAAAAATAAGATTTTACTGCCAAATTATTGAAGAAATATGATATTTATATGTGCTAAAAGGACGTTAATGTAACGACCATATTTCAAAAGATACTGTGTAAAAAACGCCAATGTGGTGTGATCTATCATACAATTAAATACACTTTTATAAGTGTTAAAAGGGTTATAGTGTACATACGCGAAATTATAATAAAATCACTTCGCCAGGAATAGTTAGAACTAAAATGACCAAAGTTAACATAAGCCTTTTTCATATAATCTTACCTTAGGTTGCTTAATTGTGATATAAAGCAAAATAGACCAATATATACTTCGGCCCATTTTGCACCAAAGTCAAAATCATTTTACAAGTAACAAAGTCAGAGCTAAAACGATCAACGTTAGTTTAAGACCTTTTAACATAATCTTAGCCTTGGCTGATTCGCTTTTATATTCAAAGCAAAATGGATCAATGTCTATATTTCCATCAGTTCACAATAAAAACTAGTGTTGTCTCTGCTAATTAGGTAGAAGTTCGCATTTGTCCTTCTCCTTTTGTTATTTTTGATAATGTTTGATCACGGCAGACGCCAATATAGAGTGGTTTTTTTTTGGTGGCCAAAAATGTACCTACCGCACACCCCACTGCCCGGGGAGACAACGGGGTAGTGTGGGGCTCTCACCCACTAAAAACCCACCGTGCACTCTCACCCGCCCGTACTCGGCGGACCACTGGTACCGCGTATATATTCGCTTTAGTGGTCCGCGTGGCGGCTAGCCCCGTCGGACTCCCTCTCACAGCGACGTCCCCGTGCACCCGGAACGTCACACCTTCGCGGTAGGCTCTACGCGGGCGGAGGACAATCCACGGTCCTACCGCCCGCGGCCTCGGCCAGAGCGGCATTGGGCGGCGGCGGGTCGGGCCAGAGGGGAGATCAGTATCCCTGGACCTCTCCACCGCCTCCTTCCGCGAAATAACATTCTCGCAGAAGGTGGCGACCGCGGTCCAGTACCTATCGCCACCGACCATGGATCGGACGACAGGCAATGACAGGTCCTCTCCGATGACTGCAGCGAGATCCCGGCGCTGATCAGCCCAGGCCGGGCACGACTCGAGCGTGTGCTGCGCCGAGTCCTCGCTGCAGTTGCAGTGATGGCAGCATCGAGTCTCAAGTACAGGTACTTGCCGAAGCATCCGTGCCCTGACAGCACCTGCACCAGCCGGATTGTGAGGACCATCAATAGTGTACCACAACCACGTTATTGTTCCATAACCTAATCATAACTGTTAAATTGTTATGTTATTATTTGTTCTGTCAATTGCTGAGGCTGAAGGTCAGTAGTATGTGACCGCTACGCTGGACATTACATAGGACCACGAATAACGGGCAACCAACCCCTTAGAGAAAAAAATAAGCAATGAAGGAGTTTGTGAGAAGGGGAAGACCGGGGTCAGTGGAGCAGCCCTCATGATTCTTGAATCACTCGATTGCGCAGGGAAGGAACGCGTCAGAGTTGGAGGGCAGGTTCACTGTGATACATCCACTAGAGAAGCTGACAAGGCCGGCGAAGCCGAGGCGCCTCCATGTGCATGTTACCATCGGAATCGTCGCTGCTTGGACATGTGCCTGAGGGCTGCGACCGTGAGGTTTCACCGGTGAGGAAGTGCTGTTAGCGGTGTCACTTGACATCGCTAGCGCATGCAATAGCCCAAACTCGATGGAGCTATGTCGTTTTATAACGGAGTTCCTATGCCCACCTTCTAGCTCCATCATCACACCCTGGATACTATCTAAAGACAAAGTACTTGTCAAGACAAATCTAACGATTCCAAACTCGATGGGGTTGCGTCATATTTCATTACAGAGTTACTGTGGCCACCTCCCAGCTCAATCATCAGACCCTGGATATCACCTAGGTTGGAAGTACTAGTCAAGACATTTCAAACAACCCCTAACTCGATGAAGTTGCGCCATTTAAATACAGAGTTTCGCATGGAGACCTTCCAGCTTCCATCATCAGACCCTGGATACCATTTAGAGACAAAGTACTCGTCAAGACGAATCAAAAGAGCCCAAACTCGATGGGGTTGCGCCGTTTTATTATAGAGTTCATATGTCCACCTTCCAGCTCCATCGTCAGATCAGCTCTATGTCATCGTAATTCATTGTCAATCGTATTGCATTGTCACGCGATTTACAGATGAGTGTAAAATTTCAGCTCAATCTCTTTAGTTAATTCTCAACTATCAACCATGTAGCCGTCCTTCTCATGCTTCGCTAGAGACTGGTTCCAAAATTGGCGATATCTGGTCAGATTCCGATGATAAGGATTAGTAGGTAATTTGTTAATTAGCTTTTGAAACATCTATAACCAACCATCGTTGCAATCTATAATCTGGGCCAGAGAGTTTCCCTTAGACAGAAATTTAAAGAAATAAAAATTCTAACTGTCGTGTCTCAATTTATATATGAAAATCTGTTGTATGTCAAGAAAAACATCAGGAGCTTTGATAAGTATAGCGACGTTCATCACATTAATACAAGGAACAACGGAAATCTTGTTGCTCACAGTACTCGTCTCCACAGAATTAGTAGATCTTTCATGGGGCAATGTATTGCTTCTACAATAAAATTCCTGAAAATGTCCGAAGCATGCCACTAAATAAGTTTAAGAAAGCCTTAAAAATTAGGCTTTGTAATCAAGGTTATTAGACTGTTTCGGATTATCTTGAGGATAAAACTAAATGGGCTTGAGCAGCTCCTCAATCATTAATTTTCAAAATTGTTTTATAAGATATAATGTAATTTTAGTTATAAAGATTATATTAAATTATATATGTCGCTGCTTTTAAACGAAAGGGACACAAATCAATTACTTCTCGCAGTAAAATCCAGAATATAGCAACAAATTATTATCGCTCACTTTATTCAAAGCAGCCAAATACACAGTCGCCCGATGAAGAACATGTACAAAAATATATGATCGAAGGTACTGAGGTTATACCAGAAATGTTGGTATCGGAAGTGGAAAAAGCTATAAAAAGTCAAAAGACGGAAAACCCCCAGGTCCAGATGAACCACAAACGAACTTATGAGAGGGTCAATCAAAGAACTGAGTCCGATATTAGCAAAGGTTTTCAATGAGATTATATATACCGGTAGTATCCTAAGCCAATGGGCAGAATCACACATAATACTCCTACATAAGAAAGGTTCAAAAGACGATATAGGAAATTACAGACCCATAACCCTTATTTCAAATGTATATAAAGTTTTTGCCAAAGTCATTCTGGACAGAATATCAATAAGGCTCGATGAAAATCAGCCTGTGGAACAGGCAGGGTTCAGGAAAGAATTCAGTACAATTGATCATATACATACAATCAAACAGCTTATACAAAAATACAATGAATACAACAAGACCATTTACCTAGCCTTTATAGATTACTCCAAAGCTTTTGATAGCCTCAAACATGAATTCGTATGGCAAAGCCTAAAAGAGCAAGGAATCCAACACGCTTACATAAACATCATCAAAAAAATTTACAGCGAAAGTAAAGCTAGGCTATCCGGCTGGAATCTATGGGAGAAGTTTTCCCAATCGATAGGGGCGTCAGGCAAGGTGACCCACTCTCACCGAAGCTGTTTACAGCAGTACTAGAACAAATGTTCAGAAAGTTTGAATGGGAGAATCTATGGCTAAACATAAATGGATCGCGATTGAGCCATCTAAGATTCGCAGATGACTTAGTTCTTTTGGAGGAGGACCCACTACTACTGAAGTGCATGATACAGACCCTAGCAGACAAAAGTAGAGAGTTAGGTCTTGAAATTAACTCAAGCAAGACTAAAGTGATGACAAACTCAATAGCCACAGACATGACCATCAACGGACAGAAACTCGAATATGTAGAGGAATATGTATACCTGGGCCAGATAATATCGCCCAATGACCAAATGGACAAAGAAATAGACAAAAGAATTGCGAACGGTTGGAAACAATATTGGGCCTTGAAGGAAATCATGAAAAGTAAGGAACTAGACATTACGATCAAGAAGAAGACTTTTGATACCTGTATCCTACCTTGCATCACATATGGCTGTGAAACCTGGGCTTTGACGAAACGCCTTCGGGACAAACTAGCAGGTGGTCAGAGAGGTATGGAAAGGAGCATGCTACGTTTGGAATTATTGGACAAAGTTAGAAGTATCAAACCGAAATCAGGTGCAAAACTAAATTAAAAGACATTCTGTCACGTATTGATCAACTTAAATGGAGGTGGACTGGGCATATGCTTCGCTGCAAAAAGGAAAAATGTAGCAAACAAGTGACAGTTTGGTATCCAAGGGATGGTGCTAGGGGCCGAGGTCGCAGAGCAAGAAGGTGGGAGGACGAATTGAAAATGACCTCAAGACCCCTTTGGATAAGAGTAGCGGCAGACAGAAAGCAGTGGAAAGAGTTGGAGGAGGCGTTTGCCGTGAGACACACCGAAACAAGAGACATTTTATAATAATACGTGTAGATTTTATATTAATATTTATCTCTACTTATATATTGTATTTTTAACATTTTAGGAAAGATGTAAAATATTCGGGAAATAAAGGCTTTATTAGTATTATAAAATCAAGCTAACTAGATATAGCCACACAGTTGCTAAAGCACACTGCAGTCCCTCCAAACAAAACCATTATACCTACCTTCGATCATGAATACTAACAAGATACAGTGACATGAACATAATCAAGCTAAAAACTGTCCGTGTTAATATATACTTATACACAGTGCCGGATTAAGGAACTTGGTGCCCTTTTTTTTGTTAACGCTGTGGAAATGTATATATGAATCCCCCCTGCCGGTGACAGACCGGGGGGTATGTAGGACTCGCCGGGCGCTCAGATCTTGGTTGCACCCGGAATACCCACTAAAAACACAGCGGCCCCAACTTTTTGGTTTTACTGATCCGTTCCAAAAACTAATCAGCTCTTAACATCAAAAAACCACGTTGATCACCGTCAGTCCGGTCAAAATCTGTTGATTCGTTCTGAGATATCGTTGTCGAAAAAAATTGAAAAAAGATTTTTTTCAGAATTTCTATGAAATTTTTTAGTCTGACCAGTTCGAGCTTTAAGATTGTTCAAAAAGCTCAAAAGGCTGCGATGAATGCCGTAAACTACGAGACAATCGGTTCATTCATTAAAAAGTTATTTAAATTTAAATATTCAAAAAATGCTGCTTTTATATTTTTTTATCAAACATTCGAGCGACTACCTTGGGTTAATTTCCAGAAACTCTGATATTGCATTCTAAAATCGGTTTATTAATTCAAAAGTTATTGCGATTTGAAAATTCAACGAATAGTGTATTATTAAGTGTCTATCAGACAGAGAAAAGTCTAATAGACTGTTCTATGGTGAACAGTTATTTGTTTGAGCTCGGAGAGCTCAAAATGACACGAAAATTATATTTTTCAGCTCGAAGATCTCAAAAACGTAATAAGTTCCAAATTGAGCGCTTAAGTATCAAATTAGCGGGAAGTGCAGGGATGGCCTTTAGGGTCAATCGTTTTACAGATTTTATTTTTATTGCATTTAGTGGCAGACGAGCCACGGCCCATCCGATGATAAATGGTAACCGTAGCTCATGGACTCACACCTATACCGAGAGTATTGTCAAGCCGCTGCTCTCCATTTCATTTCACACATATGAAATGAAAAGAATAAACGGCTATCTCCTGCTACAACCAAAACGTAACGATGTGCTTCATGGCCGGTCACACGGGAGATGGTGGTACCAACCCACTCCGGCCCGATACCAAGTGAGTACTCCCACTTGGTACCCAGCCCTGCCACCAGTCATGCAATGGATGATAATTGCTTACTTACCTTAGTCGCCTTGTACAACTCCCGTGGAAAATAATGGGGTGGTGACACTTATATTCTTAGTCCATCACCACACGAACGAAACTTTTTAACATTAGGTAGGTATATGTATAAACTAGCTAGACCCGTGCCCACTTCGTTGGGCGGTAAACATTTTTGAAAAACCGTCTAATAGAAATATCACTCAATAGATTATGACACGCTCGCGGTTCCATATCAATGTCGTATTCTATTTAACCATTAGTCCAAATTATATACAGTAAGGTCCAATTTCACCAATGGCGTCGTTAGCCGAGAATAACTATTCCAGGGATAAAATTATTCGCTGTATTTACTCTAAGAATACCTCATAGTACGATTCACCGCTTTCTAAAGACAAAAAGCTAACCCTAGTATAACTATTCTTCGAGGAGTGTTTTTTTGTTATCTGTGGCAAGTTCAATCTGAAGTGATAAAGAAATGATTGTTAATGCAGACAAATTAAATAGGCATGTCTTTTTGTAGTATGGTACAGCTTAATAGGATTTTTTTTTAAACTAGTCGTCACTTTTAACATTATGTCAATGTGCCACAGTTACCAAATACCAGTGAACATTGTGGTATGTGATTCTGGTCTGGTGTGGTTTTGTGCGTCGTCTGCGTTACTTGGCTTTGTGTTGATTTTACTGTTATTTAAAAAAAATGTCTGAAAGGAAACGAAGTGCAAATTGGCTAGTACATGAAAAATGTTATTGCTGGATCTGGCAAGAGACCACTTTAGCATAATCGAAAATAAAAAAAACAGACGAAGTAACCGTTAAACAGAAAGGTGCAGAATGGGTGAAAATGTCCGTCGAATTTGATTCTCAGACCGCAGGAGTACATGGAACGGCTGAGAATATAAAATGATAATAAAAATATTTTTAATAACAAATTGTATGCTGCCGCTTTAGATAAACGAAATCAATTCATGAAATAATTTTCGTCGTAGTTGTAAAATAGCTCATTTCTTTCTTTTTTACCAATATGGACGTCCCAAATTAACATTGTTATCTTCACTATCGCTTTCACTGTCCGACTGCCTCTGTGTTGCAGCGGTAGTGTAAGCGACTGCTGATCATGAGGTCTCGGGTTTGATCCCCGAGTCGGGCAGAGTTATTGATATTTTTCTAAAAAAAAAAAAAATTCTCAGTAGCAGCCCGGAGTTTGGTATGTGCCCGGTAGACGTCAATAGGCTCGCCCCCTATTACGTGGGACTTAAACATAGCTGGCGAGTAGTGGGTGTGTAATACACCTCTGCCTACCCCTTCGGGGAATACAGGCGTGATGCTATGTTGTTTTGTTGTTATAACATTCTTCTCAAATGCTGAATTTTTCTATTTTTTTTTGTATTATATTGTCTCGCCGAATAATAAACGTTCCTTGGTACACATGTGCACAATCAGTGGTCGGCCCGGCCCGGTGGCAGTCACTCAGCTGACATAAAAATTTGACGCTATTTTGATTTTATCTGAGGAATAAGCTCATTATCTCTTCAAAATTGGTGGTATAAGAGTTAACCTCGTGTATAACTTAGTTATTCTTAGGATAAGTAGCAGGTGAAATGAAAATGGTTATGATAATATACATAATAAACATGACGTAACAACAAATTAATTTATTTATTTAATATAAAAAAATAGACGTCACGGGACGTATACCAGATGTGAAAACATCGAAATTATTTTGTAGAATTAATGAATAGAAATAAAATGATCATACTTTTTTCAATGTGTGCTTGTATAAAATTGTCACATATGTAAAATAACGGAAGTGCACATAAATCATCATCATCAATCCCTGGACGTCTAGGACCGAAGTACTTGTCAAAACGAATCAAACGATTCCAAAGTTGATGGGATTGCGGCGTTTTATAGCAGTGTCCATGGCCGTCCGACTCCATCATCAGATCCTGAATATCATCTAGGACTATGGTACTATTCAAGATAACTTAAACTAGCCCTGAATCGATGGGTTGCGACGTTTAATTACCGTGTACCCATGACAACCTTCCAGCCCCATCATCAGACCCTGGATACTATCTAGAGACAAAGTACTCGTCAAGACGCGTCAAAGGAGTATATACTCGATGGGGTTGCGTCGTTTCATTGCAGAGTTACTGTGATCACCTTCCAGCTCCTTCATCAGACCCAGGATATCATCTAGGACTGGACTGGACTACTAGTCAAGGTTATTCCAATGAGACCTAACTCAATGGAGTTGCGCCATTTTGCCAATTGTATTACACACATACATACAGACGGATACGGACATCATCGCGGAAACATTCGGGGAAGCTTCCTAGGACCTCAAAACGTCAACATCCGTTGAAAACTAGATTTTCAAAAAACGGGGTAAAACTAATAACTTCCCAACTTTTGAAAATTTCCAATTTTCTTAGCGGAAAGTTAAAAAAACATCAAAGTCGGTTCCTTAGATCCAGAGATAACCCCCATACAACCTCACTAACTTTACTTCCATAAAGAGAAGTATTGTAATAGATATGAGAATGTTTAATTATCTCTGCCAACCTTAGATAAAGCTGCCAACGCCACAATCTATAGAACTAAACATGGCGCTCGGAGTAAAGTGAAAACGGAAGGATCGATACGCGTATGTTTACAAATGATTGATCTTGATAGATGTACGAGTACATGTATTACATGTGTCAGTAAATAAGTAGCTTATATGTGGACATACCTTTTGAAGGACATTCCTAGGACACCGCCGATAAAAAAAGAGCCTGCCATGGTGATCGCCTCTCCAAACGTCTGTCCCCGCACTGTGACGCCACCAATCTGTTAATATTATATTATCATCCTTATGCTAACTATTACAAAGCGTACATTTAAGATACTTATTTGAAAAAAAAATACTGTATTAGGCGATATAAAATACATAAACTATGTAAGTACATATCTTTTGTTAGCAACAAGGTCATGTAGCATTATCATATTTATAGCAGTTTTGTATTCTTTCGTGTTCTTTTATTTGAAATAAACTTATTATTATTATTATATAGCCGTGTCTGAACACAAAACAATTTTTTTAGATTTTTTGTCGGTTCTGTTCTGTTTGTTTGTTCGAACATCACGTAACACGGATAACTACTGAACGAATTTTTATACAACCTTATTTATGTGATAGCTCTCGATTAAACTTACAAAACTGGTATGGTGGACGTTAAAAGGCTGATGGATGGATGGATGGGAAACGAGCCCGCGTCCCTTCCAATCCGGGGAAGTGCTCTAATCCACTGAGCTACCTTACAGACCTCGTCGCTCATCCCAATCTCCTCATCACATTTGTCTTTACAATATTTAAAAAAAAAGTTAGTCGTTACTAATATTATGAAGTACTGCTACTCACGACTTCTTTTACGTGGAATTTAATTATTTTTTTATTTGTGCAGAAACCTAATTATTGTTCCAAAATTAAAAATTAGCTTTAGTTGATCCTTATAACATCAGCTATCTGTCAGTTAAAGTCCTGTTCAAATCTGTCCAGACGTTTCGGAGATTAGTCGCAACAACAAAAGAGATAGACTAAAGTTATACAAATTGGTATTTTTTATAGATAAAAACTATATAATTTCTTATGCATTTAGTAAAAAGCTGTTATTTAGATAGATATATCACAATCACATCCTTACATTTTTAACACGCATTTGTTAGCTTCGCTTGTATCTACGAGTATGTACCGGAATATTTGAAGGAGATTTTGAACCACTTCGAAATGTCGGATTACATTAAAACTAAGTACACTTATGAAGGACCGATCATAATATAATATTTTTGGAATTCATCTGTTTTTACACATTTCGCAAGTCCGTCCGTCCGCTGTTTGCTGTTTAGCTCAGATAATTAGTATTAGAAAGCTGTAATTTGGCATGAATATACATATTTTGATCTGTATTTTACACACGCACTACATATGCTCACTCAGCTACTTTATGAAATAAATTGTTTGTGAAGTGGAAAAAGAGAAGTTTACTACGAGCCGGAGAGCAATACACATATTATAGCCACGAGGGGATTTTTATTTCTCGTCCCCATAGCGTATCGTTGGAAATGTCCTTAAAAAATGTTGTGGATCTATGAAATCATTTTTTCTGATAAGGGATCAGTTTATAACATACTAAGCTTTAAAGCGCACGTTAGTAGTTCTATATGACGTAGTTGAAGGGAAAATTATCACAGCTAATTAGTAGATTTATTTATTTTAAATTAAAATACTATTCAGCATAAGATATGACGCTAAAAGAAGATATTAAATTATAGTTAAAAAAAAAAAAAATATTATAGATTCGTGAACTGAAAAGTAAAAAATAATATTATAATTAATAATAGTAAAAAAACGTGGGGTGCTTTGCATCAAATTTTATAAATACGTAGTTCTTTGATATAGTAAAAGGCGCATCCCTAAAATTATGTTTTGAATCCATCATCAAGAATTTACTATGGGTCCTATAAAAGCACATTTTTAAACATACTCGTAGCTTTGGTAGTACACTCTATCAAATAAAAAAACTTTTAAGTGCGAAAGTTGGTCTCAAAATAAGGGATAAATCTGTGCACATCACATAAATCTGAATACCTACCGAGTTCTGAGGTTTTTTTATACTACCATACGGCCCACATAATCGTAAGCAGTTACCGTAAACTATAGACGCTAGCAACACCAGAGGCGTTACTCGCGCGTCGCCATCTCCAAGAAAAGGGATACGAGGTGGATAGGAAGAATAATAATAAGGAGAGGACAGGAACGGGATTTGGGCCTCCAGCGTTCTCACTCATCATACGAAACACAGTGGTAGGGGCAAGACCTATCGTTTCACACTGTTTTTTTGTGGAAAAGGAGCTAGAATTGCTCGGCGCTAGCTCTAGCGCTAGTAACCTGCCTGAGAACACACACACAGTAAGTATGCAAAACCAGTAGTTACCGTGACGTCATCCGTAGAGAGGAATCCTTTCACCAAGCTTTCGCCGTAGCAGATCTCGAACGCCGTACCGTTGGCGCGATAAGACTTGGACTTGCTGCTGTCATACTTTTTGAATTCCCCTAGGGTACATACAGATATTACATGATCAATGATGGGAATGTGACAAAATTGGATAGCGCCATCTAGGGCACGGTTTCTGTCACCATTATTACGTAAATTCTGAATCACACTAGTAACATTGGAACGTTTGTTTGGTGGTTCTTCGTTAAAAAACGTGTGATATGATGCCGTGAGCGATACGCATTGTGTAACTACGAGTGTGTACCTACGTTTTTTCGCAAAACAAGATACATAAAGGCGCGTTTCCACCAAAATTGTTGGCAACTTTTGTGTTATACAACATTTTTTAATTTTTTTATTTCATTTAGTGGCAGACGAGCCACGGCCCATCTGATGGTAACCGTCGCTCATGGACTCAACCGAAAACATTGTCAAGCCGCTGCTCACCATTTCATTTCACATATATAAAATGACAGAATAAACGGCTATCTCCTGCTACAGCCAAAACGCAACAATGTTCTACATGGCCGGTCACACGGGAGATGGCGGTACCAACCAGCTCGGGCCCGATACCAAGTGAGTACTCCCACTTGGTACCCAGCCCTACCACCAGTCATGCAATGTAGGATAATTGCTTACTTCCCTTAGTCGCCTTGTACGACACCAGTGGGAAAGGATGGGGTGGTGATACTTGTATTCTTAGTCCGTCACCACACGGACAAAATAACTGTTTCAAAACTTTAAAAAATCACCAACTTTTTGTTTTCATTGTGTCTCCACCAAATTGAAACATATAGAAAACAGTTTGGGAAACATTTTAGTTGACAACTCGCTGTCTCCACCAGTACCTATTGTTGGCAAAAATGTCTTCGAACGATGATGACATTATGCAGGCAGCTGCAGTACCTAATTAGTATAAGTAAAAAGAAGAGAAAACATAAATATTGGGTACGAGCAAGCCTCAAAGCAGGAAAAGTACACATGAACGGATTGAGATAATAAATACTTTGAGAAGAATAAAGACTCTTTTCCCTTGAACTTCAAGTTCATGTTGGCCTATACCTATAGCATCACTGATAATATATTAATATTTTACGGTAGGCGGCGACTTGGCTGTGCCCCTGGTGTTGCCATAGTCCATGGGCGGCGGTTACTACTTACCATCAGGTAGGCCGTTTGCTCGTCTGCCACCGTTGGCAACAAAAAAAAAATAAAAAAATGCATCCTTTTTCCAACTGCCTCGGTGGTGCAGCGGTAGTTTGAGCGACTGCTGATTATGAGGTCTCGAGTTTTGATCCCCGGGTCGGGTGGTGCTATTGAGCTTATTCGTAAAAAGAAAATTTCTCAGTAGCAGCCCGGAGTTTGGAAAGGTGCCCGGTAGACGAGGCAATACGCTCACCCCCTATTACGTGGGACTTAAACATAGCTGGCGAACCGTAAGTGTGTAATACACCCCTGCCTATCCCTTCGGGGAATACAGGCGTGACGCTATGCTATGTTTTTGATGTGAAACATCTAATGCGGAGGGAGGGTAAAATCGGCTGTTAGCGTGGCGACGCTGTTTTAATTTTTCTTGTCCCGTTCAAATCTTGCAAGTTATATTTGACACACTTTATGAAGCTGGAAGGTGGCCACAGTAACTCTATAATGAAACGACGCAACCCCTTAGAGTTTGGACTCGTTTGAATTGTCTTGATGAGTACTTTGTCTTTAGATGGTATCCAGGCTCTGATAATGGAACTAGAAGGTGGCCATAGGCACTCCGTTATAAAACGACATAACTCCATCGAGTTTGGGCTCTTATGATTCGTCTTGACGAGTACTTTGTCTCTAGATGGTATCCAAGGTCTGATGATGGAGCTGAAGGTGGCCACAGTAACTCTGTAATGAAACAACGCAACCCCATCGAGTTTAAACTCGTTTGATTTGTATTGACGAGTACTTTGTCTCTAGATAGTATACAGGGTCTGATGTAGTATGATGGAGCTAGAAGGTGCTCACAGTAACTCTGTAATGATACGTCTCAATCTCATCGAGTTTATACTAGTTTGATTCGTTTTGACGAGTATTCATATTCATATTCATATTCATTTATTTTCGCATTCCACAATGTATATAGTAGGTGGTCTCAAGCGTGACCCCTGGGAACGCCCGTACCGCGCGGCGCATAACAAGCTCCGCGCTCAGGGTCTCCGTAAGAAGGGGCCCTTACGGAGACCCTCCAGCGGGGCTTCCTGTCCGAGGTGGTCGAGGGACTTTTCCCTTCACGGGCGGTGCACACGCCCCCGGTCATGGCTCCGCCAGATGATGACCGGGAGGGCGACGACTTGGAGGTACCGCCCGTGACGACGACGGAAATGGAGGCGGCGGCAGCGCGTATGCGGAGAGGCTCCGCCCCCGGGTCGGACGGGGTTCCTGCCCGAGTGCTGGCCCTGGTCCTCGACCACCTTGAGCCCCGCCTCAGGGGACTGTTCGGCACTTGCCTGGTGTCCGGACGGTTCCCTGACTGCTGGAAGGAAGAGAAGCTCGTGCTCCTGCCGAAGCCGGGACGGTCTCCGAATACAGTCGCGGCCTTCAGGCCCATCGTGTTGATGGACGAGGCGGGCAAACTCCTCGAGCGGGTAGTCGCTGCCCGCATCGTCCGGCACCTAGGAGTGGTCGGCCCCGACCTGTCCGACGCCCAGTTTGGATTTCGGGCGGGTCGGTCTACGGTCGACGCCATTCTGCGCTTGAAGGCCGCGGCTGCGGAGGCTGTCACCTCGAGGGAAGTGCTGTTGGCGGTGTCGCTCGACATCGCCAACGCCTTCAATAGTCTGCCATTCGGCTGCATCAAGGAGGCACTCCGGTACCATGGAGTGCCCCTCTACCTAAGGCGGCTGGTGGCAGACTATCTCGATGGTCGCAGCGTCCTCTTCGTGGACCGGGAAGAGGACGTTGTAAGGAGGGCTATGTCGTGCGGCGTCCCACAGGGTTCGGTTCTTGGGCCGCTCCTGTGGGACATCGGCTACGACTGGGTCCTCCGTGCCCGCCTCCCCCCTGGGCTGGGCGTAATTTGCTATGCAGACGATACGCTCGTCACAGCCCGGGGCGAGACCCTCGAGGAGGCGGCAACGCTGGCCACTTCAGGTATCGCGGAGGTGGTCAGGTGGATCGAGGCGCTGGGGCTTAGGGTGGCCCTTGAAAAGTCGGAGGCCCTACTCTTCCATGGGCGCCAACGTGGCCCGCCCGCCAGCACCTCGATAACGGTCAACGGTGTGGGCTTCCCAATCCAGGCCCACATCAAATATCTGGGCCTGGTATTGGATGGACGGTGGCACTTTGACGAGCACTTCCGCCGTCTTGCGCCAAACCTCGTCGGCACGGCGTCCACCCTTAGGGCGACTGATGCCGAATCTGGGCGGACCGAGTCTCGCGTGTCGACGACTTTTCGCGGGGGTAGTACGATCGATGGCACTGACGGCGCGCCCGTGTGGGCGGAGTCCCTGGCCGCTCGGAATAGGGCCCTTCCGTGGCGTCCACAGAGGGTCGTAGCGGTCAGGGCAATACGCGGGTACCGCACGGTCTCGACCGATGCAGCCTGCGCGTTGGCCGGAACCCCCCCGTGGGATCTGGAGGTGGAGGAGCTCGCCGACGTCTATCGGCGGGCGTCTACGGCGTGGGTGGGGGGCAGCCGCCCCTCGCCGAGCGCAATCTTATCGTGGCGGGAAGATGCCCGCCGCGCCACCGTCCTTAAGTGGAAGTCTCGGCTGGAGACGCCCCGGGCTGGTCTCAGGACCGTGGGGACGCCCCAGCCGATCTTGGAAGAATGGGCAGGGCGGCAGCACGGGGTCCTCACCATCCGGTTGGTGCAGGTTTTGTCCGAGCATGGTTGCTTCGGCAAATACCTGCACATGATCGCTAGGAGGGAGACGACCCCAGGCTGTCACCACTGTGACTGCGACGAGGACTCGGCGCAGCACACACTCGAGTCGTGCCCGGCCTGGGATGTGCAGCGCCGGGAACTCGTTGCAGTCATAGGCGTGGACCTGTCACTGCTGGCCGTTGCGCGAGCGATGGTTGGCAGTGACAGGGCCTGGACCGCGGTCGCCACCTTCTGCGAGGCTGTCATCTCGCGGAAGGAGGTGGCGGAGAGGGCCCGGGAGGAATCCTCCTTCGCGGATCCGATTCGCCGCCGGCGCGCGGGGCGGCTTGCGCGCGCTTACCTGTGCCTGATGCCGCCCTAGCCGAGGCTGCGGACGGTGGGGTTGGGGAGTACCTTGCCGTCCGCGGAAGCCTACCGTGAAGGTCAAGAGAGGGTGCCCGAAGGGGCTGCCGCCTGCGGATCGCGGTCGAAACGACGCGGTACTCGTGATCCGCCGTAGCAAGGACGGGTGAGGGTGCACGGTGGGTTTTTAGTGGGTGAGAGCCCCACACTACCCCGTTGTCTCCCCGAGCAGCGGGGTGTGCAGTAGGACATTTTTGCTTACCTAAAATAAAAAAGTTTGAGTTATCTTGAATAGTACCATAGTCCTAGATCATATCCAGGGCTCCTTTCATCATCCTAGATCATTCATCATCATCATTCATCAGTCCTAGATGATGATTTATGTCCATTTCCGTTATTTTACACATGTTATAATTTTATACAAGTTCATATTGAATAAGTTATGATCATATTATTTCTACAAAATAATTTCGATGTTTTCACATCTGGTAGACGTCTGGACGACGAAATAAAAAAAGTATTATAGTTTCGGTAAATTCGTTCGTCCAGTTGACCCATTTGTCATGTTTCTATTTCCAATTAATGTTCCCAACAGTAAACATGCCTATAAGCTAATTTATTGCCTTTTGGACGAACCTTTACATATTTTTTTCTCTTAAGTGTCTGCCTTGTTGTTCGCATATTCCTGCACCGCGTAGTCAATGGCGTACCCTATTAAATTTTCACATTTGAACAAGGCTGAATTACTGTACGAGCTTAAAATACGAGACTGTGACTCGCCAACTAATATGGTGCTAGAATTACGTGAGCAAATCGCTAAACTCTCGCTTAACCTGCCCTCGGATGAAATTATTTCTTCATGCCTAGCGCCGTTAGAAGATATTTCCGCGGCTAAAAATTCTTTGTTCCGTGCTACTAATAATATTAAAGCATTACAGTTTAACTTCGATAAAAAATCCGACCCGAATCTATTTTGAATCACGTTTTTCATAGATTATCTCGCATCGACCCCACTACTCTTAGCGACTCTAAAGTACTTAACCTAGTCTGGGACGATTTTCACACTAACTACGGTAATTTAAAATTATTATCTCCGTATAAAACTGCGTTACCGGAACGGGTTGAACCGCAATGCATCACTAGCGATCATTCCTTAGCTGAGTTATGTTACGAGCGTAAGTTGTTTTCGGAACTTAGTAAATTTAAATATAATGGTAAAACTTGTGTGCGCGCCTTCATTCAAAAGGTTAATGAATTTATGTCTTGCAGAGGTATACCTGAGTCTAAGATACTTTCCTTTGCTTTTAAAATATTTTCAGACGATGCTTTACACTGGTATCGTTCTATCAAAAATAATGTTAACACATGGTTTGATCTTTGTCAATTACTTAAGCGTGATTTTAGTCCTCATAATTACGACTACAAGTTGATGTCGGAAATAAGACTTCGTTCTCAAGGCCAAAAAGAGAACATAACCTTATATATATCTAAAATGCAGGGTTTGTTTTCTCGTTTAGATACACCTATCAGCGAATCTGAAAAACTCGAAATCTTATTAAATAATATTAGGCCTTGTTATACTAATTCGCTTTTAACAACTAATATTGTGGATATTCCTTCTTTAATTGGTGTCTGTAGGAATTTTGAAAAATATAATAGTCGTAATAAGGATTTCTCTGAACCGCCTAAAATTACTTCTGAGACCTTGGCTCCTGAGTTTGCTTATAATTATACTAATACTAATATTCTAAACAAATACACTAATAACAGCACTTTCTACAATAATAATAAAAAAATTAATCCTACGTTTAAAAATTATAACACGCAACCATTTTCCGTTAACAATTGCGAAACGGTTCAATCTAATGCGATTTCTAACGTACCTTTCAAATTAAACACAAAGTGAAAAATGTGAAATCGAAAATAACAGTCAGGAGCAGGATTTGAACCTGCATCTTCTGGATACCGTCCAGATGCTTTACCAATTCAGCCGTCCTGACAATTGCTCCTGACTGCTAATTTCGATAACACATCATACTTAACGTCTTTGGGTGACGCCTGCGCCATCTGTCGGACGTATTTTCATACATTATACCGACCAGGTAAACTTAATTTTACATTGTGTTTAATGTATAGTGCTAAGCATGTCAAATGCTAAAAATATATATAAAAATATCTAAAATATTTAAAGGGTTTGCGTCATTATTAGGTAAAATCTTAATTGTAAAATTAAGTTTACCTGGTCGGTATAATGTATGAAAATACGTCCGACAGATGGCGCAGGCGTCACCCAAAGACGTTAAGTATGATGTGTTATCGAAATTAGCAGTCAGGAGCAATTGTCAGGATGGCTGAATTGGTAAAGCATCTGGACGGTATCCAGAAGATGCAGGTTCAAATCCTGCTCCTGACTGTTATTTTCGATTTCACATTTTTCACTTTGTGTTTAATGTATAGTGCTAAGCATGTCAAATGCTAAAAATATATATAAAAATATCTAAAAAAAAAAGTACCTTTCAAATCTAAACAATTCTGCCCGAGGTGTAGAACTGGTTCTCATAGCTTGCATTCTTGCAAACAACAACGCTTTTTAATCTGTTTTAAGTGTGGTCTAAAGGGTTTCAAAGTGAATAATTGTCCTACTTGTAATAAAACGAATACAACTATTACACAAAAAAAATACAAGTAGGTTACGATTGGAGAAAATCCTCTAAAATAAATAAAACTTCCAAAACCGAATGGCAGGAGTTGTTAAATTATATCTCTAAATTTTTTAATAATCCACATCCTTCTCCAATCAGCAGCTCAATTAATCGTACTCCTTACGTCCCCGTTAAAATAAATGGGAAAAATACTATTGATCTACTCGATTCTGGATCTAGTACTACTATTCTTGGCAATAATTCACATTATCTTTTCTCAAAAGGGTTAAAACTTGATACTACTAATCCTTTGCAATGTATCACCGCTGGCGGCGATAGATACTGTTCACTAGGCTCGGTTTTACTTCCATTCGAGTTTCAAAATAAAACCATTTCCTTGGTTACTCACATTGTACCTGGAATTAAGGATTCCTTAATCCTAGGAATGGATTTTTGGAGAAGGTTTAATTTATTTCCTAATCACTTGGAAACTGTCGCTTTCCAAAATAAACCTAATACTAGCGTCGCGGAATTACAAAGCGCCGCTAGTGATCTTGAAACTATTGACCACTTCACAGCTGATCAGAGAGCCACCGCTAATAATATTATTTCCCAATTTTCTGATATTTCTTCTCAAAAGCGGGGTCTTGGTCGCACTTCACTCATTACTCACTCTATTGATACAAGGGAGAGTCTCCTCATTCGTCATCGGTTTTATCGGATGTCCCCCGATAAACAGCCTATTTTAATTAAACATGTCGACAAAACACAGGCAGTTTTGTTAAACGCTCATCAACGAAACTGCCATTCGTATAATCTTCATTGAAAACCGGCAGAGATCAATGTTGGCGATGTTGTATGGAGGCGCACATTCTACCTAAATAACAAAAATAAAAATACAAAACAAAAAAAATTAAAGAAACGCTATACTACTAACTACTACTAACTAACTATAAGCAATAGTCTACTAAAATATAAAATGTTGATTAATGTAACAACAAACTGTAATAATTTCTAGTAAAATTTTTCCTACACGACTCAGTGGTTAAAGGTATCATTTCAGAATCAGGCATATACTCGCATATTCATTCTATTTCTCGCTTTGCTACAACTTAACCTCGTAACTAATATTCTTTCAGCATATTGATAAAATGTTTTCGTATTTTTTTATAATCGCTATTCACCCTTCTTCTCTCTATTTCAGAGCATTCGGTTGACTGCCGCGCGCAGGGTGACTACCAGCTCAGCTCCTGCCGGGTGCCTGCCAGCAGCCGAATTTTCCGGCAGCGAAAATTCTGGCCTAACGGAGGGGGTGTGTGACGTCATACGAAGTAGGAACCCTGCCGGTACTGTATGAGAGACGGTACAGGCGCGTTAGGACAGGGGTCAACTCAGGAGCGCACGTTCGAAGAACCACTGCAGGGATGCCATCCGGCCCGCTCGACTTATGGACGTCCAGCAGCCGCAGCTCCCTCCTGACCGCACGTTGCGTAATGTGGATTTCAGGTAAGGAGCTTTCAGACCGCGGGATGATAGGCAGTGTGGCTGCCCCGGCGTCCAAAGTCGAGTTCGAGGCAAAGAGTTGGCCCAAAAGATCGGCCTTCTCCTTGGCACTGTGGGCTGGATTGCCATCCTGTTTCTGCAGCGGTGGGAGACTAGACTGGTAGAAATTGCCCTGTGCTGCCTTGACGAGCGACCAGAAAGCACGACTCCCGGCAGGATAGCTTCTGAGCCGCTCGCCAAGTCTGGCAACGTGTTCTGCCTTGGCTTCGGCAATAGCCCTCTTGTTGCACCTGGAAGCAGCATTAAATTTACACTTCTCCTCTTTGGCGTTCGGATCCCGACTTTTCCTGGCCCTATTCCAGGCTAGGTATGCGGACTGCTTCTGGCGTGCAGCCGTCCTGCAGGCTTTGTTAAACCATGGACGGCTGCGACCACCGACCGGTACTTTGGTGTTGGGGATGAATAATTCCATCCCCATAGTCGCCGTTTCCGTAACACAGTCCGCACAGGTGTCAGGATCCCTAGAGGAGAAGCATAGCTGCTTCCAAGGGTAGGACGCGAGAAACTCACGGAGTCCATCCCAATCTGCTGACTTATACTGCCAGACTCTGCGAAACCCATTCGCGGAAGAGCGATTGGTCCTCGCAACAGGGGCTGTGCAGCGGACTAGGCAGTGATCTGATGATTCCAAAGGAGCATCGACCACCACCCGGTATCCGTGTGGATTTGTAGTCAGCTGAAGGTCCAACAAGGAAGGCTCATGGCTCTCAATATCTGGGACACGGGTAGGTTGTGTCACCAGTTGTGAGAAACCATAGGCCGAAACCATATTGAAGAGGTGCCGACCCGGGAGGTCAGTGGTCCGGGACCCCAGCCACTCTTTGTGATGAGCATTGAAGACACCTAAGACCACCACCTCCGCAGATCGATACTGCTCCAATATTTCGTCCGTCCCCCGTTCGACGTTCTCAAAAAGATGAGTTGACCCCGAATCACTGCTATGAGACCTCTACAGACACGCGTAGATGCGGGTGATCCCTCCATTTTCTACGCGTAGCCACAAAATAGACAGGTCTTCATGTTCGAGGCCAAGATGGTGACAGCAGACATCACCTCGAATGAACACGCACACCCCGGCTTTACGACGGAAAGAGTGCTCCAGTTCGTAGCCAGGGTATTTAAGGTACGATATTTCGTCCGGGGCGCTTATCTGTGTCTCCGTTAAAAAGAGCGGAGCAGGCCGCGCCATCTCGAGATGTTGATGGACGGCGTCGAAATTACTGTGTAGTCCCCTAATATTGCAAAATTCCACTGTAAGTGTAGATGTGGAGTCCGCCGTATAAAGTCTACTCTTTTTTTGTCTTTTTGGCCATGGTTTTAAGGAGTTTTAGGGTGTATGGGAGAGCACGCAATGGGGAGTGACAGTACCCAAGAAACAAAAAGAAGCGGTATTACCTGGTACAGTGCTAGGTACTGGGTTTTTTGAGGATTTGACACGAAGCACGGAAAGGCCCCCGGTGCCCCCCTGCAAGCAACCGTCAGGTCCACTCCGGTCTCCCACTCCGGCACAACGGCTACTGACAGGATTTTCGCCGGTTGGTGGGACAGCCTCCCGAGGTAGGATATCCCCGGGTTCGGGTCCCCTACTGATCGGCCGGTGGCCGGCGGAACCATTTCAACCGGGTCTCCCTGAACCTCGTACTTGCCCCTCACGCCCTCACCAGTCACAATCCAACCACCGTCCACTCTAAGCGCCACCGCAACCCACCGCGTACCGAGGGATGCGGAATGGGATAGGGACGGAAATCTGCCGCTACGACCAAGACACACCAAAATGCTTCACGGTCGGTCACACGGCAGACGGTGAGACAGAACCGCTCGGGCCCGACAACAAGCAAGACTCCTCTCACTTGTTACCAAGCCCTACCACCAATAATGCAGTGGATGACAACTGCTCACTTCCCTTAGTCGCCTCATACGACACCCGCGGGACAGAATGTGGTGGTGACACCTGTATTCTTAGTCCGTCACCACACGGACAACGGATGCACGGATGCATGGATCAAGTGTTTTCTCTGCGCAACATTGTGGAGAAGCATCTGGCTGTAGGCCAGAGGGTTTTCTGCAGTTTTGTGGATTTGGAGAAAGCATTTGACACAGTTGTACGAAAGGACATTTTGCCGCAGTATGGTATTAACGGTAGACTGCTACAAGCGTTACAGTCCAACTACATGGACTGCAGAGCTTGTGTGCGGCTGGATGATGGAATTTCACCCTGGTTTAATGTTAATATCGGCGTTAAACAGGGCTGCGTTCTATCAGCCAGACTGTTTATCATATATCTGGATAAATGTCTACAAAGGTTGAATGAAATGAATGTGGGAGTTCACATGGGCGACTCAGTGGTTAACTTGCAGCTATATGCAGACGATGCGGTCTTATTAGCGCAGTCCGCGTCTGACCTGCAAACCCTAGTCGATGTAATGGCAGGAGATTGAAAGAAAAGGGGCCTACGTGTGAATGTGAGCAAAACCAAAATAATGGTTTCTGAAAGAGAAGAAGCCAGAACAGATGTTAGAGTAGCAATAGGAAATGGCGTGCTAGAACAAGTAGATGAATTTGTATATCTTGGATGTGGATTTACTTGGGATGGAAGGTACACCACTGATGTTGAGAGAAGAGTGAATGCGGGAAATAGAGTGAATGGAGCATTGAGACAACTTCTCGGCAGTCATCACCTCAGCCAGAGGGCACGTGTCGCAATACACAACGCGGTGCTTGTCCCAACGTTATTATATGGAAGCGAGAATTGGGTATGCAAAAAGGAGCATGAGAGTAAAATCAATGCGGTCGAAATGCGATCTCTGCGGAGAATCTGTGGAGTGAGGTTGACTGACCGCATTCGTAACAACGACGTAAGAGAGCGAGTAGATATGAAAGAGAGTATTGGTGTAAAGATGCGAAAGGGAATGCTCCGATGGAAGGATGTAGGTGGAAGGATGTAGGTACAGGGAGAGACCGAGACTCACTTACCTAGACCAAGTCGGTCATGTATTGAAGGAAGGTGGACTCAGGTGTCTCCAAAACCGGCGAGCGTGTATGAAGAGAATTATGAATGTTGAGGAAGCGAGAGATGTATAAAAGAATAGAGCCTCTCGGCACTCTGTTCTCTCTGCCTACCCAGCAACGGAAATGGCGTGATGATATGTATGTATGTTGTATTAATCCTTATACAAATAAGACATTTCGTATTCAAGACTGTTTTAATACCTGTAGATTACTTTTTGAATTATCAACCGACTTCCGAAAAGGAGGAGGTTCTCAATTCGGTAGTTTTTTTTGTGTGTGTTTGTTACGCGATTATTCCGCCAATTATGAATTGATTTCAATGATTCTTTTTTTGTTTAGTAGGTTCTACATCAGAGGTGGTCCCATTCAAATTTTATCAAAAATCTAAAAATTGCATCTGGGCTTACCTCGATGATATTTTCAACCGACTCTGTTGGTGTTTCGCCGGCTGTTTACCCTTTCGGGTACCCTCTACTGAGCGACGCATCCGCACACGGAGCGTCGCACCTTCGCAGGAGGCCTTGCGGGTGGCGGACGTTCCCCGGTCCATCCACCCGCAGCCTCAGCTAGGGTGGCATGAGGCGCAAGTACCTGCGCCTACGCCGCCCCGGTCGCTGGCGGCGGTTTGGGTCAGCGGAGGAATCCTCCTCCCTGGCCCTCTCCGCCGCTTCCTTCCGCGAGATTACCTCCTCGCAGAAGGCGGCGACCGCGGCCCAATTCCTGTCACTGCCAAGCATCGCTCTGACGACGCTCGGCAGCGAGAGGTCCCCCCCTATTTCCACGACGAGTTCACGGCGCTGCTCGGCCCAAGCCGGGCACGACTCGAGCGTGTGGCGCGCCGTGTCCTCGTCACAGCTGCAGTGGTGATAGCCCGGAGTCGCTTCCCTCCTTGCGACTATGTGCAGGTATCTGCCTTGCCGTGCCTCGACAGCACCTGCATCAGTCGGAAGGTAAGGACTGCGTGCCGTCGCCCCGCCCACTCCTCCAGCACCGGCTGGAGCGCCCCTACGGTCCAAAGACCGGCCCGGGGCGCCTCCAACCGTGCCCTCAATCTGGCTATGGCAGTTCGGCGGGCGTCGCCCTGCCACCTGGCCACCTCCCTGGGTAGGGGGCGTCCGCCCCCCTCCCGCTCTCGCGACGCCCGCCGATACACCTCGGCGAGCACCTCAGCCTCCAAGTCCCACGGGGGGATTCCGGCCAACGCGCAGGCCGCCTCCGTCGACACCGTACGGTATCCACGTATGACCCTGGACGCAACGACTCTCTGTGGTCTCCACAGAAGAGCCCTGTTCAGTGCGTCCAGAGACCCCGCCCACACGGGTGCGCCGTACAGCGCCATCGACCGGACCACCCCCACGTAAAGCCGTCGGCACGCATTATTGGGTCCGCCCATATTTAGCATGAGCCGTGCAAGGGCGGACGCTGTGCCGACTAGCCTCGGGGACAGTTGGCGGAAGTGCTCGCGAAAGCGCCACCGCCCATCCAGTACCAGGACCAGATACTTAATCTGTTGCCGTACATTGTCTAGACTTTTTCTTTTTGCGGGAAAGCTCTATAACACTGCCCGACCCGTGGATCGAAGCCGAGACCTCATGTTCAGCAGTCGCACACACTACCGCTGCACCACCGAGGCAGTTTAGTTGGCGTACCCATATTATATGTATATGGGTACGCCAATCTTTCTTCACGGTCTTCGGAAGACTCTCGCTGTTTTCTATTTCTTTCTCTACTGCGCTTTAGGCGCTCATATTTATCATTTTTAGACTCCTGTGCTTCGAGGAAGGCCTCCCCACCATATACCATCTACTCTAACCTACGCACCTATTTTATAAATAACCACTAAAAAGCAAAAAATAAATTATTTTTAAATAAAAAAAGCCGCCTAGTCCTAAAATAACAAAACAATAAATAATATTAATATCATATTGGCACCCACTTCAAACACATCAGTAGGTGTCTAGCACGGAAATTGTATGTAAATACTAAATTATTTTTTGGTTTTTAGTTCAAAGACACCTTTCTTTTGAAGGCGATTTTTTTTTATTTAAAAATAATTTATTCTAATCGAATATACATTTTAAATGATATTGTGAATTATAAATCTCAATCTAAACAAAGTACTAATAGGAAAATAAACGCCTCCTGCATAAGGTTACATTTGCTCTAAGTTTAACTCGAAATGTTTAAAAATAGATAATGTCCACACGTGCAAAGCCGGGACGGGCTGCAAGTTTTGTAAACAAATCATCACGCTTGTATTCCCCGAAGGGGTAGGCAGAGGTGTATTACACACCCCACACGACTCGCCAGCTATGTTTAAGTCCCACGTAATAGGGGGCGAGCCTATTGACGTCTCCGGGCACATTTCCAAACACCGGGCTGCTACTGAGAATTTTTCTTTTTAGGAAAAAGATCAATAACATTGCCCGACCCAGGGATCGAACCCGAGACCTCATGATAAGCAGTCGCATACACTACCGCTACACCACCGAGGCAGTTAAAGTTTTGTATAATAAAGAATAACTATAATACTGACTACAAGCTTTTTGATTAGTGTCGCAGTTCTTGGAAGGCAACCACAGGTCGGTGTAGAACGTGTCGAAGATCACATTGAACGTCTGCGGGGGGTTGCCGATAGAGATGGGTCCGTAGTATAGTATCTGTGGCATGAAATACAAAAATTAACTGTATATTTTTTTATTTTAAAATTAACACCAAGGTTGGTGTTTTTTGTATTTTTTTTTTATTGCTAATGATGGCGGATGAGCCACGGCCCACCCGATGGTAAGTGGTAACCGTCGCTCATGGACTCAACTATACCGAGAGTATTGCCAAGCCGCTGCGCTCCATTTTATTTCTCAGATATGAAAGAATAAACGGCTGTCTTCTGCTACAGCCAAAAAACACTGACGTGCTTCATGACCGGTCACACAGGAATCGCTGGTACCGATCCGTTCGGGCCCGATAGCAAGTGAGTACTTTTACTTGGTACCCCTTCGATCATCAATACCTTGATTGAAGTGGTACCCAGCCCTACCACCAGTAATGCAATGGGTGTATTTGCTTACTTCCCGTAATCGCCTTGAAGGTCGTAAATTATATTTACATAAAACGCCATTAATTTAATGTTAGAACTTAACATTCTCGTTTCATCAGTAGAACTCGAATTTATAATTTACCCTATATCGATAGGTATAAAACTTATCGTTTACCGCATCACTATGCCTTGCATAACAGTACCGCGACGCATCGCGACAACTTGCGCATTGATTCGCATCGCGCATTTCTACGATGTTATGTCACGCGGTCATTGAAGAAATGGTCACCCGAATCGTGGAAGCCTTGCTGCACGAAATCAGATCATTCGCATCGCACTTATGAAATATTTTTTTTACAAATTGGCGCTGACTGTGCAATACATCTAAAACATAATTATAGAGGTCAGTGTGTAAAATAAAAAAAAATCTTTTAAAAGTTACATGTGTTTTATTTTTATTATAGTTTTTTATAAATTTCTTACCCTTTCTAAATTCTCGGTAATTAAATTTGAGTGTAGACAAAATCAAAAAGGGAGAATCAAAATGTATGTCATTTAAAATTTCATAAAGAGTACTACCCGGCCTTTGTTTCATATTTTTTTCAAAATTATTAATAAACATAGTCTCAAGTTCTCTTGATAAGGCACCAGACGGCATCGTAGGTACGTGCACAAACGAATGGAACGATTAAAATTGAACAACCTGCGTGCGCTTCGCTTGCGAAAACCGCACTGAATTTGGTCCGCAAACGGCCCGAGACCGCTCGCTTGGGCGGTAGGTAATTATAGCGCGCAATTACATGGAGTGACGGAGGCCTGACTCTACCCACAACTCCGTCCAGGTGGTTTCAGAATATAAATATGTCGCACTACTGCACTTTAATTAGCTTTATGTAAAAATAGCTAACCCGAAGAAATCATTAATTTTTACGGGATGAAATGTAGCCTGTGTGTCCTTTTCTGAGCTCTAGTACTCTGGGGTTCAGAAGTTACGCCGTGAAAGCGTAACAAAAAAACTAACAAATAAAGTCCTTTCACATTTATATTACAGTAAAGATTAAAAATTTGAAGATGAGTCGCGAGTTATAAACGTGACTTGGATTAGAAAAATGGTGGAATTTTTATTTGGCGTACAAAATTATAAAAAAATATTTAAATATACTCCAATTTATCGCCATGGGCTGGTTGGATATTATAACTTTATAAATTAGCCTCTAGCCTGTTTTCAAATTTTCTATTTAAACGTTCTATTCTCCATGCTAACCAGCATTTTAGAATACCCACCACCTTTTAATAGGCGGTTACCATAGCCTATAGACGCCAGCAACACCAGATGACCAGAGGCATCACTCGCGCGACTCCTGCTCTAAGGAAAGTGATAGGCAGTGAAAAGGAAGGATAACAAGGAGAGGATAAGGAGGGCCTCAGCGCTCTCACTCACCATACGAAACAATAGAAGGAGTACCTACAATTGTTTCACTTATTAGTTTGTATATTTTTCATGTAACTGATATGTTGGAAAAACCATGGTTGGAAAAACTTTGAGATTCAATGTTAACAGAAAGAGTACGAGCTAGTTTTCTCGTTGGTTTGAAAGAGAAACGGCTAAAAGCGACAGTTGTCATGTATCTGTCATATACAACAACCACGCTATGCTGCCAGACTAATAACTACGATTCTGCTCATATTAATAACTAAGATTCCTTTTTATAAAATTGTTTTTCCAATTTAGACTAGAAATTCTGAAATTATAATTACTGTAAACAATTAAACATTAATTTTTGATGAGTAAATGATTGGTATTATTATTTTCAAAATGCTGTCATCTGTTATTGCCGTGTGGGGCCGGCTTTAGAATTGTCCCACCCCTCTCCACCCATGGGAGTCGTAAGAGCCGACTGAGGGAATACCGGAGGAGTGGGCAGCAGCACTCCCTCGAGTATTAACAACATACACTGCGATCGCCAACCCGCCTGCCAAACGTGGCGATTACGGCACGGGATACGAGCGTAACACATGTTGTGGCGTTGTCTTGGGGAGGCCTATGTCTAGCAGTGGACGTCGAAAGGCTGATGGATGGATGATAACCATCCATCCATCAGCCTTTCGACCATCCATCCATCAGCCTTTTTATTTACCCTAAATAATTTTATTTGAAAAACGGCAAGGAAATTATGACGTAGTTGCGGCAATCTGTCAACGATTTGAGCAGGCCTGTATTATTGGGCCACGGCTGTAACCATGTTTATATTTTATTGTCTCTGTTGGTATTCAATAAAAATATTTTCGTTGTTCTTCTTTCTTTCTTTACTTTATTCATCTGTGGCAACCAAGCCAATGTTTGTGATTTAATATCAAATGTAATTTTAAACGAAATTACCACGGACGAATATTTATATACGTCCATGGAAATTACATAGTGTGTATTTTATGTTTGTAATTTGTCATTTTGAATGTAGGTACACGATTATTTCAAAGATTACTTTCCTAAGTTGTTATTGTTATATGTATACACGAGTATTCACACGTATCCAAGAAGTCTCACAGTGCGCACGAACGCATAGGGCCTGTAAATCGTATTCATAAACAATACTTAAGCGGTGTGCAATGCTATGCGTTCATTTGGAACGTCACTTACGTAAAGTAGCTTAGACGAAGAATAATATAGACTCGCTACTATTTTGACATTAAGGATGAAGAAAAGGATGCACATACTAGGTTTTACCAAGAGTGAGAGAGACACAGGTATAAGTATATTTATCCTTTTCGCGTATGCGTCAGTTGTATTTGGACCCAATGAACTGGGTCCAAACAATAAGGTGGCCAACCGTTCCCATCATCAGTATGTAAGCTTGTTTTTGTATTGACGTAAAAAAAACCTTTATTAATCACGTTATATACGCTAATATTACATGTTCTAATACATTTTAAGCAAAATATAAGCATAACTGCAATTTCTTTTGTCCTGTCATTCTTTTATCCGGCTAAAACAGGTAGTACATTTTTAGTCAACAAAGTTATAATCATAGTTATCTTTTAAAATTATTCCGGTTATCTATTGCTATCTCGACATTGCATACGCTGATAGCTTGTCTATAATATCCTTCGTCTAAGTAAAGTAGTTAAGCAGCTATTTTAACCAACGCATAGTGTAGCTTTAGTCCCAAATGAGGATATATTCAGTGGTAAATTTGCTCTTTGAAATTTTGTTTGTATTCATATCATAGTTTGCGATATTTTATGTTCATATAAATCAGACCAGATGAGGCTGCAGGACCACCGCCTCCACATGTGTGTCTCATATAATTGGATACCTAGGAAAGCTCCTTATTTTCTTGTAATTTAATATTCTTTCAGCATCTCTTTAACTGCACAGTTTTCCTTTGAGACACGTCCGGTTGTGCATTGAAGGCCACAGCTGTTTTTTATACTAGATGGGGTGGTGAACAACCATATGGCTCACCTGATCGTAAGCGGTTATCGAAGCCTATAGACGCTAGCAACACCAGAGGCATCACTCGCGCGTCGCCATCTCCAAGGAAAGGGATAGGAGGTGTATGGGAAGGACAATAAGGAGAGGATTCCCTATCCTCTCCTTATTGTCCTCGGGATAGGGGGATCGGGAGTTTGGGGCTCCGGCGATCTCACTCACCATATGAAACACAACGGTACCGTTGTTACACGCTGATCTTATGTAAGAGGGTGGTACTTCCCCGATCGAACCGGCCCATTCGTGCTGGGATGAGCGAAGCTCTACGAACTTAGGTAGGTATACATGTTTTTAGAGAATCCGAAATCATATGCACATCCATATTGTTCCGATAGTCATAGCGGTTAAGGGACGAATCGCCAAGAGTCTCGAACAACACCTAAAGAGACTATCGTTAGACAGCTGGATTAAGGGCTTAATGAAAAAGGCAGTACTCCTCGACACGGCACGTAGGTACCTATTGTAAGGGGGTTCCTTTTTTGGAGCCCTAATCACCGGCAGCTGGGTCCCTGCACCCGATGTCGGTGGGCCACTATTTTATACATTTCGAAATTATTTATATTCTGTTGTGTTTATTTTTGTTGATGTTTTTATAGTACTTAGTGATTTTGTGTGAGTTGTGTATTTTAAAAAGGTATGAAATATGTACCTAATTCAGTAATCGTGACAATTGCTCCTGACTGCTAATTTCGATAACACATTCATATTTAACGTCTTTGGGTGACGCCTGCGCCATCTGTCTGAATTGGCAAAGCATCTGGACGGTATCCAGGAGATGCAGGTTCAAATCCTGCTCGTGACTGTTATTTTCGATTTCACATTCTTCACTTTGTGTTTAATGTATAGTGCTAAGCATATAAAATGCTAAAAATATATATAAAAATATCTAAATAGAGGCACTTTGTTTGTAGCCTGGTAAAAGTAATACCTGACTAGAACCTGTTATGTTACTCTTGTTTAAGATTGTGTTATTCTTAATGTGTTAGGTACCATAATTTAAAAATAAAACAAAAATACTTACGTGGTAATAGTTCTCCAGGGGTACTATAGGTAGCTTCGACTTGGGGGACTTATTGCGAAACTCCCACAACTTCTTGCCCGAATTCCTATAGTGCTGGTGTGCGGTATTCATACGATATAGTGGAATTCTGTAGGTATAGGTACAATTATTTTGATTGAATTACATCTTATTTTTTTGTTGAATTCTGTTATGATCGCAGTAAGTTTTACAATTGTCATGATTCTCTCAAGGGACATATAGCTACATATGTGCAACTGTGAAGCCTGGAGCACCAGCTATGTCCACACTCGAGGACTATTAGCTTACCATGCAGGGCAGCTCGTACGAGTTGGTAGCTAGAGTTTTCTCTGAGCGATATCTTTGTCTGTTCATTTTATTTCTTACAGCAAGAAGAGTGTGACATGATTTTTATTTTTTAAAAGCAATACGAAGTAATAGTCTGATTAACAAAGAGGTATTTTTTTTTAAGAAAACACCGCTTTTTATGTTATAACCCTTATACCGCGGGGAACTTTACAAAGATAAAATTGAACGGACACAAGGTACCCCCAGATTAAGAACAGCCATTTGTGAATCACACAAAAAATGTGGAAATCGAACCCACAACGTTGGTCACGGCAGATAGGTATCAACATCACTCTGCACTATCTATGGGCATCATTATGAGCTAAAAGTATACCCATAGGGCTGAGAATAGCCTTTTTTAAAACAACTGTCAGGTATATTTGCATTGATATATTTGACAATTATCTGACATGGGATTAGGGTTGCCAACTATGCTTTAACCTTAGATTAAATTATATATCTAGATGGTCTGTCACTCTTATAAACGTCATAAAAATCAGGCGGGAATTATTATGCTAGTGTCCGTGACGCTGTCATTACGCTTGTGCAATTTGTGTTTGTGTGCGTGCGTAATGATACCAGTTTCAGTAATAGTATTAAATTATGGGAAAATTATATTATCATAGATTCAAGACATTCTTATACTACAAAATATTTCGTAGGTATATAGTCAATTATCTCTTTCTATCTACTCTCATTGTACGGGGCAACCGTACATTATACACATCTTGCGCACTCAGCCATTATTATTCTTGTTTTCCATATAATATGTGTGTAACGTACAGCCCCTACGCTCATAATCTTAATATATTATAAAAATTATATACTATATTATTACCTCTTCTTTAATGAGAATACTACTATAACCCACGATAATTATAAATTTAAGAATGTAAACAATCATCATTAAAATAAATGATAATATTACAATAAGTAATATTGTAATTAATTCCGAAAATGACGACCGTGCAGCTTTATGGATCCATTAGAAACGCTAATAATTATGTTAGGTAATGTTTATATTACTCTCTATCGTTAAAATATCATCAACTTTGCAAGATTACGCGATAAATTTAAGTTCATAAACTGGTATCGCATAAAAAAGTCGAACTAAAATAAATTTATTTTCGGAATATTTAAATGACTTATTTAGCCAGTTATTGTATGAAATAATGTTACTAACTGATGATAAGAGATATCTTTAGTGCTCATTTTCCAACTTTTGTAGTTTCGGCACACTTTAATTACACATGTTGACATTTTAAATGAAACACTAATGCTCCTGGATACGTCCTTGTCAAGTGACGTCACGATTGACACTAACAGCCACAGAATGGAATGGAAGGATGAAAAGTTGACCCCAATTTTTTTTAACGCGTTTACAACGCCGAGGTTCCATGTAGAAATATAATTAATCTAAGGCTTTAACGTATCGTACTTTAATTTTGTAAAATAAAGTTTATACTTTTGGATAAAAATAAAGTATGTAAAAATACTTTATTGCACGCCTAATAATCGAAGCGTTGAGGTACTATTCTCGTTTTACACAGAACAACTGATTTTTCAAACTTAAAATGTCTCTATCATATTTTGCACTTGTAAAACAATATATACACATACATATCAAGAAAAAATACTATTTTTGACACTCATGATATTTTTTATGCCAATTTTGTTATTTAAACTAGTTAAAAAACTGTTTAAAAAAGTTCTGTCTTGGACGTCCGTTTGTTGTAGGTAATGTATGTTAACACGATAACAACCAAAATACCTCCCTTTTTTTTTCTTTTTAACTTGAGTATAACTAGGAATATAGCCCTATTACTTTTCACGGTCTGATTCGATATGGTTTAATTGCTATTAAATAAACAAAAAAAAATACTGAATATTTACGTTCGACTCGACACTAAAACCAGCGCTTAATATAGCGCTATACCTTTCATGAGAACTATTTCTATAGACCAATATAGAAGTACTTCTTAAAGTTAGCGCTAGATGGCGTATAAGACATGACCACATTAGTACTTTTTGAAATTAGAGCTATCTATGTGATTTATTGAAAACTACTTAGTAAGACCAATACATTATTAGTTACTTATCAAATAATCAATTTTATTGTGATTTGATTATGAGGCGTGCAGTTTTGGATTTTCCAAAGTATTTCTAATCTTTACTGTGATGCATAAAAATAAACTTATATGAATAATTACTGAACTAATATCGATACTTTTAAGCTAAAAAAAGCTAAAGAGAACGCAGATACTTTTAAATATATTTTTCATTACTCATACTCTGAAAGTAGGCCTGAAGTTGCCTGAGGAGCGGGTTGAAAGTAATACTTTTCAGCCCTAGGGAGAATTACTTTCAACTTACAGCTGAGTAATTATAAAAAAAAAACAGTTCTATTTTCTGTACAGCCAGTCAATTACAGCGCGATGTAAAATTGAAATAACATTAAAGTTAAGTATTTATTAAAGAATTTGTTTTTATATGACTTTACTATAATATAGTTGCAACTATGTATATCTTTAAAATAACTAAAAATTTATATTTTTTCAATGATTAAAATGAAAAATAATGGCTGAATAGCTGACAGGCCACAGAAAAAAAACGAAATCGGCGGGAAAACGGCGATTCCAAATTCAATTTTTTAAAGCCTCCCATTTTTTCTTTAGCTAATTCATGATTTTTATTTTTAGTTTCCTCATATTGGTAATGAAAAGCACAGTGTTTACCTCGGGATAAAGACTTATTTGGTCCCGAGACGGGGTTTGGCACCCGAGCGTAGCGAGAGCTCCAATAGTTCGAGGTTCGAGTTGCTTTCATCGCTCGGGTAACAATGTACTATTTATATTTAAATAGGTAATATAACCAACCGTTAGATAACATCTAACCTGACTGAGGTGATATCTGTATAAGATGTTCGTTACTATGTGGTGGAACGAAATGATGATAGAGATGGGATGAGAAGATATATAGTAAATTGCACCTCGGGTATTTCGGCTCACTGAACAAAAAGCGAACAAACCGCTGACCTTACGCGCAAAGAATTAAGGAAACCGACTTTTGCTTCGTAATATTATATCTTTTGTTTTGGTATGGCGGGAAAAACGTATTCGGCGCACAACCCGCTGTCCGGTTGAGACAACGTGGTAGTGTGGGGCTAAGCTCATTAAACAACCCGCCACGCGCCGTCACTTGCCTGAAATCGATAATGCTTTACCATCATAATTTTATTATCTGATGAGATTCAATACTTACCTATATAAGCCTACCACACAAGTAGCAGCGAACACGAGAACTAACAGCAATATCTTCATAATTGTTGCACGTCACCAAAGGGTTCTAGGATACAAAAAAATAAACGAGCATTCTTAAAATAGATTCTGGTCGCGAGTTCTTCTGCGTGTACCTTAGCACTGGGAGAAATAATAAATACTTCACATTAAACATCTTGGTGATGCGGTTGAGTCCGACCTCTTAGACGAAGATAACTAACTTATCATCACGCTATTTCCCTTGCGGGGTGGGCAGAGAGAACAGAGTGCCAAGAGGCTCTATTTTTGCATACATCTCTCGCTTCCTCAACATTCATAATTCTCTTTATGCACGCTCGCCGGTTTCGGAGACTTCTGACTCCACCTTTCTTCAATACATGTCCGATTTGGTCTAGGTAGGTGAGACTCGGTCTCCCCCTGTACCTACATCCTTCCACTTTCGCAGCATTGTATATCTTCTTCAGTTGCTCGTCCGGCATTCTTTTCACATGTCCGAACCATCGGAGCATTCCCTTTCGCATGTTAACACCAAATCTCTCTTTCATACCTACTCGCTCTCTTACGTCGTTGTTACGAATGCAGTCAGTCAGCCTCACTCCACAGATTCTCCGCAGAGATCGCATTTCGACCGCATTGATTTTACTCTCATACTCCTTTTTGCATACACAACTCTCGCTTCCATATACGTAGCTATAATATATACGGGCCTCGCGGCGTAGTCGGTAGTGTAACCGACTTCCGTGCACGAGGTCGTGGGTTCGATTCCCACCCAGGACAATTATTTGTGTGATGAACACAGATATTAGTACTGCGTCTGGGACTCTGGGTGTTTTCTATCTATTATATGTATTTACAAAAAAAAAAGTAATATACCTATGTATTATATCCGTAATCTTGGTACCCATAGCACAAGTGTTAAGCTTAGTTTGGGACCAGAGGACGTTGTGTGAAATGTTCGTGAACATTTATTATTATTATTATTATTATATTAAAATACCATACTAGGTATAGCATAAATCAGTGTCGTCGTAGAAATACATTATATTATAGCTGCACGTGCGGTCACTCGAAAATTTGTATAGAAAATAATTTGTACCTTGATATGATTTATATTAATATATATTATAGCTACGTGTATGACAGGCTTAAATAATAAACGTCACTTACTCAACCGCAGATTAAAAAATAAAGCAGCTACATAAAATTGTATATAGTGTGGATGGGATTTGTGTCCTTGAGTGATATTTGCAGTCCTCAGCTCCTGAAGGACATGACAATGTGGCGGAGGTACAACACTATTTAATGTAATACTGGTACCACACCTAACTATTATCACAAGTACTATAAATACATTTAGTGTGACGCGCGATGTTATATAAACATACAGAGCTATGCATAATATGTTAATATTTGCTACAAAATCTAAATACTCGTAACTTACGTACTTCAAAACGTTCCTGTATCAGCATTCTTCAGTAAAATTAAAATATATTCTTATCAAACGACATAAAAGTAAAATGTACAAAATAGTAGTACATATACTTTTAAACGAGTAATTTTGTGATAATAAACCTAGATTTAATATCTAAGGTTTACTAAACAAAAGTAATAAATCAACAAAAGTACACACATATAATAAAAAACTAGACGTCGCGGGACCTCTAGCAGATGTGAAAACATCGGAATTATTTTGTAGAAACAAAATGATCATAACTGGTCAAAGTACTCGTCAAGATGAATCAAACGAGTATAAACTCGATATGGTTGCGTCGTTTCATTACAGAGTTACTGTGGCCACCTTCCAGCTCCATCATCAGACTCTGGGTACCATCTAGAAATAAAGTACTCATCAAGACAAATCATACGAGCCCAAACTCGATGGAGTTATGTCTTTTTATAACGGAGTTCCTATGTCCACCTTCTAGCTCCATCATCAGACCCTGGATACCATTTAAAGACAAAGTACCTACTCGTCAAGACGAATCAAATGATTCCAAACTCGTCGGGATTGCGTCGTTTCATTATAGAGTTACTGTGGCCACATTCCTACTTCATCATCAGCCCCTGGATACCATCTAGACACAAAGTACTCTGCAAGACGAATCACACGTGCTCAAACTCGATGGGGTTGCGCCGTTTCATTATAGAGTTCCTATGTCCACCTTCCAGCTCCATTATCAGATCAGCTCCATGTCATCAAGATATTGCATTGTCACGCAATATACACATGCGTGTAAAATTTCAGCTCAATCGGGAAACGGGAAGTGAGTCAAATTTAACTTGCAAAATTTGAAGGGGACAAGTAAAATAAAAGCGTCGCCGCGCTAACAGCCCATTTTACTCTCCCTCCGCATTAGATGTTTCACATCAAAAAAGTTTGAGATCACTTTGAAAATACGAAATATTTTTGGTGGCAGTACGGTGAAACTTTTTTATTTTATGTCTATGATTCTTCATTTAAAAATGTGATATTTGATCAAAAAACAAAATCAAAAACATGTCAAAAACAATTTTTTTCCCAATAAAAAACATCCAATCTTTGATTACGCTTATTCAGAAATCTGATTGACAAGATTCAAGCTTAATCATATTTTTTCAATTTTCGTGTGAAAAGTTGATTTGGAAAGATGCCGAAAGGATTGCCTGAAGCTTTACGAGCCAGAATTGTTACTTTGGGGGAAGAAGTATATTCTAATATGAGAGAAATAGTTCGCCGAGTTGCTGTATCCCAATCCTGTGTCGTGATCACGTTGCGGAGGTATCGCGGCATGGATAACTTTGCTGGTCAACCTCACAGTGGTCACCCAAATGTTCTTACTGCTGCCCAGAAACGTTACATCAGACTGCTGACTGCCCGCGACCCAACAGTCAATGCCACTAAAATAAGAGCTGAGTTGCGGGCTGCCGTTGGACTAGAAGTAAGCACTAAGACCATCAGGAATTGCTTACAACAGGTTGGATTACGAGCAAGGAGATCCTGGCAAGCACCTATGAACTCACGGCAACGACAGCAACGCAGATTGCAGTGGGCTAGGCTCCGCCAAAATGAAGATGATGACGAGGAAAACATTTGGCAAAATTGCTCGTTGACGAAACAAGAATTAAGCACTCATCCAGACAACCGACATGTCTGTGTCTGGAGAAGAGGTGGGGATGCAGAAAGACAAAGAACTGCCACTGGTACTGTTCAACAAGGCGGGAAATCGGTGTCCTTTTGGAGCGGAATAATGATTGGAGGTAGAGCGCCGTTAATGCCGTATCGGGGCTCGATGACTGCAGCTTTGTACTAAAATGTTTTTATCGAAGGAATCGTCATGACGACGTTAAGAATGAATGAATTTCGATAACAAATTCACATCCCCGACCAATTGTCACGATGGCTGAATTGGCAAAGCATCTGAGACGGTATTCCAGGAGATGCAGGATCAAATCCTGCTCGTGACTGTTATTTTCGATTTCACATTTTCACACTGTGTTAATTTTATTTATATGGCTAAGCATGTCAAATGCTAAAAAATACCTATATACAAATATCAAAATACCAACAGCGTTGTTTTTTGGTTTTATTTTTGTAGAACAGTTGGGTATGGCAGAAAAATAATGAATATAGAATAAATGGAGTTCAGATAAAAGATTTAGGAAGTCTCCATAATATGTGGTGGGACGGAAATGCTCCAAATAATATGTGGTGAATGTTTCAAAAAACAAAGAGCAAGAAACAGTTTAGTGAGGGAATGCTGTGGTGTGAAAGAAAATATAGTGAGTTGAGAGGATGGAAGAAAGTATTATAAAAAACAAGTGTGTGTGTGTACTTATGTACACGCGTTAGTAGTTATACTTCTTATTATTCTTTATTTAAATATGACAAAAAAACTAAAATGTTGACTATAGCTAGCTTCAGGGTGTCGGTTCTTCGTGACGGTGTGCGCGCGCATCGTAAAAATTTACTCTCATCATATTTCCCTAACGCGCCAAAAGAAGTATAAATTCAAATAAATAGACGTCATGGGACGTCTACCAGATGTGAAAACATCGAAATTATTTTGTAGAAATAATGAGTAGAAATAAAATGATCATAACTTATTTAATGTGTGCTTTTATAAAATTACTAGCTAATACCCGTGACTTCGTCAGCGTTAACGATTTACTTTCTAAATTCGACCCGTATTTTACCCGCGATTTTATAAAACAATTGAAATGTATGTGTATCTACCTATCCTATATCAAATATAAAATTAAATTTAACATTCTTAATTCAAAAAAGTCTAAATATGTGTATTTCTACCTCTAAATTAAAAACATACCAAACCACCCCGTCATTCCCTCGCCACACCACCCTGTTCGTTATTATTTTAACTGACCACTTCCTCATCTCCTCTATATCATCATTCCTTTTCATGTCCTATAGCTTTTCTTGGGGTGGATTACTCGCGAAGGTTGCCTTTTGGTGGCCGGCTTTAGAATTGTCCCACACCTCTCTACCCACGGGTCGTAAGAGCCGACTGAGGGAATACCGGGGGAGTGGGCAGCAGCACTACCTCGAGTATTGACAACATCCACTGCGATCGCCAACCCGCCTGCCAAGCGTGGCGATTACGGCATTATCCCCAATGACGGGACCGCTCGTTGTAACATTCACTTGGGGAGGCCTATGTCCAGCAGTGGACGTTGAAAGGCTGATGGATGGATGGATGACTTCGGGGGTAGATGAGTAAAATACTTTTAACTGGCATGGGAATACCCTAATACCGGGACCGGCACCAAGAATAGCTCCACCCCGTCTCTTCCTATGGGAGTTGTAAAAGCCGACTGAGGGATTACCGGGGGACCAGGCAGCAGCGTTCCCCTGTGTACTGGAAACATCCACTGCGCTCGCCAACCCGCCTGCCAAGCGTGGCGATTATGGTAAAACCCCCAATTTGAGGAGGCTTATGTCCAGCAGTGGACGATGAAAGGCTAATGGATGGATGGATGGATGGATGGGAATATCAAGTGAACAGAGATATTAGTTTATTATTGAATGCATATCACTTTTTCAAACTTAATATTATGTACACCGTGGTCATATGGTTTAAGTATTGATCAAGCAAGCCGGGGACCGAGGTTTCAAATCAAGTAAATCACAAAAAGTATTCCTTGGTAACTACCAAGGAATACTTTTTGTCACAAAAAAAATATTTCAAAGTTAAAATAACTTTAATCGACTTTTCTGCAACTGACTGTTAATTCTATACATTTATGTTTTTTTCTGTATCGTGACGCATTCTCGTTTCATCGAGTTTCAAATCACGATTCTAAAAGAAGTCTTCACTTCAAAAACAAATTAAATTAGAGCCTGACAGATCATCTGACGTTACAAAATGAAATGTTAATTTTTTTGTAAACTACCTATATTTAGGCACTTTAACATATTACAATTTAGTCTTTATAGACTAAAAACTAGACGTCACGGGACGTCTACCAGATGTGAAAACATAGAAATTATTTTGTAGAAATAAAATAAATAAATAAATATTCACGGACATTTTCACACAACGTCCTCTGGCCCCAAACTAAGCTTAATGCTTGTGCTACGGATATAATACATATACTTCTTTTTTTTTGTAAATACATACATATCATAGATAGAAAACACCCAGACGCAGTACAAATACCTGTGTTTATCACACAAATAATTGTCCTGAGTGGGAATCGAACCCACGACCTTGTGCACGGAAGTCGGTTACACTACCGACTACTCCACGAGGCCCGTCACAAAATGATCGTTGAACTTGACAAAGTACTCCTCAAGACGAATAAAACGAGTATAAGCTCGATAGGGTTGCGTCGTTTCATTACAGAGTTACTGTGGCCACCTTCCAGCTCCATCGTCAGACCCTGGATACCATCTAGAGGCAAAGTATTCGTCAAGACAAATCATACGAGCCTAAACTCGATGGAGGTATGTCGTTTTATAACGGAGTTCCTATGGCCACCTTCTAGCTACATCATCAGATCCTGGATACCATATAAAGACAAAGTAGGTACTCGTCAAGACGAATCAAATGATTCCAAACTCGATGGGGTTGCGTCTCTTCATAACAGAGTTACTGTGGCCACCTTCCAGCTCCATCATCAGACCCTGGATATCATCTAGGACTGAAGTACTAGTCAAAACATTTCAAACATGCCCAACTCGATGGAGTTGCGCTATTTAATTACAGAGTTTCATATGGCGACCTTCTAGCTCCATCATCAGACCCTGGATACCATCTAAAGACATAGTACTCATCAAGACAAATCAAACGTGTCCAAACTCGATGGGGTTGCGTCGTTTCATTATAGAGTTACTGTGGCCACCTTATTTAGGTGGTCTGATCATCCATCTTCATCATCCATCCTCTGATGATGGCGCTGGAAGGTAGCCATGAGAACTCTTTAATTAAATAGCGTAACTCCATCGAGATTATATGATTCATCTTGAAAGAAAGAAAGAAAGGATTAAAACTATATTTTATTATCCCTTGAGAATAATACATATCTTAGGGTTAACACATTTGGTACAAGAAAAATATAATATTACGTACATATTTACAGTCTAACTAAACAGGTACGCAAAATAAAAAATATTCAAGTGACAACAAGGCCCCCATTCAGCTATGATGCTGATGAATGTTACAATATCACACTGCAGCGCTGGTTTTCAATGGAAGCCCTGGTGACGCACGGACGTACAAAGTAACATTAATAAGAGGCATGTAGGAACATAACTAAACCTATGTGTTAAATAAAGAAAGAAATACTTAACGTTAAAACAAAAACAAAATATCTTTATCTCCCTGCATTATAAAATAGCCAACACATAAAAGATAACAATAAGAAATATTCTACCATCCATTGAGAAGCATCCCACTAATCACCATGCATTCAAAGTAAGTAATTCTCATTTCGTTTTGTGAGTAGGTAGCATTTAAAACTTAATTTAAAGGAAAATTTATTTGTTTTAGATTGTCAGGGTGGTGGAATGTTGTTCCAACACTTGGTGGCAGCATATTGGAAACTTCCCCTGTTTTAAACTGAGGAATGGATAACGAATTCGTCACCGTCGGGGGACAGTACCTAGAATAGTCTCGACGCCAACGTAATTTATCAAATAGATATTTTGGCTTTTTATTTGTAATGAGACCAAACAGTAGCGTAGCAATATGAAGTTTTCGCCTGTTTTTCATTTTCAACATATTGGCTTCATTAAGGCGTGACATGGCTACGACGCGGAATTTGGAAACAGAACCTAGCGCAGGCATTTTGTACACGTTGTATAAGCTTTTCGGTTCGCGATGATAGACACGGACCATACACGATGTCACAGTAATTACATTTTGATAATATAAGGCTATCAACTAGTCTTTTCCTTGTTTCTACGCTGAGATATTGCCTGAAATTATATAATAATTTTAACCTATAAAAACAATTTTTGACTATGTTACTAATGTGTTCCTCGAAACGTAGCTCAGGGTCAATACAAAGTCCAAGACTCTTAGTAGATTCAACTCGGTTCACAGACTTCCCCATTAGTTTTATATTCGGATTAGCGGATATAATAGAAATTATTTGATTCCTGCTATCCGCCACCAGAAACTTGGTTTTGTCAGGATTTAGGACCAGAGAGTTCTACTCGGACCAGGTGACAATTCCCTTAAGCTGCTCGTTTATTTTTTGTACTGATTTAGAGGTTTCACTTGCTTTAAATGACAAATATATTTGTATATCGTCTGCGTACATGTGATCTTGCAGTCTCTGATACAGTTACCTATATCTGCACTGTATAGGATGTATAATAGCTGACCGAGCAGGGAACCTTGAGGAATACCTCTGGGCACTGGCTTCACTGTTGAACATACTTTGGAGTCATCATTTGTCTGTATTTCTACGTATTGTGTTCTATTTTGTAAATAGTCAGCGAACCATATTACAGCGTTTGATTCAAACCCATAGAATGCCAGCTTGGACAATAAAAGCGAAATGTTGATAGCATCGAAAGCCCGGAAGTAATCTAGTAATAAGAGTATCGTACCCTCGCCACGGTCCCGAGCCTCAAGGATGTTGCCCACAACGTCTGTCATAGCAGTCGCCGTACCACGTCCCGACCGAAACTTTCTTTCTAGATGGTATCTAAGGTGTGAATGATGGAGCTGGAAGGTGACCACAGTAACTGTGTAATGAAACGACGAAACCCCATCGAGTTTGGAATCGTTTGATTCGTCTTGACGAGTACTTTGTCTTTAAATGGTATCCAGTCTGATGATGGAGCTAGAAGGTGGCCATAGGAACTCCGTCATAAAACGACATAACCCCATCGAGTTTGCGCTCGTATGATTCGTCTTGACGAGTACTTTGTCTCTAGATGGTATTCAGGGTCTGATGATAGAGCTGGAAGGTGGCTATGGTTACTCGGTAAATAAACTCCGCAACCCATCGAATTATGGCTGCTTTGAGTTATCTTCCTAGATGATATCCAGGCCCTGGTGATGATGATTTATGTCCGTTATTTTACACATGTCATAATTTTATACAAGCATATTGAAAAAGTTATGATAATTTTATTTCTAGGTACTCATTATGTCTACAAAATAATTTCGATGTTTTCACATCTGGTAGACGTCCCGTGACGTCTAATTTTTTTTACCATGTGTTTAATGTTTAAAAATTTTTTAAACTAGCCTTTGCCCGTGGCTTCACCGCAGCCAAAAGCTAGTTTTCGGGTTATATCTCAGGTTCTCGATATAGTAGCGGGATAAAATATATAAATACGTTTAGAAGGTATGGATAATACCAGTTTTTAAGTCTAATCATGAGCTATCAAATAAAAATGGGTGCGTGTACTTATGTACGCGCGTGAGAAGTTATACTTCTTTGGCATCATTAAATAATTAATATTAAAAATTGAAAATTAATATATTTATATAATAATATATATATTTCAAATATATATATATATATATACATATATATATATATATATATATATATATATATATATATATATATATATATATATATAATTATTAAAAACCAAATTTAGAGAATAATAAATATATAAGACATAATTTGTACTAAATATTATAAGATTCTTAATTTTAAATGTTTATTATTGATTATTTAATATTTTAAAAATAAATTTAATAATAAATTCAAAAATTGAATTTAAGGTTGGTCATTTTTTAAATATTTTTATTGATTTCTTAATTTAATATTCACTTTTCATTTTTATCAAAAAGTTGCATCAAAATTAGTTCAGTGGTTTTTGTTTGATGCGCGAACAAACAAACAGACAAACAGACAAAAATTCTAAAAAATATTGTTTTGTGTTTAGACACGCCTATATAGCCTATTACAGTCATTTTTTCTCAAATATCTTGTAGAATATAGATTATTATAACTTAGAATTAATAAAAAATGTATAACAGCGCCATCTTACCGTATTGCTTAGAACTACCACACAATAGTGGCTACACGATTATTCGTAGTACTAATTATTTCCTGTAGATATCGTTTTCATGTTGATAAGATTATTAATTCTTATAACCTATACATAAAGTAGATAATAATTAGTCAGCTGTTATCTGTTATAGTAGCAATAGTTATTATTTATTAGTGATTGTTGTTGTAGTGAGAATATAATATTTGTAACATCAAAGATCACTGTAGTTATTTGGGTGATTTTAAAAAGTTCTGTAAGTGCCTACCAGGGCCATGTCACTCCCTAAGAGCTTGTTTTTATTTAAAATCGTGCTCTCTAGTGGGCGGAAGAGACACTAATAATTATTAGTGGGACTCGAATGATGTTAGAAGAAAATATTTAGATGATAAAATTGAATAACAGATGGCGCTGTAATAAATATCAGTGCAATTCTATACAAAATGTACTATAACCTGAATCGCACAATAATTTTTTTTTGTAAATAAAGTATATATACAAATATAATTGTACTTCAAATGTACTTGCTTAGGCAGTACATATACTAATAGCTTTTTTTTCGAGACTTATTGAGCGGTTAAGCAGACAACTTCATAATGTTAATTTTGTGTCACAGATACGCGCGCATCTTAAAATTTCACTCTCATCATTTTTTCATAACGCGCCTAAAGAAGTATAACTTCAAAAAAGTTAAATCAAAACCCGTTCAGTAGTTTTTTGCGTGATGCGCGAGCAAATAAACGGACAAAAATTCTAAAAAAATTATTTTGTGTTTAGACACGCCTATATAGCCTATTACAGTCATTTTTTCTCAAATATCTTGAATGTACAGACACAGCTCTGTTACAGCTTTATAATAGTATAGATATAGATAAGATCGTCAGGTGACACACTGTCAACAAAGCCTGGTTGCTTGCACCAAAAAGTGCGTATTGAATAAAACTTCACTAATTTGAAAACTTCGCATAAAGTAGCTGATTATTTTTTTTATTGCTAGTGATGGCAGACGAGCCACGGCCCACCTGATAGTATGTGTTAAACGTCGCTCATGGACTCAACTATTATACCGAGAGCATTGTCTAGCCGCTGCGCACCGCACTATTTCATTTCACAGATATGAAATGAAAGAATAAACGGTGATCTTCTACTACAGCCAAAACACACTGATATGCTTCATGACCGCTTACACAGGAGACGGTGGTACCGACCCGTTCGGGCCCGATAGCAAGTGAGTACTCTCACTTGGTACCCAGCCCTATCACCAGTAATGCAATGAGTGATAATTGCTTACTTTCCTTAGTCGCCTTGTACGACACCCGCGGGAAAGAAGATAGGGTGGTGACACTTGTATTCTTAGTCCGTCACCACACGGATGTTTTCTCTGGTTCCCTATGGGAGCAAGATAAAATTTAAAAAATTATAACAGTTTTAGATGTCAAACAAAAAAGTTAAATCGGTTCAACAGTTTTTTTCATGTGTTGGACCAACAGATAAAAATTGTTAGAGTTCATACACATTATATATCTTTTCTCAAAATATGCAATGTACAGAAAGCTCTGGGACCTCTACTGCTGTTGTCTTTGTCATACCTGCTATATTATGACATTTAAAAATAAAATAAAACCATAGTTAAATTCCACATGTAAACATTGATTTTTATTAAATAGCCAATAACAGATGACGGGTCTCGCAGACCCGCACGTTTGCAGAATATCACACATACATACAACATTTAGACGCTGCACTAAACACATTAAACACATATTATTATATAACATCAGTATTACATGCATCCTCCGTAGAAACTTCGGTAACAATCGACATCAGGACTATAAGAGAAACCTGGGGGGTTAGAATGTATCTCACTTGATCATATCGACATGACATCATGTCATTGTGATTAGTTGAGAAATCACCGTGATTGGTCGAGGGATTATTGCGACATCACGCGTCGGTTTCTCTACCAATCACAAGCGAGACGATACGATTTAGTGAGTTACATTCTACGGGTCCTGGGCTTAGGCAGAATCTCATATCTCATGTCGATCGTATCGTGATTACGGTGATTGGTTGAGTAACTGACGCGTGATGTCGCAATAATCCGTTAGCCATTCAGGGTGATATCTCAGCCAATCACAGTGATCACGATACGATCGACATGCAAGATATGTGATTCTGCCTAACCCCCCTGACCACTGAGCGTCTATTGCCACGAAAAGAACAGCGACGCGAAGTGGCCTCAGGGAGATTTCTCCGATAAAATTTCAGTCAAAAGTTTTAATGTAATTATATCATAATATTCACATTAGTTTGAATTTACACAAGATATATAATAAATAACTAAATATTGGAAACAGTAGGTACCAACAGTTACGTTGCTGTACTTGCAATGTGACTCGACACTATCTGAACTTTACATTTTCTTTTCAATTTAATTTTAATTTGTATTCATTGCTCAATCCAGGGGGTTAGACGGAATCTCATGTCTCACAATCGACATCGTATCGACTCACTTGTGATTGGTAGAGAAACCGATACGTGATGTCGCAATAATCCGTTGGCCAATCACAGTGATCACGATATGATCGTCATGTGAGATATGAGATTCCGTCTAACCCCGCTGGCTCTATTTCTATGTACAATAAGAACAACGGAAAGATTTATCGAGACCATCTATTTCAATTTTCCATGTAATGTTTTAAACATAACAAATTTACAGAATAGAAACCACTTACAGCTGATTTAACAACAATAAAATGATTATTACAGACTACGGGTATGTACACGAGTACATATATTTATGTGTAAAGTATGTTTGCTTATTTATAGATTATTAAAATTACTAATACCAGGAGAAATGAGATGGCAGAAAATTGAAGTCTGTTAATAAATGGCACAATGGGACGCGGTGGTCTGAGAGCCATACACGGACATCTGCTCAAGTGACGCAACTGGAGTTGCCAGTACTTTGTAGACAAGTGTTGTATGTAACTTACTTTATACTTCGTGGGGACAAAAGTAAATTATAGTAGTTATCATGACTTAAGGACTCAACCTGTTACGTAATGGACTCCTAACAAAAAATACTATTGAGATAGGTGGATGTAACAAAATATAAATAACATACTAATATTATAAATGTGAAAAATTGTGAAGTTGTTCGTATGTTTGCCCGTCAGTCACGCTTAAACGGCTGGATTGGTATGAAATTTGGTAGGTAGTTAAATGAGATACTGGATTAACTGTACTAAAAAAATAAATGGTTATTTTTGGCATATAGACATAACTAAACCTGTTGTACGAAATCTAGTACACAGGTAAGGGGACGTACCCATACTACGTGATCCATTTAAGGAGAGTGAGGTCTTCAAAATACTACGCTCAGTCACAGGAGTGGGGGGTGGCTTAGATTTTTGTTACGTAGTCGATTTCGCCGAGAGAAATTTCGCGCATTTCGACCTATCTTTGAATATGTGTGTGTTTGTCAGGCAGTTTGTAGTTCACATTCTGCCTGCTAAAAGATTAAAAATTATACTTGTCAAACTTGCGTAAAAACTTTAAGGGTCTTGGCATATACTACGAGTGGTCACCGAGGGGAGGGAGGTGTCGAAAAATCTTAAAAAATAGGTCAGTGTGGTACGGTACGTTCCCTAAGTTATGACCTGGATAGACACATAGAATACTGTTTACTCCGACAAAAAATTCCTGTGGGATATACCTAAACGACTCTCGATAAAATTAAATATAGTTTGTTTAATCTATATTCAATATATAAAAAATAATCCCTATATTCCTTGGTTACGCTATAACTTGAGAATGATTCGGCCGATATCCTTCTTTTAAGATTATAGGTTTTTTTTAGATATTTTTATATATATTTTTAGCTTTTTACATGCTTAGCACTATACATTAAACACAAAGTGAAAAATGTGAGATCAAAAATAATCCTGCTCGTGGCTGTTATTTTCGATCTAACATTTTTCACTTTGTGTTTAACATTATAGGTTCTTATGAAAACAAATATTAAGATAATTGCCCAGAAAATTGGAAAAATTCCTACTATAACTAATTCAATAACAGGACAACGTCGGGTCAGCTAGTATGGAATAAAAAGTATCAGTATTTTTATAATTTTTCATTATAAATGTAATATAAGACTACATAAGTAACAAAGTCACGTGTCTACGTGTATGCTAAATTCCACGATGACAGGTTGAGTAGTTATTGCGTGAAACTGTCTTTAATTAGGCCGCCGGTGATGTTGCCCACCGTCGACTCCGAATACTCGACTTATAACTATTAAGAGCATTATTTTTAAATACAGATTTTACTTTCTAAGTACACCCGCTTGCGACTTATAGTTCTAGAGTTCCTCGTATACCTCATTTCATAAACGACAACAAATATTTTAGCTGTAATATTCGGCGTGTACCTCCAACACCAGTGATTGGTTTAACTCGTGTTTAGGGCTTAACATACACACACACATATCGACATTAATACATATTATACCAGTCTAGTAATATATAAAACGATTATCAGTACCCCGGCAGACAGGGCAGTAATTACTAAAATATCAATACTTAATAATACAATTTAATACGAGTACTTGTTAATATAATTTTACATTAATTAAGAAATATTCTTTACCGATAATTACAAGCAGATATTTACAATATTACTTACATGTATAGACACAGTACTAGTCTTGCGACAAACTCACAATATATATACTTTATTCTACATATTATATACAACAGAATTGTCTACATCTCGGGTGATTAGGCAAAGTCCCACAATGCACATTATTATTACAAGTTATGCGCCTCAAAAAACTTCTTAAATACAACAATTTTATATAATTTGATACAATAAACAAAACGACTAGGTCATTTTTGAATCCAACATAATATAGCTTGCTTTCATATCTATCTTTTATTTTATGGATTTAATAAGCTTAAATTACAGTATAACCTCTCAAGTGGAACCTCGATAGGTCGAAATGTGCAAACCAATAGAAAAACGTTTCATTCCCTTTAGGCCCCAAAAAGTTCATAACTCAAAATTCCTTCCATTCATAAATTACATCACGCTAAATTCTGCTTTATGGACCCCCGAATTTATGACGCTGCGTCATAATTTTGCAACTCTTCCTGTAAATATTACTACGTCAGAAAAACTACACATCCCCCCATTTATTTATCTTGTACTTACATGATTTATAGCGATTTAATAAATTATGTAATCAGCGAACGTTATTTTTAACTAAACAATACTCACATTTTTGATTTGAAACGTCGAATGCGGAAGGAGGGTAAAATCGGCTGTTAGCGTGGCGACGCTTTTATTGTACTTGTCCCGTTCAAATCTTTCAAGTTTAATTTGACACACTTCCCGGTTTCCGATTGAGCTGAAGTTTTTTTCTAACCTATAACTCCCCCTCTGCTGGGCACGGGTCTCTTCTAACAGTAGGTTAGATCGTAGGCCATCACGCTGGCCCAGTGGTGGCACACTTCACAAGCCCTTGAGACAATCTCTCAAGCATGCAGGTTTCATCACAATGTTTTCCTTAACCAAGTAGTGATCATTTATAAACAAATACACACATAATATCGAAAAATCTCGAAAAAATATGAGGTGTACGGGGACATCGGGCTTTAATTATATACAACATTAAATGATTTAGAAAAACAGTTATGTATATAAATTGGTCTTTCCATAAAACAGTTTACGGAGCGGCTCGTGACTTGTTACACACACGTGTATATTGCACTAACACAGCAATTGTCTTATAGTTATATTTACAAATACATGGACTTACGATTAAATGATACGTTATATAGAAGTATATTCATCTCTATAACATCTTCATTGCACGTAAATATCGGCGCTAGAGCGATTTCAAAAATATTATTTTAGCTATTTAATTTTGTATACAATTTGTAATATGTTTAAATTATCATAATTGTAAATATTAATTTTCAAAGAGAACAATAATAATCATTATAATTAAATACGGTAATTTAATAATAGTATTTCCATGATTGCACAATGGTAATTTTACTAAATTACATATTTACATGGGAATATATACATACACAGATCTATATTTGGTACATGATTTAACATTACACACAATACGTCTAGTAACAAAACTGAAATTAAATTGGAACCCCTGAAAATATTGTCTATGTACACCTGGTGGATCGTTAAATATAAGATTTCCATGATTAAATTAGTTCAGCGCAAATTATGTCATATTAATAAAATCAATAAAATAGTTTTTAGTATATAAAATACAATACTTTGCTGATAATGACAGTATAGGCAGAGTCGACACAAATATAATGTGGATATTTAATGTAGGTACAGAGTACAGAGAATAATCCCTTTGACCAGTGTAATGGATGTGTTCGTGTATACATCTTTAGGACATATACATTTATAAATTTTCCACTAATCGTATTATGTTGAACTTACACTTAAGGATCCTTAAATGTTAGATAACATCTGAAGTAATGAACCTTACTAGTGTAAGTCATCGTATACACTGCCACTAGACATCACTGATGCTGCGTTATTTAGAGATCGACGTCGAAGCCACTACACACGTGCTGAGCTGCCGCGGGCGGCCGCGGGGCGGCGCTAGCGCCCGCAGGCCCCGCGGCCGAAGCGGCCGTACCGGCGCGGGCGCCGCCATCAGCTGGGCGCGCCGCCCGCCGCGGCCGTGTAGCGCGACATGTCGCGCGACACCAGCCGCACGCTGAACGAGCTCAGCGACAGCGGCTCGCTCTCCACCTCCACGTTGCCCGTGTTCGCCTGCACACGACGCGACGTGCAACATTAGCAACATATTCACATATCTCCGGAGAACATGTATTAACGAGTCATAACACAACCACACCTTTAATAAATAATGATTAAACGTTTATGGACCAGTTCACAATTACACTAAATTGGTATAAAAAATGTGTCAAACACACAGAAAACATGTGTGTATTTTTATTCTATTCACATTTTTTCATATTGATTTGAAAATTTCTAAAACGGGTAATCAATTTAAAACAAAAAGCTGTGAGGGGAAGTCTCGCAGATGTTAAAACATAATTTTCTTTCTTTCTTCAAATATTGCTCCAGTATTATATAATTTTTGGTAAGCGCCCTCTCTCCTCTCTCATTATCCATAGGCGAATTAGAACTGTCATTGGTTTATTAATTGACATTATACTTCCTAGTTAGAAGAATCAACAAAGCCATCCGCTTTAAAATCAATTAAATAAATTAGCATTACGACGTCGCCACATCAACAGCCGGTTTTACCCTCCCTCCGCATTAGATGTTTTCACATCAATAATTTATTTTTCGTCATATTTTATTTTTCGTTTTGTTTACTCTGTGGGGATTATGCAAGGTGTATGACGTAATACACAATGTATATGAAGCCTAGGTAGGGAGTTAGTGTAACGAGCTAGTCGCTCGCGGACCGCGCTATATAACAGCTCTTTTCAAAATAATACCAAAAAAATTACACGATACCACAATCAGTTCATCGACACCGGACAATAAAAGATTTTTAGTCCCAAGCACCAGAGAAACATTCAATATCACGTCGAGGTCGCCAGTATAGGTGCTTCATATGGGGAGATAATGAAACGACCGATGTCACTGGTTATAACGTATATCGTTCTTGTCTTGACTGTTACATAGCGCGGTCCGCGAGCGACTAGCTCGTTACACTAACCCTACCTAGGCTCGACATACATTGTGTATTACGTCATACACCTTGCACAATCCCCACAGCTCTAATACAGGGGTGGCTTAAAAAAAGGAAAACTCACGAAAACAGTTATAACTATTGAAATATTCAAATTAACATTATTATGTGAAATAGCATGGTTATCTTTTTGCCTGGTTTTAGCACGATATTTGTAAACTACTAATTATAGACTTTTGCGAAAGACAGTGGTTTATTTAGACAACTTGATTTTAGTCAATAAATATCATAATAAGCAAGATATGTGAGGTTGCGGTTGCAAAACACAAGTAATGGAATTTTTTAAAAAATCATGTAAATTCATGTTATTAATTTTTATTGAAATATTTTAGTATTTGCTTGGTATATGTTAAAAATTCATTAGTGTTATACATCAAATGTTGCGGTGCTCTTACAGAAATGTTATCACGACTGTTCGAGTTCACGATAAGAGTAGGGGACGGGTCTCCGCACGCCCCTCTGGCTGATAGGCCAGACGTCCGCCGTGGAAAATCAACGGGGCCACAGGGCTGTGCCAAAACCGGCTCCGTTAGCCCCGTGTATTTGAAGGGGCAACCTACGTCAATGGAGAAAAAAAAACAAAATGGAAGGAGGAAGACACGTGGAAGAAAACCTACATCCGCGAGAAGACCTACGGTGGACAGCAGATTAGCTGCAGCTGTTTCAGGGATGGAGACGAATGATTGCGCAACTGCCGCAGGCGCGCTCGCCCTAGTCCGTCGGGGTCTCACAGCCCAGCACAGTGTCTCAGTATATACAGTGTGTACGTGTGCACACCACACGTATATACAGTGTGTACGTGTGCACACCACACGTATATACAGTGTGTACGTGTGCGCGCCACAGCGCAGCACGTACCAGGAAGAGCGTGGCGAGCACGAGGCGCGACACGTCGGCGTGGTGCTGCGCCGTGTCGCGCAGCACGGCGCCGAAGTCCCGCGGCCGCTCGTGGTGCAGCGCGCCCAGCACAGTGCCGGCGAGCGCGCGCACGTCGGGCGCCGCGCTCAGTATATACAGTGTGTACGTGTGGTGTGGCGCGGCACGTACCAGGAAGAGCGTGGCGAGCACGAGGCGCGACACGTCGGCGTGGTGCTGCGCCGTGTCGCGCAGCACGGCGCCGAAGTCCCGCGGCCGCTCGTGGTGCAGCGCGCCCAGCACAGTGCCGGCGAGCGCGCGCACGTCGGGCGCCGCGCTCAGTATATACAGTGTGTACGTGTGGTGTGGCGCGGCACGTACCAGGAAGAGCGTGGCGAGCACGAGGCGCGACACGTCGGCGTGGTGCTGCGCCGTGTCGCGCAGCACGGCGCCGAAGTCCCGCGGCCGCTCGTGGTGCAGCGCGCCCAGCACAGTGCCGGCGAGCGCGCGCACGTCGGGCGCCGCGCTCAGTATATACAGTGTGTACGTGTGGTGTGGCGCGGCACGTACCAGGAAGAGCGTGGCGAGCACGAGGCGCGACACGTCGGCGTGGTGCTGCGCCGTGTCGCGCAGCACGGCGCCGAAGTCCCGCGGCCGCTCGTGGTGCAGCGCGCCCAGCACAGTGCCGGCGAGCGCGCGCACGTCGGGCGCCGCGCTCAGTATATACAGTGTGTACGTGTGGTGTGGCGCGGCACGTACCAGGAAGAGCGTGGCGAGCACGAGGCGCGACACGTCGGCGTGGTGCTGCGCCGTGTCGCGCAGCACGGCGCCGAAGTCCCGCGGCCGCTCGTGGTGCAGCGCGCCCAGCACAGTGCCGGCGAGCGCGCGCACGTCGGGCGCCGCGCTCAGTATATACAGTGTGTACGTGTGGTGTGGCGCGGCACGTACCAGGAAGAGCGTGGCGAGCACGAGGCGCGACACGTCGGCGTGGTGCTGCGCCGTGTCGCGCAGCACGGCGCCGAAGTCCCGCGGCCGCTCGTGGTGCAGCGCGCCCAGCACAGTGCCGGCGAGCGCGCGCACGTCGGGCGCCGCGCTCAGTATATACAGTGTGTACGTGTGGTGTGGCGCGGCACGTACCAGGAAGAGCGTGGCGAGCACGAGGCGCGACACGTCGGCGTGGTGCTGCGCCGTGTCGCGCAGCACGGCGCCGAAGTCCCGCGGCCGCTCGTGGTGCAGCGCGCCCAGCACAGTGCCGGCGAGCGCGCGCACGTCGGGCGCCGCGCTCAGTATATACAGTGTGTACGTGTGGTGTGGCGCGGCACGTACCAGGAAGAGCGTGGCGAGCACGAGGCGCGACACGTCGGCGTGGTGCTGCGCCGTGTCGCGCAGCACGGCGCCGAAGTCCCGCGGCCGCTCGTGGTGCAGCGCGCCCAGCACAGTGCCGGCGAGCGCGCGCACGTCGGGCGCCGCGCTCAGTATATACAGTGTGTACGTGTGGTGTGGCGCGGCACGTACCAGGAAGAGCGTGGCGAGCACGAGGCGCGACACGTCGGCGTGGTGCTGCGCCGTGTCGCGCAGCACGGCGCCGAAGTCCCGCGGCCGCTCGTGGTGCAGCGCGCCCAGCACAGTGCCGGCGAGCGCGCGCACGTCGGGCGCCGCGCTCAGTATATACAGTGTGTACGTGTGGTGTGGCGCGGCACGTACCAGGAAGAGCGTGGCGAGCACGAGGCGCGACACGTCGGCGTGGTGCTGCGCCGTGTCGCGCAGCACGGCGCCGAAGTCCCGCGGCCGCTCGTGGTGCAGCGCGCCCAGCACAGTGCCGGCGAGCGCGCGCACGTCGGGCGCCGCGCTCAGTATATACAGTGTGTACGTGTGGTGTGGCGCGGCACGTACCAGGAAGAGCGTGGCGAGCACGAGGCGCGACACGTCGGCGTGGTGCTGCGCCGTGTCGCGCAGCACGGCGCCGAAGTCCCGCGGCCGCTCGTGGTGCAGCGCGCCCAGCACAGTGCCGGCGAGCGCGCGCACGTCGGGCGCCGCGCTCAGTATATACAGTGTGTACGTGTGGTGTGGCGCGGCACGTACCAGGAAGAGCGTGGCGAGCACGAGGCGCGACACGTCGGCGTGGTGCTGCGCCGTGTCGCGCAGCACGGCGCCGAAGTCCCGCGGCCGCTCGTGGTGCAGCGCGCCCAGCACAGTGCCGGCGAGCGCGCGCACGTCGGGCGCCGCGCTCAGTATATACAGTGTGTACGTGTGGTGTGGCGCGGCACGTACCAGGAAGAGCGTGGCGAGCACGAGGCGCGACACGTCGGCGTGGTGCTGCGCCGTGTCGCGCAGCACGGCGCCGAAGTCCCGCGGCCGCTCGTGGTGCAGCGCGCCCAGCACAGTGCCGGCGAGCGCGCGCACGTCGGGCGCCGCGCTCAGTATATACAGTGTGTACGTGTGGTGTGGCGCGGCACGTACCAGGAAGAGCGTGGCGAGCACGAGGCGCGACACGTCGGCGTGGTGCTGCGCCGTGTCGCGCAGCACGGCGCCGAAGTCCCGCGGCCGCTCGTGGTGCAGCGCGCCCAGCACAGTGCCGGCGAGCGCGCGCACGTCGGGCGCCGCGCTCAGTATATACAGTGTGTACGTGTGGTGTGGCGCGGCACGTACCAGGAAGAGCGTGGCGAGCACGAGGCGCGACACGTCGGCGTGGTGCTGCGCCGTGTCGCGCAGCACGGCGCCGAAGTCCCGCGGCCGCTCGTGGTGCAGCGCGCCCAGCACAGTGCCGGCGAGCGCGCGCACGTCGGGCGCCGCGCTCAGTATATACAGTGTGTACGTGTGGTGTGGCGCGGCACGTACCAGGAAGAGCGTGGCGAGCACGAGGCGCGACACGTCGGCGTGGTGCTGCGCCGTGTCGCGCAGCACGGCGCCGAAGTCCCGCGGCCGCTCGTGGTGCAGCGCGCCCAGCACAGTGCCGGCGAGCGCGCGCACGTCGGGCGCCGCGCTCAGTATATACAGTGTGTACGTGTGGTGTGGCGCGGCACGTACCAGGAAGAGCGTGGCGAGCACGAGGCGCGACACGTCGGCGTGGTGCTGCGCCGTGTCGCGCAGCACGGCGCCGAAGTCCCGCGGCCGCTCGTGGTGCAGCGCGCCCAGCACAGTGCCGGCGAGCGCGCGCACGTCGGGCGCCGCGCTCAGTATATACAGTGTGTACGTGTGGTGTGGCGCGGCACGTACCAGGAAGAGCGTGGCGAGCACGAGGCGCGACACGTCGGCGTGGTGCTGCGCCGTGTCGCGCAGCACGGCGCCGAAGTCCCGCGGCCGCTCGTGGTGCAGCGCGCCCAGCACAGTGCCGGCGAGCGCGCGCACGTCGGGCGCCGCGCTCAGTATATACAGTGTGTACGTGTGGTGTGGCGCGGCACGTACCAGGAAGAGCGTGGCGAGCACGAGGCGCGACACGTCGGCGTGGTGCTGCGCCGTGTCGCGCAGCACGGCGCCGAAGTCCCGCGGCCGCTCGTGGTGCAGCGCGCCCAGCACAGTGCCGGCGAGCGCGCGCACGTCGGGCGCCGCGCTCAGTATATACAGTGTGTACGTGTGGTGTGGCGCGGCACGTACCAGGAAGAGCGTGGCGAGCACGAGGCGCGACACGTCGGCGTGGTGCTGCGCCGTGTCGCGCAGCACGGCGCCGAAGTCCCGCGGCCGCTCGTGGTGCAGCGCGCCCAGCACAGTGCCGGCGAGCGCGCGCACGTCGGGCGCCGCGCTCAGTATATACAGTGTGTACGTGTGGTGTGGCGCGGCACGTACCAGGAAGAGCGTGGCGAGCACGAGGCGCGACACGTCGGCGTGGTGCTGCGCCGTGTCGCGCAGCACGGCGCCGAAGTCCCGCGGCCGCTCGTGGTGCAGCGCGCCCAGCACAGTGCCGGCGAGCGCGCGCACGTCGGGCGCCGCGCTCAGTATATACAGTGTGTACGTGTGGTGTGGCGCGGCACGTACCAGGAAGAGCGTGGCGAGCACGAGGCGCGACACGTCGGCGTGGTGCTGCGCCGTGTCGCGCAGCACGGCGCCGAAGTCCCGCGGCCGCTCGTGGTGCAGCGCGCCCAGCACAGTGCCGGCGAGCGCGCGCACGTCGGGCGCCGCGCTCAGTATATACAGTGTGTACGTGTGGTGTGGCGCGGCACGTACCAGGAAGAGCGTGGCGAGCACGAGGCGCGACACGTCGGCGTGGTGCTGCGCCGTGTCGCGCAGCACGGCGCCGAAGTCCCGCGGCCGCTCGTGGTGCAGCGCGCCCAGCACAGTGCCGGCGAGCGCGCGCACGTCGGGCGCCGCGCTCAGTATATACAGTGTGTACGTGTGGTGTGGCGCGGCACGTACCAGGAAGAGCGTGGCGAGCACGAGGCGCGACACGTCGGCGTGGTGCTGCGCCGTGTCGCGCAGCACGGCGCCGAAGTCCCGCGGCCGCTCGTGGTGCAGCGCGCCCAGCACAGTGCCGGCGAGCGCGCGCACGTCGGGCGCCGCGCTCAGTATATACAGTGTGTACGTGTGGTGTGGCGCGGCACGTACCAGGAAGAGCGTGGCGAGCACGAGGCGCGACACGTCGGCGTGGTGCTGCGCCGTGTCGCGCAGCACGGCGCCGAAGTCCCGCGGCCGCTCGTGGTGCAGCGCGCCCAGCACAGTGCCGGCGAGCGCGCGCACGTCGGGCGCCGCGCTCAGTATATACAGTGTGTACGTGTGGTGTGGCGCGGCACGTACCAGGAAGAGCGTGGCGAGCACGAGGCGCGACACGTCGGCGTGGTGCTGCGCCGTGTCGCGCAGCACGGCGCCGAAGTCCCGCGGCCGCTCGTGGTGCAGCGCGCCCAGCACAGTGCCGGCGAGCGCGCGCACGTCGGGCGCCGCGCTCAGTATATACAGTGTGTACGTGTGGTGTGGCGCGGCACGTACCAGGAAGAGCGTGGCGAGCACGAGGCGCGACACGTCGGCGTGGTGCTGCGCCGTGTCGCGCAGCACGGCGCCGAAGTCCCGCGGCCGCTCGTGGTGCAGCGCGCCCAGCACAGTGCCGGCGAGCGCGCGCACGTCGGGCGCCGCGCTCAGTATATACAGTGTGTACGTGTGGTGTGGCGCGGCACGTACCAGGAAGAGCGTGGCGAGCACGAGGCGCGACACGTCGGCGTGGTGCTGCGCCGTGTCGCGCAGCACGGCGCCGAAGTCCCGCGGCCGCTCGTGGTGCAGCGCGCCCAGCACAGTGCCGGCGAGCGCGCGCACGTCGGGCGCCGCGCTCAGTATATACAGTGTGTACGTGTGGTGTGGCGCGGCACGTACCAGGAAGAGCGTGGCGAGCACGAGGCGCGACACGTCGGCGTGGTGCTGCGCCGTGTCGCGCAGCACGGCGCCGAAGTCCCGCGGCCGCTCGTGGTGCAGCGCGCCCAGCACAGTGCCGGCGAGCGCGCGCACGTCGGGCGCCGCGCTCAGTATATACAGTGTGTACGTGTGGTGTGGCGCGGCACGTACCAGGAAGAGCGTGGCGAGCACGAGGCGCGACACGTCGGCGTGGTGCTGCGCCGTGTCGCGCAGCACGGCGCCGAAGTCCCGCGGCCGCTCGTGGTGCAGCGCGCCCAGCACAGTGCCGGCGAGCGCGCGCACGTCGGGCGCCGCGCTCAGTATATACAGTGTGTACGTGTGGTGTGGCGCGGCACGTACCAGGAAGAGCGTGGCGAGCACGAGGCGCGACACGTCGGCGTGGTGCTGCGCCGTGTCGCGCAGCACGGCGCCGAAGTCCCGCGGCCGCTCGTGGTGCAGCGCGCCCAGCACAGTGCCGGCGAGCGCGCGCACGTCGGGCGCCGCGCTCAGTATATACAGTGTGTACGTGTGGTGTGGCGCGGCACGTACCAGGAAGAGCGTGGCGAGCACGAGGCGCGACACGTCGGCGTGGTGCTGCGCCGTGTCGCGCAGCACGGCGCCGAAGTCCCGCGGCCGCTCGTGGTGCAGCGCGCCCAGCACAGTGCCGGCGAGCGCGCGCACGTCGGGCGCCGCGCTCAGTATATACAGTGTGTACGTGTGGTGTGGCGCGGCACGTACCAGGAAGAGCGTGGCGAGCACGAGGCGCGACACGTCGGCGTGGTGCTGCGCCGTGTCGCGCAGCACGGCGCCGAAGTCCCGCGGCCGCTCGTGGTGCAGCGCGCCCAGCACAGTGCCGGCGAGCGCGCGCACGTCGGGCGCCGCGCTCAGTATATACAGTGTGTACGTGTGGTGTGGCGCGGCACGTACCAGGAAGAGCGTGGCGAGCACGAGGCGCGACACGTCGGCGTGGTGCTGCGCCGTGTCGCGCAGCACGGCGCCGAAGTCCCGCGGCCGCTCGTGGTGCAGCGCGCCCAGCACAGTGCCGGCGAGCGCGCGCACGTCGGGCGCCGCGCTCAGTATATACAGTGTGTACGTGTGGTGTGGCGCGGCACGTACCAGGAAGAGCGTGGCGAGCACGAGGCGCGACACGTCGGCGTGGTGCTGCGCCGTGTCGCGCAGCACGGCGCCGAAGTCCCGCGGCCGCTCGTGGTGCAGCGCGCCCAGCACAGTGCCGGCGAGCGCGCGCACGTCGGGCGCCGCGCTCAGTATATACAGTGTGTACGTGTGGTGTGGCGCGGCACGTACCAGGAAGAGCGTGGCGAGCACGAGGCGCGACACGTCGGCGTGGTGCTGCGCCGTGTCGCGCAGCACGGCGCCGAAGTCCCGCGGCCGCTCGTGGTGCAGCGCGCCCAGCACAGTGCCGGCGAGCGCGCGCACGTCGGGCGCCGCGCTCAGTATATACAGTGTGTACGTGTGGTGTGGCGCGGCACGTACCAGGAAGAGCGTGGCGAGCACGAGGCGCGACACGTCGGCGTGGTGCTGCGCCGTGTCGCGCAGCACGGCGCCGAAGTCCCGCGGCCGCTCGTGGTGCAGCGCGCCCAGCACAGTGCCGGCGAGCGCGCGCACGTCGGGCGCCGCGCTCAGTATATACAGTGTGTACGTGTGGTGTGGCGCGGCACGTACCAGGAAGAGCGTGGCGAGCACGAGGCGCGACACGTCGGCGTGGTGCTGCGCCGTGTCGCGCAGCACGGCGCCGAAGTCCCGCGGCCGCTCGTGGTGCAGCGCGCCCAGCACAGTGCCGGCGAGCGCGCGCACGTCGGGCGCCGCGCTCAGTATATACAGTGTGTACGTGTGGTGTGGCGCGGCACGTACCAGGAAGAGCGTGGCGAGCACGAGGCGCGACACGTCGGCGTGGTGCTGCGCCGTGTCGCGCAGCACGGCGCCGAAGTCCCGCGGCCGCTCGTGGTGCAGCGCGCCCAGCACAGTGCCGGCGAGCGCGCGCACGTCGGGCGCCGCGCTCAGTATATACAGTGTGTACGTGTGGTGTGGCGCGGCACGTACCAGGAAGAGCGTGGCGAGCACGAGGCGCGACACGTCGGCGTGGTGCTGCGCCGTGTCGCGCAGCACGGCGCCGAAGTCCCGCGGCCGCTCGTGGTGCAGCGCGCCCAGCACAGTGCCGGCGAGCGCGCGCACGTCGGGCGCCGCGCTCAGTATATACAGTGTGTACGTGTGGTGTGGCGCGGCACGTACCAGGAAGAGCGTGGCGAGCACGAGGCGCGACACGTCGGCGTGGTGCTGCGCCGTGTCGCGCAGCACGGCGCCGAAGTCCCGCGGCCGCTCGTGGTGCAGCGCGCCCAGCACAGTGCCGGCGAGCGCGCGCACGTCGGGCGCCGCGCTCAGTATATACAGTGTGTACGTGTGGTGTGGCGCGGCACGTACCAGGAAGAGCGTGGCGAGCACGAGGCGCGACACGTCGGCGTGGTGCTGCGCCGTGTCGCGCAGCACGGCGCCGAAGTCCCGCGGCCGCTCGTGGTGCAGCGCGCCCAGCACAGTGCCGGCGAGCGCGCGCACGTCGGGCGCCGCGCTCAGTATATACAGTGTGTACGTGTGGTGTGGCGCGGCACGTACCAGGAAGAGCGTGGCGAGCACGAGGCGCGACACGTCGGCGTGGTGCTGCGCCGTGTCGCGCAGCACGGCGCCGAAGTCCCGCGGCCGCTCGTGGTGCAGCGCGCCCAGCACAGTGCCGGCGAGCGCGCGCACGTCGGGCGCCGCGCTCAGTATATACAGTGTGTACGTGTGGTGTGGCGCGGCACGTACCAGGAAGAGCGTGGCGAGCACGAGGCGCGACACGTCGGCGTGGTGCTGCGCCGTGTCGCGCAGCACGGCGCCGAAGTCCCGCGGCCGCTCGTGGTGCAGCGCGCCCAGCACAGTGCCGGCGAGCGCGCGCACGTCGGGCGCCGCGCTCAGTATATACAGTGTGTACGTGTGGTGTGGCGCGGCACGTACCAGGAAGAGCGTGGCGAGCACGAGGCGCGACACGTCGGCGTGGTGCTGCGCCGTGTCGCGCAGCACGGCGCCGAAGTCCCGCGGCCGCTCGTGGTGCAGCGCGCCCAGCACAGTGCCGGCGAGCGCGCGCACGTCGGGCGCCGCGCTCAGTATATACAGTGTGTACGTGTGGTGTGGCGCGGCACGTACCAGGAAGAGCGTGGCGAGCACGAGGCGCGACACGTCGGCGTGGTGCTGCGCCGTGTCGCGCAGCACGGCGCCGAAGTCCCGCGGCCGCTCGTGGTGCAGCGCGCCCAGCACAGTGCCGGCGAGCGCGCGCACGTCGGGCGCCGCGCTCAGTATATACAGTGTGTACGTGTGGTGTGGCGCGGCACGTACCAGGAAGAGCGTGGCGAGCACGAGGCGCGACACGTCGGCGTGGTGCTGCGCCGTGTCGCGCAGCACGGCGCCGAAGTCCCGCGGCCGCTCGTGGTGCAGCGCGCCCAGCACAGTGCCGGCGAGCGCGCGCACGTCGGGCGCCGCGCTCAGTATATACAGTGTGTACGTGTGGTGTGGCGCGGCACGTACCAGGAAGAGCGTGGCGAGCACGAGGCGCGACACGTCGGCGTGGTGCTGCGCCGTGTCGCGCAGCACGGCGCCGAAGTCCCGCGGCCGCTCGTGGTGCAGCGCGCCCAGCACAGTGCCGGCGAGCGCGCGCACGTCGGGCGCCGCGCTCAGTATATACAGTGTGTACGTGTGGTGTGGCGCGGCACGTACCAGGAAGAGCGTGGCGAGCACGAGGCGCGACACGTCGGCGTGGTGCTGCGCCGTGTCGCGCAGCACGGCGCCGAAGTCCCGCGGCCGCTCGTGGTGCAGCGCGCCCAGCACAGTGCCGGCGAGCGCGCGCACGTCGGGCGCCGCGCTCAGTATATACAGTGTGTACGTGTGGTGTGGCGCGGCACGTACCAGGAAGAGCGTGGCGAGCACGAGGCGCGACACGTCGGCGTGGTGCTGCGCCGTGTCGCGCAGCACGGCGCCGAAGTCCCGCGGCCGCTCGTGGTGCAGCGCGCCCAGCACAGTGCCGGCGAGCGCGCGCACGTCGGGCGCGCCGCGCGCCTCACTGAGCGCGGCGCGCCGCAGCACGTCGGCGCGCCAGGCCGCCAGCGCCGCCGCGCGCGCCGCCGCCACCGGGTCGAGCGCACACGCCGCGCCGCGCGCGTTTGGCACCTGCGGGTCCGTATACAAGTCCGATTACTCAAAAACTCATTTCTCTTCAATTCTATATACAAGGTGTCCCAAAAAACAATAAGAAGTTAAGCCCAAAGATGGAACATCCAAAACATCTATGTATGTACTACGATCTACGATTATTCCGAGATGACTTTATTTGTTGAAGTAAATACTTCTTTATGAACGCTTGACTTGGGAAAGCTGGTGAATGCGTGACGTGGCGTTACGAAAAATGTGATCGCGCGACGTGAGCTTTACGAAGTGTGATAGTGAAGGTAGAAAGAGAGTTACGTTTCGTATATTACTGTAGGGGTAAGAGAAAGAGGTACACACATTTTTTTTCTCTCTCTTTCTCATTATTAATAGATATTAACATGTATGCGCTGCTTATGTGTCGCACACACCTTGGGTGTTTAAATGATTTAGCCACTGATAGTTAACTGAAATGCTATTTATTGTACACTTAAACTAGTAACTATTGCTAATATAATGTGTTGATGAGTGCTACTTGCTTATGAATGTTGATTGCGTACTGAATTGAAATATTATAATTCCCGCGAGGTGAGCGAGGTTATTAGTAATAATATATATTTATTGTTAAGTTTTACTTCAGTCATATGGTCTAAACACACTCGTTTTTTTATATATAACCTCTGACCTTCAAGACATTTTTATGTACAATGGTGTCCATAGTATAGATTTTATTGCTCTGAAGTTTATGTTTATCGTGTTTACTTACCTGTTCGGTGTATTCTGATTCAGAAGCAACTGAAGCAGTAGGAATGACAGGGGATATAGGGATGATGGACGCCACAGAATCAGCAGACTCGGCAGGAGTGCAGGGAACACTTGGAGCGACAGAAGTGTCCCCAGTGGCCCCGGGCTCGCCCGTGTCGGCGGGGCTCCTCTCCAGCGCCGCCTCCTCACGTGGAGGCGACACCGCGGCCTCGCCCGCTGCGGGCGCCGGGCTGTCGGGCCGGTCGGGCTCGTTGAGCGGGATGGTGCTCTCTAGCTCCGTTTCTGTTGGTTATGCATTATGTTTGTTATGATAGTAAATAAAATTCATACCTCACTAAATAAGAATAATAATGAGGATCCAGGCGAAAAGCTGAACGCAGATGGCGCTAAAGGCGGGGTGGCCACTATCAAATTGTAGTTACTTTGCTTGCCTAAGATATTTTTTCTATTTTTTGTGTTTAAAACGGTTGATCAATGATATTCTAACTATCTTGTACCTGGAAGATTAAAATGTTGTGTAACCACTATTTTTTTTTGCGATTTATCCCATTATTAATGTACATCGGGATTATTACATATTGGTACAGCACACAGAGACATATTACGAGAAAATTAAAATGCGTCGAGCGCCAGACGCTATGTGTACGTGCAACGCACTCCGCGTATTACCTGCGGGTGGCTCGGCGGACGGCTCGAAGAAGCCGTTGTCGTCGCTGTCAAGCGCCAGGCGCTATGAGTACGTGCAACACACTCCGCGTATTACCTGCGGGTGGCTCGGCGGACGGCTCGAAGAAGCCGTTGTCGTCGCTGTCAAGCGCCAGGCGCTATGAGTACGTGCAACACACTCCGCGTATTACCTGCGGGTGGCTCGGCGGACGGCTCGAAGAAGCCGTTGTCGTCGCTGTCAAGCGCCAGGCGCTATGAGTACGTGCAACACACTCTGCGTATTACCTGCGGGTGGCTCGGCGGACGGCTCGAAGAAGCCGTTGTCGTCGCTGTCAAGCGCCAGGCGCTATGAGTACGTGCAACACACTCCGCGTATTACCTGCGGGTGGCTCGGCGGACGCTCGAAGAAGCCGTTGTCGTCGCTGTCAAACGCCAGGCGCTATGAGTACGTGCAACACACTCCGCGTATTACCTGCGGGTGGCTCGGCGGACGGCTCGAAGAAGCCGTTGTCGTCGCTGTCAAACGCCAGGCGCTATGAGTACGTGCAACACACTCCGCGTATTACCTGCGGGTGGCTCGGCGGACGGCTCGAAGAAGCCGTTGTCGTCGCTGTCAAACGCCAGGCGCTATGAGTACGTGCAACACACTCCGCGTATTACCTGCGGTTGGCTCGGCGGACGGCTCGAAGAAGCCGTCGTCACTGTCGAGCGCCAGGCGCTGTGTGTACGTGCAACACACTCCGCGTATTACCTGCGGGTGGCTCGGCGGACGGCTCGAAGAAGCCGTTGTCGTCGCTGTCAAGCGCCAGGCGCTATGAGTACGTGCAACACACTCCGCGTATTACCTGCGGGTGGCTCGGCGGACGGCTCGAAGAAGGCGTCGTCGTCACTGTCGAGCGCCAGGCGCTGTGTGTACGTGCAACACACTCCGCGTATTACCTGCGGGTGGCTCGGCGGACGGCTCGAAGAAGCCGTCGTCGTCACTGTCGAGCGCCAGGCGCTGTGTGTACGTGCAACACACTCCGCGTATTACCTGCGGGTGGCTCGGCGGACGGCTCGAAGAAGCCGTCGTCGTCACTGTCGAGCGCCAGGCGCTGTGTGTACGTGCAACACACTCCGCGTATTACCTGCGGGTGGCTCGGCGGACGGCTCGAAGAAGCCGTCGTCGTCACTGTCGAGCGCCAGGCGCTGTGTGTACGTGCAACACACTCCGCGTATTACCTGCGGGTGGCTCGGCGGACGGCTCGAAGAAGCCGTCGTCGTCACTGTCGAGCGCCAGGCGCTGTGTGTACGTGCAACACACGCCGCGTATTACCTGCGGGTGGCTCGGCGGACGGCTCGAAGAAGCCGTCGTCGTCACTGTCGAGCGCCAGGCGCTGTGTGTACGTGCAACACACTCCGCGTATTACCTGCGGGTGGCTCGGCGGACGGCTCGAAGAAGCCGTCGTCGTCACTGTCGAGCGCCAGGCGCTGTGTGTACGTGCAACACACTCCGCGTATTACCTGCGGGTGGCTCGGCGGACGGCTCGAAGAAGCCGTCGTCGTCACTGTCAAGCGCCAGGCGCTGTGTGTACGTGCAACACACTCCGCGTATTACCTGCGGGTGGCTCGGCGGACGGCTCGAAGAAGCCGTCGTCGTCACTGTCGAGCGCCAGGCGCTGTGTGTACGTGCAACACACTCCGCGTATTACCTGCGGGTGGCTCGGCGGACGGCTCGAAGAAGCCGTCGTCGTCACTGTCGAGCGCCAGGCGCTGTGTGTACGTGCAACACACTCCGCGTATTACCTGCGGGTGGCTCGGCGGACGGCTCGAAGAAGCCGTCGTCGTCACTGTCGAGCGCCAGGCGCTGTGTGTACGTGCAACACACTCCGCGTATTACCTGCGGGTGGCTCGGCGGACGGCTCGAAGAAGCCTTCGTCGTCACTGTCGAGCGCCAGGCGCTGTGTGTACGTGCAACACACTCCGCGTATTACCTGCGGGTGGCTCGGCGGACGGCTCGAAGAAGCCGTCGTCGTCACTGTCGAGCGCCAGGCGCTGTGTGTACGTGCAACACACTCCGCGTATTACCTGCGGGTGGCTCGGCGGACGGCTCGAAGAAGCCTTCGTCGTCACTGTCGAGCGCCAGGCGCTGTGTGTACGTGCAACACACTCCGCGTATTACCTGCGGGTGGCTCGGCGGACGGCTCGAAGAACCCGTCGTCGTCGCTGTCGAGCGCCAGACGCTGTGCCCGCGCCGCAAGTGCCGCGTCGCTCGCGTCCGCCGCCTCGCTGTCACTCCAGCCGCGGAACTCTGCCACATGTCACACGTCACTATGTATATTAGCCCGCATCGGTACTCTGACTGGGGGAGGCCGAAGTTTCCTTTTCATTTTATATGCCGGGTTCAGGCATAGGATTTACACCTTTTAAGTAATTTTTGATCTGAAACATCTAAAGCGGAGGTACAGTAAAATCGGCTGTTAGCGTGGCGACGCTTTTATTGTACTTGTTACGTTCAAATCTTGCAAGTTTAAGGAGATGTGCTAAATGCCCATACATTCTCGGCCTGGAAAGGACATACATAAAACAATATGTTTTTTGAAATAAATGACTAACCTTTTGTCCCGTTTATTTCTTTTCACACTAAAACTTTTGGATGATGAGATAAAAGACATCTAAGATAGATATAATTTTGAAATTGAAATACCTCAGAATCGAATAATAGATCAAAAATAACACTATAATTATAAATAAATAAAATAATATCTACATCCATCCATCCATCCATCCATCAGCCTTTCAACGTCCACTGCTGGACATAGGCCTCCCCAAGAGAACGCCACAACGAGCGGTCCTGTGCCGACCGCATCCAACGGCTCCCCGCAGCTTTGACCAGATCGTCGGTCCATCTGGTGAGGGGCCGTCCTACGCTGCGCCGTCCGATACGTGGTCGCCACTCGAGAACCTTTCGTCCCCAACAGTTATCGGTTCGTCGAGCGATGTGGCCTGCCCATTGCCACTTCAGCATGGCAACCCGGCAGGCTATGTCGGTCACTCTCGTTACGAATCTCCGTATTACGGATTCGATCACGTAGGGAAATACCAAGCATAGCCCGCTCCATGGCCCGCTGAGCGACTTTGAGCCTTGATATGAGGCCAACATTCAGAGACCACGTCTCTGTTCCGTATGTCATCACTGGTAACACACACTGGTCGTAGACCTTCGTTTTCAGACACTGCGGAATATTGGACGAGAAGATCTTCCTTAGCTTCCCGAACGCTGCCCAGCCGAGTTGGATTCGTCGATATACCTCTTTCTCGAAGTTGTGCTTACCTAACTGGACTGTTTGTCCCAGGTAGACATAATGGTCGACAACTTCGAGAAGCGCACTCCCGACTAATACCAGTGCTGAAATGACATGGACATTAGACATGACTTTCGTCTTGTCCATGTTCCTTTTGAGACCCACCAGTCGGGAAACCCTGCTGAGATCATCGAGCATGGTGCCAAGGTCCTCCAGCGATTCTGCCATGACTACGATGTCGTCGGCATATCAAAGGTGAGTGATGTATTCGCCATTGATGTTGATGCCGAATTCGGTCCAGTCCAAGAGCTTGAAGACATCTTCCAATGCAGCGGTGAAGAGTTTCGGGGACATAACGTCTCCCTGTCTAACACCTCTCTGCAGTTGGATCGGTTTCGTACTCCTGTCCTGAACACGGACTGACATGGTGGCGTTTCTATACAAGCACTTCAGCACTTCGATGTACTGATTGTCAATTTGGCACCGCTGAAGGGACTGCAGCACCGCCCAAGTATCGATCGAATCGAAGGCTTTCTCATAGTCCACAAACGCCAGACACAGAGGCCGATTTTATTCCTCGGTTTTCTGTATAATCTAGCGTAGCGTGTGGATGTGGTCTATGGTACTATAGCCTTTTCGAAAACCGGCTTGTTCGGGAGGCTGGAAGTCGTCAAGCCTGCGCGTGAGTCGATTTGTAATGACTCTCGAAAACAACTTATAGACGTGGTTCAAGAGCGAGTTGGATCTATAGTTCTTCAAGAGGGTTCTGCAGCACCACCACGCTTCTGGTCCACGACTCTGGAACGTCGCCTCCGAAAACGACGGAATTGAACAGCCTCTGAAGAGCTTTTAAGATCGGCTTTCCGCCTGCTCTCAGAAGCTCTGTGGTGATTCCGTCGTCTCCCGTTGCCTTTCCGTTCTTTAGTTGTTTGAGAGCCATTCAGATCTCGTACAGGCTGACGTCCGGGATATATCGGGCTCGAACCCAAAGTCACCTCCTCGATCGGACAACTGTCCATAGAACTGCTGGACCTCTCCCAAGATCTCATCTCGAGAAGAAATGACAGTGCCGTTGTTGGTCCTCAGTTTAGTCAACTGACTTTGGCCAACAGACAGATCTCTTGTGAACACTTTCGAGCCTTGGTTCCGCTCTATCGCCTCTTTAATACGGGTAGTATTAAGAATATCGTGCCGCACAGCCTTGGAGATCTGTCTGTTTAACCGCCTTAGGCAGGACCAATCGGCTGAGGACTGGACTATCATTTCTTTTCTCCTCTCCATGAGTTTGAGAGTATGGTCCGAGAGTTTACGGGTCCTACTGACGCGACGGGTCTTGAAGTAAGTGGACCCGGCCGCGTGGACAGTTTGCACGAACCTGCTGTTCATATCGCTCGCTGATTCACACTCATCTAGACATTGGAAGCGATTTTGTAGTTCGAGCTGAAAGCTCTCGGGGTTCTGGTATTGGGCAGGTGTTGGTCGGAGCGTAGACTACATCACTCGACTTTTGTTCTAATATTCAAGATACCCCTGACTAGTCGGTGATCACTCTCAGTTTTAATCCTGCTGATCACTGAGACATCATTGAATATGTGTCGTTTGTCCGACAAGATGAAGTCAATCTCGTTTTTCACTGAACCATCAGGGCTAATCCAGGTCCATTTTCGCTGGGGCTGCTTCCTGAAGAAGGAATTCATCATAAAGAGGCCTTCCTTCTCCAGAAAATCAGCCAGCATCTGGCCCCTGTGGTTCCTCTGCCCAAATCCATAATGCCCCACCTTCAGCTCATCGTCTGTCCTTTTGCCCAGTTTCGCGTTAAAGTCTCCCGTAACCACCGTGAAATAGGTTTTAGACAAGTGGATGGCCTTCGAGATATCCTCATATAGGACCTGTCGTGTGTCGAGGTCGGTGCGTAAACCTGTATGACCTTCAACGAATACCGGTTGGTTATTCTGAGTATAAGGTACACTACCCTACTCGACACACTTTCAATCCTCTCCACGTTGCCTACGAGAGACCTGCGAACGATAAACCCGACACCCCCTTGGGACTGGTGGTCGCCCTCCCGGTGGAAGAGCAAGTTCCCGGACTGGAGGATTGTCGTGCTCTCACCCTCTCATCGGACTTCTGACAACCCTATAATGTCCCAGTGGATCTTGCTCAATTCCTCTTCTAGCCCGGTGATTCTCGGTCCGAAGTGTTCGAACGTTGTGCGTTACCAGGGCCAGAGGTTGTTGTTTTTGGTAGCCTTGACTGCTGCCGTGACTGGGGGCCGTTTAATGTTGGGTGCTCATTTTATTTGGGGGATATTGCCGTAATCGCCACGCTTGGCAGGCGGGTCAGCGATCGCATTGGATGTTATTAATACTCGAGGGAGTGCTGCTGCCCACTCCCCCAGCATCCCGGGGTGGGACAATTCTAAAGCCGGCCTCACACGGCAAAAAAACTACATATATAACAAATAATTAGGCTCAATATCACTAAATATAAAACTTACATTCATAAAATCACAATATAGTGTAATTTTCTTAACTTGTCCTAAGACGTAAACAAACCGTACTGGATACGAAAACCATGATTTTTGGCATCAATCCGAAACTTTACCTAAGTTATGAGCGTCTTGATTATTACACTTGATATTACACACATACACCAAAAATTGCTTCATATTAACTATTCAAACCACAATAATTTTCATAAAAAGTTTAAAATATCAGAATCCATTTCAACAGATAAAAAAATATAATCTCTATTTGACATTTCTAAATCCTAGATTGTCTTTGGATCGTTGGGATGCGAGAAGCGAGTGAATGATTCTGACCAGTGAGTGAACTTAACTATCATTTATAGAGCATTATAAAATTATTATTATAAAATTAACCTGACTAATAAATCAGATATTTTTTTATTGTATTGTTGTAGTAATGTAGTATTGAAAATATTTGGATAACAAATCCCAAACATAGACTAAAACTATTATTTGACAAATAATTTTTTAGCCGGCTAACTGGCGGAATCTTCCCGTCACGTCTCACGCTCGGACCTAATACACTGGACGGCTTAGCTTTAATATTATACTTCAGTGTGGCTATTACGCTACGGCTACGGCTACGGCTATTCGCCCTAAATGTGACAAAAATTAAATGAAGATCGCAATATAATTTTTATCACTATCTAAATAAATCACTAATTGATTAATACATTAATATCGATCGCTTATTATTCTGATTAATATTGTGAATGCAAAATTAGGTGATTCTAAACGTTTTTACGGGATTTATACCATGTAAATTTTTACTTACGAGTTTCCGATATTTCGGCACTGTTGCAAGCGCCATGATCACGGAACAACTTTTCACATAACACATTTTTCACTTTGTGTTTACATATGTTGCTAAGCATGTCAAATGCTAAAAATATCTAAATATTTATAGGGTATGCGTCATTATTAGGTAAAATCTTAATTGTAAAATTAAGTTTTCCTGGTCTGTATAATGTATGAAAATACTTCCGGCAGATGGTGCAGGCGTCACCCAAAGACGTTAAGTATGAATGTGTTATCGAAATTAGCAGTCAGGAGCAAGGGTCACGATGGCTGAATTGGCAAAGCATCTGGACGGTATCCAGGAGATGCAGGTTCGAATCCTGCTCGTGACTGTTATTTTCGATTTCACATTTTTCACTTTGTGTTTAAAATAATTATATGTTCAATATTCTAATAAATAGCGAAGCGGTAAAACCAAGGACTGCAAAGACAGTTTTATCGAGTTCAATCTCCAGCCCGAGGTTTTGTAAGGCATACTCCTCTGACTTTCCGAAGTTATGTGTGTATTTACTGTTCGGTGAGAGAAAACATCGTGAGGACCTGCACGCCTGAGATTTAGTCCGCGGCCACGTGTTTGTGAAGTCTGTTAACCCGCACTGGGCCAGCATGGTGCACTACGGCCTAAATTGCTCTCAATCTGAGTAAACAGGATTGGAAGAATAAATTTGTCGCGTTGATATTATATCTATTGCAAAAGCCGTGCAAGGGCGGACGCCGCGCCGACCAGCCTTGGGGACAATTGGCGGAAGTGCTCGCAAAAGCGCCACCGCACGTCCCGCACTAGGCCCAGATACTTAATCTGGGCCTGCACCCCAATTTGGACCCCATCCACCGTGATCGAGGCGCCAGCAGGTGGCCGACGTCGGGGCCCATGGAAAAGTAGGGCCTCCGGCTTATTTAGGACCACCCTAAGCCCCAGCGCCCCGATCCTCCTGACTCATTAGAGGATGCAGGGTTAAACGGTGCGGGAGGTGGATTACGAGAATGCCGGGATGAGTTAGCTGGGGCCCGCGAAGACTGGCCAGCACACGAAGGAGGAGGGAACTCCTCTCTGGGCTGGCCCTTGGGGCGCTGCTTCTGCGCCGCTTTAACCTTAGGGCCAGACCGCGCTGACGCGATCCATGATTTGGCGCATCTGCTCCTCCGTCAGGAGACAAGGGGCTGGAGTCCCCGCGTCCGCCGTTGAGGCAGAGGCTCCCGACCCAGCCTTGGCGAGATCAGGCTTAGCTCGTAGGCCGGCGAGCTCCTTTCGGAGCTCTGCCACCTCTGCCTCGAGGTGCCTGCAGCGGCAGGGCGTCTCCAGCTTCCCGGTCCCCTCTGACGCTGGATTACGCCGGAGGGACTCCACCGCGCTAAAGGCTACCTTAGTAGCCTCCTTGAGGGCGTCCGCGAGGTTACCCCGAAGGCCTCGCGACGCATTAGCCACCGTCGAAACGATGGCTAGGGCGTCGGAAACCCTCTGGGCAAACTGGTCCGCTGTAGGTGGACCATCTTCGCCTCCCCTGAGGGTTACCCTCTCCTCCACCGAGAGCTCCACTCCCAATCCCCTAACTGCGGCCTCGTCTGCTTGCGACGGAAGGCGGCACCGAACCCAGGCCCCTACCAGCCCCTTGGCCTCTTTTGGCCGTTCTACTCGGTCTGACCGGCGGGGGCATCGACGTGGAGCTGCCTTCAGACTCCGAAGCATCGCCCTCGCACGCCATCGAGCGCTTCAAGAGCCGCTCGGGCCGCCACAGCACACCGGCTGCGCCCGCACGGGGCCCCGACGGCTCTGGCAAACAGACATCCGCGACCGCAGCAAGAGCGCCGCCGCCGTCTGACGTGTCCACTGTGTCAGCGGCAGAACCGTTACCCTTAGCAGGACTTGCCGCGGGAGTACTTTTTCTCCCACGAGTCCTCTTTTTTTCTCCATTGGCGTAGGTTGCCCCCCTCAGATACATGGGGCTGACGGAGCTGGGTTTGGTACCCGACTCCGTGAGGGATTCTCCAGGTGCATTGCACCCGGTACCCTCCTGAGGAACAATAGTCTTTTTACTTGCCGCCATTTTTAAGTTAAGAGTCCTTCGACTATTGTGCCACCCTCGCGACTGGATACCCACCAGCCATTCATCCCTCGCCGGGCGGCAGAGCTTGGATTGGGGTGATTTTTTATAGGGGTTTTCTTCCCAGCAGTCCAAAGACCCCCGGTCCTGTCCGTTCAGAATTACGGGTCGGGCCGAACGGTGGTCTGCAAGCAGTGAGCCCGACGCCCCTCAGGCTGAAAGCCCCGTCTCCGTCTCCCAGGGCCGGGGAAGCCACTATGGCCCCGCTGGCCCTCCACGGCAGACGTTCGGCCCGGCAGTGAGCCCGTCGCCACTTGGGCTAACAGCCCGTCTCCGGGGACGGGGGGGTCACTGTTACCCCACTGTCCCCCTCCCACAGTCGGGGGGCCACTATGACCCCGCTGACCCTCCCCCCATTGCTAGTAACGCGGAGGCACCTGAGATATTATAACTATAACTACGTGTACCGCGTGTTACGTGCACACAAGCGCACGCGAGAGATGACGCCTCACCTTTGTCAGGAGGAGTTTCCTGCGACAAACGCTTCCTCTCACTCAGGATGTCGCTTTTCCGTTTCTTCACGACTGTTTCAATCCATCGCTCCTCAATACTAAAATCTCGCACCTTCCTCAACTTGCGCATTAATTCTGTGAAAACAATTTTTGTTGATTAACTACGAATAATTATTACTCCACTAGGACGTCAAGCTATATCTTAATAACCTTAATTTAAATATTACAAACGTCAGTGGCACATTTTATTTAGTTTTACGCTTTGACGCTGTAACTAAATATGTTTAATTGTGATATTTTTAAGATATTTTATTTTTAAATCTTAACTAATAATATGTATATTTTACCTTTACTAATAATAATCTTGACGTTTTCATCAAACAAGTTGTCAATATGAACCCCGCTGCGTCGCTTTCGCTCTCTTTTGTTTACATAAATGTTGGTTTCATCGTCCGGTGTGTCGTGCTCTAGGAGGGAGGGAGAGGGTAGTGGTGTGCTGTGATGTTGCGGACAGAGAGGAGATAGATGACTCGTAGGGAGAGGGGAGGAAAGTGCCCGAGCTTGCACTGCCGCTTGCAGTTCTACCAGCGAAAGTGCACGTAAATTGCTGTTGCGTGTTGACCCTCCTTCCAGTTCGTCTACTAGCAAGCCATCCTATAACAAACAACTGTTGTAAATACCAAGCATCTCCAACTACATAGCGTTGCAGAGTACTCGGCAATGTCGCGACAGTTCAAGCCAAACAAAACCCGAGAATGTTTCACTAGAACTGTTCACATGCAGTTTATAGCGCTGGGACAGGAGCTATGTGTGCGTACACACACACACGCGCACGCACGCACGCACGCACGCACGCACGCACGCACGCACGCACGCACGCACGCACGCACGCACGCACGCACGCACGCACGCACGCACGCACACACACACACACACACACACACACACACACACACACACACACACACACACACACACACACACACACACACACACACACACCAGCAGGCGCCTAGCCACCTGGAAGTCGTTGAAAGGGCCGATGTGGTCGACGCTGTAGTCGTACAGCGGCACACACAAACACACTTACCAGCAGACGCCAGGCCAGCTGCAATACAACCTAGCACACTTATTATTCGCCCAAGCCAGAAGGAGCAGTACGCCGAAATACTCAGGCGAGTGAAGAAAGATGCGTCTGTAGAGCGTATAAACCAATGGGTAGATAAAATTCGAAGAACCGCTAGGGGAGACATGCTACTTATCAGGACATTGAAATCAAGGATCTCGACGAAATCACGACGAAGCCTGAGATAATTGAGGCGCTCCAGAAAATAGCTGGCGAAGGAAGTCTGATCACGGAAGATGTCATCAAGTCCCTTCGCAAGGCGTACCCAGGAACGCTCACGCCGTCGATCAGAATCGAAGCGAGGTTAGCGAGAACCCTATCAGAGCGCCAGAAAATCAAAATAGGTTGCGTCATCTGTAGGATAAGAGCCATCCAAAAACCTATTAAGTGTTTCAAATGTTGGCACTACGGTCATGTGGCAAGTAAATAAATGCATTAACAAAGAAGATAGATCGAAAACCTGCGTCAAATGTGGGGAGATAGGTCACAAGATTATGGAATGTAATAAAGAAGACCGCTGTGTCCTCTGTGTGGATAATGGGAACACCGAAGACTGTGCCCACACTGCAGGCTACAATAAATGCTCTGTATTTAAAATGATTAAGGTTCTTCAAATCAATCTCAATCACTATGAGGTTGCCCAGCAATCACTATGAGGTTGCCCAGGAGCTACTCGTGCAGACCGTACGAGAACTAAAGCAGGATATCGTCCCGATCTCAGAACCATATAAGCAGCTCAATGGTGCAAATTGGACCACCGACGTGCAAGAAAAGGCTATTATATGGACTTGTCACTCAACACCCCTTCAGATCAGCCAAGAAAAGGGTTTTTAAGAGCAAATCTAGATGGCATCTACTTCTAAAGCTGATATGCGCCACCTAGCCTGACACTAGGAGAATTTGCCGAGTTCCTGGACAAATCGTTAGAGGATGCTCAAAGGTACTTCTCTGTAGCCATTGGAGGAGACTTTAATGCCTGGGCAGTGGACTGGGGTAGCAAGGCTACTAATGCTAGAGCTGCTTGCTACTGGAAGCGATGTCACTGTTAGACGTCGTTATGCTTAATACAGGCGACAAAGCCACGTACAGCCGAGGCAAGGCGAGCTCAATTGTTGACCTTACCTTCGTTAGTAGCGCACTTGCGAAAGGAAATCACAACTGGGAGGTCACTGAAAACTACACTGGTAGCGACCACTGTGCCATATGCTGGGAAGTAACACATAAGCCCTACAGAGACCGAATGCCATACACAAGAGCTGACCCAGTGGGTTGGAAGACTAGCATGTATGACCCCGACCTGTTCACAATAGCGCTTGATGACCGACCGTTACTGGGCGAAAGCGCCTATGAAAAGGTGGTCGAAATCACAAGAAGACTGACTGAGGCCTGCGACGCAACTATGCCACGAAAATATAATAATAATCGTTTTCCGCCAGTGTACTGGTGGAATGATGACATTACCCAACTAAGGAAAACATGTATTATAGCTCGAAGAATCTCACAGCGAGCCCGGAAAACACCACTTTTTGAATAGCTATACGGGCAATACAAAAAGGCGCGGCTTAAGTTAAATAAAGCAATTAAAGAGAGCAAGAGGAATACATGTGTAGAACTACTGGAGGAGGTGGAAAGTGATCCCTGGGGGCAAACCCTACCAGATTGTAGTAAAGGAATTACGACAGCAAAAAGTAACTCCCACATGTCCCTTTCTCCTAGAAAAGGTCGTCCACGTACTATTTCCTAAGCAGCCAGGAAATCCCTTTGAACTCGAGGGAAATGAATATGAAGAGATTCCACCAATCACAGAGACAGAGCTAACGCTAGCATGTGGTAGGATAGGGAACAAGAACGCTCCCAATATAGCTCTAAAACAAGCTATTATGACAGCTCCAGGAATGTTCTTGGATACCTACAACAGCTGCTTAGTGAACGAAGCTTTCCCCAATTTATGGAAGCGACAGAGACTTGTACTCCTCCCTAATGGGAAGAAACCACTGGACGAGCCTTCATCTTATCGTTCACTCTGCTTGCTGGATACAGCGGGAAAAGTATTACGAGCGAATTATCCACATTAGAATCGAAGGGGCAGTCGAACCTCACCTGGTGACACATTATGGATTTGGCATGGAAAAGGCAGGTCTACACTAGATGCTATTACACAAGTGGTAAATACAGCAAAACAAGCCTTCCATGAAATATTGCCTGGTAGCCACGTTGGATATCAAAAATGCATTCAACTCGGCAAAATGGGAGGTCATCATGGAAACACTGAACATGCTTAATGTACCTGTTTGTCTGCGCAAAATGGTTGCTAGCTACTTATCCAATAGGGTTCTAACGTACATTACGCAAAGTACGTTACATTACGCAAAGCCTTTGGTCCAAAGGAATACAAAGTCACTGGAGGCGTACCTCAGGGTCAGTTTTAGGACCACTCTTATGGAACGTCATGTACGATGGACTGCTGAAGAAAGACCTACTGAGCGAAGCCAAATTCGTCGCATTTGCAGATGACTTAGCGGTAATAATCGTGGCTTGGTATTTAAACTGGAAGAGTTGAACTGGGCATTCGACAGAACTTACCAAGTCATTAGCCAGTGGATGAAGTCAGCGGACTAGAACTTGCGGAGCAGAAAACGGAGGCGGTCTTGATCACCGGTAGGAAAATTGCGGAGACCATCACGCTCAACGTTGGTAACTGCGAGATCGTAACACAACCCTACATACAATAACTAGGTGTACTGCTGGACCGCAGACTGAACTTTAAAGAGCACGTAGAGCGTGCTGCAACCAAAGGGTCTGTAGTAGCAGCCAAGCTATGCAAGCTCATGCCTAATGTTGGAGGTCCCAAACAGAGCCGAAGGAGGCTTTTAACGTCGTTTGTTACCTCGGTACTTTTGTATGGAGCGCCCATATGGTCTGAAGTTCTAAGCAAACAGGAGTCGCGATGTAAACTCGCCTCGGTGTACAGAGTACGAGTAGCTAGCGCCCTTCGCACAGTCTCGGAAGATGCAGCATGCGTGGGAGCTTTAAAGAGCACGTAGAGCGTGCTGCAACCAAAGCGTCTGTAGTAGCAGCCAAGCTATGCAAGCTCATGCCTAATGTTGGAGGTCCCAAACAGAGCCGAAGGAGGCTTTTAACGTCGTTTGTTACCTCGGTACTTTTGTATGGAGCGCCCATATGGTCTGAAGTTCTAAGCAAACAGGAGTCGCGATGTAAACTCGCCTCGGTGTACAGAGTACGAGTAGCCAGCGCCCTTCGCACAGTCTCGGAAGATGCAGCATGCGTGATAGCGGGTATGGTTCCTGTAGAGATTCTGGCTGGCGAACGGAAGTACATGCACCAAAATAAAGGAGGTAACCCAGACCCCACCGGCTGAACTACGGACAAAGGGAAGACGGAGGAGCCTGCAACTGTGGCAATCGCTCAGGGATACTTCAACGAAAGGAAGATGGACGCACAGGCTGATACCTGACTTGATGATATGGGTGAACCGGGATCATGGAGAACAACTATTATCTTACCCAGATGATCTCCGGCCATGGTTGTTACCGGGAGTACCTTCACAAATTCAAATATGAGGATACTCTTGACTGCCCTGACTGTCTCGGCACCACTGAAAATGCCGTATTTTATGTCTGTCCTCGATACAACGAAGCGAGAAGGTCTTATGAAGGAGATGTAGGATGCAAAATCTATCCCGAAACAATGATAGCAACAATGCTATCCTCGTCTTCGGCCTGGAAAATACCTAGCACGTATGCTACATCTGTGCTAAGGACCTGCGGAAAAGAGAGCAAGAGCGGAAGAAACTGGCTGATCAGATATTACAACAGGAAAAGCTGCAGCTAAATGCCATGGGGTTTAGGGAGTCAGAAGAAAGAGGATTAATTTTAGTCGGTATGGGTCTCCCGATATGGGTATCGAGCCTTACATATGGGTATTTTTAAACCTCCGTATATATGGAAGTCGTTGAGCAGGCCGATGTGCTCGTCGCTGTAGTCGTACAGCGGCACACACACACACACACACCAGCAGACGCCAGGCCAGCTGGAAGTCATTGAGCAGGCCGATGTGCTCGTCGCTGTAGTCGTACAGCGACACACACACACACACACACACACACACACACACACACACACACACACACACACACCAGCAGACGCCAGGCCAGCTGGAAGTCGTTGAGCAGGCCGATGTGCTCGTCGCTGTAGTCGTACAGCGGCACACACACTCACACTCACCAGCAGACGCCAGGCCAGCTGGAAGTCGTTGAGCAGGCCGATGTGCTCGTCGCTGTAGTCGTACAGCGGCACACACACACACACTCACCAGCAGACGCCAGGCCAGCTGGAAGTCGTTGAGCAGGCCGATGTACTCGTCGCTGTAGTCGTACAGCGGCACACACACACACACACACACTCACCAGCAGACGCCAGGCCAGCTGGAAGTCGTTGAGCAGGCCGATGTACTCGTCGCTGTAGTCTTACAGCGGCACACACACACACACACACACACACTCACTAGCAGACGCCAGGCCAGCTGGAAGTCGTTGAGCAGGCCGATGTGCTCGTCGCTGTAGTCGTACAGCGGCAGGTCGGCGGGCCCGGGCACGCGCGGCTCCAGCTCCAGGTAGGCGCGCACCAGCGTGGGCGGCGGCAGCGGCGCCTCCCTCTGTGGGCACGCGCCGGACCTCGTCAGTTGGAGTTATTCGGTGATGGTGACAAACTATATAACTATACAAAGCGGTGAAGCAAGTGCTGGTTCGCCGATCGCTTTGCTGTTGAGGCGCCATTTCGTGTGCTTTTCCAAAAGGACAAATTGGAGTTGTCGGGTTTCTTATAAAATATTTTTTTATTTATTTACGTTCTCGCCGTGTGCTGTTTGATTATTTATATGTGACATGTTTTTAAGAAGTTGTACTTATATTATGGGTAAAGTGCTGCATTATTTATCTTGTTCAAAACTTCTCTGATGGTAGGATTTGGTACTAAATGAAAGCTGTCACTTGTAAGACATAAATGGATGTGTACAATACATTTTATGTAACTGCCATTCATACTGCACGATCAAGGTTTTCAGTTTCAAAATAGATACTGGTCGTTGCGCAGCGGCGGTGCTCCTAGTGTTGGCGGCAGTGGCCAATGTTTTGTCCGTGTGGTGACAGACTAAGAATACAAGTGTCACCAACCCATTCTTTCCCACGGGTGACGTATGAGGCGACTAAGGGAAGTAAGCAATTTTCATCCATTGCATAACTGGTGGTAGGGCTGGGCACTAAGTGGGAGTACTGACTTAGTATCGATCCCGACCGGCTATGAAGGACATCGTTGCGTTTTGGCTGTAGCAGGAGACAGAGAGTGGCTCGTCTGCCACTACATGCATAAAGAGACAAGCTCGTACCTCCCGCAGCGCGGCGGCGCAGGGCTCGAGGCGGATCTCCACGAAGTCGTGCGGCGCGGCCGACGTGCGGCGCCGCCGGGGCCGCGGGCCTGTGGCCTCGGCCGCCCCGCCCGCCTCCGCCTCGCTGGGGGCACATTAAATACTATTGAAGGAAAATCTTGCCGTGTGGAGCCGGCTTTAGAATTGTCCCACCCGCCTCCACCAATGGGAGTCGTAAGAGCCGACTGAGGGAATACCGGGAGGGGGGGGGGAGGGGTTCAGCAGCACTTCCTCAAGTATTAACAATATCCACTGCGATCGCCAACCCGCCTGCCAAGCGTGGTGATTACGGCACTATCCCCCATATGAGCGAAACACATGTTGTGGCGTTTTCTTGGGGGGAGGCTTATGTCCAGCAGTGGACTTCGAAAGGCTGATGGATGGATGAAGGAAAATCGAAGAACAATTGGTGATTTACTCAATTTAGCCGCTTCCCTGGTCTTGTCTACCTTTTTTGTAATTTATTTACATCCTGCTTCCGCGTGAACCTTGTATTAAGATAAGAGATTTATGACTCGATTATGTATATGTTGCGGTGTGTGTGTTGGTATATTACGATATGATCACTAATGTGTTTGGACATCGTCAAACGTTGATTATTTATTGATTATGAAATACAGAGATTTCATGAAATGGACACATGATGATCAATTCCAAAATGTGGCCACAACACATTATATAACTACACAAAGGATATAGTAGTAAATACACAAAAGTCGACATGTAAAGACCAAGTGATGCCAAATGTGACTGTATTTTGTGTTCCTTAATTGTGTATGTGTAATGTCCCTTGTGATACAGGGATTAATCCTTAGCGCAGAGTATTGTCTATCACCATTAAAGTAATGTCACACAGTGCCAGTGGTCCGCCAGTACAGGCGGCGAGATGGCCAACGGCAGGTTTATTTAGCGGGTGAAGGCCCCACACTACCCTTGTGTGTGCACGTTGTCCTGAAAAACCCCTTTGTACGGTTAGGTACATTTTTTCCCGCCTTAGCAAATAAACGAGTTTTGTTTTTCAAAATCGCTATAATCGTTATGACACCCATGGAATGGGATAGAGTGATAACATAACATCACGCCTGTATTCCCCGAAGGGATAAGCAGAGGTGTATTAAACACCCACGATTCGCCAGCTATGTTTAAGTCCCACGTAATAGCGGGAGAGCCTATTGACGTCTACCCACATGTGCCCACATTACCAAAGTCCGGGCTGCTTCTAAGAATTTTTTCTTTTTTTTTACGAAAAATCTCAATACGACAATAACACTGCCCGACCCGGCGATCGAACCCGAGACCTCATGATCAGCAGTCGCTTACACTACAGAGGCAGTTAACACTAAGTAGTCTATTCTGAAGCCGATACCAGACATAGATCTATCCAGATCCGGTAGTAAATCCGAAACTGCTCCGCAATCTGAGAATACCAGCACATGTGTGAGGCGACACGAGCAACAAACAAGTACCCACACGACCTCGCCCTGCACGGCCTCGCTGACGCGCAGCACGTGCTCGTACAAGAAGTCCACCTTGCGGCCGTAGATGGTGGCCGACTGCTGCAGCAGCAGCGCAATCTCCGCGAAGTTGGGCACCACTATGTCAGCCGTTGGGGACGCGTTCTCCGCCTCCTCTAGCGCATGCAGCCCCGCCTCCGTCAGGTATTCTTCTAGTAGCTGAGGAAATAATCATGTTTCGTGGGACATCGAACAAAAGCGAAAACTGCCGGTATTATTATTATGGAATTCCTAAATTAAATTAAGTATAAAAAATAGAATAGTAACTTATAAATATTCGTCAATTTTACACATATATTGAATTAACCTTCGATCACTCGCGCGGTGTTTTAGCCCCGTAAGCACTCGCGGGGTGCTGAGAACACCCCATATATTTAAACTGGATTTTAGAGATATATGGTTACACAAGTGCTATAGTGATTATTTTTATATTAACTAGGTTATTGTTAACTAAATAAATAAAAGTCTGAGAACATAGTTTTAATTGTGTTAAATAAAAAATTACAAAAATCAAATTATAATTTGTGAATAAGGAAAAAGAGTATTTTAGTACAGGTGGGAATCGAACCTGCGTCCCTTCCTATCCGGGGAAGTGCTCTAATCCACTGAGCTACAGTACTATCTTTTAGACATACCCAATCTCCTTATTACATTTGTCTTAACGACCAACGCCCTCTATCGGAACGCATTTACATGCATTAATCCAATATAGTAAGTTTAATTTTGCAATTAAAATTCATACTATTTGATGGCGTGATTTTTTAAACATCGGCATCGTTGGTCGTTAAGACAAATGTAATAAGGAGATTGGGTATGTCTAAAAGATAGTACTGTAGCTCAGTAGATTAGAGCACTTCCCCGGATAGGAAGGGACGCAGGTTCGATTCCCGCCTGTACTAAAATACTCTTTTTCCTTATTCACAAATTATAATTTGTACTTTAAGAGTAGCTGAGCATGTCAAGTGCTAAAATATAGATCAAAATGTTTAAAAAATCACGCCATCAAATAGTATGAATTTTAATTGCAAAATTAAACTTACTATATTGGATTAATGCATGTAAATGCGTTCCGATAGAGGGCGTTGGTCGTTAAGACAACTGTAATAAGGAGATTGGGTATGTCTTAAAGATAGTACTGTAGCTCAGTGGATTAGAGCACTTCCCCGGATAGCAAGGGACGCAGATTCGATTCCCGCCTGTACTAAAATACTCTTTTTCCTTATTCACAAATTATAATTTGTACTTTAAGAGTAGCTGAGCATGTCAAGTGCTAAAATATAGATCAAAATGTACAAAAATCAACTTTTTCTGTTAAGAAAATAAGATCATGCATCAATCATTAGTTAAATAAGAAAGATACTTAAAACATAAATCGTCTCTATGGAAAACAAATTACTAATAAATTCTTTGAAAATTTAGACTAAATAAGTCACTTCCTCACAACAAGAAGTACAAATTAACTACATCTGTTTCTAGCACAATGTTTGTCTGCAAAAATTGCAAAGACTTATTATTTTTATGTCTTTAGCGCGAGTTAAAAACAATGCATCGTTGCTTTTTTATGGATAACACTCCTTCAGAACTTAGCCCTGATACATTAGGCATCCTTTTCAATGTTCTACATAATGATGGTTAAATAGATCCTTTTTTCCATGTTAAACCAGACTCAATAGGCGGAAGCCTATTGAATCCGATCCTAGCTTTTCGTCATTGCTTGAGATTGCGGAGACTGTATGACCTACAATATGTATGGTTTTAAACAGATATTATCAATTTAAGTGTGCCGGGCATGTTGTAACCTCCGACTTGAAGGACGATACAGACATTGAGGGAGCGGAGGGCGTCGTCTGTGAGAGCCAAAATGGTCGTATGCAGGTTCGCTCGTAGCTCTAGGGGCTCGCTAGGGGATGTTCGCCGAATCCCACGTCGACTGTTTTTTCACAATGCGGAGACGGTGTACATCTCTGGCACAAGGTATGGGCCAGTTCGAACAGCAATTACCATTGTTACAAGGTTCATGTGCTGACAAACAAACAAATGATTTAGAGGTGTCCATACTCGTATAATATTACTCTTAATTAAAATTAATGTTACTAGTTTAATTATAAATTTGACACAACAGATTAACACAAATTCAATTAATACATTTTTAGGATCATTAGATTCAGTTTTATGGTACTTATTTATTTTAATTTAAATAATTCGACTTATTTTGATTGATGACCTTACCTATGATTTCATTTGTTTGGATGTCATTTGATGTGAATTTGTTTTGAATTTGATTTGATTTCATGTTATTACATTTAGATATATTGCATTGATTTTTTAATCTTAATTTGATTTTTTTTATTATATAGGAAGGATGCGTGTCCTCTCTACCCATGGGAGTCGTAAGAGCCGACTGAGGGAATACCGGCGGAGTGGGCAGCAGCACTCCTTCAAGTATTAATAACATCCACTGCGATCGCCAACCCGCCTGCCAAACGTGGCGATTACGGCACTATCCCCCATTCTTGGGGAGGCCTATGTCCAGCAGTGGACGTTAAAAGGCTGATGGATGGATGATAGGAAGGATACTAAGGAGAGAACAGGGAGGATAATAAGAAGAGAATAAGGAGGGGGTTTGTTTGTGAACAAGGTATCAAAACATCGGCACTGGTGTAGGTATCAAGATGTGATTCTTGAGAAGGTGGTTAAGCCTCTTAACAACACCATGATCCAAAACCAATAAGTGTACTTTCAGCAAGACTCCAGCACCTGGTCATAATGCTCTATCCACATAAGCATGGTTGAAAAAAAACGTTTGACTTCATCAAAGCTGACGACTGGCCGTCATCAACCGACTTAATCCGCTGGATTGTGATTTATGGCGCATTTATATTATGACAATTCTACAACACTTAAATTTTGGCGCCGTGAATAAGCACTGTCTAAACAGTTTGGCCGTGTGGGGCCGGCACCAAGAATAGCTCCACCCCGACTCTTCCTATGGGAGACTAAGGGATTACCGGGGGACCGGGCAGCAGCGTTCTCCTGTGTACTAAAAAACATCCACTGCGATCGCCAACCCGCCTGCCAAGCGTGGCGATTATGGTAATACCCCCACATGAGTGCACACACACACACACACATCGGCCCCCAGTCACGGCAGCTCCGCTATTCCGTGGCCTAATGGTAGCGGCCCGGTAATGGCGGAGCAGGGGATGCTAAGAATCTCCGGTCGCGATCCGGCTACCATAAACGACTTCTGGCCCTGGTAACGCACAACGTCAGGACACTGAGTGAGGAGAGGATCACCGCGCTGGAAGAGGAACTGAGCAAGATCGGATGGGACGTTGTAGGATTATCAAAAGTGCGAAGACAGGGTGAGGGCACGATAATCCTCCAGTCCGGAAACTTGCTATTCCACCGGGAGGGAAACCACCAGGCCCAGGGTGGTGTCGGATTTATCGTTCGCAAGTCTCTCATAGGTAACGTGGAGAAGATTGAGTGTGTCGAGTAGGGTAGCGTACCTTATACTCAGAATAACCATAAGGTCTCTTCTATGTTGCCGTGCCCTACAGGGTCCATATTGTACCTACTTAATGTAACACCTTAACACTTTTATAACATATGGAGTGCAATAAAGATATTGAATTGAATTGAAGGTATTCGCTGAAGGTCATACAGGTTTACGCACCGATCTCGACACATTCCGACGACGAAGTGGAGACCCTTTACGAGGACATCTCTAAACCCATTCACGCGTCTAAAAGTCACTTCACGGCGACTATGGGAGATTTCAATGCAAAACTAGGCATAAGGAAAGACGATGAGCTGAAGGTGGGGCAATATGGATTTGGGCAGAGGAACCAAAGGGGCCAAATGCTGTCTGATTTTCTGGAGAAGGAAGGCCTCTTCATGATGAATTCCTTATTCAAGAAACAGCCCCAGCGACAATGGACCTGGATTAGCCCTGATGGTTCAGTGAAAAATGTGATCGACTTCATCTTAACGGACAAACGACACATATTCAATGATGTCTCAGTGATCAGCAGGATTAAAACTGGGAGTGATCACCGCTTAGTTAGAGGCATATTGAATCTAAATATGAAAGTCGAGAGGTCACGCTTGATGAAGTCTACGCTCCAACCAACACCTGCTCAATACCAAAACCCCAAAAACTTTCCGCTCGAACTACAAAATCGCTTTCAATGCCTAGACCGAGTGCGATTCAGTGAGCGATATGAACAACAGGTTCGTGGAAACTGTCCAAGCGGTCGGATCGACCTTTTTTAAGTCCAATCACGTCAATAGGACTCAAAAGCTCTCAGACCAAACTCTTAAGCTCATGGCGAGACGGACAGAAATCCAGATCTCCAAGTCTATGCGACGAGACATTCACCGATTTAATACCTTGCGTATTAAAGAAGCGATAGAGCGGAACCAAGGTTCCAAAGTGTTCGAAAGAGATGTCTATTAGGAAAAGCCAGCTGAGCAAGCTGAAGACCAAGGATGGCACTGTTGTTTCTTCCAATGATAAGATATTAAGAGAGGTCCACGAGTTCTATGGACAGTTATACAGATCCCAGAACCCTGTTGTCAGCTTGGTCCGTGAGCCCAGATCCAAGCTAACTCGGCACTATACTGTAGATATCCCGGACATCAGCCTGTACGAGATCAGAATGGCTCTCAAATAACTAAAGGACTTAAAGGCACCGGGAGACGACGGAATTACTATAGAGCTTCTTAGGGCAGGCGAAAAGCCGGTCCTCAAAGCCCTCCAGAGGCTATTTAATACCGTCATTCTCGGGGGCGACGTTCCAGAGTCGTGGACCAGGAGCGTGGTGGTGCTGTTCTTTAAGAAAAGTGACAGAACCCTCTTGAAGAATTACAGACCCATCTCGCTCTTGAGCCATGTCTATACGTTGTTCTCGAGGGTCATTACAAATCGACTCACGCGCAGGCTCGACGACTTCCAGCCTCCCGAAGTCTTTCTGCGCCAGATTATACAGAAGACCAAGGAGTATAATCGGCCTCTGTGTCTAGCGTTTGTGGACTACGAGAAAGCCTTTTCGATCGAAACTTGGGCGGTGCTGCAGTCCCTTCAGCGGTGCCAAATTGACTATCGATACATCGAAGTGTTGAAGTATTTGTATAGAAACGCCACTATGTCCGAGTTCAGGACAAGATAACAAAACCAATCCAACTGCAGAAAGGTGTTAGACAGGGAGACGTCATCCATCCATCCATAAATCCATCCATCAGCCTTTCAACGTCCAGTGCTGGACATAGGCCTCCCCAAGAGAACGCCACAACGAGCAGTCCCTTCATGGGGGATAATGCCGTAATCGCCACGCTTGGCAGACGGGTTGGCAATCGCAGTGGATGTTGTTAATACAAGAGGGAATGCTGCTGTCTACTCCTCCGGTATTCTCTCAGTCGGCTCTTACGACTCCCGGGGGTAGAGAGGGGGACAATTCTAAAGCCGGCCCAACACGGCCGGCTTTAGAATTGTCCCTCCCCTCTCTACCCCCGGGCGACGTCATGTCCCCGAAACTCTTCACCGCTGCATTCATTGGAAGATGTTTTCAAGCTTTTGGACTGTACCGGATTCGGCATCAACATAAATGGCGAATACATCACTCACCTTCGATTTGCAGATGATATCGTGGTCATGGCAGAATCGCTGGAGGACCTTGGTACCATGCTCAACGACCTCAGCCGTGTCTCCCGACTAGTAGGTCTAAAAATGAACATGAACAAGACGAAAGTCATGTCTAATGTCCATGTCATGTCAGCAGAGGTCCTGGTCGGGAGTGCGCTTCTCGAAGTTGTCGACCACTATGTATACCTGGGACAAACTGTCCAGTTAGGTAGACACAACTTTGAGAAAGAGATCGATCGAATCCAGCTCGGCTGGGCAGCGTTCGGGAAGCTGAAGGAGATCTTCTTGTCCAATATTCCACAGTGTCTGAAGACGAAGGTCTACGACCAGTGTGTGTTACCAGTGATGACTTACGGCACAGAGGCGTGTTTTCTGAATGTTGGCCTTATATCAAGGCTCAAAGTCGCTAAGCGTGCTATGGAGCGGGCTATGCTTGGGATCTCTCTACGTGATAAGATCCGTAATACGGAAATCCATAGGAGAACGGGAGTGACCGACATAGCCCTCCGGGTCAGCATGCTAAAGTGGCAATGGGCAGGCCACATCGCTCGACGAACCGACAACCGTTGGGAAAGAAAGGTTCTCGAGTGTCGACCGCGTAACGGACGGCGCAATATAGGACGGCCTCCCACCAGGTGGACCGATGACCTGGTCAAAGTCGCAGGCAGTCGTTGGATGCAGGCGGCACAGGCCCGTTCGCTACGGCGTTCTCTTGGGGAGGCCTATGTCAGTCGCGTCGCGCATGCGTTGTCGCACGAACGCGTGATATGAACAATGGCATCTAAATTGTTCAAATGTTCGAATTGCAATATAGTTATCAACGAGGTTCTAGCCTTTGTTAATAATAAAATCGATGTGATGGACGAAGTGAGCATCGGTCAAATTTGTGTAAGTGCATTCTCTGACGGGGACATTCACGATGCAAAAAATCTTCTGTGCGAATCGTTACCTACAGACAAGCGTAAGAAGATAAGAAAGAGAGATGGAAAAAAGCTCTCTTAAATAGATGACATCATCTGCATGCTGAAGGAGTCTGATCCTGAGGTGTTTCCAGTTTTCGTGGCCCGTGATTTACACAAGTTGCCACCGGTACTCTTTGATCATGTCGACGTAACCCGGATTTTAAAGGATTTGTTACTCATGCAGCAGGAGATGAATCGGATTAAAGAACAGTATGTTACTAAGGAAAACCTAGATACTATTAAGTCTGATCTTGAAAATCGAACAAAAACCAACAATCGCGATATCGCTCAATCTCTTTCTAAAAGTGAGGGTAGTCGAAAAATTTGCGGTGAGACTAGCGCATCAACTGAGCGTGTATTACTCGGCTTGCCGTGGTCGGTAACGACGGCGAAATGATGACTCACCCACAAGTAGCTGCGATTGACATAGCTAGCGAGACGGGACACACGGCCGCTAAGAACGTATTCAGTAAAAATAAATCTTTTGCCAATATTGTACGTGAGGGGGACTGGAAAATGCCCAAATATGACAAAGAATGGACACTAGTACAAAGGAGACGTCTAAGGAACCGTTTTGTTGCTAATAGAGGAAAGGCAGTATTGAGCCCAGATGTAATTTTCAAAGAGTGAAAAAAATGTCCGCAGACATTAAAATTCCTATCTATATATACAATGTTGCGAAGGACGTGCCCGTGTGTGACATATATTGCGAGTAAAAGTGATGTCACGGTACAATTAGAGAAAATGAATATGAAAGTACCGAAATCGTATGATGCGTATAAAGTGTTGGTACCGAAGCACAAATTAGACATTTTTCTGAATGATGATTTCTAGCCAGAAGGCGTCGCTTACCGTCGCTTTATTAACTTCAAAACTAGAAGTAATGGCATAAAGACTCCGGAATAATTTGTATGTGTTTAGTCTAACCTGTCTTATGAATAACTACGCCGAACTCGTAACATTTAACTGTAAAAATATTGTAAGATCAGTGGAATGTGTAAGAAAAATATGTGAAACGGCTGACATTATAGCACTTCAGGAAACGTGGCTGTTGCCACACGATATTCCATTCCTGGGCAGCATCAGCGATAATTTTGCTTTCACTGGCAAGTCTGCCGTGGACACCTCAGCCGGAGTGCTCCGCGGCCGACCATACGGAGGTGTGGCAGTGCTGTGGAGGAAGTCTGTGTTTCCCTCAGTGTCAGTGCTACAGTGTAGTAGTGATCGTTTAGCTGCTGTTAAGGTTGAGATGCGTGAGCGTTCTATGTTGATTATATCTGTGTACATGCCAACGGACTCAAAAGATAATTTGATTGATTTTACAGTGTCTAGGCGAAATAAATTCTATAATTGAAAATAGTGATGTAGAATCTGTGTTTGTATTGGGAGACTTCAATGCGCACCCGGGTGAGTTTTTCGCAAATCAACTACTGGAGTTTTGTGTGGAACAGTCATGGACTTGTGTTGATCTTGTTATGTTACCTAACGATTCATACATTTTTGTTAGTGAGGCACACGGATGTCGTCGTTGGCTCGATCACTGTGTTGTCACGAGTGCCGCGCGCTCAACTACTGACCGTGTAGAGATATTATATGATACCTACTGGTCTGATCACTATCCAATGCAGTTGATTTGTATTTTAAATTTAATTAAACCCAAGAATGTAATATATAGTGCTTGTAAAAATAAAGTTATATGGGGGGAGAGGCGGACTAGTCAAATTGAAAAATATCATAAGTTTTGCCATACAAAATTAAGGGATATTGAATTTCCTGCGGAAGTCGCTACTTGTGCCCAAAAAATGTGTAACTGTACGTATCATAAATCATTAATTAATAATATGTATAAAAGTTTAGTGCGTATATTGGCTGATGGTGCGAAGTATTCTTATAATGCGGGTTCAAGTCCCGGTAGAGGTAAGCACACAGTGGGCTGGAATAGACACGTGAGGGAGGCTCATGGTAAGGCTCGGCAATGTTATCGGAATTGGCTGTGGTATGGAAGACCCAGCTCAGGGCAGTTATACAAAGAAATGACTGAGTCTAGGCGATTATTTAAGTCAAAATTGAAATGGTGTCAAAATAACCAGCAACAAATTAAGATGGATATAATAGCACAACACCATTGCAATATGCTTTGACCTCACCGAAACTGTTTAATTTGTATATGGACCGCCTGATTGGAGAGCTGAGCTGCACCGGGATCGGATGTCATATAGACGGAGTCTGCATTAATAACATTAGCTATGCTGATGACATGGTGCTGCTCAGTCCTTCAATCGGTGCGTTACGCAAGCTGATTCAAATATGTGAAGGGTACGCGGAGGCCCACGGGCTCAGGTATAATGTGAAGAAAAGTGAGATAATGGTTTTTAGAGCTCCCAGAAAAAAATACTCAGAGGTACCACCCGTGTTACTCTACGGTACGCCATTGAAAGTAGTCACTCACTTTAAGTATCTGGGCCACTGGGTCACTGAAGACCTTAAGGACGATATGGATATCGAGAGGGAACGTAGGGCGTTGTCCGTCCGCTGTAATATGTTGGCTCGCAGATTCGCACGTTGCACTGAACAAGTGAAGCTCACACTATTTAGGGCATTCAGCCAGACCTTCTACACGTGCAGTTTGTGGAGCCATTACACGCGGACGACTTATGACTCCCTGAGGGTACAGTATAATAACGCATTCAGGGTGTTGATGGGGCTGCCGCGGTACTGTAGCGCAAGTGGCATGTTCGCGGAGGCGCGCGTGGACGGATTCCACGCGATAATAATAATTATTATTATTATGTCCAGCAGTGGACGATGAAAGGCTGATGGATGGATGGATTGATGGGAAACAGTTTCCGCCCCAAACTTCTACGGTGCGACAGCACTAGCACGAAAAGGACGACACGCCTATTTTTCGGCGCTTGAATTTAAGCGCCGTAAAATTGTCATAATGTAAGCGCGCCATTATGGTCACTTAAAAGAGAGTATGGCGTGCTCTAAACGCCATGATTTGGAGTCCCTACATCAATCCATAAGATTGGCAGTGAATCATTTTTTCATGGAGAAGTGGGTGTTTCTATTGATACTGCTTTAAATATATAAAGGATATTTTGATCTGCATTTTAGCGCTTGACATTCTCAGCTCCTTTCAAGAAACAATTTTTTTGTGAAACTGAAAAAAAAAAGCGGGATTCAAACCGCAAAGGGGAGGGACGCAGGTTCGAATCCCGGTCGCAGTAAACCTCTCAATATTTATGTCAAGACTAGGTGTAATGTATTGTATTTGATCTATATGATTGAATTAAAGAAGTTAAATTTGAATTGCAATTGTGGACTCCACTTTGGACTGGTGATGGAACTCTATATTTAATACTGTATTGGTCTTACCTATTAGCTATATTATATTGAAAACATACAATAAATCAAATTCTCAACTATTATGATGGTGGATACTAGCACCCATACATCTATAACTAACATAATAGAATTATTTTGTTTTCAAAGAATAGTTATTAACAGTCTAATAGTGGGTTGGTAGTGTCCTTGAGCACAGACCATGAGCAACAGTTTCCTAAAATAAAAATTTGGACCACTGGCTTACAACAAATCTAGGTATTTTTGAAACAGGAACATAATCTTCCAAGATTAGAGTTCGTCCATTAATAACGTGAGGCTTGACAGGGGGGAGGGAATCCCGGTAGTGAAATATTACGTGTATTTAGTTTGTCGTTGAACGCGCGATTTTTAAACAACCGAAAGCGGCGTATGATCTTGAATTAGATTTATTTTTAAGATACAATGGACAAAAAAATATACGTGATTTGTCTAGGGAGTGGGGTGGTTAGTTTCAAACCTCACCACATATCACCAGCGGGGCTAAAAAAATGCTAAAAAACAGGAGAATAAGGAACTATTAACCTTATCTGATTTTTGACTATTGACTCAAAGTTGGTACGACTGTTTAGATACCTCACATGCTGTGTTATAGGCTTGCTTACTAAACAGTTCAAATATTTGTGAGATACCATAAAAATTTTGATAACTAAAGATGTACGATTTTAATGTCACCCACCAAACAAAGGTATTATTTCCTAGAGTGGGACGTTTTCATTTTATAAGAAACAAACATCAACCTCTCAAACCTGAACTTTGCAAACAAGACTCAATTAGTTTCATACTGTGTTCATGAACACACAACAATAATGTAACATTATGCTAATTTATACAATTTACATAACAATAATGTATCCTGTATTTTGTTCTAGCAAAATATGGTTCTAAAAAAATATGTTGTGTGAAGACATATTCGAGACGCAAGATTACTTTAACAAGATTAAGTTGAAGTGTTTCAGTAGTTCAGGGATGAGATGGGAGGTGCTCATAGTGACTACATCATTAAGTTATTAATAACTTCATATCAAACAAACCAACATCTACAACAATACAGGGCCTTTCTATTTTTTTCATTATGAAGCCCGTTGTGAATAGTGGAACCTATTCAAATTACAATCAAGCAATTATTGTTCAAGGTGTTTAATAGGCATTTTTCTAGAAATATCCCACATTTTTAAGGATCATAAGCAGTTTCTCTTTTGGCAAGTGTCTTACTATATAAAGTAGAATGTAGTCACACATTTTCAAGGCATCTCGCACTTTTTTAGAAATACAAACATATTTGCAGAGCTAAAGAATTTAAAAAAACATATAGAAAGTGTGATAAGTTTTAAATAAAAAGGGGACAAGGTTAGTCTCTCACGCGCTCACCGAACATATTTACATAGCCATTTTACACTGTTTACAGACAGATACGATACTGCTATGTAACTATATTATTTATGCATAAATATACTTATTCTACTTCAATGTCATAGCTAATTAGTTCCTGGATTATTATCTAGTTTTTATAGTCAGCATTGAGGAGCGGCAGAGTGCTTACTTTGTACTTAATATTATGTCTGTAAAAGGCTGATAAAATTTAAATTTGTAGCCCGCTGATTTACTAACACATCAATCATAAGGAATACTATCAGACAATGTATTTATATCTCGTAGATGTGCTCGTCCACATGCAGAAATTATATAACTACAGCTAGAATTAATGTAGTACTGAGATGTTAATTATAGGGCCATGGATATTAAAATAACAGATTTATGCTGAATTTTAAGTAACTAATATTTTTTTTTTATAGAGGCACTGGTTCACAGTGCAGCTGGTGCAGTAATTCAATTAAATAGCTAAATATTGTTGTAAAAAAAATACCTACGCAAATAAAAACACCGGGTAATAGAACACCGCGCATGCGCGCGCTTTTATAAACCCTGGCTATCCCATATGGAAGAATAACTAAAATTATTCAATTTTATGATAACTATGATACAAGAACACTAATATTACTTATAAATCACACTGTCTGATCATAAATTTGTATTGGCGGGCTTAAGGCCTCGTGTTTATACAACTTACCGCGCATAGGTCTGTGTCGAAGCTGCGGCGATTGTCGGTGCTGATGGGCTTCATCAGCTCCGCCACAATCTCCTCCAGCCTCTGCGAGTTCATGCTCCACCTTTTCTCACGCCGGGTAAGGTAGGTATCCCTACAGATAGGGTTTCTTTATTAATAACATAATTTGAAAGAACACTATAATAGTAAACACAAGCTCGAAGCTGTTATACCAGTGGCGCGAAAGTTTATGTCATTGACCACTTTTCAATTTTAGTGCGGTAAACAACAATTTCAATTTTCTTTCCAGTATTATACTATAACAGCGATAACTACCTCTGATTCTCAATCCAGACGGCGTCCATTTTATAAACATTTATTAGAGCAAATAGGAAGAACGTAATAACAACGGTGGCCATTTATTTATGTTTTTAGGGGAGATATTCCATCTAGCTGTCAAAATGTTCGCACGTTCGCTGTTCGTTATATTAGAACTCCACTCAGCCAGTTTATCTATTGGTTACTCAATTCTTTATGGTTTTTAATATATCTGTAATTATTTTAATATGAGTAAGAATTTATTTAGTTTATTAAACTAATAATTTTATTAAGCAATATAATCTCAAATCCGCTAAAGAATATATCTTGCGGTTTATTTTTAATTCCATGATAGGTCATTCAATATCCCATAATCACCTCTTTTTTTTTATAAGCACTACGCAGGTGGCAAACAAGCATACGGCCAATCCAACCAAATCCAACGGTAGGTGGCTTAGATAAAGAACCTATAGATATAGCCATGATACATTAGGAAGTGTGGAAGTGAGACGGGCATATATGAAATACCTAAGAAAATTGAGACAAAGTATGGTATCTTGCTGTTTCATACGACGTGCAAGTTTTTCAACTGGCGAACTTTAAAATAGTTATCCATACAAATGCATCACCATGACTACCAGAGATACTATTAAAAGTAAAATTAGATGCAGTGTTTTGGGGCTGAAAAATGCCGTGTCTCAAACAAATTTATTCAAAAAGCAGACTTTCGCACCTGATTATAATAATAAATATCTAATAATAATAATAATTACATATTGATCCTATAGTTTACAGTGATTAAAAAGGGTTTCCATACAAAATCTATAAAAATATGTCAGATAAAACTCCTAAACTTTACTTGAATTGCACTAAATTTGTTGAAATCATCAACATCATAATATCTGATGATATCCTGATACTTATTTCATCTACTTAAATAAAAACTTACTTTAAACACTTTACACTCCAGAGAAAAGTTTAGGATATGTGTGATGGATAATTATTCTTTTATAATGTTCTAGCTGTAAGTATTTTTATAAATATGATTCATATTGTAAAAAGCGGTGTGCCTTTGCACGCCTTTACACGTATTTCAAACATTTTCTTTTATCACAATATCCGATGTGAAATTGCTACAATACATTTACTAATAACTACGTGACGTTGCAGGATTTTAGTGTTGAACATAAAAAAATAAAACCTTTTTAAATAAGTACATTAAAATTGTGTGAGAGTTTATTATCTCTAAACTCTTACATAATTTTGTATTCTCAATATTAATCAGGATAATAAGTGATTGATGGTAATGTATTAATCAATCAGTGATTTATTTAGATAGTGGTAAAAATTTGTTTGCAAACTTCATTTAATTTTTGCCACATTTAGGGCGAACTGTACGTAATAGCCACACTGAAGTGTAATATTGCTGTCTCAAGAGTGGCCACGCGAAGGCTACATCTATAGGTTCTTTATCTAAGGTAGGTGGTATATCAGACTAAATACATCTATACAGAGCGAAGAAAATTCTTTGACATGTATGAGCGAGAACACATATAAAAATTCGGGTTTTACATATATTTACGTAATATCTCGATATGCTAATCAGTGTTTTGAGAAAAAGACTATTTATGAGATGATGATAAAAATTACCATTTTAGGTTTTCCTCTAATCCAGATACGAGATCGAAATGGGTGGAGTAACGTTGGGAGCAAAATCATTGCCAGTGAATATGTTCATGTAAGTATAGCTTTTAAAGTCTTTGTACTTCAACTTTGTAAGTAAATCTCAATTCTAGATTATGACTACCACTGTAGTCATAATCAGAATTCAGAAAAACTGATTTGCTATCTCTCTTATGACACCTGCCTGGGGTTTAAGGGTTTCAAAATAAAACCCAGGAGTAAAACAAAATTAAATACGATATATTCACACCCTAAATGGTAGGTAGCAACACAAATTTATAAGATCGTGGTATTCGTCCTATAGCTAACTTCACCACTTGTAGTACTCTCTCTCCCGTGGGACTGGCCATGAAGCACAACGTTGCGTTTTGGTCGTAGCAGGAGATAGCCGTTTATTCTTTCATTTCATATCGGTGAAATGAAATGGTGAGCAGCAGCTTGACAATACTCTCAGTATAGTTGAGTCCATGAGCGACGGTTGATATTTACCATCAGATGGGCCGTGGCTCGCCTGCTACTAAATGCAATAATGGAAAAAATTCTTATTCAAATAAATAAATCAGCTCTAGAAGGATGATAATTCTTTTTTATTTATTTATTTAATACAGGATTGCCCACAGGGCTTACAGCAATTCTTAGGTATCTAAATGATCTCACAGTGGGCAAAGGTCAACTGTAGCCCGGAAAATTGGCAATCACAACATGCACCAAAATCTTTCGACAATAACTTTTGACTACTTAAAACTAACCGAGATAAACTGAGGGTTCAACAGCAATTTTTTTCTAGTGAAGATTTAAATGATGTCGAAGAACCAGAAAAAATATCATTTGAGTTAGTAGCATATTTGTTATAGAGACTACACAGACGAGGAACAGGTGAGTACTTCCATAAATTAGTTCTACTAAATCGTTCTTGGAACAGTCCACGTGGACCCCTAAGTAACCGAGACGGTACAGATAGAGAGAATTTGCTGAGTATGGATGGACAGTCGATGTTTCCATTCATTATTTGATATAGAAAGCTCAAACTTATCGAGTTACGACGGTCACTCAAATTAAGCATTCTAAAGTATTTGATTCTATCCTTATAGGATTTAACATGATCAGGAGGCCTAAAGCGATACGACAGATGTCGAAGCAACTGTTTTTGTACTCGCTCAATTCTCTCTATATGGATTTTGTAAGACGGAGACCACACCGGACAGCAATAATCAAGTTTACTTCTGACATAGCTATTATATCACATGAGCGTAGATGAAAGCTTTTTAAAATCCTTTCCGTTCCGCAATATAAAACCGAGTGATCTATTAGCAGCATCAAGATTGCCATCAATATGTTTATCGAAGTAAATTTTTGTGTCCACCATCACTCCTAGATCACGAATCTGAGAGACCTCTTCTAAAGATATTCCTGAAACACTGTAATGGCTTGGTATCTTGTTACGTTTCAGTGTGAATTTGATATGAGAACATTTGGAGGCATTCAAAGTCATTCCATTCGAATGGCACCAAGCAGTAAGTCTGTTAATATCACTCTGCAATAGTTCTGCGTCATTAATATTATTTATAATGCGTATTATTTTTAAGTCATCTGCGAACAAATAGCAATTAGAATTTTCAAATAGATCAGCCACTTCATTCACGAATACGTTGAAAAACATAGGACCCAAAATGGAATCTTGAGGGACACCAGAATGGTCCACGAATGATTCAGAACTGCAGCCTCCAATTACTACCTGGTAGGGTCGGTGAGTTAGGTAGGATCCACACCATCGAAGCAAAGGACCTGTCAAACCAAACCCACAGAGTTTCCTGAGTAAGAAGCAGTGAATAACTTTATCGAAAGCTTTCGAGAAATCTGTGTAGATTGCATCTACTTGCTTAGAGTTATCAACAGCCAATGCGATGTCATCAATATAATGGAATAGATTAGTGATAGTTGATCTTCTAGTCATAAAACCATGCTGACACTGTGAAATTTGTTTACGAACATGGTTATAAATATACGGATAAACCAAACGTTCAAAAACTTTTGCCAGAACAGAGAGAATGGAAATTGGTCGGTAATTACTGATTAGATCTTTGTTACCACTTTTGTGGACTGAAAACTATTCTCGCTTCTTTCCATTTGTCAGGATAGATACCAGTCTGCAGCGATCGATTAAATATAGTATACAAAGGTATGCAAAGCTGCTCAGCACAATTAGCAATAAAAATAGGCGAAATATTATCAGGTCCTGCACTTAATGTTAGATCAAAACATTTAAATTTTTTTTTAATACTGTGTTTTTCGATGGTAACCAGCTGAATTCCAGACCATGTATTCATCTCACCATCATCATCTACACTTATACCATGAGCATCATGTTCATAGACAGACGAAAAGTGTTGCGCGAACATTTCACTGATAGCCTTATTATCATTGGCTTGGATACCATTCAGGCTCATAGAAGAGGGATAATTCGAAGTATTTTTTCGCTTATTTTTGATGTGCGGCCAGAAGTATTTAGTATTTTTAACTATCAGGCTTTCAATAGAAGTAATGTAATGGTTATAACACCTGCGTATCACTTTGGCACAGTCGGATCGGAGATAATTGAACTCTAACTTGTCAAGCGGGTTTTTGTATAATTTATATCCGCGATGGTATTTACGTTTGTCTTTAATCATTTTAATTAATAAAGGTGAGAACCATACCGGGTAGCAAGTATTAATTTAGTAATAAGTTTTAATTTAGTAATAAGAGGTACATGAGTTTCTATTAGCTTCCTTAGTATATCATAAAAAATGACGACCATCTCATTAACGTTTGAACACTTGGCAAATTCAGTTTTCCAATTAATAGCAGATAACTTGTTGTTGATTGCAACATAATCAGCTTTCTTAAAATGAAGCTTAGGACAAGGAGGGCTTTACTTAGTGATTATTGCTGCAATTTGGCAAGATATATTTAGAGGAGGATGCAATACATCTACACTTCGAATAGGGTGGTTACATTTAGAGATTTTGATTTTACTAGGCATATTACTGATTACAAGGACGCGTATCCTATTTTTGCTATTAATATATGACTATGTTGGACAACATTATGCAAAGCCATAAAGTCAATTAGACTACTTTTTATGCAACAATTGTTATAATTATCAGGTATCGTGAATGGCCCATCTGCACTCAGTTTCTTTACTTATTTGACCCAAAAAAGAAAGAAAAGATAATTTAATTGTATTCTTGTGTACTATAATTTTATTAAATATAACTTATTATTATTTACCAGATGAGATATCGAACAGAACGGCAATTTATGGAGAAGCAATACTTATCTTGCATCAAGGTAAGTCTCGGTATTTCTACGTGATCGAATTCTTATTACCCAGATCCGTAGAACGTGAATATGCGACATAGCCCACCGGGTTTGCATGCTGAAGTGGCAATGGACAGGCCATATCGCTCGACGAACTGACAACCGTTGGGGAAAAAGGTTCTCGAGTGGCGACCATGAATCGGACAGCGCAGCGTAATATGGCCTCCCACCAGATGGACGAAATATTTGGCCAAGTTACAGACCTCATTCTAACCATATTTAATTTGCCCAAATATGGTTAAATATTTATCAACCTGGCAACATTGAAAAAAAATATTGCTGTTTCAAGTGCGGCTACGCCGTGGCTCCGTCTATTAAGTTCTTAGTCTGAGGGTGGTATGGTAACCTACAGACAATAGCAACACCACAGACATCACTCACGCGTCGCCAAGTCCAAGGAAAGGCATAGCAGGTGAAGAGGAAGGATAATAAAGGGAGTATAAAGAGGGAGTTTAGGCCTCCGGCGCAGTCGCTCACCATACGCAATACAAAAGTCAAAATACTTACTCAGAATACCTATCATTGATTCATGCTGATCTACTATGAGAGTTGTTGTCCAAACTAGAGCTCCGCTGGATTTTAGCTATTTACCAGTTCTTTTCGGAGCGACTGCCTATCTTACCTCCACGACGGCCACGACCTTTATGACCAAATTGGACTAAAAGGATATCTGGCGACTGTATAACCCGTTTACATTTTTCCCTTTCCCACAACAAGGAAAAAATGAGTGTGTGCAGTTCAAGGCCATTTTGTTTTATCTTCCAGATAATCCGAAATTGTATAGTAAACTTTACTAATTCATTTGACTTTTACTGCTTCTATAAACTTATTGATGTGAAACATCTTATGCGGAAGGAGGGTAAAATCGGCTGTTAGCGTGGCGACGCTTTTATTTTACTTGTCCCGTTCAAATCTTGCAAGTTAAATTTGACATACTTTCCGGTTTCTGACTGAGCTGCAACTTGACACACATATGTAAATTGCATGACAATGCATTATTATGACGACATGGAGCTGATCTGATGATGGAGCGGGAAGGTGGATATAGGAACTCTATAATGAAACAGCGCAACCCCATCGAGTTTGGGCTCGTATGATTCGTCTTGACAAGTACTTTGACTTTAGATGGTATCCAGGGTCTGATGATGGCACTAGATGGTGTCCATAGGAACTCCGTTATAAAACGACATAACTCCATCGAGTTTGTGTTCGTATGATTTGTCTTGACGAGTATTTTGTCTCTATATGGTATCCAGGGTCTGATGACGGAGCTGGAAGGTGGTCACAGTAACTCTGTAATGAAACGACGCAACTCTATCGAGTTTATACTCCTTTGATTCGTCTTAAGGAGTACTTTCTCAAGTTATGATCATTTTATTTCTACAAAATAATTTCGATGTTTTCACATCTGGTAGACGTCCCGCGACGTCTAGTTTTTTAAAGGCATGTTTCAGATATTCTCAGGAGTTTTATTGAAGAAGCGTATACATTCCCCCATGATCTACTAATTCTGTGGAGACGAGTACTGTGTGCAATAAGATTGCCTTTGTTCCTAGTATTATTATGATGAACGTCACTGTATTTATCAAAGTTATCGATATTTTTAACATTTTATATGCTTAGCACTATACATTAAACACCAAGTGAAAAGTGTGAAATCGAATATAACAGTCACGAGCATGATTTGAACCTGCATCTCCTGGATACCGTCCAGATGCTTTGCCAAATCACCCATCGTGACAATTGCTCCTGACTGCTAATATCGATAACACATTCATACTTAACGTCTTTGGGTGACGCCTGCGCCATCTGTCGGAAGTATTTTCATACATTATACCGACCAGGTAAACTTAATTTTACAATTAAGATTTTACCTAATATCCATCCATCAGCCTTTTGACATCCACTGCTGGACATAGGCCTCGCCAAATTGGGAGTATGGGGCCGTAATCGCCACGCTTGGCAGGCGGGTTGGCGATCGCAGTGGATGTTGTTAATACTTGAGGGAGTGCTGCTGCCCACTCTCCTCGGTATTCCCTCTAGACTTGGGGAAAAGTGTTATTTTTCGATCGTCGTGACTGTCGTTCCTGTGACAATAAAGTCGCAGTGACAAATCAACGTGATTTTGTCACGTCGATTACTCGGTCACATCTGTCACTTTCTGGTAATACGTACTAGGTACTCCTGCTGGCACCGATACTTTTGCATTGGCCCTTCGGGCAGTTTCGTTCGTGTTCGTTACAAGGTCGTTCCATGTTACGTATTGTCGTGATGTGAGTAACAAAGACAACTATTGGTATTTATACTACTGAAGTTCTTGGGGAACGTAGGAACAATATACGTGACTTCGGAACGTTATAACTTCGCGCTAAGTAACAGCGACATGTTTTAACGACTGATCGCAGTGACTTTTCGTCGTGACGGTATTTATCACCCACCTTTAATTCCCTCAGTCGGCTGTTACAACTCCCATGGGTGGAGAAGGGTGGGACAATCCGGCCCCACACGGCGAATTGTAACGGCGGGTTTATAGTAATTAGTTAAGATTATTATTACGTTTATTATTAAAAAAAACGATGTGTATGTGTATAATTGTTGGCAAGTGATATAATCCGAAATTCCATAGAAATTTCCAGTAATGTCACCACCACTTTACTAAGAAAATAACGAAGATGGCTTTGTTTCTGTTAGACCGATGGTACTGATCAAAGAATATGTACTGATACATCTTTGTTCTCAAGCCGCTGTTCACCATTAATATGTACTGATAAACCGTAGCATTTGAAATTGCTGAAAAAAAAACCATGGCTGTGGTCTCTGCTCTGTAGTATTCACTAAGTGTCAAAAAGTCATTGAACTGCTATCTGCTTCAAAATTTTTGTTTTGGCGATAGATACAAAATACACATCAATAGATGAGTAAAATAAGAAATCGTGTTTTTAAGTGAAATGTGTAATAGTGAATAGAGCACAAAAAGAAGAGATAATCTGATATTTATTCGATTCTAAACAAATTGAAACGACACCATGGGCAAGGCTCGCTGCTACTCGCTAATGAAGTATTTGCTGATCATTTTCAACATTATATTTTTGGTAAGCTTTGTATTTTTGTCTTCATATTTAGACAAAATATTTGCTCACAACAATAAGGTCTTACTATTTAATGCAAAGAGGTGCCCATATTGAAAACACATTGCTCGATTTATAAAATTAATTTTATTTGTTTATCACATATCCGGAAATAGTCCAAATATGTTCACAGTAAACATTAAATTGTCTGCCCACGCACGCTGAATTCGATGTATATATAGTGCTACATGTTATATTATTAGATAGCTAAGGAAGCAGACATAAATGTATCTTATAGTTGTTTATATGTTTACATCAAGTGTAAATAAATAAGTTTGTTTACAACACGAGGGAGCAATGTGCTTGTTTAGCGCTAAAAGATTAGATGTGGTGTTACAGGTGTTTAGTAGTAACCGCTGTCCGTGAACTTTACAGTAAAGAGACACATTTGTGAACTGATGGGAAGTACACAATGGCTCGTCAAAATCTTAATTTTTATTGTTTATGGTGATAGATCAATTATAAAAATAATTAAGTGTGTAAATTGCATGATAGAGGCAGATAGTATGTGGTTTTATGTGCATAGCTTGGCAAACCCCGAGTTATATTTTTGTATAAATATACTTAGTTGAAACCGCATAATATACTTAATGTATTCAAATTCAAATATATCTATTTGTGAACATAGGTTTAATAATGGTGGAAATTTTGTTGTACAACCCATTTATATCCTACCAACAATATGGCATACAAATTTTATAGAATTAATTAATATAATTATTGTCTAAAAAAAACAGCATCATGCCTGTATTGATCAATAGTTGCTCACACCACAGAGGCAGTTATTGTTATTTATTCTCTTAGCATAAATGTTATAGGGATTAAGAAAAAAACGTTTAAATTGATTACCATACAATTTATTAAATGATTATAGTTAATAACATACATAATGTCAAGTCACGTGAAATTAGTTACATAAATTTTGATCAGTAATAAATTCCTGCAAATAATTCAATTCAATTCTTGATTAATGGCGTTGTTAGACTTATAGACACAACTTTGCCAATGTCTCATGTAAAATACGAATAGACCGTCAAACGAAGGAGATTGTTCGGTAGATAAAGGTAAAAGGGCCAGTGATTATGAATCTAACTACTGTGATGAAAAATTCTCCCTATTGAATAGAAATTGTTTGACATTATTCTTGAGTAAATGTTTATATTTATTTAGTATTTTATTATAAATAACAGGTCCCATACAAAATATAGTTTTTGCCAAATTAGTAGTTGTGGCACACTGAATGAGTAGTTGTGGCACACTGAATGAGTAGTTGTGGCACACTGAATGAGTAGTTGTGGCACAGTGAATGCAAATTTTGTTGTCATCGCATTGATTACTCTTAATAAGAGCTGATAAGTGAGGATAGATCTGAGGGTTATTTTCTACAAAAAACAGTTTCTTGTAAAATGTAGAAGGCCATTAGTGTCACAATTTTATAAATTATGGCTTACAGCTATCGGCAACATTTTAGCCTAATCATAGATAAATGTAATTTTTAAATATTATCCCTGTCAGCCAAATTACCCCAGAATATAATGGCATAACTAAGAGCAGATGCTGCCAATCCATGGTAGGCAGTCAGTAAGGTTTCATTATTGACAGTTAGTTAGCTAATTTGTACAATGCATAAGGTAATCTACTAACTTTTTTACTTATTATATCTATTTAAGTTTTCAAGTTTAATTTATTGTCTATGTATAAGAGCTAGAAATGTAGAATCTACTTCCTGTATTATTTCATTATTCATTTAATAATTATTTGTTTGTCCTGTATGTTGACTGCAGTTATACAGGCAGCATTATATTGGTTTTATTAATATTAATTTTAAGATTATTCGTAATTAAGCATTTATTATTAGAGCGTATGGAGTTAATAATGTCTTGGTAGGTGTCTATACTATATTTTTGCAAGCTATTGTCATGGTGCTATCATCTGCAAAATGGGTTATGGGATACGTAATAGAATGACGTAAGTCATCTATAAATGATAAATGCTAATACACTGCCTTGTGGAAACATAGCACCACGCCTGTATTCCCCGAAGGGGTAGGCAGAGGTGTATTACACACCCACGACTCGCCAGCTATGTTTAAGTCCCACGTAATAGGGGGCGAGCTTATTGACATCTATGCATGTTTCCAAATTCCGGGCTGTTACTGAGAATTTTTCTTTTTAGGCTCATTAACATTGCCCGACCCGGGGTATCGAACCCGAGACCTCATGATTAGCAGTTGCATACACTACCGCTACACCATCGAGGCACTTGTGGAACTCCATATTTAATGTGTTAGTAATAAAAAATAGTAACTTGTTATAACTAATAAGTGCTGGTAAATTATTAGAAAAATTATTGTGCAATGAAGATGAATCCACCATATCTCAAGATGCATATAATATTTATAAGTAATAAATTAAAATTTATAAATTCTCTGGCAAAAATGTCAGACAAAAAGGGACATGCACCTATTCAGTAAAATTATCTATTGCACGCCTCATAAGCGAAGCGTTAAGGTGGGTTCTACTCCCGTTTTTCACGGAACAACTGATTTTTCAAACTTAAAATGTCTCTATTTATCATCTATTGCACTTGTAATATAATATCTACACACACATATAAAGAACAAACACTATTTTGAACACTCATGATATTTTTGATGCCATTGTTGTTATTTAAACTAGTTAAAAAACTGTTTGAAAAAAAAACTGGCTTGGACGTCCGTGAGTTGTAGGTAATGTATGTTAACATGATAACGACCAAAATACTTTATTAGTAGAGTCTTTTTTTTCGTTTACGAATTATTATGATTAGGAATAGAGCCCTATTACTTTTCATGATCTGATTCAATGTGGTAGTATGTAGATGTAACTAATAATGTATTGGTCTTACTAAGTAGTTTTCAATAAATCACATAGATAGCACTAATTTCAAATACTAATGTGGTTCTAATGATTTATATAAATGGCGCTAATTTTAAGAAGTACTACTATTGGTTCTATAGAAGTAGTTCTCACTAAATAAGGTAGATAGCGCTGGTTTTAGTGTATGATCGAATCAACTATACATATACAAACTATTTTTTTTGTTTATTTAATAACAATTAAACCACATCGAATCAAACCGTGAAAAGTGATAGGGCTCTTTTCCTAATTATACTGAAGCTTAAGAGAAAAAAAGACTCTATTAGTGAAGTATTTCGGTCGTTATCGTATTAACAAACATACAGGATCCGCAAATACACAAACACACGGAGTCCAAGACAGAAGTTTTTAGACAGTTTTTTAACTAGTTTAAATAACAAAAATGCCATCAAACATCATGATTGTTAAAAATAGTGTTTTTTCTTGATATGTGTGTGTATATATTATTTTACAAGTGCAATATAATTATGATAAATAGAGACATTTTAAGTTTGAAAAATCAGTTGTTCTGCGAGAAGCGAGAGTAGTACCCGTTGAGGTGGGTGCTTCGCTTATAAGGTGTGCAAAACAAACTAATAATAGTAGTGGTCGAGAACCGATTTATTTATTTAACTATATATTTATAGGCAAGACGATTCTTGAATTTGATACTGAGTTTAAAGCGGCAAATACTAAGGTACCAATATACATATATATTTATAATGTATTAAAGGAGGCGTCAGTGTGTGACATTAAAGCAGGAAACTATTTGAACATAATATATAATTATATGCAAATAAAGACTATACAGGAATATCAATAAATAAATTCACAAAGAAACACACAAGAATATAAAGTTATAAACACACTAAACATACTGTGCCGTGTGGGGCCGGCTTTAGAATTGTCCCACCCCTCTCTACCCACGGGAGTCGTAAGAGCCGCCGAATACCGCGGGAGTGGGCAGCAGCACTCCCTCGAGTATTAACAACAATCACTGCGATCGCCAATCCGCCTGCTGAGCGTGGCGATTACGGCATTATCCCCCATGAGGGGACCGCTCGTTATGACGTTCTCTTGGGGAGGCCTATGTCCAGCATTGGACGTTGAAAGGCTGATGGACGGATGGATGGATGGAAACATACTTAAGTTACATATAAATAAGTTAGTAGGTACATGGGTATAAATACGATATAACTTGGTAAGTTTTAATTGTTAAAATGTTAGTTGAGCAGTTCAGTGTATAAGAAGATTTTGTCAATCAGCAGATGATGTGGCAATCCAGGACACACGGCTTCTGCCTCATGATAAACCGATGCTGGGTACTATTGTAGCTTTGTTCTTCTCCTACATCAGAAAGCTGTGGACATGACTCCAGGATTTTTAAGAGGAAGGTCGTACGTTGGAGTCGCCTTGCTGTGAAGAATGGCTGTATTGCAGTCTGTGATACCATGTAGCAGCGTTCGTCTTACTGCTCTTAAAATAACTTTTACGATCGTACCTTTGCGATCCATCGTTATTAGTGATATTGGTGTACATACCTACAGATACGAGATCGAGTGATACTTTGACTGGATTTACAGAGTGCATGAGTCAAGCATGAGTGAACAGGTGACAATCGATAACAATAGTGTGAAAGCTGTACTTATCCTTGGAGACTTTAATGCACATTCAGGTGAGGCGTTTGCTGCAGGATTTTTGACTTTTTGTGCGACCGCTTCAGTTGTGGTCGTGTGTGGACATGGAGTTATTACCGGCCGACGCCTATAAGTTCGTGAATGACGCACATGGTTGCAGACGTTGAGAATGAATGTGTTATCGAAATTCGCAGTCCCAAGTAATTGTCATGATGGCTGAATTGGCAAAGCATTTGGGACGGTATTCCAGGAGATGCAGGTTCAATCCTGCCCGTGACTGTTATTTTTGAGTTCTCATTTTCGCTCTTTGTGTTGATTTATATGGTTAAGCATGTCTAATGCTACAAAAATATATAAAATATCAAAATACGATGTGTTATGATAAGTTATGGCGGAAGCTCGAAGATGGAACTGATCGTCCACATGAGATTGTGTCGATAATTAGGTACTGGTACGGCCACCAACAAAATGGCCAATGGTTGGTGGCCAACAAAATAGTGTAAGATGGGCGGGTGCGCAGTCGGATGTGTGCTGGTTGTAATGCGGGGTAAGACAAGGGGGGATTACCTCACCACTCGCCACGCCTTTTTAACCTGTACATATATCAATCAGCTGTTTGGCGAGGTCAGTGGCACTAGCATTGGCTTCTCCATAGATGGGGGGGTGTGTATAAATAATATAAATTACGATGATACGGTGTTGCCAATGCTAAAATGAGTGAGTACATGTTATTTAAAAGCAGACACCAAATGGTACTCGACTGTGTCTTCAATTGCTGTTTGCGACATTCTCTCGAGGAGAGTATCAAAATTCAAATATTTTGGTCACCGACGACCTAGCTAGAATAAAAAAAAATGAGCCGTCGCGGGACGTTTCGCAGATCTGAAAATATCGTTTTTTTTTCTTCAAATATCGTAAGTAAGTCTTATATAATTCTTGGTAAGCGCCCTATCGTTATCCATAGACGAATTATAACTGTTGATGGTTTATTGATTGACATTATACTTCCTAGTTAGATGCTTTTGTCAACAGATTTTACCCGCCTTCCGCATTAGATGTTTTCACATAAAAATAGTGATCAATAAATAGCCGTCTGACGCCTACAGACATTTCACTCGTGTGTACATTTCTTAGACGTCATCGGGCGATCGAAAGGACTGTTATGGGTGCTTGGGAAGGACTTAGGAGTAATAGTGGTCACGGAGAAAGTGTGCGGTTGCAGGCGGTGGGGTGCGGCGCGTGCGGGCTGGCGGCGTGGGCGCTGTGGGACGGCGCGGGCGGCGCGGCCGAGGGGCGCGCGGGGCTGCTGGCGCTGGGCGCCTGGGGCGGCGCGCTGGCGCTGGGCGCGCTGCTGGCGCTGGGCGGCGCCGCGCGCGGGGCGGCGCCCGCCCTCGCCGCCGCGCTGTGGCTGCTGGCGCCCGCCGCCGCGGCCGGGGGCGCCGCGGCCGCCTGGGGCGCGGCGCACGGCCCGCAGCTGCGCGCGGCGCTGCGCGGGGCGCTGCTGCACTCCGTGCGCCACGAGTACGGCCGCCTGCCCGCGCGCACGCGCCTGCTCGACGTGCTGCAGCACGAGGTACCAGAGTCGTCGGTCCCATACTTACGTGAACTCTTGTCTGCCATATTATATTGTATTGCGAATTCTTCATTGATTAGAAGATATTTACTAGCCTTTACCCGCCTCTTCACCGCAGCCAAAAGCTAGTTTTTGGGTTATATCTCAGATCCCCGATAGCGGGGATAAAATGTCTACCAGTTTTTAAGTCTAATCAAGAGCTATCAAATAAACTAATTGCATCAAAATCCGTTCAATATTTTTTGGGTGATGCGCAAACAAACAAACAGATAAACAGACAAAAATTAGAAAAAATCCTTTTGTGTTTAGACACGCCTATACACATTTTATCTTAAATATCTTAAATGTTCAGACATAGCTCTATTACAGCTTTATAATAGTATAGATAAAAACGCAAAAGAATTTTATACTCGCACTCTTGTTTAATATCCTAGTGTACAATTGTGTCCAATCCAACGTGTGGTCTATTTGATTGAAAATGATATAATCCTTTTCAATCAAATAGTATTATAAAGCTATCTATACTATTATAAAGCTTTAACAGAGCTGTGTCTGTACATTCAAGATATTTGAAAAATAATGACTGTAATAGGCTATATAGGCGTGTCTAAACACGAAACTATTTTTTTTAGAATTTTTGTCTGTTTATCTATTTGTTTGTTCGCGGATCACGCAAAAACTACTGAACGGATTTTGATGGAACTTTTTTTGTTTGATAGCTCTTGATTAGACTTAACAACTGTTCTACATTTTATCCTACTACTGTATCGGGAACCTGAGATATAAACAAAAAAGTAACTTTTGGCTGCGGCGCAGCCGCGGGCAAAGGCTAATTTGAATATAAAAGTATTACAAAATGTTTGAACATAAAAAATAAATATATCGGCAATTAAACACAAAGTGAAAAATGTGAAATCGAAAATAACAGTCAGGAGCAGGATTTGAACCTGCATCTTCTGGATACCGTCCAGATGCTTTACCAATTCAGCCATCCTGACAATTGCTCCTGACTGCTAATTTCGATAACACATTCATACTTAACGTCTTTGGGTGACGCCTGCACCATCTGTCGGAAGTATTTTCATACATTATACCGACCAGGTAAACTTAATTTTACAATTAAGATTTTACCTAATAATGACGCAAACCCTATAAATATTTATATATATTTTTAGCATTTGACATGCTTAGCACTATACATTAAACACAAAGTGAAAAATGTGAAATCGAAAATAACAGTCAGGAGCAGGATTTGAACCTGCATCTTCTGGATACCGTCCAGATGCTTTACCAATTCAGCCATCCTGACAATTGCTCCTGACTGCTAATTTCGATAACACATTCATACTTAACGTCTTTGGGTGACGCCTGCACCATCTGTCGGAAGTATTTTCATACATTATACCGACCAGGTAAACTTAATTTTACAATTAAGATTTTACCTAATAATGACGCAAACCCTATAAATATTTATATATATTTTTAGCATTTGACATGCTTAGCACTATACATTAAACACAAAGTGAAAAATGTGAAATCGAAAATAACAGTCAGGAGCAGGATTTGAACCTGCATCTTCTGGATACCGTCCAGATGCTTTACCAATTCAGCCATCCTGACAATTGCTCCTGACTGCTAATTTCGATAACACATTCATACTTAACGTCTTTGGGTGACGCCTGCACCATCTGTCGGAAGTATTTTCATACATTATACCGACCAGGTAAACTTAATTTTACAATTAAGATTTTACCTAATAATGACGCAAACCCTATAAATATTTATATATATTTTTAGCATTTGACATGCTTAGCACTATACATTAAACACAAAGTGAAAAATGTGAAATCGAAAATAACAGTCAGGAGCAGGATTTGAACCTGCATCTTCTGGATACCGTCCAGATGCTTTACCAATTCAGCCATCCTGACAATTGCTCCTGACTGCTAATTTCGATAACACATTCATACTTAACGTCTTTGGGTGACGCCTGCACCATCTGTCGGAAGTATTTTCATACATTATACCGACCAGGTAAACTTAATTTTACAATTAAGATTTTACCTAATAATGACGCAAACCCTATAAATATTTATATATATTTTTAGCATTTGACATGCTTAGCACTATACATTAAACACAAAGTGAAAAATGTGAAATCGAAAATAACAGTCAGGAGCAGGATTTGAACCTGCATCTTCTGGATACCGTCCAGATGCTTTACCAATTCAGCCATCCTGACAATTGCTCCTGACTGCTAATTTCGATAACACATTCATACTTAACGTCTTTGGGTGACGCCTGCACCATCTGTCGGAAGTATTTTCATACATTATACCGACCAGGTAAACTTAATTTTACAATTAAGATTTTACCTAATAATGACGCAAACCCTATAAATATTTATATATATTTTTAGCATTTGACATGCTTAGCACTATACATTAAACACAAAGTGAAAAATGTGAAATCGAAAATAACATTTTTGACCTATATTTTTTAGCATTTTACATGCTCCGCCACTGTTAAAGTATAAATTATTTGAGAATAAGGAAAAAGAGATTTTTTGTACTAGCGGGAATCGAACCCGCGTCTTTTCCAATCCGGGGAAGTGCTCTAAGCCACTGAGCTATAGTACAGGTACTTCGACCATCCCAATCTCCTTATTACATTTGTCTTTACGACCAGCGCCATCTATCGGAAGCATTTACATGCATTAAACCGATATAGTAAGTTTAATTTTGCAATTAAAATTCATACTATTTGATGGCGCGATTTTTTAAACATTTTTGACCTATATTTTTTAGCATTTTACATGCTCCGCCACTGTTAAAGTATAAATTATTTGAGAATAAGGAAAAAGAGATTTTTTGTACTAGCGGGAATCGAACCCGCGTCTTTTCCAATCCGGGGAAGTGCTCTAAGCCACTGAGCTATAGTACAGGTACTTCGACCATCCCAATCTCCTTATTACATTTGTCTTTACGACCAGCGCCATCTATCGGAAGCATTTACATGCATTAAACATGTAAATGCTTCCGATAGATGGCAACAGTCAGGAGCAGGATTTGAACCTGCATCTTCTGGATACCGTCCAGATGCTTTACCAATTCAGCCATCCTGACAATTGCTCCTGACTGCTAATTTCGATAACACATTCATACTTAACGTCTTTGGGTGACGCCTGCACCATCTGTCGAAAGTATTTTCATACATTATACCGACAATGTAAAAATATAATATAAAAATATCGGCAATGTAAAAATGACACCAAAGCCTTAGGGCCGGTTGCTTCAGCTATACTTGACGCACACGTACACGTCAAAAATGGAGTTAACCATCGTCAAACCAAAAAAAGCGTTGTTTTACGAAATGAGGTCCTTAACGTACGTTAAATAATAACGATTACGGTAACAGATGTCCCGCCCACTGGTTAACATCACTTTCGGTGCGTCTAGCCATAGATATACTCGTAGTATATACTGTCAGCATATAAGTACTATATGGATGCGTCTAACAAACAGTATGTACCTACAACATTATAGAGTTTCTTTTGTATTCGTCTTTATTCTACGAGAGTTGTTCATCTGGCGATAATACAAATAATGTAGAAAGGAAGAAAAAAGTCTTTAAAACAACCAACATTTTTGGGATGAGCAGGAAATCATATATGTTGGAATTCATTCATTACAAGGTATCGTGAGACTATCGTGTACCTAATAAAGGAAGTAGCTCTATTGTTGACACGTCGTATCGAAGACGATATAAAATTTGTTACAGAAAAGTAGAATTTCTCATAAGAATACTTTGATTTAAAATTTATTTGTCTACAATATTTCAGAAACCTGGCTGTAAAACCTAGCCTACCTAAAGATCAGGTACTTGCTACTCTACAATGTTATGGTTCAGGATCGCTTTATTAGATGTGTTGGGCATGTGTCAGATTTGCAGAAATCAACAGTGTGTCATATTATTCATCGAGTGATTCCGGTTATCGATAAATTACGTCCGCATTACATAAACATTCCAATCTAACGCATAAGAAAAATTGCCTGTTGCAACTGACTTCTATAATATAGCTAGATTTCAAATCAAACTTTAACAGACGTGAAGTCTTCGGTTGGTCTCCACCGGCATTGAATTCTACATGAATAGCTTATTTTTCTTTATATTACCTAATAATATTGTCACAATTCACAACTAATAATAAAGGAATAATTCAAAGTTTAGTCATTCGTGTCATAAACAATAAAATAAATAAGTAATACGTATATGTAGTATAGACTTATATACATTACATATTACTTCCATGACAAAAACAAAAACCATAGACTATAACATCCTGTGTCTATGATAAAAAAAGATAAACTGACGTATACGGACAAATGTTGGCACACTAGAAAATTCTCTCATTTATTTTTATTACGAAAATACGTTGCTGTGTGCTGGCATCCCTAATAACTTTGACGACTGGTTTTTTAGGGCCGGTTGTTTCAAACGATTGATTATCGAAACATACGTCCGTCAAAAAATAACGATTACGAACGATATTTAACGTACGTTAAATACAAAGCGGTGTTTCATTGCAACTTGACAAAAAGTCTTGGGTATATAACTAGACCTTGCTAAGGCTTTTGACACGGTTTCTGTTCCCATACTGATTCGTAAGATGGAAGCGATGGGAATAAGAGGGGTACAAGTGGCACTCCTTAAGGACTATCTTATTGGCCGAACCCAAAGAGTTAAAATGGATGATTACACTAGTAATGGATGCTCAGTTACCTATGGTATTCCACAGGGTAGCGTTCTCGGGCCCACTCTCTTTCTCATCTATATGAGCGAGCTGGACTCGCTCACTCTCCCTAGAGGCAAAATTATTAGTATTGCTGACGATACAGTTTTATTATTTAGTGCTCAGTCATGGGAAGAGGTATCTAAGTACGCGCAGTCTGGTTTTAATCTTGTGTTGCAATGGCTAAAAAACAATGTACTAACACTAAATATTGATAAAACAAATTACATAAATTTTTCCATTAAGAATAATGCGTTGAATGCTTCATTATCATCCCAGTCTATAAAGGCACACTCTTGCAGTGAGCCACATAATAGCATATGCACTTGTCCTAGTTTAGTTAGTGCTAATAAAACAAAATATCTAGGTGTAATCATTGACTCTTCACTAAAATTTCAAGACCATATAAAGACCCTTAGCTCCAGAGTCCGCAAATTAATATTTATATATAAAAAGTTAAGACACGTGGCCGATGCTAAGTTACTAAGATCGGTATATTTAGTGCTCGTTCAGTCCTTGCTCACCTACTGTATTACCGCTTGGGGCGGAGCCCTTAAAACAACAATGCAAAAAGTGTCACACTTTCTACCATACCGATATCCCACGGAGCAGTTATATAAGGATACCAGATTGTTAACTGTGCGACAGCTTTTTATACTTAACACATTGCTAAAACAGCATAAACAACTAACTTATAAAATACCTACTACTAATCATAAAAGGCGTTACAACCCCATTGATCGTCGCAACACATACTTCAAAACAAAATTTGCTAACCGTTTATACTGTTACTTGGGTGGTTTCCTATACAACAAAATAAACAGGAAAGTGAATATATTTAGTCTTACTAAGAATATGTGCAAAAATAAACTAACAGCCTGGCTACAAGACTTAAACTACCACGAAACTGAAAGACTACTTACCTGTCCGGTTTAATTCAGTTGTAACTCAAATAACATTACCACATAACATACCACACCAACATTCACTCACACCTCTGACTAGTGTAGAATAAACTTCCTTATTCGACGACCTCAAGACTTCATAGTCGTAGGGCTAGGTAGGACACACGACACATACACACACACAAACACACGCACACACACACACACGCACACACACACACACACACACACACACACACACACACGCACGCACACTCACGCACACACACACATACTCATAGATACACGCAAGCACTCACCCTTTAAATACTAGTTTCATTTACATAATAATTCCACTAAAGAACATGTGGCCGGAATGAGAGAAGACCTGGTGTCCTGAAATACAGACCTAGAGCCTAGTTTAGGCACCAGTCGCCCGCAATATGAACCTTAATTAAGAATGTTCTATGTTACTCTTATAAATCTATGTATTGTGGTGAGAAAAATAAATGATTATTATTATTATTGTTATCTAATAAAGCGATCCTGAACCATAACATTGTAGAGTAGCAAGTACCTGATCTATAGGTAGGCTAGGTTTTACAGCCAAGTTTCTGATATATTGTAGACAAATAAATTTTAAATCAAAGTATTCTTATGAGAAATTCTACTTTTCTGTAACAAATTTTATATCAATATAGTAAGTTAAATAAACAATAGAGCTACTTCCTTTGTTAGGTACACGATAGTCTCACGATACCTTGCAATGAATCGAACATATATGAATTCCTGCACATCCCAAAAATTTTGGTTGTTAACAGGTGTTTTAAAGACTTTTTTCTTCCTTTCTACATTATTTGTATTATCGCCAGATGAACAACTCTCGTAGAATAAAGACAAATACAAAAGAGTCTCCATAATGTTGTAGGTACATACTGTTTGTTCCATATACGAGCCCCGATGCAAAATAGTTTGTCTAATATGGAAAGTAGTGCAAAGCGTAAAATATAGAAACTAATTAAGAACGTTTTATAAAAAGTAAACCATAATTTGAGGAACATTTTAAAGTTAATTTTAACATAACTGAAATTCTTTCATGACTTTACATAACATAAGAAATTTTAAAAAATATTGTAAAAAACATAACGCAAAAGTATTCGTCTACCCTTGTCACTCACGCAAAATAGTTCGTCTACCACTTGGTTGTGTCGCCTTTGCTCTCAATGGCAGCGTTAATGCGAAGAGGCATGGTTGCAACCAACGCTGCAAACTCCTCAGGCATAATTGACTCCCAGACAGCCAAGAGTTTAGCCTTTAAGTCGCTCTTCGATCTTGATGGATTTTTACGGAGAACTTTTTTCCACCATAGGGTTTCGATCGGCGACAAGTCCGGGCTGTTAGATGCCCATTCGATTGTAGGGATGCTTTTCGCCAGTAGCCACGTCTTTGTTGTCCTTGCAGTATGGCAGGAAGCACCATCCTGTTGAAAAATGAAGGAATCTTGATGCTTAAGTGACAGAATAGAGGGCAGTAAATTCTCTTCCAAAAGGTTTTGATACCTTACAGCATTGATAGAACCATCCACAAACTGCATAACACCAACACCTTGTGCAGACATGCAGCCCCGTATCATAAGAGACGCCGGAAACTTCACTTTGCGTTTGAGACAATCAGTATGAAATGCCTCATTTTTGTTCCGAATCACTTTTTTCCTTTCATCGCCGACTGTCACTTCAAATTTGGACTCGTCACTCCAAATGATACTACGCCACTGATCGGAAGTCCAATTTAAATGATCACGAGCAAACTTCAACCTCTTTTTCTTTTGTACAGCAGTCAACAGTGGATTTTTCCTTAGCGGTGTAAAATCCGTAACCCATTATTTTAGGACTCTTTTGCAAGTATCAACTGAGACGTCTTTGTGAATCATGTCCTTCCATTGCACCGTGAGTTCTCCAGCTCGAGCACGATGATTATTTTTGATAATTTTCTTCAGGATTCTGTTTTCTACTGCACTTGTGATGCGTGGTCGACCAGTATTCTTCAAACAAGAAGTCATTCTATTCTTTTTATAGTGCTGAATGATAGATTGGACTGGTAGACCTGGGAAGTATCAAGTCTTTAGATATTTGGTAACTTGATTTGCCAGCATCGACCCCACAAACTATTCGCTTTCGAAGCTCTTCACACACGGGTTTGCCACGACCCATTGTTATTTGGAAAACTAATGAAAAAAACTGAAATTTTCAGAATTTATACTGTCTCACTTGACAAATGACACAGAATTACTTTTACAAATTTAAATTATGCAACATAATTGTACAAAGAAGGAATAATCTTATTTAACTCACCGATAGACGAACTCTTTTGCATCGATTAACAATTAGACAAACTAAAATAGCTTATAACTTCTTCGAATTTAAAACAGGATATGCATAAATTTAAAAAGCTAAAATAGTTTATTAGTTCATAATTAAAAAATGGCATAAGTAACGCGACATGTGATAGTAGAACAGCTTAATATTTTATATAAATATACAAAAATAATGAAGTTAGAAAAAATCTCACAGAGAAAATTTCACACTACGAACTATTTTGCATCGGGGCTCGTAGTACTTATATGCTGACAGTATATACTACGAGTATATCTATGGCTAGACGCACCGAAAGTGATGTTAACCAGTGGGCGGGACATCTGTTACCGTAATCGTTATTATTTAACATACGTTAGACCTCATTTCGTGAAACAACGCTTTTTTTGGTTTGACGATGGTTAACTCCATTTTTGATGTTTACGTGTGCGTCAAGTATAGCTGAAGCAACCGGCCCTTAGGCAATGAAACAACGCTTTGTATTTAACGTACGTTAAATATCGTTCGTAATCGTTATTTTTTGACGTACGTATGTTACGATAATCAATCGTTTGAAACAACCGGCCCTTAGTGAACGAGAAACGTGACCGAACAAATCTGATTGCAAAATATAAGCTGACGAAAAATCTTCAAAGGACGAGCAAACTTTTCTGGAGTGAGGTGAAGATATCTCGATGTGGTTGGTCTGCCTACAGAATGAATAAAATAAGGTCTAAAGATGAAAACGTTTTTACGCGTTTGCGTAACGTTACGTATACGTTGTGTTAAGCCGACGGAGTGTATATTTTGATGTGAAACATCTAATGCAGAGGGAGGTAAAATCGGCTGTTAGCATGGCGACGCTTTTATTTTACTTTTTTGTTCAAATCTTGCAAGTTAAATTTGACACACGGGAAGTGTGTCAAATTTAACTTTTTAGGTTTCCGATTGAGCTGAAATTTTACACGCATGTGTATATCACGTGACAATGCAATATTATGATGACATGGAGCTGATCTGATGATGGAGCTGAAAGGTGGACATAGGAACTATATAATGAAATGGCGCAACCCCATCGAGTTTGGGCTCGCATGATTCGTCTTGATGAGTACTTTGTCTCTAGATGATAGCCAGGGTCTTATGATAGAGCTGGAAGGTAGCCATGCGAAACTCTGTAATTAAATGGCGCAACTCCATCGAGTTAGAGCTCGTTTGAAATGTCTTGACTAGTACTTTGGCTTTAGATGGTATCCAGGGTCTGTTGATGGAGCTAGAAGGCGGCTATAGGAACTCCGTTACAAAACGACTTAGCTTCATCGAGTTTGGGCTCGTATGATTCGTGTTGACGAGTACTTTGTCTCTAGATGGTATTCAAGGTCTGATGTTAGAGCTGGAAGGTAGCCACAGTATCTCTGTAATGAAACGACCCAAACACATCGAGTTTATACTCGATTGATTCGTCTTAAGGAGTACTTTGTCAAGTTGTGATAATTTTATTTCTACAAAATAATTTCGATGTTTTCACATCAGGTAGACGTCCCACGACGTCTAGTTTTTTTTGATGTGAAACATTTAAAGCGGAGGGAGGGTAAAATCGGCTGAAAGGGTGGCGACGCTTTTATTTTACTTGTCCCGTACAAATCTAGCAATTTAAATTTGACACTTCCCGGTTTCCGATTGAACTGAAATTTTCACGCATATGTATATCACGTGACAATACAATATTATGATGACATGGAGCTGATCTGATTATGGAGCTGGAAGGACATAGGAACTCTATAATGAAACGGCGCAACCCCATCTAGTTTGGGCTCGTATGATTCGTCTTGACGAGTACTTTGTCTCTAGATGGTATCCAGGGTCTAATGATGAAGCTGGAGGGTGGCCATGCGAAACTCTGTAATTAAACGGTGCAACTCCATCGAGTTAGGGCTCTTTTGAAATGTCTTGACTAGTACTCCAGACCTAGATGATATCCAGGGTCTGATGATGGAGCTGGAAGGTGGCCACAGTAACTTTGTAATGAAATGACGCAACCCCATCGAGTTTATACTACTTTGATTCGTCTTGAGGAGTACTTTGTCAAGTCATGATCATTTTATTTCTACAAAATAATTTCGATGTTTTCACATCTGATAGACGTCCCGGGACGTCTAGTTTTTTTGGAAATATGATCAGAGATCATACGACGGTTGATATGATATCCTTGTACGGAACTTTGTGATGTTTTACCAGAGTATGGTATTAACGGTAGACTTCTGCGGGCGGTGCAGTCCAATTACATGGCTTGCAGAGCTTGTGTGGGTGGACGATGGAATGTCACCCTGGTTTAATATAAATAACGGCGTTAAACAGGACTACGGTCAACCAGCTAGACTGTTTACCACATATTTGGATGAATGTCTCCAAAGTTTGAATGAAATGAATGTGGGATTTCAGATGGGTGACTTAGTGGTTAACTTATTGCTATATACAGACGTTGCGGTCCTATTGGCACAGTCAGCGACTGACCTGCAAACCCAAGTCAACGTAAAGGCATAAGATTGCAAGAAAAGGGGCCTCTACATGTGAAAGGCCAAAATAATGTTCAAAATCCTGACTAGTCTGTAAAGTCAGTTTACGGTATAATTTTACGTGATAACGTCATATATGTTATCTGTCTGAGAGTTTCACAAACAATGCATCGGTAGCATACATACATTTTTCGGAACGTGACACTTTTTCGTGCGTGCTGTCGGTGTTCATCGATTTATAAGACATTATCACGTCAAAGTAACAAAATCAAAGAAGAGAAGTAAAAACAGATGTTAGAGTCACAATAGTTAATGGTGTGCTAGAACAAGTGGATGTATATATTATGTATATCTTGGATGTGGATTCTGTCGGGATGGAACGTACACCACTGATATAGAAAGAAGAGTAAATGCAGGAAACACAGTTAACGGAGCCCTGCAATAAATTCTTGGCAGCCACCACCTCGGCCAAAAGGCACATGTCATAATACATAACATTCCAAATAATATGTCATAATACATATTATTTGGAAGCGAGAGTTGTGTATACGGAAAATTAATGTAGCTGAAATGCAATCTCTGTGGAAATTAGGCTGAGTGACCGCATTTGTAACGATGACGTAAGAGAGCCAGTAGGTATGAAAGAGAGTATTGTTGTAAAGATTCGAAAGGGAATGCTCCGATGGTTCGGACATATGGGAAAGAATTCCGGATGAGCGATTGGTTAAAAAGTTATGCAATGAGAAAGTGAAAGTATGTAGGTACAGGGGGAGAACGAGACTAATTTAAAATCGGCCATGTATGGGAAGGTGCGAGTCAGGTGTCTCTGAAACTGGCGAGCGTGTATGAAGAGAATTATGAATATTGAGGCATTGTTTTGGCGATCATTTAATGTAAATGTATGATTCCTAATAGTAGCTTGTGAATCATGACTACAATTTTGGAGGTTTCGATTACTTTAAATTATTGAGCACACTCTTTAATTTTAATTTTGGGTGGTTTATTGAATTCAAAGCTTAAATTGATTCTTGGTGTTTTCGAAGGTGATGTTAATAGTAATTTATATAGTAACCGATTTTCTAATGTTATAAATATTAAGTCGGTTTTTTATTTCATCCATCCATCCATCAGCCTTTTAGAGTCCACTGCTAGACATAGGCCTCCCCAAGAATAGGGATAGTGCCATAATCGCCACGCTTGGCAGGCGGGTTGGCGATCGCAGTGGATGTTGTCAATACTCGAAGGAGTGTTGCTGCCCACTCCCCCGGTATTCCCTCAGTCGGCTCTTACGACTCCTATGGGTGGAGAGGGGTGGAACATTTCTAAAGCCGGCCCCACACGGTATTTTATTTATTTGTTTGTAATGTTGTCGCGCCCAAATAATTTAATAGATTGTTAAGAAATTTTTCATACGTTTGCAGCAAAAAAGGACGTTTTTATGTTGGAAAAATGTAGTATATAGGCGCGGGCCAGTCCTCACTAACGCAGAGCGGGCAGGGCGTAGTGAGTAACGTAGCGTCGCTGCCCACAGCTGCAGTGCTGCGGCGCGGACGGCCCGCGCGACTGGCAGCAGGCGGGCGGCGCGCTGGACCTGTCGGTGTCGGCGCCCGGCGCGGCGCGCGTGCCCGCGTCGTGCTGCGCGCGCGCCGGGCCCGCCTGCGACGCCGCGCGCCTCGCGCCGGCCTCCTCGCCGCACGTGCTGCACGCCGCCGGGTACGTACGTGCCGCCACACACTACACTACATGACACGCGGCGTACGTGCCGCCACACACTACACTACATGACACGCGGCGTACGTGCCGCCACACACTACACTACATGACACGCGGCGTACGTGCCGCCACACACTACACTACATGACACGCGGCGTACGTGCCGCCACACACTACACTACATGACACGCGGCGTACGTGCCGCCACACACTACACTACATGACACGCGGCGTACGTGCCGCCACACACTACACTACATGACACGCGGCGTACGTGCCGCCACACACTACACTACATGACACGCGCCGTACGTGCCGCCACACACTACACTACATGACACGCGGCGTACGTGCCGCCACACACTACACTACATGACACGCGGCGTACGTGCCGCCACACACTACACTACATGACACGCGGCGTACGTGCCGCCACACACTACACTACATGACACGCGGCGTACGTGCCGCCACACACTACACTACATGACACGCGGCGTACGTGCCGCCACACACTACACTACATGACACGCGGCGTACGTGCCGCCACACACTACACTACATGACACGCGGCGTACGTGCCGCCACACACTACACTACATGACACGCGGCGTACGTGCCGCCACACACTACACTACATGACACGCGGCGTACGTGCCGCCACACACTACACTACATGACACGCGCCGTACGTGCCGCCACACACTACACTACATGACACGCGGCGTACGTGCCGCCACACACTACACTACATGACACGCGGCGTACGTGCCGCCACACACTACACTACATGACACGCGGCGTACGTGCCGCCACACACTACACTACATGACACGCGGCGTACGTGCCGCCACACACTACACTACATGTCACGCGGCGTACGTGCCGCCACACACTACACTACATGACACGCGGCGTACGTGCCGCCACACACTACACTACATGACACGCGGCGTACGTGCCGCCACACACTACACTACATGACACGCGGCGTACGTGCCGCCACACACTACACTACATGACACGCGGCGTACGTGCCGCCACACACTACACTACATGACACGCGGCGTACGTGCCGCCACACACTACACTACATGACACGCGGCGTACGTGCCGCCACACACTACACTACATGACACGCGGCGTACGTGCCGCCACACACTACACTACATGTCACGCGGCGTACGTGCCGCCACACACTACACTACATGACACGCGGCGTACGTGCCGCCACACACTACACTACATGACACGCGGCGTACGTGCCGCCACACACTACACTACATGACACGCGGCGTACGTGCCGCCACACACTACACTACATGACACGCGGCGTACGTGCCGCCACACACTACACTACATGACACGCGGCGTACGTGCCGCCACACACTACACTACATGACACGCGGCGTACGTGCCGCCACACACTACACTACATGACACGCGGCGTACGTGCCGCCACACACTACACTACATGACACGCGCCGTACGTGCCGCCACACACTACACTACATGACACGCGGCGTACGTGCCGCCACACACTACACTACATGACACGCGGCGTACGTGCCGCCACACACTACACTACATGACACGCGGCGTACGTGCCGCCACACACTACACTACATGACACGCGGCGTACGTGCCGCCACACACTACACTACATGACACGCGGCGTACGTGCCGCCACACACTACACTACATGACACGCGGCGTACGTGCCGCCACACACTACACTACATGACACGCGGCGTACGTGCCGCCACACACTACACTACATGACACGCGGCGTACGTGCCGCCACACACTACACTACATGACACGCGGCGTACGTGCCGCCACACACTACACTACATGACACGCGCCGTACGTGCCGCCACACACTACACTACATGACACGCGGCGTACGTGCCGCCACACACTACACTACATGACACGCGGCGTACGTGCCGCCACACACTACACTACATGACACGCGGCGTACGTGCCGCCACACACTACACTACATGACACGCGGCGTACGTGCCGCCACACACTACACTACATGTCACGCGGCGTACGTGCCGCCACACACTACACTACATGACACGCGGCGTACGTGCCGCCACACACTACACTACATGACACGCGGCGTACGTGCCGCCACACACTACACTACATGACACGCGGCGTACGTGCCGCCACACACTACACTACATGACACGCGGCGTACGTGCCGCCACACACTACACTACATGACACGCGGCGTACGTGCCGCCACACACTACACTACATGACACGCGGCGTACGTGCCGCCACACACTACACTACATGACACGCGGCGTACGTGCCGCCACACACTACACTACATGTCACGCGGCGTACGTGCCGCCACACACTACACTACATGACACGCGGCGTACGTGCCGCCACACACTACACTACATGACACGCGGCGTACGTGCCGCCACACACTACACTACATGACACGCGGCGTACGTGCCGCCACACACTACACTACATGACACGCGGCGTACGTGCCGCCACACACTACACTACATGTCACGCGGCGTACGTGCCGCCACACACTACACTACATGACACGCGGCGTACGTGCCGCCACACACTACACTACATGACACGCGGCGTACGTGCCGCCACACACTACACTACATGACACGCGGCGTACGTGCCGCCACACACTACACTACATGACACGCGGCGTACGTGCCGCCACACACTACACTACATGACACGCGGCGTACGTGCCGCCACACACTACACTACATGACACGCGCCGTACGTGCCGCCACACACTACACTACATGACACGCGGCGTACGTGCCGCCACACACTACACTACATGACACGCGGCGTAAGTGCCGCCACACACTACACTACATGACACGCGGCGTACGTGCCGCCACACACTACACTACATGACACGCGGCGTACGTGCCGCCACACACTACACTACATGACACGCGGCGTACGTGCCGCCACACACTACACTACATGACACGCGGCGTACGTGCCGCCACACACTACACTACATGACACGCGGCGTACGTGCCGCCACACACTACACTACATGACACGCGGCGTACGTGCCGCCACACACTACACTACATGACACGCGGCGTACGTGCCGCCACACACTACACTACATGACACGCGGCGTACGTGCCGCCACACACTACACTACATGTCACGCGGCGTACGTGCCGCCACACACTACACTACATGACACGCGGCGTACGTGCCGCCACACACTACACTACATGACACGCGGCGTACGTGCCGCCACACACTACACTACATGACACGCGGCGTACGTGCCGCCACACACTACACTACATGACACGCGGCGTACGTGCCGCCACACACTACACTACATGACACGCGGCGTACGTGCCGCCACACACTACACTACATGACACGCGGCGTACGTGCCGCCACACACTACACTACATGACACGCGGCGTACGTGCCGCCACACACTACACTACATGACACGCGGCGTACGTGCCGCCACACACTACACTACATGACACGCGGCGTACGTGCCGCCACACACTACACTACATGACACGCGGCGTACGTGCCGCCACACACTACACTACATGACACGCGGCGTACGTGCCGCCACACACTACACTACATGACACGCGGCGTACGTGCCGCCACACACTACACTACATGACACGCGGCGTACGTGCCGCCACACACTACACTACATGACACGCGGCGTACGTGCCGCCACACACTACACTACATGACACGCGGCGTACGTGCCGCCACACACTACACTACATGACACACGGCGTACGTGCCGCCACAAACTACACTACATGACACGCGGCGTACGTGCCGCCACACACTACACTACATGACACGCGGCGTACGTGCCGCCACACACTACACTGCATGACCTGCGACGTACGTGCCGCCACACACTACACTACATGACACGCAGCGTACGTGCCGCCACACACTACACTACGTGACACGTGACGTACGTGCCGCCACACACTACACTGCATGACCTGCGACGTACGTGCCGCCACACACTGCACTGCATGACCTGCGACGTACGTGCCGCCACACACTACACTACATGACACGCGGCGTACGTGCCGCCACACACTACACTACATGACACGCGGCGTGCGTGCCGCCACACACTACACTACATGACACGCGGCGTGCGTGCCGCCACACACTACACTACATGACACGCGGCGTGCGTGCCGCCACACACTACACTACATGACACGCGGCGTACGTGCCGCCACACACTACACTACATGACACGCGGCGTACGTGCCGCCACACACTACACTACATGACACGCGGCGTGCGTGCCGCCACACACTACACTACATGACACGCGGCGTACGTGCCGCCACACACTACACTACATGACACGCGGCGTACGTGCCGCCACACACTACACTACATGACACGCGGCGTACGTGCCGCCACACACTACACTACATGACACGCGACGTACGTGCCGCCACACACTACACTGCATGACCTGCGACGTACGTGCCGCCACACACTACACTGCATGACACGCAGCGTACGTGCCGCCACACACTACACTACATGACACGCGACGTACGTGCCGCCACACACTACACTACGTGACACGCGACGTACGTGCCGTCACACACTACACTACAAGACACGCGACGTACGTGCCGCCACACACTACACTGCATGACCTGCGACGTACGTGCCGTCACACACTACACTACATGACACGCAGCGTACGTGCCGCCACACACTACACTACATGACACGCGACGTACGTGCCGCCACACACTACACTACATGACACGCGACGTACGTGCCGTCACACACTACACTACAAGACACGCGACGTACGTGCCGCCACACACTACACTGCATGACCTGCGACGTACGTGCCGCCACACACTACACTACATGACACGCAGCGTACGTGCCGCCACACACTACACTACATGACACGCGACGTACGTGCCGCCACACACTACACTACATGACACGCGACGTACGTGCCGCCACACACTACACTGCATGACCTGCGACGTACGTGCCGCCACACACTACACTACATGACACGCAGCGTACGTGCCGCCACACACTACACTACGTGACACGCGACGTACGTGCCGCCACACACTACACTGCATGACCTGCGACGTACGTGCCGCCACACACTACACTGCATGACCTGCGACGTACGTGCCGCCACACACTACACTACATGACACGCGGCGTACGTGCCGCCACACACTACACTACATGACACGCGGCGTACGTGCCGCCACACACTACACTACATGACACGCGGCGTACGTGCCGCCACACACTACACTACGTGACACGCGACGTACGTGCCGCCACACACTACACTACATGACCTGCGACGTACGTGCCGCCACACACTACACTACATGACACGCGACGTACGTGCCGCCACACACTACTCTACGTGACACACGACGTACGTGCCGCCACACACTACACTACATGACCTGCGACGTACGTGCCGCCACACACTACACTACATGACACGCGACGTACGTGCCGCCACACACTACACTACATGACACGCAGCGTACGTGCCGCCACACACTACACTACATGACCTGCGACGTACGTGCCGCCACACACTACACTACATGACCTGCGACGTACGTGCCGCCACACACTACACTACATGACACGCGACGTACGTGCCGCCACACACTACACTACGTGACACGCGACGTACGTGCCGCCACACACTACACTACATGACCTGCGACGTACGTGCCGCCACACACTACACTACATGACACGCGACGTACGTGCCGCCACACACTACACTACATGACACGCGACGTACGTGCTGCCACACACTACACTACATGACACGCGACGTACATGCTGTCACACACTACAATACATGACCTGCGACGTACGTGCCGCCACACACTACACTACATGACACGCGGCGTACGTGCCGCCACACACTACACTACATGACACGCGGCGTGCGTGCCGCCACACACTACACTACATGACACGCGACGTACGTGCCGCCACACACTACACTACATGACACGCGACGTACGTGCCGCCACACACTACACTGCATGACCTGCGACGTACGTGCCGCCACACACTACACTACATGACACGCAGCGTACGTGCCGCCACACACTACACTACGTGACACGCGACGTACGTGCCGCCACACACTACACTGCATGACCTGCGACGTACGTGCCGCCACACACTACACTGCATGACCTGCGACGTACGTGCCGCCACACACTACACTACATGACACGCGACGTACGTGCCGCCACACACTACTCTACGTGACACGCGACGTACGTGCCGCCACACACTACACTACATGACCTGCGACGTACGTGCCGACACACACTACACTACGTGACACGCGACGTACGTGCCGCCACACACTACACTACATGACACGCAGCGTACGTGCCGCCACACACTACACTACGTGACACGCGACGTACGTGCCGCCACACACTACACTACATGACCTGCGACGTACGTGCCGCCACACACTACACTACATGACACGCGACGTACGTGCCGCCACACACTACACTACATGACACGCGACGTAAGTGCCGCCACACACTACACTACATGACACGCGACGTACGTGCTGCCACACACTACACGACGGGGCACGCGCCGTACACGCCGCCACACACTACAAGTTACTTTGTTGAAATGGTGACCGAATGAATCAGCAAAGAAGTAAAATTTAAAAAGAAATACTAATATGTTCACCGTTTTCTCACAGTTGGCAACCCTAAAATAAGAAATCGAATTTCTTGCAGCTTGACAACCCTGTTGTCTACCCTACCTCCAATTAACGGGTTATCCATTATTTACGCCAGACCCTGCATGTATATTGTAATAATCGAATATATACGATCTTCGACGTCGAAGTTCGAATTCGAGTATTTTTTTTATGAAAATTACGCCCGTTTTGAAAATAAAATTGCGACGGACCCCGTTATTAAAAAAGTCTGAGTATATTTTTAATTATGCTTTATTTATTTCCTTTCAGAAGCTATCCTTTCATATTCAATATTTCTATTAAATAATTTTGATGTTTTCACATCTGACAGACGGCCCGCGACGGCTCGCAATTTTTTTATTATACAGAATCTCATTCAAATAAATATAGTCGTTAAATTTTTATGCTGAAATAGTGGAACAGGTATTATTCAGCTTTTCAGATTAAAAAATAAAATTGCGAGGAATATTATAATAAACATAATTGACTATATCCCTTATACTCTCGAGTCCGGGGCGCGCGGCCTGGCAACCAGATGTTTATGAAAGTGTTACTTAAACCCCCTCCTCATCCTATCCTTATCATCCTTTCATTCCACCTCCTAACCATTTCCTTGGATTTAGCGAGACGCGAGTGATGTTCTGGTGTCGCTAGCATTTATATACAACGATAACCGGGAAATACGAAACTTGCAAATATCTTAAAAACATCTAGTTTGCAGCATGTAGTTCCGCGATTGAAGTCATTTCAGACAGTCATTTCAGAACCTAAATATGTACATGGTAGAAAAAAAATGCTGAAAACGAACTGACGAAATCGTTGGCAGGTGGTGTGCATGAACCCTACCGAGGTTCGGTGGTAAAAAGGTGATGTTGGTATCATCTCCAACAACTCCTCTATGCGCTTCATTATAGAGTCGATAGAGCACACAGAGAGACTCGGAAGTCTCTCCGCTGCTCCAACGATTCCAGACCGTCCGTGAGACCGGGATCATAGGCAATTCAAATGGCACGTTTTTGCATGAAGTCAAGTGGATCGAGTAAGGGAAACCTGCCTAGTTGATATGAGGGAGGACTTGTGCTAAGTCGTTGCCTGGGTGTGAAGCAACGTTTGGATTTGTTCAGACGGCCGTTTTTTACTCGAGAATTTGGATTTGTCCTCCAAATGATTCCTGAATTGAACTATACTAGATATATCGATATCAAGGATCCCAAAGCTTTCGGAGGCCGGGAGAGTTACCCCGTGGAACTGGGGCACCACTACAAATGCGTTCTTCTTTGCAGGGAACGCGCAAGCCTATGTCTATTTGTAGGGTTGAATTGAACCAAGTTATTTTCGCCTCATCCCGAGGCCTGCTGTAGAAAGCGCTCACCTTCAGATACAAGTTGGGTTTGTCTCTCCTACAGCAAGCTCTGGGAGATTTTCGAATCATCATGTTCAATCCCAAGATTTCAAAAGTTGCTCAATTTTGTAGTTATTACTATCATTACGAAAACAGGCAAATTTTATGTGTTAAAGTTACAATGTCATTATATCTTCCTTCTCTCTCGTGTAACAAAATGTGCCTAAAAATTACAAGTGTAAATTTTCATTGTCAAATATCATCGACTTGTCAATTGCCGAAGTGCCACTTAATAAGTCCCACTTGACAAAATAGCTGTATATTTGTACGTTCACATGTGCAGATGCTCGGCGCGCGTGATCGCGGCGCTGGAGCGCTTGTCGCGAGCGCCCCTGGCGCTGGGCGCAGCGCTGTTAGCACTGCTGGCGCTGTCGCTGCCGCTGACACTAGCGCTGTGGCTGCACGCGCACCCCCGCGCCGCGCACAAGGCCTAGGGCGCCGCGCACAAGGCCTAGGGCGCCGCGCACAAGGCCTAGGGCGCCGCGCACAAGGCCTAGGGCGCCGCGCACAAGGCCTAGGGCGCCGCGCACAAGGCCTAGGGCGCCGCGCACAAGGCCTAGGGCGCTGCTGTCTCCCCGAACTCGTTCAACACTTTACTTTTTGATAGATATTTACCTACGTCATGATTATACAGCGTGTTAACTTAGACGAGGGACATATTTATATGCACGGTAATTTATGCTATTAATTACATGTATAATAATATAAACAAACAAAAAATACTTATAAATAACCAATAAAAAAATTGTGTCAATCTCGCGCCGTGTAGACACTCGTGCGTGCGTGTAGAATCTACCTAACTTAACTCATTAGCAAATTGAATGACCTTGTATGTTGCGTTTTATGTTCATACTTCAATACCGACTTAGGAAGGAGTCCTCACCTTAACTTTGTGACATCTTTTACAAAAGTAGTCACTCTTATTTACAACCATCATTTTGATGGATTTTCATCGATTCCCTTGATTGATGATTTTTTTACTATTTGGAATGAGGATCAATATGTGAATGTCCTCCCGTAATAGGTCCCTTGTCTTACCTAACAAACTGTATATACACAAGTAAACCGAAGAAAGAAGTCGATAAATAACTCGTATATCGCTAGTGGGGAGTAGAGCGGTATTCTGTGTCTTATATATTTATACAATGTGCTATAGAGAGATAGTTCTTGTGTTGTTCTGTGTGTACTAACACCGTGCTAGTGCCACGAGACGTGTTCCATGTAAGGGCTGGTTCGCATTTGTTAAGTAACGAGTTAAGCTTCAAAATTGACATGTAAACTTGAAGTTGTATGAGTATTGACACATAGACGGATTTAAAAGTTTACTATGTAAAATAATTGTGACGTCAAAAAAGGGTTATAATTTCATCATTATAATTTTTATGAAAACAATTTTAAAGGGAAATTACCAAAAAATGCCTGAAATGGACAGTAACTATTAATAATTAATAGTCCTTAAATTATATTTATAAGATTTGGGGTGTTTCATACACATGTCCTTTGCCTTAATGACAGTTTTTTTATCCGTGTGGTGACGGATTAAGAATACAAGTGTCATCACCCCATTCTTTCCCACGGGTGTCGTATGAGGCGACTAAGGGAAGTAAGCAATTATCATCCATTGCATGACTGGTGGTAGGGCTGGGTACCAAGTGAAAGTACTCACTTGGTATCCGGCCCGAGCGGGCTGGTACCACCATCTCCCGTGTGACCGGCCATGAAGCACTGTAGCAGGAGATAGCCGTTTATATTTCATTTCATCTGTGAAATGAATTGGTGAACAGCGGCTTGACAATAATCTCGCTATAATCGAGTCCATGGGCGACGGTTACCATTTACCATCAGATGGAGCGTGACTCGTCTACCACTACATGCAACAAAAAAAAAAAGTTTGACATATTGCATTACTTATTTAGACTTATGATATTTAGCATGGGTGCGGCGTACACAATCCAATCTTGTATCCTCCTGCACAAGTAGTTTATGTATAGTTTTTCAAGTGTTTCAAATAGTGGTCAGTTGTATGTCAAAGTCTGATACATGTGGGAGGGTTAAACTAACTCCCTACCCTTAGCGAGTTACTCAATACTAATTTCACCAATTTGGTTAGTCACTCGTTTCTTCACTAATGCAATGTAAACCAGCCGTTAGTTAAGAGTCAAGTCGTATGTGTATAGCACTCCACTAATAGTTTATTAGGCAAGTAACTCGCCAGTGTACTGGTGCGATGTGAACCAACCATTAGGCAATAGCCAGGCAGTACCTGTCGCACTACACTAACACTACTTGAGACTGATTTACATTTCTGTTCGTTAGTTGTTAAGTTGTAACCGAGTACAAAATATATAGAATTATTTGTTATATTCCACAAGTCTGGGTTAATTTTTAGACTGATTTTTTTTAGATTTAAGTGTAGCGTCGGCTGAACTTCCCACCGGTCTGAGCCCTGTGCTCGGCCTAACTCTGTGTATTACTAAGTACAAATGTTGTCTCTCTAGCTCTAGTCGTTTGATTATATTATTTATGATTCTAATATAACACCTTTTTAAGACAAACCGTTGTTCCATTAAATCTTAAAAAGTTAATTAATTTTATTTTTTACTTGTACATGGTTTTTTGAGCTAACTTAATATTTAATCCTATATTTACGAATTCGTGGTTACAAGTCCATTTGCAGTAACGGAAATATCAGTGTCACCTTGTAGTTTAATTAATTTTAAGATAGTTGTCGTTATTTTCAGTAATGTTAAATTTCGTGCAATAACGGTTTGTTTTTAGGTGCAAAATGTTTTATTTTAATAAATATTATATAAATGTTTATACCACCGAAGTACAAACATCAATGCAGTTATAACAAATACTCGCCTTATATTTAGTTATGTTATTCGCTCAGCTGCCTCAAAATACCTAAGTGCATTTAATACATATATAGATTATTAACAAAAATATTTGGGTCTTTTGGAGAAAATCCAAATATTTTCTGTGATTATCAGTAGGCCGTAACTTTCTATTCGTTAGTCGTACACATAGTAAGAAAGAAAATTGTAGCTTTAAACGTCTAACTACTAGACGTGGATCTTGGTTTTTTGTTTTAGAAATATTAGACACTGGGATCTTCTATTTCTTTTTTTATATCCTCTATACCAGTGTTTTTCAAACTGTGGGTCGCGAAGCCTTACTCAGGGGGTCGCCAGCAAAAAGAAAAAGAGTCAAGGTCGCTAAAATACAAACCCAATTTCAGTGAGAAGGGTGGAGGGAGTGAGGAGTAATCAAAAAAAGCCGTTAGTAATGAATATTATCATACCAAGACAAAGAAAATCATAAACGCAGTCTTTTAAAATACTAACTTTTCGCCAGCCTATGACCTAAAGGGGTCGCCAGAATTTTTAAGCTTGTAAAGGGGTCGCGTATTCTAAAAATATGAAAAACACTGCTCTATGCAGCCTGTATTTCTGACAAGTCCTACTGAAAATCGCCACAAATTGTATTTTTGAAATTTGGATTGCTTAGTTTTGTTGTTGTTTACATTACAAAGCTAATCAAGCAATCCAACTGCGGTATGTATTATACTAGTTGTATCCCGCAGTTTCACCCGCATTTAAAAGAAATTGATTAAGTGGCTTCCGGTCAATTAAAATCCACCATCGCGCGCCATCTATATTATGCATGTCCCAGCCCAGTTTTGGTTTTGTGATATTAGATGGCGTTTATTTTATTAACTAATATTTTTATTTTTCTCAGTATAGTTTTAGTGTTGTTAAAAACTTTCCTTTAAAACTGTTCTATGATATGATGCAGGAAGAATTATTCATATTTGATTGGTAGTTGCAGAGATTAGTGTTTTTAAATAAACACTCTGCAGCTTTATTATAGTAAGTATAGCTACAAAATGTAGTGGAGCCACCTGCAGCCAGTTTAAAGTGTTCAGATCGCCTTTATAAGTATTTATAATTAGTATAGTTACATTTAGCCGGCTGCTACTTCGTGTGTGTTATATTTAATAATTATTTTATATATTAATGTAAGCGCGCCGCGACCTGTCCATCCTCTCTGCGTACTCTCCGCTGGAGTCTTCCGTAGTACAGTTGGTACTGTGTGAACATTACAAAGACTGATGTTTGTGTGATTGTATTACAGGTGCGTTTGTAATGTAACGTGTGTATGTAATATTACATTCATCCGAACTACAAATATAAGCTTACTTTGTTATTTTAATTCAGAATGACAATTTAATTTTGTCTAATATTGATATTAAAAGTAAGTCTAATAAAATCGGTGACATCTATTAATAAAATCTATTAACTATACCAATTGTGGGATCAAAAAGCTTTTAATAACATAAACTAATAATATTAGAACCGATCTTGATTTTTCATTGTGACATTTTACACACAATTTCTAAATCAATCCCGAAAATGTAATTCAGATTTAAAAATAACCTAACAATGCTTTAAAAAAAACATAAGATTGATTAAGTATATTGACTTTAGTTAGGTAAACATGGCAGGCGCATCGGATAGAATAGTCCCTTCGAATACTTTTTTCTTCATTATGACATGCAGCTAGTCCGTGTTAAACATAAATATTCAATTCATATTTTTAAAAATACTAATAATTATCATAAATGTCTGATGCTATTACCGTACACGGCGAAAAATGACAATGTCCTTTGGGGTAAATAATAATTATAAATAAGGAATTGACGATTTTATTTATTAAAAAAGTAGTTATTCATGTAGTTATTGTTGTGTGAAATGTTACGCATTTGAAGGGCACCACCACAAGCAAATAATTCTAGTAGTGGGTAACGCCTACGACTTTCGTGACGCCTACCGCCATATAGCGGATGTGTTTGCATACATTGTTCCAAATTTTGTATTCTTGATTTACAATGTCTATTTTTATATTCAACTGTAACAGAAATATGTTCGCTAGAACATAGCTACAAATATTGTGCTACAGTAGATACCGTGACGTGTCCCCCCCGAGTCCGGACGGTCGCGGTGCGCGCGTGCCATACTCTCACCGAGCGCAGACTCGGTCTGTATGTAAGTGTCAGTGTCTGTTCAACACTAATAAATGTCGTATTGCGTACTTCGTGTTTTATTACTTTATTATCAAGACCCGATACTCCTGATATTGCATAGCTTCTCATGTGGTTCACTTCTACAGGCACGTATTGGCGAATTTTAGATGGGGGAAATCATAATTATCAGTTCATGTCACCAACATGCTGTGTGCGTGATACCCTAAACACCCGCTATTCAAAAATATGGACAACGCCATCTGTCGAATCAGGTGGTACTAAACGCTGTCCGTCGAATTTATAAGTTACAAAATGTACACATCCAGTAGGTACATCTGACTGCACAGATGGCGGAGTGCTTTGGATACCGGCCTCCTGCCTGAGTGTTATGGGTTCGACTCCCCCATAGACTACTCTGTGTGATCGCCAAATTGTTGTTCTGAGTCTGGCTGTATTTTGGTTCCGTGAAACTATGTTTATAAAGTCGCCCGCGTAACTAGGATCAATCTTTAGAGCAGGAAGCAGTCTTTTTAAAAAAATATGAGATCTATATATTTGGATACTTACATAAGTATAAAAACCATTATGAATTAGGAATGTTTTTTTTTCTTTTAAGTTTTCACTTATGTCAGCAGTTCTCGTGACTGCCTATATTTTTATTCTAAAAAGGAGAGAGAGGCTTTTTTATGATTGTGTAATCACCTAGGATATCAAAAAATAGTACTCGTATGGTGTAACTGTAAAGTATAAAAACATAACTGCTGCTTCTTAAAAATTATTTACGTAGGTATAGGTACATATAATAATTACAGGACAAAATCGTACGTACACTTCAGTAATTATACACACCTTTGCGATGCTAATCTCGTAGGAGTTAAAGGCCCCAGGTGCTTTCCCAGGAAGCTCAGTGGAAAACAGAGTCTGTGCATAGTTGACTAGTATAGATAGTCCCTTCCATTAAAGGTTGTCGTAAGAGTTGACGACCAAATCCTCGAGAGTAAACTTATTTTAAAAACTTTTGCTAAGGTAGACCTCCCTTCCATTGACGAGGAACTACTTGTACATAAATGGGATGTCTAGGGTGATGAGGAAGCACCTCGGCGTGTTGCAGTCTGTAGGTAGAGTCTATTTTATATTTTTTGTTTCTTAGTTGCCCGATCATGCGTTGCCGACTCAGTTTTAGGAAAAAATATGTTAAACTTTTACTTGTCCCGTCCAACAGATAGCACTGTAATAAAATTATATAGGTATTTATCTAAGGTATTTTCCGAGTTCAATTCTGTTTTCATATACCTAAAAATTATCTGTAGTTACCAATTAGGTTCCTACTATTATGTAGGCTGTGGCTCGCTTGTTACCGCTTGCAACAGTTGTTATTTATAACACAAAGACGATTGTTACTGTTGATAAGTTTATGAACCAATTTCTTTGTAGAATACTTTAGCTTAGGTACTTCTGCAGTAAATATGAACTGACAACGACTCTCTTGTCACTGTGATTATGATACGCCAGTAAAATATGTTAGTGTCCTGTTAGTAGGTAACATAGCGGTTCCATAAGCGATGTGTTGTTTAATTAATTACAGGTATAAAAGAGATTCATTGATTAAATACGTAGGTACTTTATACCTAATAATAATTAGGCAATCTAGTAATAAAACGGAATAGATACATCCTTCGGAAGGCACGTGAAGCAGTGGGTCCCGTCTGCTAAATTTCATATACCTACCGATGGGAAATGAAATGGTGCGCAGCGGCTTGACAATACTCTCGGTATAGTTGAGTCCACGAGCGACGGTTATTATTTACCATCAGGTGGGCCGTGGCTCGTCTGCCATCATACGCAATAAAAAAAGGAAGGAAAATTCCTCTCATTAAAGGAGGGGGCTTAGCCTCCCACATTCTCACTCACCACGCATAACACAACAGTAGGAGCACCTAACCTATCGAGCTGGCTTATTCATGCTGGGACAAGCTTTAGCAAAAGTTCGCTATTCCCTGTAATACATCCCTCGCCCGCAGCCAAAAGTTGATTTTTATTTTATGTTACGTCTGTTTCTCGTCATTGTACCGGGATATGTATACCTACCACTTTTTTAAGAAAGTAAGTATAGTCATGGAGCTATCAAACGAAGCAGTTTCATAAAATCAGTAGTTTTGTGTGATTCCCAAACAGACAAGAATTCGAAAAAAAACATCTTGTATTCGTCTGTGAATAAATTCATTTTTTCTCAAATATCTTTAATGTACAGACATTGCTTTGTTACAGCATTATAATAGTATAGATAGATACGTCACCATCTATTATAGTACTTACCTATTTAAAATCTAGTATACAACAATATCCATCCCACAGCAACCCTCCATTTTTGTGCGTGTGTGCTCTTCTACACTCTGTCATATTTGTAGTAATATTAGTAAGTAAAGGTTTATTCACAGATTAACAATGTAAATGCATGCTTGAGAGATTTTCCTAAAAGCTGTAAAGTCTGCCAACCTGTCCCTACTTACTAAGCCAGGTTTGTGTACTATGGCCTGAGTCATAGTAGTATGGCCATTATGAGAAAAGACACGTGACCAACAGTGGAATAGTTGTGGGTCAGTAAATGTAATAGGTACATACTGAAGGATGAAGGGGACTAGCAGCGACATGCTTCAACTCTACAAATAATACAATTGGGTCACAATCAATAAGAGTTCGTTAAAGACGAACTTGTCCATTACACGACATGAACATCGCCGGTGACTCACTACGTTGCTCAACTGTGAGCCGCTCACAACACAAGTATGTCCCAAAGTCCCAACGGAACTGATAAGATATTCGCGTTCCTGATTTATTTAAATAATTTGTTATATTTCCTAGAGACAAAGATTATAAGATCAATAGTGGTATTTTAATTCCATCCATCCATCCATCAGCCTTTCGACGTCCACTGCTGGACATAGGTCTCCCTAAAGGAGGATAGTGCCGTAATCGCCACGCTTGGCAAGCGGGTTGGCGATCGCAGTGGATGTTGTTAATACTCGAGGGAGTGCTGCTGCCCACTCCCCCGGTATTTTCTCAGTCGGCTCTTACGACTCCCATGTGTGGAGAGGGGTGGGACAATTCTAAAGCCGAACCCACACGACAATATATACACGACAATGTATTTTAATTGTTAATTGTTAATAGTCACGGTGCACCAGCTCGGTAAATAAAACTTACCATCGTATACGCATATAACCGCTGCTCATAGATTTAGCAATACCAGCAGCATTGCCAAGTTGCTGTCCACAATGAACACCCAACACTGCTTCACATGTCGGAAGTACCTACCCACTATCTACGGTAGATTTGTGGTTTTCCAACCACTTAGGTTTGGAGCGCATTTCAAAAATCGTCCCAGTACCCATCTATTTTTGCATTAATTTATTGTAATCAGCTAATACGTGTAGCGTAACAATAATACGTGTTAGCAAGCCATGATAGTAACTATATATGTAGATAACTAGGGGTAGAAATGGTAAAACCAAGGACTGGTAAGACTGGTATTGATCTCAATTGGCTGTCTGAGGTCCAAGTCAAGACCCCATAGCACATATCTTGACATATCGGTCTTTTTCTTTTCAACTCCTGACAGTCCCACAATTGGGCACGGGCCTCATCGTAAAGGGATTTAGGCCGTAATCAACCATTTTGACCTTGTTGGCAAACGTCACCAACCGTCTATAAAATGTCAGGCGTACAGGTTAGCTCACTATGTTTTTCTTCATCGAGTAGTGCGTAATTTGTAAACACCAATACACACTCATAATACACAGACAGTAAATAGGTTGGCAGCAGACTCGTGAGCAGGTTCAGTGCCGCGGCAGTTTTTATACACGTTTTTACTGCGCTTCGTCTAAGTGCGGATTACTTGTAAATTGTTTGTTCTAACGAGAAACTTGCCTTGTAATTGATGTAATTATATTGATCGTGTTGGTCTCAATGTGTCCACTTTACGTAGAACTTCGGCAAAATATACATAATTTATAATTACTTACTCGTTGTTCTGTCTTTGTTTAAGGAAGAATGTGGTGTGTCACTTCATTCGCTACACAGATGACATAATCATTTATGTATCGACCACCCCTGCTGAGTGTTAATAGGATAAGAAATGAGCTAATGTTGTGCACTTCACTGCGGGAAAAAAACACTGAAATCGCGCAGTACCGTCCTACCTCACTAGTTTGGTATCTACGATAGGTCAATGTCCTTCTCAACAATATAATGCAAGATTCTCCTAGCCACATTTTTTGTTACAATGAAGTTTAGACGACGACATATTATAGTTTAGTGTGCGCCCGTTCTGCCGTGTGGGGCCGGCACCAAGAATGGCTCCACCCCGTCTCTTCCTATGGGAGTCGTAGAAGCCGACTGAGGAATTGCCGGGGGACCGGGCAGCAGCGTTCCCCTGTGTACTGAAAACATCCACTGCGATCGCCAACCCGCCTGCCAAGTGTGGCGATTATGGTAATACCCCCATCTTGGGGAGGCCTGTGTCCGGCAGTGGACGATGAAGGGCTGATGGATGGGTGGATGGTGCGCCCAAAATTGGGTATAAGAACTCTCTGTTTACTCCGTCACTCTCATAATCCAAGGGAAGTGCAAGCGAGAGCAAGACGTCAAACAGATAACTTTACGCTGAGTGCGTGTCCAAACACCGGGAGTACAACCAATGCTGCTCAGCTGCTACTGGGAATTACTTATTAGCTACTCTTACTTACTTAATATCTCTCGCTTCCTCGACATTCATAATTCTCTACATTCTCGCTGGTTTCGGAGACTCCTGACTCCACCTTCCGTCAATACATGACCGATTTGGTCTAGGTAGGTGAGTCTATGTCTCCCCCTGTACCTACATCCTTCCACTTTCGCATTGCTTAAAAGAAGGACCGTATAGAAACTGGGACAATATTGCAAAAAGTTTTTTTTTCTTAGTATTCAAGTACTTGACAGTAATGTGGATTGTAAATGATGTAAATAATTATAAAAGTTAACATCGTGTGAGCAGAAATCAACGTCGCGAGCGAGTTGTCTTTGACCATCACGTCGTCGTACAGCGCATCTAGCTGTACCTACCTAGCAGTCTCTAGTTCACATTATCCATCCTTACTATTCCTTACTAATATTGTAAAAACGTTGCGTGTGTTTGTCAAACTTTCACGCCATTACTTTCTAAACATTATTTTTAAAATATTAAATCAATTAGGTATATTCAACCGCTGGCGAAACCTAGTCCTGCCTGTTTATTTTTGCATTGATAGTAAATTGTTTGAAGCCTAAAACTGTTTTTGTAATAAGAAACTTGTTTTGTCCAAGGTTTTAAGATGATATAAATCTTGTTTGAGCGTTAGATTGTGTTTTGTTTGTTTTGTAACAAGGCCGTAGGGATAAGCCAAACGACAAAAATACTATTTTTTTTATTGCATGTAGTGGCAGACGAGCCGCGGCCCATCTGATGGTAAATGGTAACCGTTACTCATGGACTCAACTATACTGAGAGTATTGTCAAGCCGCTGCTCATCATTTAATTTCACCGATATGAAATGAAACAATAAACGGCTATCTCCTGCTACAGCCAACACGCAACGATGTGCTTCATGGCCGGTCACACGGGAGATGGTGGTACCAACCTGCTCGGGCTCGATACCAAGTGAGTACTCCCACTTGGTACACAGCCCTACCACCAGTCATGCAATAGATGATAATTGCGTACTTTCCTTAGTCGCCTCATACGACACCCTTGGGAAAGAATGGGGTGGTGACACTTGTATTCTTAGTCCGTCACCACACGGACAACTTTTATTAAATGCTTTCTTATTTAACAAATTGCACCCATGCGAAACTAGAGCGGGCTTTGAATTTTATTATAAACTACTACTTATAAAGCCTAGTGTATTTCTTATAACTTTAAGAATGTTTTGCTGTAAGCGTGAAAGCATTACTAATTCTATGGAGACATATCAATTGCTTTTCTTTTTGCGAGACTAAGTCGCTAAACTCAAAAATGGCTTGACCGAGTTGAATAATATATTGTTTTTTTTGTATTGTTCGTTCTAATGTGTACCTACATATGATAGTTTAAAAGATAAAAAAAAACCTAAACTGGTAATTTTGTATATGAATGGGACTGACAACAGACGACAAAGTGACACAGAGACCTAAGTACTGTCATTCTTTCTAATTCATTTGAATTGTCTAAATTCAAACCTTAGACGATGCACATTGATTAGGATTGATATTGATAATCGCTGATAAATTAACACAAAGTGTGAAATCATATGATAAAATAAATTGTGGGTGAACGAAGTTCTCTGGATTAGATGACCTACAATTTCTACAATAGAAAAAGGAAAATATTTATTGAAACACACAAAACATTGTGTTTCTTTAAGTAAGTATAAAATTATACACATAATGTTCGTTACAAAACGACCCATCTCAGCTTAATGCGGGTTATAAAACCAGCGCTGATAAGATTGTCTTTGTTCCGAGTGTTAACACGAACAATGTTGTTAGGTATATTTATCAAAGAAATTGATAATATTCTTAATTAATACTAGATGAATGCGACGCGACCACAGACTGAAAAATTTTAATATCTAGGGTAGGTTCTTACCCACCACTGTAGGAATGTAATATAGTTCCGGTGGTTTCCCGCCTTAACAAAAAAAAGGGTGGGTAGGTAGGTACCTATATGTATTAAAATAACTTTTTCATAGTTTGGCTGAATATTCTTCACGTTATAATTAAGTTTTTTCACATTATGAATTCAGTAGGTATTTAAAATATTAAACATAGTATCACGCCTGTATTTCCCGAAACGGGGAAGGCAGAGGTGTATTACACACCCACGACTCGCCAGCTATGTTTAAATCCCACGCAATAGGGGGCGAACCTATTGACGTCTACCGGGCACATTTCCAAACTTTGGGCTGCTACTGAGAATTTTTCTTTTTAGGAAAAAGCTCAATAACATTGCCCGACTCGGGGATCGAACCCGAGACCTCATGATTAGCAGTCGCATACACTACCGCTACACCACCGAGGCAGTATTAATTTAATATTAATTTCCTTGAATGTCTGCAATCTGCATCAGATTCTCAGGTCGATTCTGGAGACCTAAGATTTTATACACAAATATAACATCTTGATCTTGCTAACTCAAAACAATTTGACACGACAATAGCTCAAGTTCATAGTGAAATGAGAGGGAAGCGGTTGATAGATAGAAGGCGGTGACCGCCCACTCGTGACCGACTCGTAATTGTCGTACATTGTTAAATGTTCGTAATTGTCGATCGTCGTTCTTAGCTCTGCGTTGGTAAAGTTGGCTGAATGGTCCTCAACTATCAATTTGACAGTGCGTGCCGCATACGATCGTTTATTGAGGGCAATCAAACGGATCAAATAGTTCACATCTGTCGATATTGTGTCAGCGCGGTGCAGCGGCTCACTACCCACTGACCTGCCATTGTGCGCTTGATGCCCGACGGACACAAATATCTGTGGATATCACAAACGTTTGTGTTTGGCTCTATAGCTATTGTACTGTATACTATACTAATATATTGTAATTTGTACTTTAAGAGTAGCTGAGCATGTCAAGTGCTAAAATATTGATCAAATGTTTAAAAAATCACGCCATCAAATAGTATGAATTTTAATTGCAAAATTAAACTTACCTACTATATTTAGATATTTTTATATATATTTTTAGCATTTGACATGCTTAGCACTATACATTAAACACAAAGTGAAAAATGTGAAATCGAAAATAACAATCAGGAGCACTCACTTCACTTTGTGTTTAATGTATAGTGCTAAGCATGTCAAATGCTAAAAATATATATAAAAATATCTAAATATTTAAAGGGTTTGCGTCATTATTAGGTAAAATCTTAATTGTAAAATTAAGTTTACCTGGTCGATATAATGTATGAAAATACTTCTGACAGATGGCGCAGGCGTCACCCAAAGACGTTAAGTATGATGTGTTATCGAAATTAGCAGTTAGGAGCAATTGTCAGGATTGCTGAATTGGTAAAGCATCTGGACGGTATCCAGAAGATGCAGGTTCAAATCCTGCTCCTGATTGTTATTTTCGATTTCACATTTTTCACTTTGTGTTTAACTTACCTACTATATTGGATTAATGCATGTAAATGCATTTCGATAGATGGCGTTGGTCGTTAAGACAAATGTGATGGGGAGATTGGGTAATTCTAAAAACTGGTACGGTATCTCGGTGGATTGGAGCACTTCCCCGGATAGGAAGGGACGCAGGTTCGGTTCCCGCTCGTACTAAAATACTCTTTTTCCTTATTCACAAATTGTAATTTGTACTTTATGTGTTTTATTGTTTAAATTACTAGATTGGCCGGCCACTGTATGGTAAGCGGCAACCGGCAACACCAGGAGCACAGCCATCAGCTGATCTACCAAAATGCTCAAGAGGAGTGGAAATTGGGCCAACTATCTTCCTCAACTAGCAGACTACATTGAGAAGCTTCACCACAACTAAAGACATGGGTGGTGCCACTTGATGGGTCATATAGGAACCATACATTTTTCTGGGAGGAAAAGTTGCCTACGTGTTTTCCGGACTCCAGACTATATTTATGCAAAATTTCATGCTGATTGATACAGTAGCAACAGCGTAAAAACTTAATAAACAAACAAACTTACTATCGCATTTGTAATATTATAACAACACAGCCAAAACTTACACCAACTACAAGACCTTACCACCAGGGAACCGATCTACTCAGGGTCAGATTCCCATACATAGTTTATGTGATTTACAAACAGTTTTACTGATTCTGGGTATATTACTGCCGTGTGGGGCCGGCTTTAGAATTGTCGCACCCCTCTCTAACCATGGGAGTCATAAGAGCTGACTGCGGGAATACCGGGGGAGTGGGCAGCAGCACTCCCTCGAGTATTAACAACATCCACTGCGATCGCCAACCCGCCTGCCAAGCGTGGCGATTACGGCACTATCCCCCATATGAACGAAACACATGTTGTGGCGTTCTCTAAGTCCGTTTGCAAAGTCAAAGTGACAGTAAACCAGACTGCCCCAGTGCGGGATATTCACTTTTACAAAATGCTGACTCGTCCCACTAGTGTGCCCATTACAAGTACATACTCCGCTCACGTAATTGTGATAAGTCCCAAGCGTTTAATAAGTCCGTCAAATATTGAACAAGTCGCTAGAACAGCTGGCGCAATGATTTACCGAGCTCGCCCCACATTTTGGGCGCTCGCCGTAACTGGGTCAAGTCGCTTTAATTCTGTGTTCATCTCTATGTGTAACGATTTAAATAGAAGCCTTGTTCGTATAGACACAGGTCTCGGACATATCGACTACATCGTATAGCAGCTGAGCTCACCTCAGCTGCTATGTGTTTAATATTTGTTCGATATAAGTATAGACAGGCTGCTTGTCCCAGCACGAATGGGCCGACTCACTCGGGGAAGAACAACTCACTCACAGAGAAACAACGGTAAGTACCTACTCCAACTGGTTTATTTCGTATGGTGAGTGAGAGTAAAAGCCCCTATTTATACTCTCCACCTGCTACCCCTTTAGAGATGGCGACGCGTGAGTGATGCCTCTAGTGTTGCTAGCGCCTATAGGCTACCGTAACCACTTACCATCAGGTGGGCGGTATGCGTATTTGCCACCCACATAGCATAAAAAAAAATATATAGTCCAAGACTGCACCAAACGTTGACAAGATCGCTCAGCACGCCGGCGCCGGCGCCCTCACGATGTTGTCCTTCACTGGTGATCCGGTGATCATTTGTAACTGGTAATTGACGTGAGAAGCAGTGATAGCCTCGCGGTAAAACCAACGACTGCAAAGGTAGTGCTATTGAGTTCGATACAGAGTCCAAGGTTCAGAGCTCATACGGCACACACCTCTGCTTTTCGAGATTTTTGAAATAATGTATGTATTTGTTTACAATATATCACTGCTTGGTGAAGGAAAACAGCGTGAGGAAGCCTGTATACCTGAGAGATTTTCTCGACGGTTTGTGAAGTGTGCCATCCCGCATTAGGCCAGCGTGGTGATCTATGACCTAATCCCTCTCACACAGAGAGGAGCCCCATGTCATTTAGTAGGACAGAAAAAATGTTGTTAATGTTATTATGTATAGGTAAGTATTGTTTTTGTCTAACATTTCGATAAAATTAAAAAGAAAAGTAATGGATTCCTGCTTGCTACTCAGCTTATCATGCGGCTGTCAGCTTAACTTGGATTTTTAATAATACAACAAAGTCAAAGGGCAATAGAAAGAAGTATCCTAAATATAAAATTAGTCCATCCATCCATCCATCAGCCTTTCGACGTCCACTGCTGGACATAGGCCTCCCCATGACAGCGCCACAACATGTGTTTCGCTCATATGGAAGATAGTACGCTTGGCAGGCGGGTTGGCGATCGCTGTGCATGTTGTTAATACTCGAGGGAGTGCTGCTCTCCACTCCCCCGATATTCCCTCAGTCGGCACCTACAACTCCCATGGGTGGAGATCATTGGGACAATTCTAAAGCCGGCTCCACATGACTTCAAATTAGTAGACAGGCAAAAAAACGAGGTCACATAACGCGCCTACCAAGTACAAGGTAATAGTAGAAAGAGTGGGGAAATAGGCTATCTCCGGACCATTCCGCGATATAATTACCTGCCATACTTGCCTAACTTAGGGTTGTCACTTTTAGCTAAATTTTAATTCAGTGCCTAGAAATTAGCAAGGGCCGGGAAGTTGTATTTTTTACTTGTAATCGTTTAGGTAAAACCGACCTCACTAACCCTGAACCCAGACGACACAACACGGATTATTTTAACTAACGATTATTACTTAGTCACTATACCTACAATACTGAGAAATCGACATGACATGACATTTAGACAGGCAAACACACAGCAATAAGTTCTCCTGCGATTATCACACATTTTTCATTTATTTAGCGGTGCCGAAAAGCCGTGACGCGCGAACCTTGTGCGGCGAGCCCTGACCGGCGTACTGAGAAACGGGTCGAGATTTTGTTAGAGTGTGCGTACGATACTATGGCACACACATACAAGCCGCGCGCGGTGCAGTTGTATGAAGATAACCTACTTCCCACTCTTTCTACTATGACAAGGTGAGCAAAAAGGGTCACAATATGGCCAGGCCCAGCGGGCAAAAGAAATAGAGGACGCCCCCACGGGCGATGGGCCGACGAAATAAAGAGAACAGCAGGTCATAACTGGGTTAACACGGCTAGCAACCGTAAAACATGGATGACAATGGAGGAGGCCTATACCCTGAAAAAGGGGCTTAGACATTTTGTTTTCACACCTGAATGAATAAATAAAACATTTCTTTTTTAAGTTTTTTTTTGTAGAAAATATTTGTTAGGGAAATAAAGGCTTTATTATTATTATTATTGTTTTTGTTATTATTTAAGCATATTTAAGTATTGTTTTGTTTTTTTTTGGACTTGGCACTGGCTTCAAACACATCAGTAGGTGTCTAGCACGGAAATCATATGTAAATAACAATTAAGTACTTTTTGATTTTTAGTTTCAGGGAAATCAATGTTCAGGGTGTAATTTGTAGGCGGTTTTCATTATTTAGAAATAATTGATTTTATTTGCTTTTAGTGTTTTTTTTATAAAATAACCACGAGAGGAGCTGTGTCAACACTGCCCATATGAAACAGTTTAAATGAAACGAGGGAAGAGAGATTTTGTTCACGTCCATTTTTCCACCGAACTCCTAAATGTCAATGAAGTTTACCTTCTATTATTAGGTCAACCTAATAGCCTGAAAGAATACAACTGTCGGTCCACATGTAAGTATAATTTTGAAAGATTTTTTTTTCAACTCTTAAACGTTGAGGTCTACCTTGCACCATTAGCTCATCCATATGATGATTATCAGACGCAAATATTTGATACAGCATTAAAAAATAGCAGCCTTTGCCCTCGGCTCCGCCGCAGCCAAAAGCTAGTTTTTAGGTAATATCTCAGGTTCGCGACATACATAGTAGCGGTATAAAATGTATACCAGTTGTTAAGTCTAATCAAGAACTATGAAACAAAAAAATTTGCATCAAAATCCATTCAGTAGTTTTTGCGTGATGCGTGAACAAACAGATAAACAGGCAAACAGACAAAAAATCTAAAAATAATCGTTTTATGTTTGGACACGCCTATAAATTCAGTATTTTTTCCTCAAATATCTTAAATGTACATACACAGCTCTGTTACAGCTTTATAATAGTATAGATATGAAAAACGTGCCTATAAAATTTGAGGCCTTTGATTTCCCTGGAATCGCATCATCAGATCCTGGCTTGGTGACAATGAGACCAAATTGGAAGTACGTATACCGGACCGAACAAAAAATGTTTGTTTGAAATCTGTCAGCAGTTGCCGTGGAAATCGGTGAACATACTTGTATCAAAAAATATACTTATATACAGTGGACCATAGAACCTCCTCCTTTTTTGAAGTCGGTTAATAATTTATTTTTTTATATAAATCAAGTTTGAATACTATGTGCCACAACTAACTTCCAGTCGCGAAAAAATAAGCAATGCACAACCTGGAGACCTCGATACGGCGGATGGCACCGAGCCCTGTGCTGGTGCTGGGGGACTTCAACGCCAAATCAACAACTACTATTAACTATTAAAGTACAAATTATAATTTGTGAATAAGGAAAAAGAGTATTTTAGTACGAGCGGGAAACGAACCTGCGTCCCTTCCTTTCCGGGGAAGTGCTCTAATCCATTGAGCTATCGTACCATTTCTAGAAATACCGAATTTCCTTATCACATTTGTTTTCCCGCTCGTACTAAAATACTCTTTTTCCTTATTCACAAATTATAATTTGTACTTTAAGAGTAGCTGAGCATGTCAAGTGCTAAAATATAGATCAAAATACTATTAACTATGATAGAAAATGTGGGTGTACCCTGACGTACTGAATACATCTGCATAACCCTTTCGAGTGTACAGGCGTGATGTTACGTTGTGTGATTGCGTAAACAATGCATATTTATGCGATAGCAGCAATCGCGGTTGATTTGCTGTCACTTATTGAAGAGTTCCGTTGTCTGTCTCCAAAACTCATCATTAGATCTATATGAAAATTTAATGAGACCATAACGGAATAAACCCCTTTTGGACAAAAAAAGAATTTTTCAAATCCGTCTATATGTATATGACTGAGTTATGCCCGAGCATATTATAAAAAAAAAACTAGACGTCGCGGGACGCCTACCAGATGTGAAAGCATCGAAATTATTTTGTAGAAATAAAATGATCACTACTTGACAAAGTACTCCTTAAGACGAATCAAACTAGTATAAACTCGATGGGTTTGGGTCTTTTCATTACAGAGTTACTGTGGTCACCTTCTAGCTCCATCAGGGTCTAAGCCCTGGGTACTATTTAAAGACAAAATATTCGTCAAGACGAATCAAACGATTCCAAACTCGATGGGGTTGCGTCATTTAATTACACAGCTACTGTGGCCACCTTCCAGCTCCATCATCAGACCCTGGATATCATCTAGGTTTGGAGTACTAGTCAAAATATTTCAAATGAGCCCTAACTCGAAGGAGTTGCGCCATTTAATTACATCGCTACTGTGGCCACCTTCCAGCTCCATCATTAGACCTTGGATACCATCTAGAGACGAGTACTTTGACTCGTCAAGACGAATCATACGAGCCCTAACTCGATGGGGATGCGCAGTTTCATTATAGAGTTCCTATGTCCACCTTCGAGCTCCATCATCAGATCAGCTCCATGTCATCATAATATTGCATTGTCACCTGATATACATATGCTTGTAAAATTTTACCTCAATCGGAAACCGGGAAGTGTGTCAAATTAAATTGCAAGATTTGTACCGGACAAGTAAAATAAAAGCGTCGCCACGCTAACAGCCGATTTTACCCTCCCTCAGCATTAGATGTTTCACATCAAAAATATAAACATCCGAATTGATAGCCTCCTTATTTTCTTGAAGTCCAGTGTCTGAAGAATAAAACACTGGATGTTTAACTGGAAACTACAGCCAAATGTACCTATGTACTAAACTATGAGTTTTGTACAATAATACCAAATCTGATGTGTGGACAAGGACTCCGAGTGACTCATCTTAGCAAACATGCACACACACACACACACACACACACACACACACAAAGATTGCAAAGCGATAAGATTAGCGCTTCTATCTAACAACTGATATCTCAAGTTACTAAGTTGAGTAATTAGTCACGTCCAACTTTCGGGTGTCGTGTTATTATGTTAGTCTGTTGACAGCGCCTCATACTAAGTAGGTGAACATCGGTTGGGACGTATTTCGTAAAGAGCGCAAGTTTGAGTCGCAGACTTTACTGCTGCTCGCGGCCTCAACAATGCTAAGAATACTGCGAAGCCACTGCTCACCATTTGATTGCACGGACGGGAAATTAATGAATAAATGGACAGCTATCTCCAGCTACAACTAAATGGCCACGGTGGTACTGACCTGCTCGGGCCCGACAACAAGTGACTTGGCACACACAACCCACCTACCAGTAATGGAATAGGTGATCATTGCTTACTTTACTTAATACTAAAACTACTATTTACGTGGGTGGCAAACAAGCGGCTCACCTGATGGTAAGCAGTCACTGTAGCCTATAGACGCTACGCTAGCAACACCAGAGGCATCACTCGCGCGTCACCAACTTCAAGGGAAGGAATAAGAGGTTTAGCGGAAGGCTAATAGGGGCACGATGACGTCAGCACACGCACGTTAAATAATTAACAACATAGTCTCACGCCTGAATCCCCGAAGGGTTAGGTAAAGGGGTATTTAACACACCCACGATTCGCCAGCTATGGTTAGATCCCACGTAATAGGGGGCGAGCCTATTGCCGTTTACCGGGCACATTTCCGAACTCCGGGCTGATACTGAGATTTTTTCTTTATAGGCAAAAGCTAAATAATGTTGCCCCACCCGGGGATCGAACCCGAGACGTCATCGACAGTCGCTCACACTACCGCTGCACCATTGAGACAGTTATTTATTAAATAATTATGTTTTTATAAAATTCATTTCTGTCATACTCAGCGAGGCTTAACTCTGTCGTAAAAAGGTTATCTGATAGTCCAAGCACGTACAAAGAAGGTAAGCACACTTCGCAAGCCGTCAAGTGTAAGCGTATTCTTCAGACAGGCAGGTCCTGACGATGTACTTCAAGTGTAAGCGTATTCTTCAGACAGGCAGGTCCTGACGATGTACTTCAAGTGTAAGCGTATTCTTCAGACAGGCAGGTCCTGACGATGTACTTCAAGTGTAAGCGTATTCTTCAGACAGGCAGGTCCTGACGATGTACTTCAAGTGTAAGCGTATTCTTCAGACAGGCAGGTCCTGACGATGTACTTCAAGTGTAAGCGTATTCTTCAGACAGGCAGGTCCTGACGATGTACTTCAAGTGTAAGCGTATTCTTCAGACAGGCAGGTCCTGACGATGTACTTCAAGTGTAAGCGTATTCTTCAGACAGGCAGGTCCTGACGATGTACTTCAAGTGTAAGCGTATTCTTCAGACAGGCAGGTCCTGACGATGTACTTCAAGTGTAAGCGTATTCTTCAGACAGGCAGGTCCTGACGATGTACTTCAAGTGTAAGCGTATTCTTCAGACAGGCAGGTCCTGACGATGTACTTCAAGTGTAAGCGTATTCTTCAGACAGGCAGGTCCTGACGATGTACTTCAAGTGTAAGCGTATTCTTCAGACAGGCAGGTCCTGACGATGTACTTCAAGTGTAAGCGTATTCTTCAGACAGGCAGGTCCTGACGATGTACTTCAAGTGTAAGCGTATTCTTCAGACAGGCAGGTCCTGACGATGTACTTCAAGTGTAAGCGTATTCTTCAGACAGGCAGGTCCTGACGATGTACTTCAAGTGTAAGCGTATTCTTCAGACAGGCAGGTCCTGACGATGTACTTCAAGTGTAAGCGTATTCTTCAGACAGGCAGGTCCTGACGATGTACTTCAAGTGTAAGCGTATTCTTCAGACAGGCAGGTCCTGACGATGTACTTCAAGTGTAAGCGTATTCTTCAGACAGGCAGGTCCTGACGATGTACTTCAAGTGTAAGCGTATTCTTCAGACAGGCAGGTCCTGACGATGTACTTCAAGTGTAAGCGTATTCTTCAGACAGGCAGGTCCTGACGATGTACTTCAAGTGTAAGCGTATTCTTCAGACAGGCAGGTCCTGACGATGTACTTCAAGTGTAAGCGTATTCTTCAGACAGGCAGGTCCTGACGATGTACTTCAAGTGTAAGCGTATTCTTCAGACAGGCAGGTCCTGACGATGTACTTCAAGTGTAAGCGTATTCTTCAGACAGGCAGGTCCTGACGATGTACTTCACCAAAAGTCTTAGATTACATTTATTGTTAGTTTTATGTAAGTTCACCAAAGTTACTTCTCTTCGACTCATTGTTAGGTGTCACGGCTCTCCTCTCAGAGTGAGAGGGGTTCAGGCCGAAGTCTACAACGCTGGCTTAGTGCACGTTGGAAGACTTCACAAGCCGTCGAGAAAATTTCTCAGACATGCAGGTTTCGTCACGATGTTTTCCTTCACCGAGCACCGAGCAGTGATCATTTGTAAACAAAGACATAAATATTCTCGAAGTTCGAGGTGTGTGCCGTGACCTTGGACCGAAGTCGATACCACTGCCTTTGCAGTCCTTGGTCATACTGTTGGGCTATCACTGATTCATCACTTTATCCACACACAAAGTTGCTCGTTTGGATCGTACTTACATTAACGTCGATGTGCCCCCGACCTCAGAATATAGTTTCGGTTATCCCTTTGAGTCCGGAAGGTCCCACAGCAGTCGCTCGTATAATGGAACTTCTGTTGATTCGTTAGACTGGACAAATGAACACTACACTACACTACTGGACATATAATAAGGGTTAGACGATATATTTACGATATCATTAATGTTGTTATGTTGTGGATTTTATGATCTTGTCTCACGCCGTATGTTTTTAATACTACAAAGGTGTTAAACTAACACAATGGCCTGCCTAATTATAACCCCGGCTCCCACAAACTGCCAACACCAACGTTTTCAAGGGATAATTTGCTCGGCTATTTTTTCATACAATTTGGGTGGCAAACAAGCATCAACACACACGCTTCACCATCTCCAAGGAAAAGGAGAGATAGGAAGTATAATAAGGAGAGGACAGGGAGGGGGCCCGGGCCTTCGATACTGTTACTCGCCTCACCACACGATACACAACGACAGGAGAGCCTACCGTTACTTTACGTGAACTTCTGTGGTGGTATGTTCCCAAGTGAGCCGGCCATATAGTCCTCGTAGATACATAATCATATGTACTTTCATATGCATTTAGTAAAACGCTGTTCTTAGTAGACTTTACGATCAGATATTTTATTAGTATAGATTATATAATATGGCTATATGTTGAGGAAGCTTGAGTAGACCCTTTTGACACTCAGTTCTCTCCGCCTACCCCGCAAGATGGCTTGATGATAAGTAAGTAAGTTAGTATCAATGGCGATACTGAACAAGCAGCCAACGAGTGGTGAATCACGAGCGTTGGCGCAGATTCTTTTGATAACATCGACACTCGATATCCGACCACTCGCTTATTTAGCATGTAATAGCATAGTAATAACATTTCAACACAATGTAGTGTAAACTATAGTATTGCTGGCATCCCTTTAGTCATTGGCACTTTGGATTTTAAATGCAAATATTAAGAACTGGTATAGGAAAAAACATTTGTTCTACTTTTTTTCATAATCTGCAATAGTAACATTGTTTGCAGAAAAAAATAGGTTTTATAATATTATAGCTGGCAGCACTGAAGAAAATAAATATATACCGGCGCCATGCAGAACTGTTAAAACATCACTTTCTAAGAATCATCAATTAATGACTGTAACATAGATTATTTATTATTATGATTAGTTTTAGGTAAATAATGGCAACGAGTGTTTTTTTCGACTTTTTTTTTCTGTTATTATCTTACTTTATTAGGTGCCAATGACTGACTTATTAACAGTAACTGTACATGGTGACAATGACTGTAATTTCAAATATATATTTTTTGTTTTTTTTTTTGTTTTTCTATTAAAAATCTCTAATTAGATTGACTAATGCATTTTCATTTGAAAATATACATACCAGAGAACCCTTTATCAATGTTTGCTAACTTTTTAAACACCTATCAATTTAAAAAATATATATATCAATCTTAAATATGCTTAGAGTGCCAATCATTATACAGTTTACCCTATATTGTTCCGAAAAAATTACTTACTTACTCACTCGCCCCAATGGTCACCCTAACGCTGGCTCTGCTCCAACGCAATTTTGTCGATCTTTAGTGCGTTTGGAGAACAGCGTTGCGGCCCGGGTAAGTGGTTACCGTAGCCAACAGACGCTAGCAATACCAGAGGCATCACTCGCGCGTTGCTATCCATCCATCCATCCATCAGCCTTTTAACGTCCACTGCTGGACATAGGCCTCCCCAAGAACGCGGGATATTGCCGTAATCGCCACGCTTGGCAGGCGGGTTGGCGATCGCAGTGGATGTTGTTAATACTCGAAGGAGTGCTGCTGCCCACTCCCCTGGTATTCCCTCAGTCGGCTCTTACGACTCCCATGGTGGAGAGGGGTGGGACAATTCTAACGCCGGCCCACACGGCGTGTTGCTAACCCCAGCCAAATTTTTAGAAGGTGGAGAGTATGTACCTACAACAAAGAGAGGAGAGCCTCCGGCAAACTTACAGAACAAACTACGAACAATTTCTCTCACGTCGATATTTTGTGACAGGGTGTGACTTCCAGGTCCATTCGTTCATGCTGGAATCTACCACAGTACTCCAAAATTTGGAAAGTTTGGAGTCCAAATTAATCCCTCTCGTCTTTTTTCTAGTACACATATAGACGAAAACTTGAACTTACGGTTGTGCTTTTAGCGTGCTTTAGAGTGGACGTAAGTCGTCTCCATTGAACCAATTGTAACATTTTGTAGCCCAGGCCAAGCTCACTACAGCAGTCCCGACACCAGGTCAACTGTTAACCATAAGCTTATTACCTACTATGTACGAGTATATTTCGCGTGTTGTGAAGTCTGTAAGCTAATTCATAAAGTTACACATCGATGACGTCATCCACGTAAGTTTCCGTAACATATGGCTGCCTCGTTGGTTTAGCGGCGTAGGTGTGCGATCTCGATCGTCAGGTTCGAATCATATTTTACATTAGTGTGAGGTATATTGTATTTGATTTGTATTATATGCAGCACAGAGTCTGGAACTATATCCGGCTATGGCTTGCTCTCTATTAAGTGGGATGTCTTTAAGTAGTACGATAAAATAGAAATGTTGTATAATTTAAATAGTTAGGAATACATTTTTCTATATTAATGTTAATTATTGCTATAGTAATGAACTGAGTTATCTTGGCATCATAGTAACTTTTAGACATTTACATTGTAGGTGATTATTCTATTAAGTGGATTTTTTATATATCTTTATCATTTGACATGCTTTGCCATATAGGTAAATATACCTATCATCCATTCATCCATCAGCCTTTCAACGTCCACTGCTGGACACAGGCCTCCCCAAGAGAACGCCACAACGAGCGGTCCTGTGCCGACCGCATCCAACGTCTCCCCGCAGCTTTGACCAGATCGTCGTAGTCCATCTGGTGGGGAGCCGTCCTACGCTGCGCCGTTCGATACTTAATATAATATACCTATACAAAGTGCAAAAATGTGAAATCGAAAATAATTCACAAGCAGGAACCTGCATCTCCTGTAATACTACTGTCCCAGATTTTTTGCCAATAAAGCCATCGTGAAAAAAAATTATGGATCACACATGAAATTAATGTTGTAATTGAATTGTTTATATAATAAATGTATTTTTATATTTTTTATACATAGGTACCTATATTTGGGAATAAATGCGAATTAAAAGAAAAAATAAAAGAAAACTAATAAGAATTTATTTTTTATGTTTTTAAAAAGACAACAGTCTGTATAGTATATTAAGGAGCAATCCCTGCATCGTGCGCGGGGGTGATTGACATTTTAAAGGTTTTATTTCATGCCATTCGTTATAAATTAGATAGGTACGATTCTTTACAAACACCCGTTTGAATGATGATATTAGTGCATGTTAGGTGGGTCAATACATTTTGACTAAGCTTTGATACGTTATGCCTTGCACCCTGATATGCAATAGTGTCATCTAGTTATGATTGTTAACTAGGCCGGATAAGGCTAGAGTCTTCCCCTGGACCAGTCAAACAAAGGAGTTGTTAAAATTCCTTAAGTTTTTACATATCTACATAAGTTTGAACTACGTCCTGAAGATGTGTGAGGTCCTGAGATATGGCTGCTTTGGATACAAAGAGGTTTTCTGTGAAGAGGTGGAATGCCGGGAGGTCGCTCCCGGGGCGGGTCGTCCCTGCCTCCCGCAGTTACACCGACCCGCTGCTCCGCTCCGCCATCCGCCAGTGCCTTACGAGGCGCGACCGCGGATTGTCGCGTCGCTTCGTTCTCCGATATGTAGCGGTGTACACGCTCGAGCTTCGGACACGATCATACACCGGTTGATGGTCACGTGACCACAGTTGCCAACCCCATAACAGGAACCCGCTGCACGATCATGGGGTGTGCCCGGGGGCTCTGCTCTGCGGACAACGTCTTCATCTTCATCAACATCGCGTTCGCGGTCAGTGATACTTATTTTATTTTATTGGACAATTACATCCACTCATCTCATCTCCCTATTGAGAGAGAAAATAGGAATAGGTACCTAGCTATTTAACTTATAAGTCACCATCAATATTAACAAAACTATACTTTTAATTATATGGGACGTATCATTAAAAGTAGAGGTAGGTATAGTTAACTTTAATGATACTTATAAAAGTTTACGAGAAAGAATGTCTTACTTACCTACGGAAGTAGGGTGGGTACCTACTTCAGTCAAAAGTAAGTAAAACAAATAAACTAAAATAGGTAGGAGTACATAAATCATGATGTTACCTGCTAACCTACGTAGGTACCTACTCGTATCTACAATTTTTTAACGAGCTTTTAACATTTTACTAACTTATTTAAACTATTTTTTTAGCTTAATGCTAATGGAACTACCCTTGAAATATAACCTTTCCAACATAAAAATAAATAAACAATTGATGTGCGAACAACATTGATGTACCTATACAGGTATCAATAGCGAACACACATCAAAAGTGAACTTCATTTTTGAAGTCGTTAAATCGGCTTATTCGGTTGTGTTGATGCTGCATGCATCCCATCGTCTGATAGTTCGTAAGGAATACTTGATGTAAACAATACGCGGCACCCCCCTCGGTCCGCAGCTTGCCCTCACCTGTTCCACGCTCGCTTGCAAGCGTACCTTTATAAAAAATCTTCACGAGGGATACAAAATATTACACGTACCTGTTGTTGGTGGCCTACCTAAGGGTTAAGCAATCCAATAACATCGCTGTTGTCAACTTGACTGATGATTAGGGATCATTGATGTCATTAATTGATGTACCTATATGTAATACGATAACTCAATGTTAGGGATACTCTTTAATTTTATTAGGTACTTATATTTAGGTATACCTACTTACTTGAAATGTTCTAAATTTATTTTTTTATGTTCGTAAAATTATTAAGTAATAATTTATTCCATCCATCCATCCATCAGCCTTTCGAAGTCCACTGCTGGACATAGGCCTCCCCAAGAGCAACGCCACAACATGTGTTTCGCTCATATGGGGGATAGTGTCGTAATCGCCACGCTTGGCAGGCGGGTTGGCGATCGCAGTGGATGTTGTTAATACTCGAGGGAATGCTGCTGCCCACTCCCCCGGTATTCCCTCAGTCGGCTCTTACGACGCACATGGGTGGAGAGGGGTGGCGCAATTCTAAAGCCGGCCCCATACGGCAGAATAATTTATTATAATTTATAAAATAATTTACCTACTTTAAAATTATTATAGTTTAAGTAGGTAAAGTACCTACCTACCTATTTAACTGCTAGTTAAGACTTGCTGCTAGTTTATAGATTATATCTCAGGTTTCTAATACCTAGTGGGATAAAGCCCACATTAACTGTGAAATCTAGAGCTTTCAAACAATCCAGAGCTATCAAACAATAAAAGTTTCATCAATATCCGTTCAGTACCTATGCGTCGCGTGCAACAGACATAAATTCTAAAAAAAAAACTGATTTGTGTTGAGATAGCCCACTTATAAAAAGCCTAACAGTAATTTATTCTCAAATATCTTAAATGTCTGTATAAGCCCTGTTACAGCTTCAACACCTACTTAATAGCAAAAATTAATTATTGATTAATTTAATAATTAGCATTAAGTTTATTAAGGTGTAAAAGATTAAACTATTGATAATTAAAGTAGAAATTGTTTGTGAATAAAGAAAAAGAGATTTTTAGTAGGGGCGGGAATCGAACCACGCATCTTTTCCAATCCGGGGAAGTGGCCGGTATTGGTCTTACTAAGTAGTTTTCAATAAATCACATAGATAACGCTAATTTCAAAAAGTACTAATGTGGATTTCATGTCTTATACACCATCTAGCGCTAATTTTAAGAAGTACTTCTATATTGGTCTATAGAAGTAGTTCTCATGAAAGGTACAGCGCTGGATTTAGTGTGCGAGCGTAAATATTCAGTATTTTTTTTGTTTATTTAATAACAATTTAAACCACATCGAATCAGAACGTGAAAAGTAATAGGGCTCTATTCCTGATCATAATAATTCGTAAACGAAAAAAAAGACTCTATTAGCAAAGTCGTTATCGTGTTAACATATATTACCTACAACTCACGGACGTCCAAGCCAGATTTTTTTCAAACAGTTTTTTAACTAGTTTAATAACAAAAATGGCATTAAAAATACATGAGTGTTAAAAATAGTGTTTGTTCTTTATATGTGTGTGTAGATATTATTTTACAAGTGCAATATATGATAAATAGAGACATTTTAAGTTTGTAGAATCAGTTGTTCCGTGTGAAACGGGAGTAGAACCCACCTCAACGCTTCGCTTATGAGGCATGCAATAGGAAGTGTCACCTGATGGTAAATGGTACCTAACCATCGCTCGTGGACTCAACTATACCGAGAGTATTGTCAAGCCGCTGCTCACCACACACACACATTTCACAGATATGAAATGAAAGAATTAACGGCTATCTCCTGCTACAACAAAAACACATTGATGTGCTTCATGGCCGGTCACACGGTAGATGGTGGTACCAACCGGCTCAGACCCGCTAACAAGTGAGTACTTACACCAGTAATGCAATGGGTGATAATTGCTTGCTTCCCTTAGGCGCCTCCTACGACGCCCGTGGGATTTATGGGGGAGATTAAATGGGGCGGTGAAACTTGTATTCTTAGTTCGCCACCACACGGACCAAAACTTATAAAATTATTCTGTTGTAAGACAGTAAATAACACCTAAGCCCTTTGAAAATTCGTTACAAAATTATTAAACAGACGTTTTAAAATTTACATTTAAATTTGTAATTCTTATTTTATGTTTGTTAAAAACGAAATGTTATTCTAAACAGTATCTATGTAGCTAACAATAAACTTGAGCAATTTCACATTAATCGACGCTCCAACCGCACGATCCGATCGTGTCAAGTTGAACCTCAACCCGCCACTAACGCAAATGTAACTCAGTCGGAACACGGACCAGCGACACTCCTCTGTGGCGACGAAGCTATTCCAGTTAAATGTTTTGCAATTATTCCAAGTAAAGCTGTATAAATAATATATAGATGACGTGTTATCAACTTGCTGAGTTTGCACAATACTATTGCGGAAAATAAATAATGTATTTAGACGATAGAATTAAATGGTTTGCGTCAGATATGTGGAATGTCTGCCAAATGTATGTTCAATGTAATGTCCTGATTGTAGTCGCCGGTCACGTTAAGTTTGGCAGACGACGTAATATAGATACCGACATATCATTCGATCTCTCGAGGGGAAAACACAACTTCTATGATCATTTGCCCGGTTCATAATTTAATAAGGATTTTGTAATGTTTACGTCATCCGTAGAATTTAATTTCATTTCTGTACTACCCGCGACATTGAATTCCGCCCCGGAATTAAGTTTACACTTATATTTAAAAACTAAATATCCTAAGTCTCGTCCAAATCCAGTCCAACTGTTTCAGAGATTAACCGTAACGAACAAGCACACCAAAACTGATATTTTGTTATAAGTAACGTATAGGTATATTGTCTTATGCATTCAGTAGTGATGATTTAACAAATAGACACTTCGATTTTATTTATTGTGTAGATTGTATTAATAGGCACTGTGCGCCTGCAGGCCATCACGAAGGCTCGATGTAGGTTGCCTGTCTTCTGACCTAAATTACCCGAACAGAATACCTATTTTTGTCTGACGGTGGCGGTGAAAGAGCATACATCGATAGGTCCGACCTCCACTCTGGCGACGGACGTTCTATGAATACAGATTTTCTATATTTGTAAACTGTGCAATCATCAAATATATTCAATTTAAAAGGAAAATGGAACGTAGCATTTTCGTCGATAGAGAAACTAAAATTATTATTGTCATTATAATACTTTCTAACATTTACGCGAATTTTACACATTTTGAAATAAAACTACGTTTACGGAATCTATCGCGTTTACTTGATTTTTATACTATCCCGACGTTTCGAATACTTTACAGCATTCATGATCACGGGTGGACTTAGATGGTAGATGTCCAAAGCTGATATGTTGTTTCAACGGTTTCATCTGCCCACAGTACTATGATTTTACAAATTTTTGGTTTATTTAGTTCCACCCACATAATATTCGTTTAGAAACACAATTAAAAATATCTACTCTAAGATTTATGCTTACAATGTATGAGATTTTAAGGTAGTGTAATAAAATTAGTATAATACTCCTTTAAGTTTTAAAATTTTTGTTTATATTTAGTGTTTAAAAATTCTACCACAAACTACCAATTAAAATTGCTTAAGTAATCAAAACTACTATTAAGAAGACAATATTGCTTAAGCTAAGACTAAAAAGCTACCACCGGATCGGAACGCGGCCTGACTGAGAAAGATCCGGCCAGAAAACTCAGTAGGCAACAACTTGTTATGGATTATTAAATTTATGCGGAAATACTGACTAATCACTACTCTGCAATCTTGCAAGACACAGTTAGCGCTTATTGTGTAGATAAAACCCACAGCAGTTTTAAAACTTAAAGGAGTATTATACTAATTTTATTACACTAGCTTAAAATCTCATACATTGTAAGCATAAATCTTAGAGTAGATATTTTTAATTTTGTTTCTAAACGAATATTATGTGGGTTGAATTAAATAAACCAAAAATTTGTAAAGAAACTGGGTAGATGAAACCGTTGAAACAACATATCAGATTTGGACATCTACCATCTAAGTCCACCCGATATCATGAATGCTATAAAGTATTCGAAACGTCGGGATAGCATAAAAATCAAGTAAACGCGATAGATTCCGTAAACGTAGTTTTATTTCAAAATAATTACCTAGTCAATGGTACGGAACCATTCGTGCGCGAGTCCGACTCGCACTTGGCAGGTTTTATCTATAACTAATAAAGCGGAAAGTGGTTGGTTCGCTTAAACAGGCTCTGGAACTACTTACGAGGCAGATTTGAAAAAGTCTTCTTGAATATGATAGTCAGATTCATAAGGAATAGTTAAGCTAGTGCAGCATGAATCTATTAATTGTGATGCGCGAACGAACAAACAGACAAGAAATCTATAAAAAATTGTGTGCTAGCTTAGTACAGTCATTTTTTTCTTAAATATCTTAAATGTACAGACACAGCTCTATTACAGTTTTATAATAAGTAGTAAATATAGATAAAAAATAAATTGTAGGACAAGGTGCAGCTTTTGTATTTATCAGCTATTACTTTGACCAACTTATTACTTATATTCTACCTCTTTCCTTTACGTTGTATTTAGGTATTTCATAATTCAAGTGTTATCAATATAGGTACTTAACCAAACTCACCGATGGTGGAGTGGTTAAGATAACGAGCTCTGTTTCATGATGCGGGTTTGAGTCAATTTCTTGTGTGACCCACAAATAACTATTCTGTACTTTGTGTCCGTAATCTGTATGTTTGAAACATCCGCCCGCGATAGGTTCAAATGGTACAACACTACTATAATAATTAGTAGGCGTCCCGGGAGGGCTCAATTATTGTTTAGTATTAAATAATTTCAAATTTACTTCTAGCCGTTTGTTTGTCATGTATTGCTCCGACCTACAAGTTGACAAGTAGCGCTCCCTGAAGGACATTGACTTTGTATACCTACAATGACGCAGGTCAACTTACGACCGGTCCGTCTGATTTGAGGAAGCAACAGAATCTGTTGTAAATTTAGTTTTCGATTTCCTTGTTATGATCATCAATATAACTAGTACCTACCTAGACTTACTTATCAATACCGTACCGATAAAGCCATACCGTTGCAAGGAATTCTTATGAACTGTTCGACTCGACTTTAGGTCTATAAATGTAAAAAAATTAAAATCTTGTTATGTCCAACATCAGACCCTGGGCACTATCTTTTTTTTTTTTATTGCGTGTAGTGTTAGACGAGCCACGGTGCATCTGATGGTAAATGGTAACTCGGAAATCAAATCGGAAGGAATTTGGTAAATGGTAACGGACTCGACTATACCGAGAGTATTGTCAAGCCATCCCATCCATCCATCCATCAGCCTTTCGACGTCCACTGCTGGACATAGGCCTCCTCAAAGGGGGGATAGAGCCGTAATCGCCACGCTTGGCAGGCGGGTTGGCGATCGCAGTGGTTATTGTTAATACTCGAGGGAGTGCTGCTGCCCACTCCCCCGGCTTTCCTCAGTCGACTCTTACGACTCCCATGGGTGGAGAGGGGTGGGACAATTCTAAAGCCGGCCCCACACGGCCAATGTATGTATTGTCAAGCCGCTGCTCACCAATTCATTTCACAGATATGAAATGAAATATAAACGGCTATCTCCTGCTACAGCCAAAACGCAACGATGTGCTTCATGGCCGGTCACACGGGAGATGGTGGTACCAACCCGCTCGGGCCCGATACCAAGTGAGTACTCCGACTTGGTACCCAGCCCTACCACCAGTCATGCAATGGATGATAATTGCTTACTTCCCTTAGTCGCCACATACAACACCCGCGGGAAAGAATGGGGTGGTGACACTTGTATTCTTAGTCCGTCATCACACGGACACAATCTATCAATAACCTTTTCATTGAGAAGATTCCAATAAATCCAATCTCGATATTACTATTGTAATTGGGATCCACGGCCTCCATGGCAAAGCTGAGCGCAGATGGCGCTATCGGCGAGATGGCCACTGTCAAATTGTAATTGCTATGTTTGCCTACTATATCTCCTATCTCCTGAGGATTGCTCACATATCAAGCATATAAATTATGGTTTTTGAACTTTTTATCCGACGAGCGTAAACGAAAGCTTATGTTCTGTTCTGAGTTTGGTGGGATCTTAAATAAAATTCCATAATGGTCTAGTTATGTCATTATGACGATTTCATATGGAACATGATGTGTCCCTATCAACATAGTTTATAAAGGAACATACACGTTTGAGTAACAGCTTGCCATACACTCATTCAAAATCGGCAGATGACGATGAATCTGTTGTAGAACAAAACAGCCACCACTAAGCTCGCAAATGGGTGCGTGTCATGTTACAAATGCAGCTGCAACATGACACGAGCGAAACTAATTCCTTAACATGAAAAAGCTGACGCATTACATTACTGTCGACGAAAACTGCACAACAACAAAACTGATACTAATAATAATAACAGATTATAACAAATATCATCTTTTCTAATTTAAAACATACTCGTAGTCTAGAACCGCACACGTCAAAGTCCGTGAATAAACGCGTACAAACTTGCTCAAATTTTAACCCCTGTTTAATACTCAACAAATAAATTACCCGCAATTAGTTCTTCGTAACGACGACGTAAGAGAGGTATGAAAGAAAGTATTGGTGTAAAGATGCGAAAGGGAATACTCCGATGTTTCGGTCATGTAGAAAGAATGCCGGACGTACGACTGGTTAGAAAGATTTATAATGCGAAAATAGAAGGATGTAGATACAAAAGGAGACCGAGATTCATCTAGAGACCAAATTGAAAGAAGGTGGAGTCAGGCGTGTCTGAAACCGGCGAACGTGTATGAAGAGAATTATGAATGTTGAGGAAGCGAGAGATGTATGCAAGAATAGAGCGATTTGACAATCTGCTCTCTCTGTCTACGCTGCAAGAGAGATGGCGTGATGATAAGTAAGTAAGTAAGTAGTTTGTAGGCAAAGGTGGCACATTATAATGGCCTTCTGCAATGGTGTTACGACTATTTCAGATATTTGTTTGTTATATTTCATTTGGTTGAACAGAACGGAGGATTTAATAATAATACTTGGACCTTATGAATTATTTTCATATTGTTATGAATTTATTATATGGAATTCATAAAATAAAAAAGCTAATGAAATAGCGAAGTGAAGCAACTTGACAATTAGACAGACTGATCACATTTTGGGAATATTGCACTGACTTTTACCCTGGACATTATTATTTAGAGAGGATTTACATTTAAATATTTTTAAAAACAGTTAAATCTTGAAGAGATGTACTTAATATTTTATTTCTCATAATAGCAGACGAGCTACAATCTTTCTAATGGTAAGGTCGTAATGTAAGAGTGACACTTGTCTTCTTAGTTAATGACTACACAGACTTATGATAATTTGTAACATTTTGTTTTGATCGCTATGGAACTTATATAGTTCCTTATAGTGGTTTCGTTCTACCTATCACCTTCCATGCTTCGTAAGGCACGTCAATTAGAGGGAGCCAGTTGTCAAGTAACATCCTGGCAGTCGTTATTGGTTTTCAGAAGCCTGAATATGACTCCGATACTCCGGTCTCGTTCTAAGGTCGTGAGTTGTCCCTTTAGTTGGGTCGTGAAGATCAGATAGGCAGTCGCTTCGTGTAATACAGATGAATCGGATAAATCCGAACAGAGCCGACCCCGAAGTTTGGGACAACACGAGGGAGATGATGTTGAGTGGTTTTCGTTCAGTGATTGGTCAGAGATAACGTGAAGCACACTCCACGAGGTCAGCCTTCGTTAATTGTTATTTGTCCTGGCGCATGCGTCTGCCTCCGTCTTATCATACAAGAGCAATCACAACACAAGGCCAACACGCACCGGGTCCAGCTAACATCGGCTCGTAAAGTAATTACTGATCATAGCAATAATGCAAGAATATGTTTGGGATCCTTATTTATTACTTGCTTACAAATGTGAAAATACCGGTTTACGTTCAACCCGTTACGTGTGTTTTGTCTGTCAAAAAAATTGCAGTGGTTGAAAAATAATGGATGAGAGTTGGTACACTTTGTGGGTGGAACATGTGAATCCTCAAGAAGTAGTTTTGACATTCTTGCGGAATAGCCGAAACGTGTACCCATTACACGTATTTGGAAAGTAAAATGTTGAGACGAACTTGTGAGGTTCATAAATGTTCTATGCGTACGCGTTTACTGTGTCTATCATTTGTCCCGATCGGCATATAAACTTGTATCTTGTATTATTACGATAAACAATATGGCACTGACCCCCCAATTATACAACACCTCGTAACCAAATACTTGACATTCGGCCGTCGATAACTCGGCCTCGAGCGTCCATCGAACATTTATTTTGTGCGCTTGATCTATGGAACGACTCGAATGTAGGTAAATTAAAACAAAGTGCGAAAATGTCAAATCGAAACAGCTGAACATCCTGCTCGTGAGGATTTGAAGCTGCATGTCCTGGAATGCCATCCTAGACACTTTTTGCCAATTCAGCCATCGTGACAATTGCTGCGAATTTCAATATGACATTTCTTCTTAACCTCTTGATAACGTGATGGAGCAGGTCCGATGTATTTGCTTACCTGGTTGGAATAATGTATGCTGCTCGTGACTGTTATTTTCCATTTCACATTTCGCACTTTGTGTTAGTAATTGTCGGTGAACTTTGAACTATCTGCACGTGGCTCGTGCTTGTTTGCGTGTGTGTGGATGATAGTGTGACGTCAGCGATTATATTGAATATTGCGGTTTAGTCCAACACAATATACATTTATGCTAACATTTGATTTAAATTCTTATTCACCGGCATGGCATTAGAGGAAAAAATATTTTGCTTTGGAGAACTGGCAATAAGTATTAAAATGTAGTTTCTAATTAGTAAGCTTAGCAGCTAGCCGTTACCCGAGACTTCACCTGTGGTTATTGTTGAAATTTCTATCCTCTCATGGAAGAATTTTGCCTAAGTCATAACACCTAGATAATACCTAATTGTTTATTTATAAGTTATGTACAAACAAGCCTCAAATAGCAAACCTATTTCGTGGACATTCGAGTACTGTAGGTACTCGCTGATATAATACGCAAGTCCTCGCCACAGCACACCAACATTGCCACGTACCTATGCCTGTTTCTCTGCTTATATCCTCTAAACGATGCAATAGATTTGATAAAATTTAAATGTGTGGAACTTCGATCAATGTCGCCTACATCATTATCATGATCGCAGGTCTGGAATGTCAGTAAACGTACGTTTGCACAACACATCCTAATGAAACTTTTGTTTAGGTACTTACTTACCTACGTATAATTACACAATTTCAATGATTTTTTCGCAGTAAGATAACAAATCGTTTTCATACGTTATGTACTGTGCTAGCCCGAACGTGTCAGTACCACTGTCTTCCGTGTGACCAACCGTGAAACACTTTCTGTGGGTTTGGGTCGTAGCGAGAGTTAATCGTCCGTTCATTCGTTTTCCATAGGTATGTGAAATAAAATGGTGAACAGTGGCATGACAGTATTATAGATATTGCTATGTACATGAGCGGCGGTTACCACCTACCATCACGTGGGCCGTGCCTAATAAGCATGTCACCATATGAAAAAAAATATCTGGACAGATTTCACCGAGTCATGCGTCAGATGGAACTGCATTATTTGATGAGTATTGAGTATTGAGTATGACACAGGTCAGAGACCCATAATCGCCTCGAGGATCACTCGCTGAAGTAAGTACATTTATACGTGACTCTAAACAAGCACAATTTAAAGAACGAATTATTTGTGAAAGTGGAAAAAGAGCTTTACTGCGAGCAGGATTTGAACCTGCGTACCATCCAATCCGGAGAAGTGCTTTAAACCCGCTAAACTGGTGATACAATCAATCTTCACTTCACAATTGTTTAAGATCGCGGCCACCTATCGGATGTATTTACATACATATTATTCCAACATGAACCTCTCAGGTGTAGTTTATTATAGTCAGTACTCTTAGGTATATAGGTCAGCGCGTCGTGGTAAGTGTTGTACAGCGGAATATAAATAACGACCTTGACCGTCACAATGTCCCTTATCTGTGTCAGTGTAGGAGTATATTACACAAGTCGCGTGTCGACTGCCAGTCGGAGTTTATCGACCGTTTGTCAGTTGGACCAAAGTTTAGCGCGAAACCTGTTTCAGAAGGCGCGGCGGTCCCCGAGACTCGCGCCTCCGCTGCACTGCGTTCCAGTTTCTCATCCAAACTAATTATAAGTTAGTGTTTCATAAATAATATTTAAATTGGCTTAAGTTGAAGGCCGAGGGTACGACAAAACGCAATTAGATTCACTAATATGCACGTGATCTACAACACTTATATTTTTATAAGGTCACGCCTACATTCTTGAAGGAGTTAGCGGAGGTGTAACATTATAACTATAACATAGGCTATAGCCATCTGTTAGTTCCTGACAAAAAATGTTGCGATTAAGCCAACGATCAATCAGCCCCCTTAGAATGAAAAACGGAACGTTAGACGAACTTTCGTTTCGAGTCATTGTGATTGATCAACAGTCCGACGCGTGATTCCTGATTAGTCGAAATTTCGAAGCGTGATTAAGGCGACCAATCACAATGAAGCGAAACAAAAGATCGTCTAACGTTTCGTTTTTCATTCTAGAGGGGGCAGGTTTTTATCAGCTGGCTGTTTTAGGTAATACTAGCCTTTGCCAGCGGTTTCGCCGCAGCCAAAAGCTAGTTTTTCGGTTATATCTCAGGTTCCCAATATAGTAGCGGCATAAAATGTCTACCAGTTTTTAAGTCAAATCAAGGCCTTTCAAATAAAAAAAGTTGCATCAAAATCCGTTCAGTAGTTTTTGTGTGATGCGCGAACAAACAAACAGATAACCAGACAAACAGACAAAAATTCTAAAAAAAAATGTTTTGTGTTTAGACACGCCTATATGTATAGCCTATTACAGTCATTTTTTCTCAAATATCGTAAATATACAGACACAGCTCTGTTACAGTTTTATAATAGTATAGATATAGATAGAGTTTAATAATACTATTAGATAAATGTGAAAGTTTGTGAAGATATTTAGATGTTTGGATGTTGGTCCGTCAATCACGCCTAAACAACTGAGCGGATTTATATGAAATAAATAGGTAGGTAGGTGAAGTCATTGGAACTTTTTAGAAAAGTGAACAGTATCCGTAGGATAATTATTTTTGTTGTATACACCTAACAACTAAACCACTTGATATACAGATTTACCCCGACACTTCCACGCAGATGAAGTCGCGGGCCGTAGCTAGTATAATGCAAATAAGTCAACTACTCGACACGTACATATCGTTCCTATATGTTGCATCTACATACAACGGACGTCATCAATAAGTAAATATTACGCATACCAAGACAAATGTCAGAACAGAATGTTATGTTATGATTATGACTCAATTACTAGGTCCTTAAGGGGTAAGCCAAATGCAAGAAGCTATTTGTGTATAAAACGGTTCTATCCGCTTTCTCGTCGAAATCCGATCGACAATGAACACAGGGTGACAGGCCTCCAGACAAACTTTATATTAAGCATTTAGGTTAAATCTGTGGTGTGGTGCTAATCTACCAACACTGCTTTATGCGTCACGTGTATTATGGGACTCAATTCCTGAATTCATATATTTCCAACACTGAAAGACCAGCTCATACTATTGGCTAGCCTATTGCAATGTAGACAAACATGTACACAACACAATGTGCACAACATAAAGTACACGCAGACTAAGAACATCTGTGGATCAACCAAGTTGTGGTGATCACGGGGTGACTGTCTGATTCGAAACCGTCGGAAAGTTTACCCTAAGTAAGCACGTGAGCCTATCCAATAATTTTTGTACATGCAAGTTAGGTGGAGCACACGCGGGCACAATGTTTACGTAGCGAACACGTGCGCTGCAGACCACTGTTGCCACACTCGTGTGACAACACGAACGAGTCAGCACCACACCTGCTCGTTTCTTGTGATTGGGCATTTTTACAAAATTATACGATTAAGTATTTGTGATGTACTGCTATCGCTTCAGGCCTACTAAACAATGTCGTCTGCTTTTAGTAACATGCAAGCTACACCAATGATGTCAACTTGTGATGGAATCTAGGGTAGCAAAGCGCAATATCTTCGTTGAAACTTTTCACTCGTGTCATAAACTCCCACATTGATCCCAAACGGGAACACAGACTGGCAACTTATGTCATAAATTAAAAACTTGTATAATATTATTCGTTATTTCGCTTCCCACCGTCGCAATCCTTTTATATTTTCACCATCATTTATTTTTGTTAATACTGACGTTTGATTCAATAACAGAAAATAGCGTCATAGCCCCCGAGGGTATATATTCCGAAGGTCAGACAACAGTCGATCAGCTCAAAAATGTATGTTCCAATTTTGTATTAAAGCCTAGGAGATAGATCATTTATTTTGATCATGACAGTCATTTTTTTAATTTTTTAGCATTTGACATGCTTAGCAATAAATTAACACAAAATGCGAAAATGTGAAATCGAAAAAAAAAAAACAGTCACGTGCAGGATGCATCCTGCATCTCCTGGAATACCGTCGCCCATAAATAAATAAATAAAAAAATAATAAGCATTTTTAAACACAAAGTGAAAAATGTGAAATCGAAAATAACAGTCAGGAGCAGGATTTGAACCTGCATCTTCTGGATACCGTCCAGATGCTTTACCAATTCAGCCATCCTGACAATTGCTCCTGACTGCTAATTTCGATAACACATCATACTTAACGTCTTTGGGTGACGCCGCTAAGCATGTCAAATGCTAAAAATATATATAAAAAAAAATAAGCATTTTATTTCCTAAAAAAGTTAATGTTAAAATGATATATCGTAATTTAGTTAGGAACCTCTCACAGGTGAAGGCCTCTTCCAACAAATCCCATTTTTCACGATCATGAGTTCTTTGCTTCCATCGTGGACCACCTATTTTTAATACCATCCTCCCAGCGCGCGTAGGGTCTGCCTCTATGACGTTTGCCTAGTGGTCCATGCTATGATGTTACCATTTTAGTCAATCTGTTGTCTTTAACCCATTTAGCCCATTTCCATTTGAGCTTCTGGGCTTGATTAAGAACGTCAATTTCTCTTGTTTTCTCTCTTATATCTGAGTGCCTTATTTGTTGTGATGTTCATCATACTACACTCTATACCCCTTTGGCATGTGATTACTTTATTTTTTGCTTTAATTGTGAACTTCCAGGTTTGGCACGCATATGTTAAACATGGGATAAGGCACGAGTTCATAATTTTAGTTTTTAGCTCAATAGGCATATCGCTTTTAAATACTTCTTTAAAGCTCCAGTACTTTGTCCATATATTTTTGACTACTAACTCGTTGCTCTCTCTATTGAAACCAATTTGTTTTCCTAAATAAGTATAATGTTCAACATATTCTAATGTTTTACAATCTAATGTTATGTTTTGTCTTACGAGCCCAAGATGTTAAGAATGAATGTGTTATCGAAATTCACAGTCCCGATTAATTGTCACGATGGCTCATCTGGCAAAGCATCTTGGACGGTATTCCAAGATATGCAGGTTCAAATCCTGCTCGTGACTGTTATTTTCGATTTCACATTTTCACACTATGTGTTAATTGATTTGTAGAAAATTCAAGACACGAATGAAAGTTAATTCATCAGCTGAGTTAGCCGTAGTTAGTAAGTGGATTACTCACGACCACAAGCGATCAATGCGCCAAACTGGACGGTGGTAATCCCCAACGCTTGTTCGCGGTATATTATTTATCGCAGTTACATTTGCTGACGATATTGTAGTCGTGGCAAAATCGCTGGAGGACTTTGGTATCATGTCAACGACCTCAGCAGGGTTTTCCGATTAGTGGCTCTAAAAATTAACGTGTACAAGACGAAAGTCATGTAGAATGGCCATGCCTACGGTCCTGTTGGGCAGACATAACTTCGGGAAAGGGGTCAAACTACGAATACATCTCGGCTGAGCGGGAAACTGAGGATCTTCTCGTCCAACATTCAAAATGGCCAGTGTGTGTTACCAGTTATAACATACGGAACAGTTGTTTCTTAAATATCTGCCTCCTAAACAAGCTCAAAGTAGCTCATCGTGCCATGAAGATGGTCATGCTGGGTATTTTTTTACGCTATAAAATCTATAACACAGAAGTCCGTAGGAGAACTAAAAGCTAAGCTGCAGTGGCAATGTGCAGACCACATCGCTCCACTAATCGATAACCGTTGGGGAAGAAAGGTTCTCGAGTGGCGACCATGTATCGTAGTAGAGAGAAATATTTTCATTGTGTCATTTTACACGTGTTATATCTACTGATGCAATCCGATTTCTCGAAGAACGGCTGGTACACCTACTATTGTGTTTCGTATGGCGAGTGAGAATGCCGGGGGCCCAAGCCCTGTCTTTATACTCCATTTATTATCATCCCGCTTTACGTCGTATCCGTTTCATAGGGTCAGCGACGCGCGAGTGCTGCGCGTGTGTCTGGTATTGCTATCAACTACGGAGGTGACCGCTTCATACCGTCAGGTGGGCCGTCTGCTTATTTTCTAGGTACGTAGTAATGAGGTGTGGAGCTCGGACCACAGTTTGAGCTCGATACAACTGCCTTAGCGGTCCTTGGTTTTACCAATAAGCTATCATTGCATTAAAAGTATTTATAATCAATGAGTAGTGGAATAATTATTTATTATGCGATTTTCAGTGTAGGGATCCATTATGAGTTTAAATCAATGGGCGTGGTGGTATGGTTCTTGGTGACAGTGCAGGAATATACCAAATGTCTGTCAGCACAGCGATGGTCCTCGGATAGTCATATATGACGTCACGGTTATGCGGACACCCACTAGCACTACACCCACTACTGTCGATATGTCAATGAGCCGATGTGACATAAACATTTGGTTTCGTGACTCTTTCGGAGTTGATTTTCAGAGTCGTTGGTTCGAATTTCATTCCTAGCTCCTTCCTTCCAAGCTGTCTTTTATCTTAGGTTTATTTTACTCGTTGAGGTAGCCATCACTAGATCTCCATCTAATCCATCACTAGTTATCTATATAACATCTCCGTTCAGCTCTGGATACATTTCTAGAAATGTGAGACATGAGTTTGAAATAGTTTGTTCACCACTTAGACGTGAACTTGACCTACTTGAGGACCTTGGTGTGAAGGTCCTTCGCGGTTGTGTGCTAATTGCTCATCCAGTAGGTGAGTGAGGTGACAACTTCACCGACATGTGTTTGCTTGTAGCACTTACAGAACATACTATTGAAGTGAGAGACTGAAGGCCGACTAGGGCAAGTAATGGAAGTTGTTGTGAGCCTGTCTGTCACGTGAGGATGCTGGCACTGACATAGATACTTACGACAGTAAGCTTTTAAGTGGGCAGTGCGTAAGTGCTTTAAATTGAAAGTCCTTTTTTTCTAATTCCCTCACCACGTCGTCGTGTCGTATTAAAAGACAACGCGCTTAACCGCGGGGATCATTGGACAAACTGTTGACCCAGTTCCCAGTTATAGGTACCTGTGCAGTTGGTAGAAGAAAATAAAGTTGATATAAATACCTATTTTCTCTCAGATCAGAAATATAGTTGAAGCAAGAATGAAACGAATGCTTTTAAACCCTAAAATTATGTTTGTTCTTGATGTGACGTGAAGCGCGCTCGGGCCTTGCCTGCCATGTTTAATTAAATATACAAATTAATACGTGCATCGCTTAATTGCAGCTTTCATCATGGCGCCGAACTAATATCCTATAGTTACACGCGATATCGTGCCAACTTTATACATCGATTTTATAGTATAACGTCGACTCAACACAACAGTCATGGTTTTTTTTTCACATTTAGATGTTACTAGCGTTTTTATCGCTCGTTCTGAGTATAGTTCAACAAAAAATATATAATTTCAGGCTTATTATTTTGTCTAAAATTGCTAAGCAACTGCGGCCTTGTCCATCGAAAATGCGCCGTGTGGATATTATTTCTTTATTTATTGATATAAGGCGAACTCTAGGCTGACAGTTCGAAGGGTACCTACCTACCTACCCAACACCTATTTGTTTCTGTGTGACTGAGTGAGACATTTCTTAATTCAGTTGAAATGACAAGTTGATTTCGACTTCTTTGAAACAGTTAGTTTTCTCATTTGTCAGAACAGTAAAAATCCATTAATTTTACTTCATAAAGTTTACAAAGTTATTATATACTCATCTAATTCCTTCCGAAAATCCTATTTACTCTTCAAGTCTGCGCCGCGCGGCGCCCCCTCAATCCTTTGACACGAGTGAGTTGCTAATAAAGTGAGTCGTAAGCTGAGGCCAACGTCTCGGCAACTGAGCGTTCATTTCACTTGCAAGTTTATTTTTGCCCCGTCAAAGTCAATCACTTGAGCGTCGCTCGCGGAGGCTGAAACCGCTGCGCCCTTAATAACATCACAATAGGTATTGACACCCGCGCTGCCGGCAGATGCTCCGCGCAGTGACGATTGTGATTGATTGTGCAACGGATAATACTGATGGAATATCATATCTATCTGTATAGACTTCTGCACATAAATATAGAGCGAAAACGATCCCAAAAGAATGATTAAAATTACGACTGCAGAAGCAACTTTGTCATGAAAATAAAACCATCATTTCTTTTTATCATTAACATCTATTCTTAATATAATTTTTAAACAAATTAATAAAAAATTATAAAAACAATAGTATCTCTGTATTAAATCCATATACCTAATTATATCCTATTTTTAAGAGGTGAAGTATCCATTAGTTCCTCACAACGACCCTCCTGGGAAATCATGTATTTTTAACACATACTTAATTCCTACACTAAAATTTAAATTAACGAACAACACATGACTCGAAAATAAGTGTTAGTTTCTCATCACAATCAAATCCAAAGCTCGCAATATATTGTATCACTACATAGCTTTAGCTCTGTGTTCGGACCGTTTGGTAACGAACGCAATCTTCAATACAAAGACTCTTTATTAAATACATTTATTATTACTTAGGTATAGTACTTAGGTAAGTAAGTACACGTCATGTGCGACAAATCGTGACAGACTACATTCTTCAGTGGCGCGTAAACATTAACATCAATGACGTTCTACGCACTTATGTAAGTACAATATCTACAGGCTAACAATAAAACTATATGTGTACGTGTTGTAGGCGCATACAAGGCAGCACAGTCACAGTAAATATATAAGCTGCACAACACACACGATTACCTTCCATCCGTCCATCCATCAGCCTTTCAGCGTCCACTGCTGGACATAGGCCTCCCCAAGAGAACGCCACAACGAGCGGTTCTGTGCCGACCGCATCCAACGGCTCCCCGCGGCTTTGACCAGATCGTCGGTCCATCTAGTGGGGGGCCGTCCTACGCTGCGCCATCCGATACATGGTCGCCACTCGAGAACCTTTCTTCCCCAACGGTTGTCGGTTCGTCGAGCGATGTGGCCTGCCCATTGCCACTTCAGCATGGCAACCCGGCGGGCTATGTCGGTCACTCTCGTTCTCCTACGGATCTCCGTATTACGGATTCGATCACGTAGGGAAATACCAAGCATAGCCCGCTCCATGGCCCGCTGAGCGACTTTGAGCCTTGATACGAGGCCAACATTCAGAGACCACGTCTCTTAGATTTATTAATAAATAACTTTAATAGCAGTCGTCCCGGCAAGCACTCGCCATGCTGTTTTTGTCCTTTTTGTCATTTTTCTCTGTGATTAACTAACTCCTATTAACATTACGAGTATACGTTTTTATGTTTGTCCTTCAATGACACCTTACAGATTAAATGTATTTGGCTGAAACTTCGCACCTTATGTGATGTTTTCTTTTACCAAGCAGTGATAAATTGTAAACGAACACACAAAATCATTTTGAAAAATCTCGAAAAGTCAGAAGCGTGTGCCGGACTAGGTCTGAACCTTGACTCGGGATTGAACTCTATACCACTGACTTTACAGTCCTCGGTAATACCGCTAGGCTATCACTGATATAAATATATGATGAAGATAAATAAATAACTTGAAGTAAACGCACAAGTGGCACAACAATTGATCTGTCGTCCTATGGTATTGAATGTTGTGAATTTGATTACCACCAAGGACAAGGTGCCAATATTTGTATGATACGATTTGAACAAATAGTATGTAATTGTTATGAATTTGGGTATTTTAGATGCGTGATTGTAGTTACTATCCTTCCATCCATCCATCAGCCTTGCGACGTCCACTGCTGGACATAGGCCTCCCCAAGAGAACGCCAAAACGAGCGGTCCTGTGCTCATATGGGGGATAGTGCTGTAATCGCCACGCTTGGCAGGCGGATTGGCGATCGCAGTGGATGTTGTTAATACTTGAGGGAGTGCTGCTGCCCACTCCCACCGTTATTCCCTCAATCGGCTCTTACGACTCCCATGGGTGGAGAGGGGCGGGACAATTCTAAAGCCGGTCCCACACGGCTGTGGCTTGTAGTTACTAAAGCTTCTAAAATATATTATATTGATACTTTTCAGTTTGTGAACACAGTGTATGAGCTCCATTTTGTTATTGTTAAATCATAAAAGTATTGGAATTCAGTAACCGAACGTGCTCAGCTTTTTGTCGATACACTTTACGAGACAATATCACTGAGCTTGTGCTTCATATTGCATGCGCTGACGAAATACAAGTGTCGAATACAAAATAACAGAATACTTAGAAGTTACTACACTACATTAGACAAACAATATTGGATATTTCAGCCTGTTCAGGTACAATCTACTGTCGTTCCACCAGTTAAGTTAAGTTAGTTAGTAATTAAGTCACGTTATCTTCCGTGTCATTCATGTTTCATAGTTCCTTTCTGCCTCCTGTCCCGTGTCCTGGGGTTCGCAACTGGCGACTGATATCATCATTATTATTTAGATATTTTTAAACATTTGACCTGCTTAGCCATATCAATGAACACAAAGTGCGAAAATGTGAAATCGACATTACGAGCTACAATCAGAATTAACCTGCATCTCCTGGAAAACCGTCCTAGCTGCTTGGCAATTTAGCAATCGTGATAAAGACTACGAATTTCGATTCCTTCTTAAGGTCTTGGGTGACGCCGACATTGCGTTTGCAGTTCTGTACCTACGTACGTTAAATATATTTGATGTACTAAATACAGTGTTCCATTTTACCTGACTGTTATGCCCGCGATATAAGGATTATTACCTGTTATCTTTAAAGATATATTTCAGATTTTTCAAAGGTTTCAGGCCAACTGGAGCTTTTTTGTCCCTTGAAGCAATTACTCCTGGACGTGCTTCTCGTCTCCGCTTCTGACTGAAACGACGCAACAATTTACCATTTTAATAATGCAATAGACTTGAGCAGCATTAAAAAATCGATATTCATATTCAATTATTTTCGCATTCCACAATGTATATGGTAGGTGGTAACATAAAATGTTGGGCACAACTAAAAGTAGAAAAGAGGATGACGTAAAAGGTATGTTTGTAAATTAGTATTGTTTATTGCTATATATTATTTTTTGTTAATATTACATTTATTGTTCATTTTCAATATTATTAGCATTATATGATTATTTATGTATGTATCATTGCATGTTATATATAATTATATTTCAATCATGTTTATTATATATTGTGTTATAATTTAATTACATAATTAATATTATTTTAAATGTTATTTAGATTATTTATTTTTGGGGGATAGTGCCGTAATCGCCACGCTTGGCAGGCGGGTTGGCGATCGCAGTGGATGTTATTAATACTCGAGGGAGTGCTGCTGCGCACTCTGCCGGTGTTCCCTCAGTCGGCTCTTACGACTCCCATGGGTGGAGAGGGGTGGGACAATTCTAAAGCCGGCCCCACACGGCCTGTCACACTAGACACATGACATTGTACCACTAGAGTTCTAGTGGTAGAACCTTGCTTATCCCAGTATGAATGGACCGACTCAATCGGGGAAGTACCACTCTCTCACAAAAGATCAGCGTGTGACAACGGTAGTTACACCGACCATTGTGCTATGTATGGTGAGTGAGAGCGCCGGAGGCCCAAATCCCCTCCCTTTCCTCTCTTTAGTATCCTACCTATTCTCTCCTTATTATCCTTCGTATCCACCTCCTCGGAGATGGCGACACACGAGTGATACCTCTGGTGTTGCTAGCGTCTATATGCTACGGTAACCGCTTACCATCAGGCCGGCCGTATGCTTGTTCGCCACCCATGTACCCAGTATAAAGAAAAAAAGATTCAGCAGTAGAGCCACATTACTTAGAAACGTTGTCGTTGAAGATAGTGCGTTACCAACGCTCTTTGCTTCTACGTAAGTAGTAGTGCCCAGTGTGTGTTACCAGTGATGACATATGGAACAGAGACGTGGTCTCTGGATGTTGGCCTCGTATCAAGGCTCAAAGTAGCTCAGCGGGCCATGGAGCGGGCTATGCTTGGTATTTCCCTACGTAATCGAATCCGTAATACGGAGATCCGTAGGAGAACGAGAGTGTCCGACATAGCCCGCTGGGTTGCCATGCTGAAGTGGCAATGGGCAGGCCACATCGCTCGACGAACCGACAACCGTTGGGGAAGAAGGATTCTCGAGTGGCCACCACGTATCGGACGGCGCAGCGTAGGATGGCCCTCCACCCGATGGACCGATGATCTGGTCAAAGTCGCGGGGAGCCGTTGGATGCGGTCGGCACAGGACCGCTCGTTGTTGCGTTCTCTTGGGGAGGCCTATGTTCAGCAGTGGACGTCAAAAGGCTGATGGATGGATGAGATTATTTATTAGTTTATAGATAATTGTGTTTATTATTGTTACTTACTACTTATTAACAAATAAATTTAATATATAAAACGGAGATTGAAAATAAATGTATAATACTGCGGATAGGTTATTTTACGTGATCCTTTTTATCTATTTCACTATTAAATATGTTAATTAGGGCAAATAGTGAATCACTTAGCTTGTTCTGTAATACACGTGTTGATTTGGCTTAAAGAGAATAATATTCTGTGGCAGTAATATATGAAGCTTGTCGCTTGAAGAAATTGACCTTCCAGAAAATACTCATACGAAATAGGTTGCTTGAATCAATTAGTCTGCGATAAAAATGAACATGTTACGTCGTTACAATTAGTTAGAATTAGCCTATTTTATATTTTTAGGAAAGTAACTTATTATAGTAATTACAGACATAGTTCAGTAGTTAAATTGTTTTTTGTACTTGAATTACTTCACTACATTGAGTAAGCAAGTACCTACCAACATGACAACAGTTGATGAAGTCGAAGTTAAAACCGAACTAAAATGAATTCGTTTCCCAAAAATTATTTATACTTATCATCACGCCATCTACCTTGCGGCAGAGAGAACAGAGTGCCAAAGGTCTCTATTCTTGCATACTTGCATGTCCGTGTGGTGACGGACTAAGAATACAAGTGTCACCACCCCATTCTTTCCCACGGGTGTCGTATGAGGCGACTAAGGGAAGTAAGCAATTATCATCCATTGCATGACTGGTGGTAGGGCTGGGTACTTGGGTACCAAGTGGGAGTACTCACTTGGTATCGGGCCCGAGCGGGTTGGTACTACCATCTCCCGTGTGACCGGCCATGAAGCACATCGTTGCGTTTTGGCTGTAGCAGGAGATAGCCGTTTATTCTTTCATTTCATATCGGTGAAATGAAATGATGAGCAGCGGCCATAGAGCAACGCGGACCCCCGGCGAACCGGAGGCAGCGGCTTGACAATACTTTCGGTATAGTTGAGTCTATGAGTAACGGTTACCATTTACCATCAGATGGGCCGTGGCTCGTCTGCCACTACAAGCATAAAAAAAAATTAAGCTTCGGTATTTCTCTACACGGTCAAATTCGTAACACAGTGATCCGTAGTGGGACAAGAGTGACCAACATAACCCCCTCTGTTTGGCTGAAGTGGCTATGGGCAGGCTACATGACTCGGCTAACCTACAACCGTTGGGGCAGAAAGGTTCTCGAGTGGCGATTACTACGAGTATTCGGAAAGCGCAGCATGGGAAGGAATCTCCCCACAACCACCAGATGGACTGACGATCTGGTTGAAGCAGTTTTTACTTCATTTAGCTTATTAGTCACGGAAAACCCTTGTTAGCATTTACGTAAATGTATGTAAATGTTCTTTCTCTTTCTCTCTCTCTTTCTACACTCTACACTCTACTGCTACTCATGACAGTATGGGCTACGCTTAAAACAACTAACTTTAAATATAAATGATTTATTTATTTATTTTATATATTTATTTATTCGGAACAACAACAGCTTAAATCTAGTTTGAGTACAAATCAAGATGAGAAGTTTGGAAAGCCAATTATAGTTGTCCACTTAATATACAAAGACTGAAAATATGGCCTTAGGAGCGATTACATACATACCTAAAAAGTGATTGTTAGATTGACAAACAATACAAAATGTTATAGTTATAAAAGTACTATTTACCCACCCTTTAATACACAATTTCATAATGCAAGCACTACCTACCTATTAGTAAGGAGAAAATATTTTATAAAAAAATAAATTAACCTAAGTTAAATTTACTTATGCAGTTATCACCATAGCACGAAAATCTAGGAAACTGATGAAATTAAAATAAGCATAAATTTAAAGTGTTAATTTAAAATGTGTATATGTCTTTTCTCGAAATGAGTATAAAAGCATATAATTATGCTACCCATAACAGAATACAATTTAAAAAAAAAAAAAATTTATTAATCTATTAGTTGCAATCTATCTCCGGAACGCATATATTGACACACACACGTAGATAGTTAATTTTAGAAAAAGTAACTTAGGCCACTCCCTCCTCGGAAACCATAATTAGCGTTCCACTCCAAAAAAATGACCAAACGCCACGCGGAGAAGTCGCGGGCAGCAGCTAGTCAGTAATGGAATAAAAAGTAAAAGATACGACTGAGTCTTGGGATCGCTATAAGAGCACTGATTTAGCAACTGCGCTCGGGATGTCACTTCATTTAACATGAAATATAAGAATAAGCATTTGTGATGTGACCATATTAAGATATCATATTACGCTTAATATCGTCCTTGAAAGATTTTTTAATTCCCAAAACATATCCAGAGTCCCGAAGTCATTATTGAAACTGTTTAACATTCTAGAAATGACAGAATTTTTCCCGTAATTAGTGGAGTGAAATGGAACGCTAAATAAATTGGTATGCCTAGTGCGTTTAGTAGGCGTACGAAAAGATATTAATTGTAACAGATCGGGGCAGTCGAGTCTACCACTGATGATGTCATATAAAAGACCCATGTCGAGAAGTCCTCGACGCTGCTCAAGTGTGAGTAAATTGTGCATACGACAGATCTCATGGTAGGAGGATCGATGGTCAAGATTTCTGAATTTGTAGTTTAGGTGTTCAACAAATCTTTTTTGGATACGCTCGATGCGTTTGATATAAACTTGGTAGCAAGGGGACCAGATCGGACTTGCGTACTCCAGGATGCTACGCACGTAAGCATAGTAAACTAATTTTAAACTCATGGGGCTCTTGAATGGATTAGAAGTTCGTATTACGAAACCAAGATTCCGGAAAGCCCTGTTTACGATTTTATTTATATGTTGACACATTGTCATTTTACTATCTAAGAGGACACCTATCTAGGTGTCCTCTACAAGTCTGTGTGTCGCACACAATGTCGGTCCTCTTAATTATAGCGCCGTTGAAGTGATAAGAGAATGTGATCGGTTTTTTTTTTCGTGAAAAGCTGATACATTGACATTTACTAGTGCTTAAAGAAATACGGTTGAGAATATAGTAATTGTAAAGATTAGATAAGTCGTTCTGTAAGAGAACGCAATCAGCAAGAGAACGAACTTGTATATAGATTTTTTTGTCATCAGCGTAGAGTAAATGTTTAGAGTTCTTGATTACTTCGTCTATGTCAAAAATGTAGGCGTCATAGAAAAGAGGACCGAGGTGCGATCCCTGTGGGACTCCGGAGGGGATAGAAATATAGTTAGACCGATGCCCACCTACAACTACGGCCTGCGAACGATTTTTTAGATACGAGCGAACCCATCTCAGAAAATCCCCATGGATTCCTAATGCTTCAAGTTTAAGAAGAAGAATGTTGTGGTCCATACCGTCGAAAGCTTTTTCAAAATCCGTGTATACCACATCAACCTGTCCTCCACCCTCCATAGCACATATGACATCATTCGAGAATAAAGCTAGGTTAGATATCGTCGAACGTCCACGTAAGAAGCCGTGTTGTTTAGAAGAAATACCACGTGATATGAGGGGGAATATATTGTTGAAAACAAGTTTTTCGAATATTTTGCTAATGGAGTTCAGGATGGAAATAGGTCGATAGTTTTCTATAAATGACCTCGATCCTTTTTTATATACAGGGATTATTTGGGCCTGTTTCCAGCTAGAGGGGAAAACACATTGCATTAGCGATTTTTTAAATATAATGTAGATGGGTAGGCACAAACTTTCGGCGCATGACGCCAGAAAGAACGGGGGAACACCATCAGGACCCGCACCCTTGTCTTTATCAAGGGCACTCAGTAGCTTGAGTACGTCTTGCTTTGTAATATCAATTGTTGATAATATGTCGTTGCTAGTATATTTCAGTGTAGAAGTTACCGAACTAACATTATCTGTCGAAGAGGCTATAAAAACGCTTTTGAAGAATTCATTAAAAGCTGTACATATATCCTGACCATTGGTGTACAAATTATCACCGGATTTAAATGTTTTCGGATATTCTGAACTGCCCCTCTTTGACTTTACGTATTTCCAAAAGTATTTAGGAGAGTGAGAAATGAGATTTTCAGACATATTTATAAAATTTTCAAAGCACTGCTCTTTTATACGGTGTTGCCTGGCCCTTAAGAGAGAAAATTCATCATAGTCCCGGGGATTTTGTTGCAGTTTCCATTTTTTATGTATTTTAATTTTTTCCTTTATTATTTTTAATAGTACAGCCCGTACCAAACTGGGTGTGATTATTTCTCTTAATGACTACTATGATGAAGATTTAAATCAACAATATTAAGATGTTGACCGTTGCTTGAGTTATTTTTTTGTGTACTTAAATAAGAATACGATCGGACGCGTAATAGACGTAAAATATTGCCCATAACAAGGTACTTTAACCTTTTAGCCTGACACGCGACATGGCACTTCCTTGGATCTTTTATACTTTCGCTGATTTTGATACTCATTGTATCATAAATTGTTTATTCTAAAACAAGGTCTTCTCTTGTTCAACGCTAATTTATTTCAACAATCATTTATTCTATTACCTAGCTTAAAAACAAGAAATTCTGATGAGGAATTTTATTAAAAAAAAAAAGTTTATATTTCAAATATGCATCAAATAAGAAACTGATTTTCTACGCTTTATTTTCTGAATTTCAAAACTTTACACAGCTAAAGTTCCTAAAATGTCGCTTAACGACATTAGCCTTTCATGCGTCGATGTAGAATTTTATTACAATGTTTTTGAACAGAGACCTACACACAGCCACTGTGCCACCTGTAGTGAAATTATCGAAGTACTGACACAACATTGCACTAAATTATGTACTATTTTGAGTTCAGTTTGTCTACCAATTTAAAACTCTACCATCAATATTCCAAAACCTTACTTTTCCCTTTTTCCCAGGAGATAACTTCAAACCTTACTTGGGTTTAACGTTGTCTCCTGGACTCGTAAAGATATTCGTGAGTAGTGATTGTCATCAGTGATGTAATACTTGGCTATTGTACAACGCAGCGGTGTTGTTGTTTTCTGTAAGTGACAGTGCGCAGTAAACAACTTATGATGACACTATAATAAATATAATATAATCAGTGTCTGTTTAAATTCGTCGTGTATGTAGGTACTAATGCTAGTCGCTGAGCGATTACGGGTCGCGTGTGGTATGGTGGGGTCAGGTGGCACAACGGACGCCTGTCCATGGACGTGCACCCAAAGACCTCTTTGTGCGCTCGACGTCTGACGCTGAACGAGCCTTGTGACTGACAGACTTGAGGTTATCTCCATAACGAGCTACCGTTGACACAGATATCGTCTAATTGCAATTTAGTTGATAACGAAATATTTCTGCGAGGCTATTCCTGTATAAACTTCAATACGATGATATGTATTAACTAATCGTGTAAGTATTATTTATAAGACTTGTAGACTGAACATCTTATTGTATATTTTTTTATATACTTAAGGCAAACAGTGACCTGCCTCACTTCGCACGGCTGGAATTTATCAATATCAGTAAGGTTTTAAGAATTACAAGCTTCGATCAACAAGCCTATATTATGTATATTACGAGTTTTTAAACTAAGTGTGTCTTAAGATTTAGCTAGTGCGTGCCTCAAATAGATTTTTCGGTGATTTGATTACAATACATTAGAAATTATCTACTAAAAAATATTATTAGGATAATATTCATAAATACTTACTATACATATTATAGAAAATTACCTAAACGATAGTCGAAACAGTTTCAAAGTTCGTTGCGTGGTTTCGAAAAAGAAAACAGAGAAATAGATATACGCGGGTAGCGACTCTTTACTTTGTAGGTACAGACAGACGTACGTGATGTTGCCGTTTGTAAAAAATCGGAACAACAAAAACAATGTTCAAGTTGTTTTTTGTTATATCAAAAAAAAAACATTAAAAGAAGTAAAATGTTGTCTGCGTTGCAGTTACGTAACTTGTGCAATATTATGTTCACGAACCAGGCACAGTGTAAGGATAATCCGTATATTTACAAAAAGATCCGTGGAGTTCCAGGGTGTTTGCTGGAATGGTTGTAAGACATGAGAGACCATTTACTTAACAACACTATTTAATTTCGTATGCACGCGTGCTTTAGCCGAAGAGAGTTTTTTACTCAGGCGAATCAAAAAGTTCTAGGAATCGATATAAAAAAAATATCAAAATAAATTTGTAACAAAAACATTTTATTTCCTACATAAAGCCCGTCACAAACGTAGCTAATCTTAATATGCCATACTATAATATAAATTCCGGTATAAGTTAGTGATGTTATAAAAATATATATTATAGCTGCATGTGTGATGTGGGCTTAAGACGTTTAGGATATGATAACGCATTTCTACCATCTTTTATTTTTTTTTCAAATATTTTTATTTACTTATCTCAAAAGGCTCATTACGGCAGCCATTACTGAATCATCATCGTGAAATTTAGTTCCACGAATACTAATATGCTATTTTAGTTTTGGGCATAAGTGAAAATGACTAGGGGCTACTGTTTCTTTGTCAACCATATAAAAACTGCACAACCGACTTGATTAAGTTTTTTTTTGTTTGAACACATAATTGGACTTAGTAACACCTAATTAATAGGTATACCAGTTACAAGCACAGGTTTACAAACGATTTTATAACCAGATACAGTAGATACCTATAAATTAGAGTATTTCACATTTCCTACGATGTATTCAATTCAAATTCAAATTCAAATTCAAAAATATCTTTATTTCATAGGCCTATTAAGTAGCACTTAAAATCGTCAATAATACACTAATAATTAAAATAATTAACACGAGCGCCTGAGGCGAGTGCAACCGCAATAACAAAGTGGCGATTGCAATCGCCACAAGCGGCCTGATTCCGTAGTAAAGCCTTTCATGAGAAGAACCCGGCAAGAAACTCATGGGCCACTTTTTTAAATTGCCAATTTATTACAATTTAATATAATCTTTATAATTTTGTATTAAGGAGCTGATATGTTAAAAGCACGGTCCAACTAACCTGGTTCGTCCGTGGTTACAACTTACAACAATATCAACTAGATAAGCTCACTACTGCTCGCTTTAGTGAGAAAGGTAACAGAGGAACTATATCCTATTATATTATCCTATTGACTTAAGAGACGTAACTATCGCCAATGGATTTAATAATGCCAGGATTGGTCATGTCGCATGGCGATCTCGGTCGACAAGGCTCCGCGTGTGTGCCAGTTGCCCTGGGCCGTACTGTAACGGATGTATTGGTGGTTGCAGATGTACAGTGGGGCGCTGCTGGCGACGGCGGCGCGGCTGGCGTGGGACCCGAGCACGTACACGTGGTTCCGCTTCCTGTGCGCGGCGCAGTACCGCGCCTCGTGCGGCTACGTGCTCGCCGCCGGACTGTGGCTCGCCGCGCTCGTGTACCTGGCCGTCGCCTCACGGCAATCCGCCGCCTCGTCTCTGCGACTGGTCAGTACAACCCGCCCAGTGCTGGCCACACGCAGCGCTCGGAGAACACAATAACACCCAACAGCGGGACTGTCGCTTATTGTTAATGGTGTATGTTACATTGATATTCGTCCTCACTCTTTATTCTCCAGCGATTCAAGACTCTTTCTTATACTACGCGAGTGGCAACAAGCATACGGCCCATCTGAGGGTCACTGTAGCCTGTAGACGCTAGCAGCACCAGAGACATCACTCGCGCGTCGTCATCTCCAGGAAATGGGATAGGAGGTGGACAGGAAGGATAATATGGAGGCGATAGGAAAGATAATAACAAGAGGATATCGAGGGAGCTTGGGCCTTCGGCGCTCTCATTCACCATACGATACACAACGGTAGGAGCACCTACTGTTGTTTCACACTCATCTTCTGTGAGAGGGCGGTACTTCTGTGAGAGGGTGGTACTTCCGTGAGAGGACGGTACTTCTGTGAGAGGGTGGTACTTCTGTGAGAGGGCGGTACTTCCCCGACCGAGCCGGTCCGTTCTTGTCGGGATAAGCAAGGCTCTACCGCTAGCTTTTCATGATTTGTTATATTTATGATTACTTGATACGTGTCCGTGTGTGCGTGTGCACGTCTCTAATTCTCATCACAATCTCTCATTGGTGTGAGCCACGGGCGTGATGCTCTACGCATTTAAGAAAGAGAGTGAGACAATGGGTTCTAAACTTGTAGAGAAGAGTGATAGACCTCGCAGGACACACGCTTATGACTCTCGAAGTTAACATTACCACACGGCGGTAAAGCAATACATCATGAGGAGACCCGCATGCCGAAACATTTTACCGATTACTCGTGAACTATGCCAACCCACATTGGATCTATGACTGTGAGGACTGTGGCCCAAGTACATCTCACTCGCGAGAGGACACCTGCGCCCAACAGTGAGGCATTTAATGCCTTGTGAACTAAAACTTCACTACACCTAAAAGATATCACTTCTAAAATAATTAGAAACTGTCAAATCTATCAGTCTAATCGATTTTGCTGATGGACACAGGCCTGTCTCGATTCTCGCCACACTTTCGATTTTTTCGCATGAAATAAAAGCCATTAGAGCTAAATTGTAATGGACATGGAGTGGATAATGTCTATCGTCATCAATCTTGTCGAGTACCTACTTTATTTTTTCTTGGAGAGTATCATCTATATGAACAACTGCGTTACATGATGAGTGCGTATGCCATGTAGGTACTTGGATTAGAGTAGAGACATAAAAACAAACACGTCTGATGCAGCTCAAACGAGTTTAGCTGCTTTGTTATTAAAAATTGTGATAGTTACCGTAATTATATTGTGTGGTGAACGGTATGTGTTGACGGTGTACCGTTTGGCCCGTTAGTACTGCGGCGGAGTGGTCTGCCTGCTGCTGAGCCAGGTGGCGTACGGCGCGTGGATGTGCGCGTCGCTGGCCACGTGGTGGCACACGGCGCCCCAGGCCGAGCTGGCGCGCCGCGGGATGGACCTGCTGCACGACCTCAAGCCCGCCCTGCTGGCGATGGAGCGGTACCGCGACCTCGCCCGACCTCTTTACGACATTATCGAGGTACGCACCTTCATTAGCAACCGACCGGAGTGGTACTAGTTTATTCAAGTATATTACATTAAAATATATCGCATTTACATTACGCGAAAAATGGCCCGTCTGCGCCGTTAATAAGCACCGTGTAAAGAGTTTCCGCACCAAATTAAAGGAGAATGCCTACAACTGTATGGGCTTGATTCGGAGCAGGGCGTTGGTGTTTGCGACACAGTTTTATAAACTTCTGCAGATACCCCCGTTTCCTCTTTTTAAGTTATTGTATGATTTTGATTTCCAAATAAAGCAATTTGAATTTGAAGGTATGGCCTCTGGTTTCATATTGTATCATGTTGAAACTTACCTTAATTTATAGTGTTTTTAAGTATACATACACTAATAAATAATTATTATTATTAATAAATAATACAATATCCTTACTTCGCTGGATTTTTAAGAAAAAGACTAATAAAGTTCATCAAATTAGGTAATATTTTACGTGTTTGTACCTAGAATTATACAAATATTTTGCGTTTTCATCAAGTTTTTTCTTATAGGTATTTAATGTGACAAAAATGAGCCGTCACGGGATATCTCACAGATGTGATAACACCGATATTCTTTCTTTCTTCAAATATTGTTAGAGTCTTATATAATTCTTGGTAATCGCCCTCTCGTTATGCATAGACGAATTAAAACTGTTATTGGTCTATTAATTGAAATTATACTTGGTTAGATGCTTTTTGTCAATAGATGGCGTTAAAACCAATTAAATAAATACCTAAAAAAAGTTAAATAACCAACAGCTGGTTTTACCCTCCTTCAGCATTAGATTTTTTCACATCAATAGTTATTACTTTAAAGAAAAACAATATAATTACAATGTTTTAGAATGAATTAAATGTTAATTATTGCTAGTTTTAGATGTGCTCGATAGATGGCAATAGCCCGCCCATTATTACATGGTAGTATAAATAAATAATAAATAATTATTTACGGATATTTCCACACAACGTCCTCTGGTTTCAAACTAAGCTTAACGCTTGTGCTATGGGTACCAGATTAGGGATATAATACATATACTACTTTTTTTTTTGTAAATACATATATATCATAGATAGAAAACACCCAGACGCAGTACAATTATCTGTGTTCATCACACAAATAATTGTCCTGAGAGGGAATTGAACCCACGACCTCGTGCACGGAAGTCGGTTACACTACCGACCACGCCGCGAGGCCCGCCGTCAGTCGTGTTGGAACGATAAAAACCATGAATGGGCATCCTCCTTTAAGCGCCGTAAAATTGTCACAATGTAAACGCGCCATTAGGTATCACTTTAGTAATACTTTCTGATATTTACGCGAATGTTACACATTTTGAAATAAAACTACGTTTACGGAATCTATCGCGTTTACTTGATCTTATTACTATCCCGACGTTTCGAATACTTTACAGCATTCATGATCACGGGTGGACTTAGATGATAGACGTCATATCAGCCTTGGACGTCAACGATCAAGTAAACGCGATAGATTCCGTAAACGTAGTTTTATTTCAAAATATCACTTTAGTAGTTAATTACAATCAACAACGATTAGAGCGCACGTGACGCCCGTTCCAGGAGGTGGAGCACGAGGCGCCGAACAACGCGTACGTGATCGTGGTGTTCGGGCTAGTGGCGCTCGTGCTGCAGGTGACGGCGCTGGTGATGGCCTGGCGCCTGTCGCGCCGCACGCCGGCGGGCGCGTGCGCGGCCGAGGCGGGCTCGTGCAAGGAGCGCGCCGCGTGCGTGCGCGCGCCCGACGACGACAGCGACTCGCCCGAGCGCGAGCCGCCGCCCGGCTGGCGGAAGAAGGCCAACCTGCGCATGTACACCATACTCGACAAAATTTTCTAGCAGGTACTCAGAACAGTCTATCTACGAGTATCTATACTTTTATAAAACTGTAACAGAGTTGTGTCTGTACATTTAAGGTATTTGAGAAAAAATGACTGTAATAGGCTATATTGTGTCTAAACATAAAATTTTTTTTAGAATTTTTGTCTGTTTGTTTGTTCGCGCATCACATAATAAATATTGAACGGATTTTGATGCCACTTTTTTATATTTAAAAGGCCTTGACTAGACTTAAAAACTGGTATACATTTGTCCCGCTACTATATCGGAAACCTGAGATATAACCGAAAATTCATTGGTAACGTGATCCTACTGGTACTGTAAGAGTTCAGTGTGAAATTACATTTATTTTATGATTTATTTTTTTATTTAGATATTTTTATATATATTTTTGCATTTGACATGCTTAGCACTATACATTAAACACAAAGTGAAAAATGTGAAATCGAAAATAACAGTCAGGAGCAGGATTTGAACCTGCATCTTCTGGATTCCGTCCAGATGCTTTACCAATTCAGCCATCCTGACACTTGCTCCTGACTGCTAATTTCGATAACACATCATACTTAACGTCTTTGGGTGACGCCTGCGCCGTCTGTCGGACGTATTTTCATACATTATACCGACCAGGTAAACTTAATTTTACAATTAAGATTTTACCTAATAATGACGCAAACCCTTTAAATATTTAGATATTTTTATATATATTTTTGCATTTGACATGCTTAGCACTATACATTAAACACAAAGTGAAAAATGTGAAATCGAAAATAACAGTCAGGAGCAGGATTTGAACCTGCATCTTCTGGATTCCGTCCAGATGCTTTACCAATTCAGCCATCCTGACACTTGCTCCTGACTGCTAATTTCGCCGTCTGTCGGACGGCGCAGGCGTCACCCAAAGACGTTAAGTATGATGTGTTATCGAAATTAGCAGTCAGGAGCAAGTGTCAGGATGGCTGAATTGGTAAAGCATCTGGACGGAATCCAGAAGATGCAGGTTCAAATCCTGCTCCTGACTGTTATTTTCGATTTCACATTTTTCACTTTGTGTTTAATTTATTTTTTTATTCAAAGTTTTACTTCAACCGCGCGTAAAGGTTACGCGCACTCATTTTGACGTGACAACGTCTTATAAATTGGTTTGCCGGGTGACACTTCAAGAAACTGCGTTACGCTCCGCTCACGTTATGCGCTCACAATGAGAGCGAGTGAGAGGCACGCGTCCCTTCCACTCGGGCATGGTTAGCCCTCCTAAGAGCGAGAGAGACGAAGAAATAAAATTTTGTTAATATGAAATTCAGTGCGAGATTCTTTGTATAAATTAATGTTTTAAATATAATTCTTTGTATAAATAAATGTTTTAAATTGTTACTATTATTTCATCCTTCTTCCTACTATACGAATGAATATTCACATTAAAATTATTTTACCACTCAAAGTCGTTGTCACGTAAAACTTTCGCCCGTATACCGACTTTACAGGCAACCAATTTTTTTTTTAATATCGATAGTTTTACAAACGTCATTCTCGATTTTTCTCTAGGAGAGAAATGTTCCTGAAGGTGACGCGTCCTCGGAATTTTACTCACTGTTTTCGACCAATCACCTATTATTGAATAACATCATTTCAATTAATACACTGGCACTGGAGCGTCCAAAGTGATCGATAAGTTTGGCAAAATACTTTGCAGGACGAGACGGAGCGCGGCGCCGGCACAGGCTCGCCGCCGCGGGGCGCGCGTGTGTCACGCGGCCGTCACTCGGGGCGCGCCGCGCCCGCCAGCGCGGCGCCAGAGCCGCGGGCGGCGCGGGACGCGCGGGCGGCGCGGGACGCCGCGTGGCGCGCCGTGCAGGCGCAGCTGCGGGCGCGCGCCGCGCGGGCGAGCCCGGCGCCGCCCGCGCCCGCGCCGCGCGTGCTGCAGCGCGGCCTGTAGCCGCACGTCGCCGGAACATGAAGCGCCGCCTATGTGCGCCCGAACCTCTTGTGTACTAATATTCTCACAAATGAACCCGTTCATTTTAAATGTCATTGTGAAAATATTGAAAAAGTACACTCTTCACAGAGATGGTCGGTCCGACTCGTACTGTTGTTATCTAGTGGTAGACTGGTAGTCGCGCGACTCCATCAGGTCGCAGATGGTCGATACTGTCCCGACAGTGCACGTACCTCTGCGGAGTCGCGGCGACGCCGACCCGCTGACGCTGTACGCATATCTTGTAAGTTTATATACTTATAATTGTTTTCTATTAAATCATTATCGAATACAGACTGCCATATTATGTACTAGTTAATGTATCCTAAGTGATTCCATAGTATGTAAGATTAAGGGTGTCTTTCCGTCGGAGATGTGCTAAGTTGTTCAATATCATGGTACAATTCCTAATTGTTATAACTTTACTTATCGTTAGGTCTGACGGAAAAACTTATCATTATACTATAAAAATATATTTAGTGCGACAACGTACACTGTATGTAGCACATCTCTGATGTAGACAGTCCCCTGCCAGAGTTGTGTCGTCAGCGGACGTCACTCCTCGCCGTTTCATGTATTCCTACTTAGCGTTTAGTGTAAATGTAACACGAGATGGTGCGTAGTTTATATCTCTAACAGATTATATTTTTTAATGTTTTGTAGTATGTCGGGTGACCTCTTGCCTTGTAGCGGCACAGCGACAGGCGCGGCGTCTCGTACGCGCAGGGCGACTACCTAACTGTTGTTCATTGATTGGTTATGAGTTAATAAAACGTTAACTCACTGTTTCGTTCCAAATACATAAGGTTGTAGCTTTGTAAGCCGTGCCGCCATGTCGCTGGTTGTGAAGCAAGTCCGAGGCGCCGCGCCTGCCCTGTGCCCGATGTGATCATGTTGCTGTGATGTGTGTTCAGCTACAAGCGTGCGTGTCTCCTCGTGCCAAATAGTGTAAATGTGTAACGGCGGTACGCGCGTGCCACGCACACGCCACGCGCACGCCACGCACCGCCCCAACTAGACAATAAGCGATACGCACAGGCGCGCACTCTCCACGTACGATTATTGACACGATATAGTTAAAGCAATAAAGTGATATTTTTTTATACCAAAGCATTTTATTTACAAATTGCAAGACATGTAAGTTTTAAACATGAATATTTCGTTTATACCTACTACAATAATCTACCTCTGCCTAGTTGGTCTAAGTACGAAAATTCTAAGCGAGTCTTGGCTCATGTGAAAAGTAATATCGGGTTTACCGTCTCGTAATTTATCATATATGAGATGTATGTAGCCAAAAATTTGTGATTACCGAAGGCATTTCGAGCGAGGACGTATGTACTGCACTTCGCTCCGCTGTCGGAGTCACACATCAAAGCGATTAAGTAATCGCGATGATCTTCGCGGCCAGGACACTTCAGTGCTCAAGAACATAGTATACTAATATAAGAGAGTTAAGAGACTGCAGTGCTTTAGTCGGTCTACAGATAGAGTAAAAATGTTCTGTGGTCTACAGACATCGTGCGTAGCAGGCGTCACGGCGTTAATTAGGTTTTGCGACATGATTTCAAAAATGGTTTGTAGTAACGTGAGATTTTTGAGTATATTAGCAACTTCGAGTCTATATAATGTTATACATATGTATATACACACATCAAAAAAGTTTGAGATCACTTTGAAAATACGCAATATTTTTGCTGGCAGCATGGTGAAACTTTTTTATTTTATGTCTATGATTCTTCATTTAAAAATGTGATATTTGATCAAATAACAATATCAAAAACATATCAAAAACAATCGTTTTTCCCTAAAAAGAAATCCAATCATTGATTACGCTTATTCAGAAATCTGACCGACAAGATTTAAGCATTCTTTTTCAATTTTTCGTGTAAAATTTTGATTTGGAAAGATTCCGAAAGGACTGCCGGAAGCTTTACAAGCAAGAATTGTTACTTTGGGGGAAGAAGAGAAGGATATTCTATGAGAGAAATAGCTCGCCGAGTTGCTGTATCCCAATCCTGTGTTGTGAACACGTTACGGAGGTATCGCGGCATGGATAATTTTGGTGATTAACCTCACAGTGGTCGCCCAACTGTTCTTACTGCTGCCCAGAAACGTTACATCAGACTGCTGACTGCCCGCGACCCAACAATCAATGCCACTAAAATAAGAGCTTAGTTGCGGGCTGCCACTGGACTAGAAGTAAGCACTCAGACTATCAGGAATTGCTTACACCAGGCTGGATTACGAGCAAGGAGATCCTGGCGAGCACCTCCGAACTCACGGCAACGACAGCAACGCAGATTGCAGTGGGCTAGGCTCCGCCAATATGAAGATGATGACGAGATTTGGCAAAATTGCTTCTTCGTTGACGAAACAAAAATCATCCAGGCAACCGGCATGTCCGTGTCTGGAGAAGACGTGGGGATGCAGAGAGACAAAGAACTGCCACTGGTACTGTTCAAGAAGGCGGGAAATCAGTGTCCTTTCGGCGCGGAATAATGATTGGAGCTAGAGCGCCGTTAATCCCGTATCGGGGCTCGATGACTGCAGCTTTGTACCAAAATGTTGTTATGGAAGAAATCGTCAGACAATTTAGATTAAATTATGGCCACCAATTCGTATTGGTTGATGTTAATGCACGCGGTTCACCTGACTTGAACCAGACCGAGCACACTTGGCATGTTCTAAACCGAGCTGTTTGGAAGATTAGGGAAACTGCTATTGAAGAATGGGACAGGTTACCGCAAGAAATCCTGAATAACTTGATACTCAGCATGCCCAGGAGGATTGCTGCTTGTGTTCGAAATAGGGGAGGAGTTATCTTGTACTAAATAAAAACAATTCCATAATTAATTCTTAATAATGTTTCTTATTTCGTCGTTTTCTTTCATTTATTTCTTAGCCACAATTGCATTAAAATTTTCAAATCAAATTTTTATTTGTAAAATAATTAAAAATAGTAAATATTTTAGTTTCAATAAAGTTTGACGGTCCTCGTGGCGTAGTTGGTAGTGTAACCGACTTCCGTGCACGAGGCCGTAGGTTCGATTCTCACTCAGGACAATTATTTGTGTGATGAACACAGATATTTGTACTGCGTCTGGGTGTTTTCTATGTATTATATGTATGTATTTACAAAAAAAGAAATATATGTATTATATCCGTAATCTGGTACCCATAGCACGAGCGTTAAGCTTAGTTTGGGACCAGACAAAAAAAAGTTATTTTCTTTTTAAAAAAGATATCTCGTAAGCTTTTTTATTTTATATGGTGAAATTTAAAAAATACTTTGGAAAATCCAAAACTGCACGCCTCATAATCTTAATTTTTCAGAATAAAATTGATTATTGGTTTTACTAAGTAGTTTTCAATAAATCACATAGATAGCGCTAATTTCAAAAAGTACTAATGTGGGTTTCATGTCTTATACGCCATCTAGCGCTAATTTTAAGAAGTACTTCTATATTGGTCTACCCCTGTCATTTTGCAAGGCGCCATCTGGCAATTAGTAAGAACAACAATCCACGAGTTTACATATATACCTGCATAAGTGCATATAATATATATATAAACATGTAAAATTGAATAATTTATTAAACTGTAAACAAAAACAATTTAAGAAAACAAAAAGACATCGCTAGTTTCCTTACAAAAAAAAGCAATATTGTGGTTCTATATATACAACAGCAACTGAATACATATAAAATTGCCACTTGCGACATATAGGGCCGCATTTGTCAATATCTCTTTTACTTTAAAACAGCGACATCTATCAATAGAAAATTGCAACTTTGGACAATATTATACGACTTATTTAAAAATCAATGAGTTCAACAAGAAATCTCTAAACCATTTATCTTCCTAACTTGGTTGCCTTACAATTTTATACTTTGTTTTTGTTCTAAGTGAAAACACCGCGACGCCAAGGCCACGCAAAAAAAATTGTGGAATGTAAAATATGTTTTTTTCGTGTTTTATAACGTTGGTGTGTTATTATTTACGTGTGTTTAGTGTTTTTAATTATTGTTATGGATAAAATAGTTATTATACTTGACAAATATCATCAGTTCGTCAAGCAAAGGTAAAAACTTTCTTTTAACAAAAAACAATGTACCGGCCGGGCGAACGGCGTTCTGTTCTGTTGACGATAGTAAAACCAACGGTGGCTATGCGTACGTAAAAAGGTAGGTAGTTCTCATGAAAGGCGCTGGTTTTAGTGTCGCGTCGAGTGTAAATGCCGTAAATATTCAGTATTTTTTTGTTTATTTAATAACAATTAAACCACATCGAATCAGAACGTGAAAAGTAATAGGGCTATATTCCTAGTCATAATAATTCGTAAACGAAAAAAGAAGACTCGATTAATTAATTATTTTGGTCGTTATCGTGTTAACATACATTACTTACAACTCACGGACGTCCAAGCCAGATTTTTTTCAAACAGTTTTTTAACTAATTTAAATAACAAAAATGGCATCAAAAATATCATGTGTTAAAAATAGTGTTTGTTCTTTATATGTGTGTGTAGATATTATTTTACAAGTGCAATATATGATAAATAGAGACATTTTAAGTTTGAAAAATCAGCTGTGCCGTGTCGACCGGGAGTAGAACACACCTCAACGCTTCGCTTATGAGGCGTGCAATACAGCATTTCTTCACTAGTGATCTCAAACTTCTTTTGATATGTCTTTGTACTTTTTAATATAAGCTATTATTAAAAAGTACCTATAGTAACAAATTACACGGTTCCTGATTTATGAATACCTTATATAGTCGCCTTTTACTTATTTTTTAAATATGATAAATGTAATAAATAATTGCCAGAGCGACTGCTTCGTCCATCTTTGTGTTTGTTGTCGCGATAAACTACATGACGATGCAAAGTGGCCATGCTGTTACGGGGAAGTCGGCTAAACTATAAATGAAGATACTACAATAATACGAGGAGGGATCAAAAAGTAGTGAGAACGACATACTCCTTGGTAAGAAAAAAATAAATACTGGCAGGCATAGCTCAGATACATATTTGTAATAATAATAAAGAAAAAAATCTTCGATTCTCTTTTGTTTTTTTTGAATGTAGTCATTTGTTTGCTTCGTGTCGGAACGTGTTCTCGAAAATGGAGAAAAATGAAGTGCGAGCCGTTATTAAATACCTCTGTTTAAAAAAGTTAACGACGCAAGAGATTCATTGCGATTTGGAGGCAACATTAGGAGAGTCTGCTCCGCCGTATTCCACTGTTGCAAGGTGGGCTTCTCAATTTCGAGTAGGGAGAACGAGCACGGAAGACGAACATCGTTGCGGCCGTCCTTCGACGTCAGTCACCCAAGAAAATGTTGCGAAAGTCGAGAAAATTGTATTGAGCGATCGAAGAGTTACGATCCGATACTTAGTTCAAGAAACGAGCAGTTCATATGGAAGTATTCAATCCATATTGAACAATCTTTGAATATGAGAAAAGTCTCCGCAAGATGGGTGTCGAGAATGTTAACCGACAGTCAGAAACAAAATCGACTTGCCATTTCGAAGATATTGTTGGACAAGTTTCAAGAAGATTCTGAAAACTTTTTGTCTCGTTTCGTAACAATGGACGAAACATGGGTCCATAATTTTGATCCCGAGACAAAACAGCAATCTTCGCAATGGAAACGGCCATCATCACCGACCCCGAAGGAGTTTCGTGCCGTGGCATCGGCTGACAAGGTTATGGTCTCAATATTTTGGGACTCAGAAGGGATATTGTTGATTGATTACCTAGAGCGTGGAACCACTATTACAGGCCAATATTATGCAGCTTTAGTTCCCAAGTTGAGGAATGCCATTAAAGAGAAAATGAGAGGGAAATTTCGAAGGGGCGTGCTGTTTCATCACGACACGCACCCGCTCACAGGTCGGCAGTTGCGATGGCTGCCATTCAGCAAGCTGGCTTCGAAGTGGTTGACCACCCCCCTTATTCATCAGATCTGGCGCCTAGCGATTTTTATCTATTCCCCAAATTGAAAGAATACTTAAGGGGAAACAGGTACGAAGACAATAACGAGGTGATGGATGCCGTGGAGAGCTTCTTGCAGGACCAAGACAAAACTTTTGAAAGGGATTGAAGCCTTGGAAAAGCGCTGGACTCGGTGTGTAGAGAGACTCGGAGACTATGTAGAAAAATAAATTATTAAGTTATCAATAGTCATTATATTCTATCTCATTCTCACTACTTTTTGATCCCTCCTCGTAGCATTAAACAATTAAACACAAAGTGAAAAATGTGAAGTCGAAAATAACAGTCACGAGCAGGATTTGAACCTGCATCTCCTGGATACCGTCCAGATGCTTTGCCAATTCAGCCATCGTGACAATTGCTCCTGACTGCTAATTTCGATAACATATTCATACTTAACGTCTTTGGGTGACGCTGCGCCATCTGTCGGAAGTATTTTCATACATTATACCGACCAGGTAAACTTAATTTTACAATTAAGACTTTTACCTAATAATGACGCAAACTCTATAATTATTTAGGTATTTTAGTGCCGTAATCACCAAGCTTGGCAGGCGGGTTGGCGATCGCAGTGGATGTTGTTAATTCATAATTAATAATTGTTAATAGCGATATAAAAGGGTTCAAAATGAAGAAATTAGGATTGTACTTTTAAACAACCTAATACTGATAGAAATATAATGGTACCTACATATAAAAAGGTACGTTCGCGCGTGCTGCTATACAATAATTGAGATACGCGTGTTGGCTGGGACGCGTTCTTGCGAAGAATGTGATGTCGGTCGGTGACTCGGTGTGTCGCAGGCGGCCGCCTCCCTCCCGCAGACGCTCTTTAGCCCGCGGTCTCTCTTGTGGGCGCGAACATCAAACAATGCATCGGTCACCATACGTTATTCGAAACGTGAGACTTTAGTAGAGCCTTGCTTATCACAGCATGAATGGCTGGCTCAATCGGAGAAGTACCATCCTCTCACAGAAGATCGCCGTAGGCACTCCTACCGTGGTATTATGAGCCACGTCGAGAGTAACGTCGTACGGTGAGTTAAAGAGCCGGGGGCTCAAATCCTCTCCTTAATATCCATTCTCCCCATCTCCTATCCCTTTCCTTGGAGATGGCGATGAGCGAGTAATGCACATGCATGGTGTTGCTGGCGCCTATAGACAACGGTAACCGCTTACCATTAGGTGGGTCATGTACTTATTTGCCATCCACTTTGTATTAAAAAAATGCCAATCTTGAGGATTCGCATACGTTTGTTAATTTCATTGGTTTAAATATTGCTAAGCATTCCAAAGCTTTAAGGTTAAATAAAAAAAACAGAATACAAATTATTTGTGAATAAAGAAAAAGAGATTTTTAGTAGGGGTGGGAATCGAATCACGCATCTTTTCCAATCCGGGGAAGTGCTCTAAACCACTGAGCTACCCTACTGATCCTTCGATCATCCCAAATTCTTAATCACATTTGTCTTACGACTACACCTCTACTAAAAATCTCTTTTTCTTTATTCACAAATAATTTGTACTTTAAAAAGTAGCGGAGCATGTCAATTACTAAAAGAAATAGATCTAAAATGTTTGAAAAACAGAATAATTAATATGCTGCAGTAATGCGCCTTGAACAGCGTTCCTCCAACACTGGAGAGGAAGTTTGTAACAGGTTTAGTAAATACTTCCACTTCACGTTAGTCGAGAGTACGCACGCTGATGATTCAGACGATTTTTATGAAAGTAGTGCATCGGACAGCGGACGTCGAGTTTGAGTACTCGGTCGGTTACAGTATACAGGACCGGGTGACATTCCGCCGTTGTACTTATATCTTTAAATGTGCTAAACATATCTTAGGTACTACTTATTATAGATTTTTTTTTCGTATTTTTGTCTGAATGCCCATTTGTTCTACTATAAGCCATTTCAAGGTTATCCATTAATTATCGGACACCCTGTATGATAATGTCCGATGGTAATGTACCAAAGATTTGGAAATCTACATATTATTATATCGGGCCGGTCCACAAAAAGGTTCCCGTCCCAGTAGTAAACTATAGGCCAATTTCTAAGATGTGTATATTTTCTAAGATATTTAAAAAGTTGTTTGAAAGCAAGTCTACGCCGCTCTAAAACAAACATGTAGCTTACAGCAACATGGCTTCTTAAGAGGCAGATCTACGACCTCAAACCTGATCATATATATGATTGATGACATTTTTGTCTGAGCACATGTAGAATGTCCTTCCTAAAAAAGGTGAATCTAATCTATATCGATTATAGCAAATGCTTCGATAGAATTGACCACCCGCACTCTTACGTAAGTTATTGATGGTGGGAATAACAAGCAACATGACTGTACCGGTAGTTTACTTCTTATGTCCAGAACAGATGCCGGACGTAGCACTCAATGGGTATACATCATCAACACTCCAAATCCCCTCAGGAGTCCCTCAGGGATCTTTGTTGGGTGCGTCATTGTTTAACATCTTTATAGACGATATTCTTAATTGTTTTCGTAATTCTGTTCTCTCTGCCTACCCCGCAAGGGAAATGGCGTGATGATAAGTAAGTAGTAAAATTATACTTAGCGCTGATGACATGAAAATTCTTTGTCCTATAAGCTGCTTCTCAGAGAATGCTCAACTCCTTCACAGTGACCTTGACCGATAAAATGACTGCTGGTTATTTACTGTAAGTTTGTTTTGTTGGTTACTTATAAGGTGTGCAAAGTGTAGCTCGTTGGGAACTTTTAGCGAACATCTGCTACTGTTAATAAGAAGATACCATTTGCACAGAATAGATACTTAGTAGAGGTTGCTTAAAGATGTTTTGTACAACGAACGAAGTAAACGAGTTGCAAAGATATGAGCAAACGTAGAATATAAGTACCTAACATAGTAACATAGTGAACAGCTGCACCTGTTTTTTGTTAAGGCGGGATTAAATGTACCTAACCGCACACCCTGTCGTTTGAGGCAACGAACGGTAGTGTGGGGCCCTCAGCCACTAAAGAAACCCGCCGTGTGCCGTCTTTCCGCCTTTATTGGCGGATCACTGGAACTGGTAGACATTAGTTCAGTGATAGCTATAACTGCACCTGCCACTCGTATGTGGGCACATACATATACTTAGGTATATTATCACGTAAATGAACTTTCTTTTAGTGATCCTATTGGCTACTATTTGGAAATTTGTGTATGAGATGTTTGCTATTCAATCGCCCAATGACTTAACAGAATCGATCATATTTTGGCATAGGTAACTATTATAATAATCTATTTGGTATATAACCTGGATGAACGGATGTGCTGCATAAAATACTTGTTATCCCGGTAAATGTCATAGTGTAATATCTAGTGGTAAACTCAAGGACTGCAAAGACTTCGAGGTTTTTCGAAATGATGTGTGTATTTGTTACGAATTATCACTACTCTGTGAGGGCTTGCATGCCCGAGAGATTTTTTCGACGACTTATGAAGTCTGCCAACCCACACAAGGCCAGCGTGGTGGACTACGCAACGGCACAAATGGCGGAGTGGCTTATATACCGGACTCCCGCCCGAGTGTCGTACGTTCGATTCCCACAAAAGACAAGTCTGGGTGTACTTTGTGTCCGTGAAATTGTAGGTAGATAATATGTTTGTTAAGTCCCCAACGATACAAGGATTATTCCTTAGTGCAGGGAGTTGTCTAAAAAAAACAATACCTACAAAAAAGAACTATGAGAGGAGACCCGTGCCCCATAATGGCACGATATAAGAGTTGCAAAAACTGCAGATTTTTAGCGCACCAATGTACTTTTTTTTTTGTTAAGGCGGGAGCGCGACAATTTACCTACGTGATAGTGACGAGATACTAACATACGAGTATAGGCACCTGCTGTAGGTGTTTGGTGGCAACAAATATATTACATGAGGTGACAGAGCTTACGATGCACCTGCTAGCGTTCTTGGGAGCTCGTACAGGCCCAGGGGTGAGCGTTCTCCGGCGGACCTCTAAAGTAATCCAACACAGTACCAGTAGTCCGTCAACACAGGCGGAGAGACGGCACACGGCGGGTTTCTTTAGTGGGTGCGGGCCCCACACTACCCTATTCTTTGCCCTGAACGACGGGGGGTGCGGTTAGTTACATTTTTTCCCGCCTAAACAAAAAAATCATGGGGTGAGCCTTCTGCTTTCTTAAGTACATTTTGAGACAAAGTTGTGACACAGAGCATGGCTCATATAGGCGGGTTAATTCTTTGTGCGGCCCTACATCATATATCGTGGAAGTAGATACTCGCGCATTTTTAAGGAATAAATGTTATGTGCGGATATTTGTGTCAACAAAAGGTTTCGTATAATTTGTACTGGCAAGCGCCCGGGCCCGCGGTAACGCGGCGGCGCGATTGCGCGCGCAGGCTGTGGGGGGCGCGGTATCGACGCGGGCGTGGCGGCGGCAGTCGCCGCTGGCCCTCGCCGCGACATGGACCCGCCCCGCGCCGCGCCCGCCGCGCGCCCGCTCGTCGACCCGCAGGAGCACGGCGAGGTCGACACGTCCAGGTGCGCCACAGCCCCACGCTGACCACCTGCGTCTGCCTCGGCCTCGGCAGCGAGCCGAGCCAGCTCGCCTCTAGCACGACACGAACCTTCTGTCTTTCCCCTAACTTTTACAACCGATTAAGTAACACAAATCGAGTGATGTCCAACTTAGGGGCGAGGAGTCTCATGTTGCGCACTCACTGACCCTCCTTCCAGAACCTGAGTTCTTGTCCAAAAGGGCAATTTGTGTTATCTTTGTTTAAGTATAGATGTATGTAGATGGTATAAGAGGCGCTAACATTATATTTGTGAAAAATGTTGTGCCTCAACATGCTCGTACCTACAATATACCTAGTTGGTAAAACTGGCTAAATGGAGGTAATTAAAAGGCACTAAAGTAAGTCCCATTGAAATAATACAAGACTCAGTAACAGGACCATAGATCATGAGTCGATAACTACCGATCATCAGCTCTTCATTACAAACTAGTCTCTACCAAGTAGCCACCAGCCTCATATTTAAACAATAAATAATCGAATATGAGGCTGGTGGCTACTTGGTAGAGACTATTGCAGTTGCTAAGTCCCACATTTAGTACGTCCAGTATCGATCATCCATGCCCGTGACTTGATGGTAAAATAATTTCTCTGTTCAGTGCGCACTTCCTTTCTTGTAGTGTATCTATAGCGCGGTAGTGGTCGGTTGGTCCGTGGTGTGTGGTGAAGATTGTTTGTGGACACCGAGTTGCTTGCTGTTTGTGCAACTTTAGTTTCCAATTTTAAGTATGGAATGGATAATGCCAAATAATCCGCGATACACAGTCACAAACAAAGCATAAGTACATAGGAACAACAACAGTTCCCTCAGGGGCTCTCGCGGATCACACGTCTCTGATTTGTATTGATTCACTTGAAACGGCATCAATCAGCATCAGCTCACAGGTGACATGAATTTTAATTCACCACAGTTTGTGTCATAGTTGGTGCATCCAATCGCCTATCGGCCCAGATTTCGACTGGTGGGTGTCGTATTTTGTTCAAAGTACCTATAAACGATTGTAAACTCGCAAAGCCCCACTTTGCCCCAGTAAATGATGCGGTTGTAATATAATTGTAGAAACCGTGATTTCATAAAAAATAACATGTCACAAGTCTGCACATGTAACAGCTACACTAAATGTAACCAATGTCCAGTATTACAGTTGCTTCAGCTGGACACAGATTAAGGATGCGTTCGAATAAACGTCAAAATAAAATCAAATTATAATTATTAATATATAAAATATATTTAGTACTAACTGATAACAGTTACTACCTACGTAAAGGCATATCGTTGTCACTGCTAAATTATATTGCATTAGTTAAATTACCCTAAGCAGTGATAGTCTCGTAGTAAAACTAAAGGCTGCAAAGACAATGGTACCTAGTTCGATCTCCAGTCCAAGGTCGCGGCACACATCTTTATCCCTTAGAGATTTTTCGAGTATATTATTATGTGTGTGTTACGAGTCTACTGAGTTTGGAAATGTGCCCGGTAGACGTCAATAGGCTCGCCCCCTATTACGTGGGACTTAAACATAGCTGGCGAGTCATGGGTGTGTAATACACCTCTGCCTACCCCTTCGGGGAATACAGGTGTGATGCTATTCTATGTTACGAGTCTACCAACCCGCACGGGGCCAGCGTGGTGAACTACGGCCTCAATAACACTTTGGGAGGAGACTCGTGCCCAATATTGAGATAGGTAGTTAATGCGTTGAAAAAAAAATACTATCCTAATGTAGTGACAAATCATAAGTATCCAGTGAGTAGACGGACGAAGAACGACAACTGGCGGGCAGAATCTATTACGTGTAAAGTAGGTGCAGTTTGTTACTGAACAAAAACGTATACCTACAAGTTTTTAAATCTAATCAAGATCAAGAGCTATCAACAACAAAAGTTGCGTTCAGTCATTTTTGCGTGCCATACAATCAAACTGACAAACCATTCTAAAAAAAAAGGTTTTGTATCTGAATATGCCTAAATAGCCAAATAATAATTTATTCTTAAAAACTAGACGTCGCGGGACGTCTAGCAGATGTGAAAACATCGAAATTACTTTGTAGAAATAAAATGATCATAACTTGACAAAGTATAAACTCGATAGGGTTGCGTAGTTTAATTACATAGTTTCGCATGGCCACCTTCCAGTTTCATCATCAGATCCTGGATACCATCTAAAGACAAAGTACTCATCAAGACGAATCAAACGTGTCCAAACTCGACAGGGGTGCGTCATTTCATTATAGAGTTACTGTGGCCACCTTCCAGCTTCATCATTAGCCCCTGGATACCATCTAGACACAAAGTACTCGGCAAGACGAATCATACGAGCCCAAACTCGATGGGGTTGCGCCGTTTCATTATAGAGTTCCTATGTCCACCTTCCAGCTCCATCATCAGATCAGCTCCATGTCATCATAATATTGCATTGTCACGTGATATACACATGCGTGTAAAATTTCAGCTCAATCGGAAACCGGGAAGTGTGTTAAATTTAACTTGCAAGATTTGAACGGGACAAGTACAGTAAAAGCGTCGCCACGCTAACAGTCGATTTTACCCTCCTGCCGCATTAGATGTTTCACATCAAAACTTTAAACGTACAGATAAAGCGCTGTTACAGCTCCTTAATAGGATTTCTTTTTATTGCCAACGGTGGCAGACAAGCAAACGGCCCACCTGACGGTAAGTGGTAACCGCCGTTCATGGACTTAGGCAACCCCACGGGCACAGTCAAGCCGTCGCTTACCGTGAGTAAAGTGTTCTACTCAAACCTCGTTTAAAGAAGGACATAGATATTCAGAAGTTGAATATAATAAAATTGTTGTTTCGTTGTAAAATTAGGATTTATAAATATGGTATTTTTATCGTCGAGAGAGACTTCTTTGCTCAAGGGATGATAATATTCCTACAGGCACAGGCTACCAAGCACTATGTTACAGACGCAACTTGTAGCGAGCCCAACTGCGATACATACTCGTACATAGTGCGCGCTGTGGCGAGACAACCGCGACTCATGCATTTCCCATCGGCGAAGCGCAGTGGTGATGGTAACATAGTTGACTTAATGAGCAGCGGTTACTTGCTCCTATGAGGTGGCCGTGGCTCGTCTGCCACAATAAGCAATAAAAAAACATATCAATGTGGATGCAGTTCCTCAAGGTCAACCCATGCAGGTACCCGGCGCCAAAGGATGCAACGCACAAGGTGCGCGGGCGCAGCGACGTGCTCGAGCTGGTGTGCGGTGCGGGAGCCGTGGACCCCGAGCTGCTCACCGTCAAGACATTCTACTTCTTCTTTTACTCGGCCTTCGGTTCGCTGTTCCCGCTCATGGGCGTGTACTTCAAGCAGATGGGCATGAACGCGGGACAGTGCGGGCTACTTATCGGCACGCGCCCCTTCGTTGAGTTCCTGTCGGCGCCATTTTGGGGCGGGCTCGCCGACCGCTGGCAAAAGGGGCGCACGCTGCTACTGGCCTCACTCGGCGCCTGGATTGTGTTCACACTGCCACTGAGCTGGGTCCAGCCGTCCGCCGTGATGTGCGTGCAGCCACTGAACAGCACGGCCTATAATCTCACTAAGCCTAACTACGACGAGTCTGCGTGGAGCCCTCGGCCGCGTGCGTTCCGCGGGCCAGCCAACGAGGCCCACGAGGGCTCACCGCTGCCTGTGTCCGACGCGCTCAACTACAACCCCAAGCTGGGCTCGCAGTGGGTAACGCCGCTACATTCCTACGTGGTGTACAGCACCCCTGACATACAGAAGACGTTCTTCCTGCTGCTGCTCCTCGTCGTCATCGGCGAGTTTTTCAGCGCTCCCGCCATCACGCTGGCCGACTCCGCTGTTATCACGCTGTTGGGCGAGGACGCGGACAGGTGCGTAGGTATCGCTGAGCCTCATCCATCAGGAGACTTAATAGTTTCTGACGCCAATTTGTGTCCGCAGGTACGGGCACCAGCGCATGTTTGGCTCCCTGGGCTGGGGGCTGGCGATGTTCTTCGTGGGCATCGCGTTAGACCACAGCACAGCGTTCAGCTCTCACCCGTGCGGCGGCCCGCAGCGATACGAGAAAAACTACACGATCTGTTTCGCCACGTTCTCTGTCCTCATGGGCGCCGCGCTCATCACCGCCACCCAGGTAATACAAGCTCGAGCCGCGTCTGAATGCATAATTATGCTCTTTCCTTTTCCTTCTTCTTCACTGCTTAGCTTACCTATGTCTCACACCCGCGCCCGCAGTCACTCAACAGTTCTCTATAACGGGTAGGAAAAAATTTGGTTTTGAGTTTTACGGCTTCCACCCACAGTGGTGTTCTTTTTTAGGGTTCCGTACCCGAAGAGTCAAAACGGGGCCCTATTACTAAGACTTTGCTGTCTGTCTGTCTGTCCGTCCGTCTGTCACCAGGCTGTACCTCAAGAACGGCGACAGCGAGACAATTGAAATTTTCACAAATGATGTATTTCTGTTGCCGCTATAACAAAAAATACTAAAAATAAAATAAAAAAATATTTAAGGGGGGCTCCCATACAACAAACGTGATTTTATTGCCATTTTTGCTAGCTATTGATAACGGAAACATGTAGACGCTTGAAATGTTTACAGAATATTTAGTTATATATTAACTTTAAAAATAAATAATTAAATGAAAATAAAATTAATATTTAAGGGGGGCTCCCATACAACAAACGTGATTTTCTTTACTCGTTTTTGCTCGATATTGATAACGGCAAAAGTTAAACGCTTGAAATATTCACGGAATATTTAGTTATATGTATATTCACTTTAAAAATAAATAATTAAATTAAAATAAAACAAATATTTATTTTATTCTTTTCACTGCTTGGTGTTAAGAAGAGCATAATGTCGATCACCTCCAATGCAGTTGGATCCGACTGTGTCAGCCGTAATATGATCCTTCCTATTGTCGATGAAATCCTTCCAATCCTCTGTCACGTCCTGAATTTTTCTCTCTCCAGCGAGGTCTTTCCATCTATGTGGAAAGATGCTCAAATCACTCCTTTGCCAAAAAAGCATAATCCCACAGCGTTTTCCGATTATCGTCGGTATCTATATTGCCTTTCCTCTCCAAAGTCCTTGAACGTCTCGTCCACAGTCAATTAAGTACTTTCCTTACCAAAAATAATCTCCTTAACCCATTACAATCCCGGTCATAGTACCACCACAGCCCTAATCAATATTACGGACGACATCAGATCCGGTATGGAGTGTGGTAAGCTGACTGTACTAACTCTGCTAGACTTCAGCAATGCATTCAATAATTATGGTAGATTCTGAGATATTACTCTCTCTACTTGGCTCTCTTAACATATCTCCAACGGTAATAGATTGGTTTCGCAGTTACTTGTGTGGCCGCCGACAATGTATTCGCATTGAAAATACTTATTCCTCCTGGTGTAATACGTCAGTCGGTGTGCCCCAGGGTGGCGTTTTATCCCCTCTACTTTTCGCAATTTTTATTAATTCCATCTCTAATAACCTGTCTTCTTCCTACCATCCTTATTCAGATGACCTTCAAATTGATTTGCAGACTCCGTTATCACGACTGTCAGAAACTATGAAGTCACTTAATGACGAGCTCAATAAAATTAGTGAATGGAGTAAATGTTATGGTCTGACCGTTAATCCGTCTAAGACACAAGTGACTATTGTAGGTAGTTCTAGACTGATCGCAAGAATTGATTGGACACAGTTGCCTCTGGTCGTTTTTGAAGGTGTCACTTCCTATAAGCCCCAGAGTAAAAAATTTAGGCTTAATAATCGACTCAAATTTTACTTGGGAGCCACAACTCCAAGAAGTTATTCGCAAGATGTTTACTTCTGCAGGTTCTCTGAAAGGGTTGCGCAATTTTCTCCCTACTTCTACCAAAATTACGCTTGCAACTTCTTTACTTCTTCCTATCCTTGACTACGCAGACGCCAGCTATCCAGATCTCGCCGAAAACCAATTGGATAAACTTAAGCGCCTCCAAAATTTCTGCATAAGATTCATATTTGGTCTACGCAAGTATGATCACGTTTCTAAATTTCGAACACAGCTTAAGTGGTTACCAATACGACATCGCCGGAACACTCATAACGGGTAGGAAAAAATTTGGTTTTGAGTTTTACGGCTTCCACCCACAGTGGTGTTCTTTTTTAGGGTTCCGTACCCGAAGAGTCAAAACGGGGCCCTATTACTAAGACTTTGCTGTCTGTCTGTCTGTCCGTCCGTCTGTCACCAGACTGTATCTCAAGAACGGCGATAGCTAGACAGTTGAAATTTTCACAAATGATGTATTTCTGTTGCCGCTATAACAACAAATACTAAATAAAAACAAAATAAAACAAATATTTAGGGGGTCCAAATTGAGTAATTATATTTTTTATCTAAAATGTCTGAAAAGTAAGTAGATAGGTACTTAATTGACAATCATAAACAAAAGTGGGCGGTCCTACTACCTACATACCTTTTTTTTTGTTAAGGCGGGAAAAAATGTTCCTAACCGCACACCCGGTTCGGGGCAACGAACTGGTCTGGCGGGCCACTGGAACTATGTTACATTCCTTCGGTGGTCCGCCGGCGGCGTACCCTTTCGGGTACCCTCTACTGAGCGACGCATCCGCATATGGAGCGTCGCACCTTCGCCGGAAGCCTTGCAGGTGGCGGACGTTCCCCGGTCCATCCACCCGCAGCTTCAGCTAGGGCGGCATGAGGCGCAAGTATCTGCGCCTGCGCCACCCCGGTCGCTGGCGGCGGTTTGGGTCAGCGGAAGAATCCTCCTCCCTAGCCCTCTACGCCGCTTCCTTCCGCGAGATAACCTCTCGCAGAAGGCAGCGACCGCGGCCCAATTCCTGTCACTGCCAAGCATTGCTCTGACGACGCTCGGCAGCGAGAGGTCCCCCCTTATTTCCACGACGAGTTCACGGCGCTGCTCAGCCCAAGCCGGGCACGACTCGAGCGTGTGCCGCGCCGTGTCCCCGTCACAGCCGCAGTGGCCCGGAGTTGCTTCCCTCCTTGCGACTATGTGCAGATATCTGCCGAAGCAACCATGCCCCGATAGCATCTGCACGAGTCGGAAGGTAAGGACTCCATGCCGTCGCCCCACCCACTCCTCCAGCTCCGGCTGGAGCGCCTCTACGGTCCAAAGAGCGGCCCGGGGCGCCTCCAACCGTGCCCTCCATCTGGCCATGGCAGCTCGGCGGGCGTCACCCTGCCACCTAGCCCCCTCCCTGGTTGGGGGCGTCCGCCCCCCTCCCGCTCTTGTGACACCCGCCGATACATCTCGGCGAGCACCTCCGCCTCTAAGTCCCACGGGGGGATTCCGTTCAACGCGCAGGCCGCCTCCGTCGACACCGTGTGGTATACACGTATGACCCTAGACGCAACGACTCTCTGTGGTCTCTACAGAAGAGCCCTGTTCAGTGCGTCCAGGGACCCCGCCCACACGGGTGCGCCGTACAGCGCCATCGACCGGACCACCCCCGCCTAAAGCCGACTAGCCTCGGGGACAGTTGGCGGAAGTGCTCGCGAAAGCGCCACCGCCCGTCCAGCACCAGGCCCAGATACTTAAACTGGGCCTGCACCCCAATCTGGACCCCGTTCACTGTGATCGAGGCGCCAGCAGGTGGCCGACGTCGGGGCCCATGGAAAAGTAGGGCCTCCGACTTGTCCAGGGCCACCCTAAGCCCCAGCGCCCCGATCCTCCTGACCACCTCCGAGGTCCCTAAGGTGGCCAGGAACGCCACTTCCTCGAAGTTTTTACCCGGGCCACGACCAGCGTGTCATCCGCATAGCAGATGACCGCCAGCCCGGGGGGGAGCTGACAGTGCAACACCCAGTCGTAACCGATGTCCCTCAGGAGCGGCCCCAAGACCGAACCCTGTGGGACACCGCACGACATGGGTCTCCTCACAACGTCTCTATTCGGCTCTCATAGACGACGCTGCCCTCTAGATAGTCCGCCACCAGCCGCCTCAGGTATACAGCCACCCCGTGATACCGGAGCGCCTCCCTGATGAAGCTGAATGGCAGACTATTAAATGTGTTGGCGATGTCAAGAGACACCGCCAACAGCATTTCCCCGCCGGTGACGACCGCCGCGGCCGCGGCCCTCAGACGCATGATCGCCCTGACTGTCGAACGACCAGCTCGAAAACCGAACTGGGCGTCCGGGGTCACGATTGAGACCGTCCAGCATCTCCTGCCTTTTCTCAGTTTTGGCGCGGCAGATGGACTTGAGAATCCCAGGGTATGTTTGCTGGGGCCCGAGAGGGCTGGTCAGCACGCAGAAGGGGAGGGAACTGCTCCTTGGGCTGGCCCTTCGAGCGTTGCCTAACCGTCTGCGCCGTCTTAGGCCTGCTTGCTTTGGGGGCTTTGCCCTGCCCCTTGGGCGGCGTAGCAGCTGCGGCCGCGGAATAAGTGCCCATGCGGGCAGGGAAGCGGCGTTGGGGCCGAAGGCGGCGCGGCCTTCGTATCTGCGGCCAGAGCTGGACGGAGTCTTGGCTCCGGCGGCACCCTAGTGCTCAAGGAGTCGATGCGCGGGTCATAGATGGCACTAATGCGATCGATGACTTGGCGCATCTGCTCCTCTGTAAGGAGGCCAGGGGCCGGAGGCCCCGCGCCTGCCGTTGAGGCAGAGGTTTCCGGGCCGGCCTTGGCGAGGCTTGGTTTGACTCACCGGCCGGTGAGCTCCTTACGGGGCTCTGCCACCTCCGCTTCGAGGCACCTGCAGCGGCAGGACACCTCCAGCTTCCCAGTCTCTCCCAGCACCGAGTACCGCCGGACAGACTCCATCGCTCCATAGGCTACTTTGGTAGCTACTTTGGTAGCTATTGAGGGCCTCCGCGAGACTGCCCTGAAGGCTCCGCGACCCATTAGCCACCGTTAGAACGACGGCCAGGGCATCTGAAACCTTTTGGGCAATCTGGTCCACCGTGGGCGGACCGTCCATCTCCGGAGGCTCCTCACGGAGCTTCGATGTGAGGAGGGTTACCTTCTCCTCCACCGAAAGCCCCACTCCCAAATCCTGCAGTATGGCCTCATCCGCTAGGGTTGAGGCTCGGGTCGCCATACGCCTGGTAGCGCCTCGGCCCCTCTTGGCCGACCTTCCCGGCCTTCCCGGCGGGGGCATCTCTGTAGAGCTACCCTCCGACTCCGATGACGTGCTCCTCTTCTCCGAAATAGGGCGCTTCAGGAGACGCGCTGGCTGCTCGACCGATACGGTTGGCTGCTTCGTCGACTCGGCTGGTTGCTCTTTCGATGTGGCCGGGCCCTGCTTAGGCTTCGAAGGCTTCGGCAAGCAGGCGCTCGGCACTTTGGCAGACGTGTTGCCACCGTCGGACGAATCCATGTCGGCGGTAGACCCGCCACCTATGGCAGCACTACCCGCAGGTGTGGGTTTCTTCCCACGGGTCTTCCCCTTCTTCTTCCTCTTCCCTTCCATCTCCTTATCTTCGGCGTTGGTTGCCCCCCTCCGATACGCGAGGCTGACAGGGCCGGTCTTGGTACTCGGCCCTGTGAGGGATTCTCCGGACGCGTGGCGCCCGGTACCCTCCGGAGGTATACTGATGTTTTTAACGTCCGCCATATTTAAGTTTTGATTCCTTCGAATACAGGGTGCCACACTCGCGACTGGATACCCTCCAGCCATTCATCCCTCGCCGGGCGGCAGAGCTTAGATTGGGGTAATTTTTTATAGGGGTTTACTTACCCGCGGTCCGAAGACTCCCGGTCCTGTCCGTTCAGATTACGGGTCGGGCCGAACGGTGGTCTGCATCAAACCGTGCCCACCGCTTGCAAGCAGTGAGCCCCTCAGGCTGAAAAGCCCCGTCTCCGTCTCCCAGGGACGGGGGGGGTTTCACTATGGCCCCGCTGGCCCTCCACGGCAGACGTTCGGCCCACTGCAAGCAGTGAGCCCGTCGCCACTTAGGCTGAAAGCCCCGTACATACAACCTATCAAGTAATTGTTAACACCACTTTCTCTAAATTACTTAGCTAATTCTTACACCTTTACAGATAATAATAAAAGTTTAAAAAGCTGATACACTATAAAAAATCATCAGTCTACTTAGAGTCATCCATCCATCCATCCATCAGCCCTTCATCGTCCACTACTGGACATAGGCCTCCCCAAAATAGGGGTTTTACTATAATCACCACGCTTGGCAGGCAGGTTGGCGATCGCAGTGGATGTTTTTAGTACACAGGGGAACGCTGTTGCCCGGACCCCGGTAATCCCTTAGTCGGCTTTTACGACTCCCATAGGAAGAGACGGGGTGGAGCTATTCTTGGTGCCGGCCACACACGGCACTTCTACTACTTAGAGTCATTCGTGGCAAATGTGCGCAGTGGGTAAATGTGCGCAAACCCATTCATTTTATTCCTAAATAGGTATATGGGATTGCGCACGCTTACCCACTGCGCACAGTTACCTCGAATGACTCTAATGGTAACATAATTCCTTACATTTAAAACCGTTTCGTTATGCGCATCTAAGTCTAATTTGAAAACTACGAAATGAGTCAAATTTTACTTTACAAAATTTGGTAACAGCCAAACACCATGGTTATAGAGAGTTACAATAGTGTAATGTTGTTTACCTAGTTAATGGTACGGAACCCTTCGTGCGCTAGTCCGACTCGCACTTGGCCGGTTTTTAATTACAATAATTACAAGCATTGCAAGATTGTGGCCTACCTGATGATAAGTGGCTACCGTAACAATGACGCTAGCGATAACACAGGCCTCGCTCCCAGAAGATTCCAGAAGAAATGGATAGAAGGTCTCCCCTTTCAAGGAAGATAGGAAGGGGTTAATGATCTTTTTTACTCACCGAACGAAACAACAGGAATAGATATATACCGTTGTTTCATGTCTCTACCACTTATAGACGTGGGATTTGTTCGCTATCTATGACACCACCAGCATCTTCTTTCTTTTCTTCAAGTTTCATTCAATTTTCTTCTTTCATCTTCTTTTATTCAAGAGGAAAATATGTCTAGTATTAAAAATGGCATCTAATATTCATAAAACAATCAGGTTTTTTTAAGTGACAGTGTTCATGATCTGTGGCGACAAGATGGTGATAATATTGTAGCTATCCATAAACTTCGATGACAAACGATTTGCTCTGAGAGAGTTAATAATAATAATATAATACATTTATTTGTTCACCAACAACCAGATGCAGCAAATACATTGATACCAATGGTTTGTTCTTAACAGGTTGTGGGTCGCTGGTGCCCGAGGTAGGTATATAAAAAGTTGATAACATATATTATAATAATACGGATCTCCAGACTGTCATTTCGGTCACCGCGACCAGTGTCAACAGACGTGCCTTACTTTTGGTAGTCCGATGGGACGGCATTCCCATACGACCGGTGAGGAGTCAAGCGCAGGATACCGGCTTTACGTGCTCTCCGAGGCACAGGGGTGAAATGATACACCGCTAACATCCTAATTTAGCGGTGTATCACCCCCTTACTACTACTGAGAATTTCTTGTACTTACCTAATACCCAAAAGCATTTTGCTGGCCCGACCCGGGAGTCAAACCCGAGACCTCATAATCCACAGTCACATACATTACTGCTAGACCACCATGGTTGTTGATAAAAATACAGTAAAAGCATGGGATGTGGACTTTACAGCATTCGGGCGAGTAATGCGCGGTGTGATACTTGACAGATCCGGTTCAAGTATGAATTCGCACCGGTGGAGGAGCCGCCGCCGGTGGCAGTTGAGCCGTCGCGCGAGGAGAAGCTGCAACAGCAGCTGGCCGAGCAGCTGCAGCTGCCGGGGCTGGACACGGGCGCCGCCCCGGCCCCTCCGGCGCCTCAACTCGAGCACGCCAAGGTGTTCGCGCAGACTACCCGCGAGATGCCAGAGTGGGTTACCGTGCTGAGGCAGTTCCAGAACGTGAAGGCCGCGTCGTTTCTCTTCGTGGCCTGGTTCATGGGCTTCGGCATCGGCCTTATATTCACCTTCTTGTTCTGGCACCTGCAGGTTTGTACTCACTCGGCACTGTGACTCAGTCACTGAGACACAATGCAGCCACATTGTTTGTAAGCACCACGCGTAACTATTACAGGATATTGGCGGCTCCCCGACTCTGTTTGGCGTAGCGTCTGTTATCAATCACATCTCCGAGATATTCGCTTACTTCTTTAGCTTCAAGCTGATTACGCAAATGGGACATGTCAAGGTGAGAGCACCTTGTTGCACAATTTAAATTGTAATACATATTAAGATATTACATATAAATCTGTAACAGAGCTGTCTTTACATTTAAAATATATGAAAAAAAAATGAATGTATCTCTCACACGTGAACATAAAATATTTTATTTTAGAATGTTTGTCTGTTTATCTGTTTGTTTGTCTGGGCTTCATGTAAAAACTACTGAACGGATTATGATAAAAAAAACTGATATAGGTACATTTTATCCCGCTACTACGTACATATCGGGAATCTGATATATACCTAACCTCAAAAGTAGCTTCAGCTCAGCGGTGGAGCCGCGGGCATAGCCTAGTTGTTAATATAATTCTCATCTTACAGTAAGTTTACACTTTTGTTTAACCATTTCAGTATATCCCTACATTATGATTACTGTTGATACTTACTTTTATCTTAATTACGAAAAGATCTGTCGCTTTTATACTTACCTAAGTAAGCACAGATATAACATGGGTACCTACATCTTTTGAAAATAGGTATGCAGTCAATTATTTTATTACTAGTACATTTCCCGCGGCTTCGCTCGCGTCATAGTATTGTCGATGAAAAATCAATTCCTATTATTAGGAATCCTATCCATTACAAACTATCAGAGATCTTTAAGACCCGCTCCGGTACAGGTGTTGTGCCTGGGGCTGGCGGGTAACGTGGTGCGCTTCCTGTACATCTCGTGGCTGAGCGACCCGTGGTGGGTGCTGCCCTTCGAGTTCGTGCAGGGCGTGACCCACGCCGCCGTGTGGGCCGCGTGCTGCTCCTACATCGCGCACGGCGCGCCGCCCGGCCTGCGCTCCTCGGCGCAGGGCGTGCTGCAAGGTACTACCACCCGCCTCAGGGTACTGCACTACGCGCGGCGCACGCCACTACATGTGCACTTGTGGCAGGGCTGCACCACGGGCTGGGCCGCGGCTGCGGCGCCGTGCTGGGCGGGCTGGCCGTGGCCCGCTGGGGCACCACGCGCACGTTCGCGGGCTACGGCCTGCTGTGCGCCGGCGTGCTGCTCGCCTTTGCCGCGCTCAACTTCCGCGACGGCGGCGGAGCCGTGCGCCCGACGGACGGCGCGGCGGAGGAGGAGGCACGTGCGGTGGCGGAGGCGGGCGTGCTGGCGCCGCACGGCGTGCCCTGCGCGCCGCTGCCCCGCGCGCTCTCCTCCACGCGCCTCGCCGACCTCGCGCAACACGAGACCTACGGCGCCACGCAGGTAGTTGTCGAGTCTCGTACCCCCTGGGCCCCTGGGACTGGCCATCGGCGCCTACGTTGAGGTTCACATTTCACCGAGGTGACATAATTGCATCGCCAACCTATTGTATGTGCAAAGGACATAACAATTCCACTATCTATCGTGCTGCTAGTGATGGTCACACAATAGTCTGGAGACGCAAGGCTCTGATGTCCCGCCTGTCCGCAGGGCTACAGCGGCGCGAGCGAGCTGAGCGTGCCAGGCGCGCGCCCCAACAACCCCTTCGTGGCAGACGCGGCGCCCGCGCTGCGGTAGGCGCCGCGTGCCCCGCACTCGCCCACTCCACTCCCGTCTGTGTCCTGTCAGCTCTTCTACGAATACGTTGTCCGCTCGACGCTCATCGCTTGCGCTACGTAAACGAGCGCGCTCATCCTGAATGTTGCTACTCACACGTTGTACTGTAGACGCGCGTCTGCGCGGTAAAGGTCATATCACGCTGGTGCGAGACGAGAGAAGATGGATGTACTCTGTTAATATTGTCATAGATATTCTTATATCGATAGCTATATGTATACATGTTTGTTGTGGCGACTAGGCGCCGGGGCGACGTCCCCGTGCGCGGCACCAGTTATATATTTTTGCACACTCTGTAGCGATACTTTCAATTCATGTGTATAATAAATGTTGAACTATTCAGCGCTGAGTCTTATTATATATAAAACTTTATCTCGTCCGGAATCTCCTTCGGAAAGGAAAAATATTGTTTGACTTCTTTAGAATCGTTGTGATTTGAAACTCTATGAAACGAAAATACGCCACGATAAAGAAAAAACACATAAATGGCCAATTATTTTAACTTTGAAATTTTTTTTTTGTGACCAAAAGTAGGTATGCCTTGGTAGTTGATTTGAAACCTCGGTCCCCGGCTTGCTTGATCAATACTTAAACCATATGACCACGGTGTACATAATATTAAGTTTGAAAGTGATATGCATTCAATAATAGACTCTTAGATTAAATATTTAGCTAGATGGGAAAAATGATTTTGTTATTGCCGCCGTTGTACCTTCTTGATATCTCCGGTTCCATTCGTCAAGAGATTCCTCGTGGATCGCCTTCTTGACGAATGAAACCGGGCATTTATAGAGTGTCACTCTTATAAACGTCATACAAATCGGGCGGGAATTATTAAGCTATTGCGCGTGACAGCTGTCATTACGCTATTTGTGTTTGTGTGCGTGCGTAATGATACCAGTTTCAGTGGTAGTATTAAATTATGGGAAAATTATATTATCATAGATGCAACACATTCTTATACTACAAAATGTTTCGTAGGTATATAGTCAATTATTTCTTTCTATTTACTCTCATAATCTTAATATAAGTAATTATATATAAAAATATACCTATACTATATATAATTCTTTAATGAATACTACTAAGTTATAACCCACGATAATTATAAATTTAAAAATGTAAACAATCTTCATCATTAAAACAATTAATTCCGAAAATGACGACTGTGCAGCTTTATGGATCCATTAAAAACGCTTATAATTATGTTAGGTAATGTTTATATTACTCTCTATCATTAAACACAAAGTGTCAAATGCTAAAAATATATGTAAAAATATCTAAATATTACTCTCTATCTTTAAAATATCATCAACTTGCAACATTACGCGGGAAATTTAAGTTTATAAACTGGCATCACATAAAAAAAAATAGCTAAAATTAATTTATTTTCAGAATATTTAAATGACTTAGTTAGCCAGTTATTGTATGAAATAATGTTACTAGCCGACTAAGATGATAAGAGATATCTTTAATGCTCATTTTCCAATTTTTGTAGTTTCGACACACTTTAATTACACACGTTGACATTTTAAATGATACACTATTGCTCCTGGACCTTGTCAAGTGACGTCACGATTGATACTAACAGCATTGGGGTGAAAAGTTCACGCCAATTTTTTTTGACGCTTTTACAACGCCGAGGGTCCATCTAGATATATCAATAAAACTAATATCTCTGTTTTGCTATGTTCACTTGGTATTCCCATGCCAGTTATAAAGTATTTTTCTCACCTACCCCCGAAGTGAATCATATACTTACTTTTGTTATTTATGTTGCTATGATGAGGTTCATTAGATCTTTTATCAAAGTTGTCCCATGAATTCCTACGGGATCCATTATATTCTAGCAGAAAACAAAATTTAAATGGATTTTAATGCTCCATTAAATTTTATTAAAAATAAATTTTACCAAGCTTAAAATTATCTCTCATTTTAAGCTTGGTAAAAAATAATAAACCTTACATTTATCCTAATACTCCTGATACTGTATATCCATCTCAATCTCTCGTAGGCTACTTTTCAGAAGTTTCTTCTGCCGTGTGTAAATTGCACACATATGGGTTTTATGCTGAGCATGCCCTGTCAGGGGAGGAATTAGCTGTAGTCCACCCCGCTAGCAAAGTACGGGATGACAGACTTCACAAGAACACGGTACACTTCCCGAGAAAATCTTAAATAATAATGACCAACGCCATCTATCGGCAAACTAAGTACGAGCGGGAAACGAACCTGCGTCCCTTTCGTTTCCGGGGAAGTGCTCTAATCCACTGAGCTACCGTACTATTCCTAGAAATACCGAATTTCCACATCACATTTGTCTTAACGACCAACGCCATCTATCGGCAAACTAACTAAAATACTCTTTTTCCTTATTTACAAATTATAATTTGTACTTTAAGAGTAGCTGGGCATGTCAAGTGCTAAAATATAGATCAAAATATTCCTTAACTCTTACAAAATCACTGATAACCGAATTAAATATAAAAATACCAAGAAATGTCTGGCAAACAAAGCAACTACAATTTGATAGTGGCCATCTCGCCCATAGCTCTCAGCTTTGCGCGAGGATCCCCATTCAATTCAATTTATTTATTTGCGAAGATTGTTGGGCAAGTACAAAAGTTGTTACAATTTTATAATGGTAACACCAAACTTAGCTTTACAACATGCACATTTACAATTAAGGCATTACAATTATTTTTATTATATTACAATTTACATGCAATACAATAATGAACTATTAAAAAAATATATTTTATAATTACCTACATTAGAATAAGTAACATTATTCATACACATATCATCAGAATCATAACAATTCAAAGGTAAACAAATAATAATTATTATATAAGTTGAGCTAAATGAATTTATAACAGTATTTCCTCTCAGAACATGACACCAACATGAAGTGTGCAACTGAGTTCGTTAGACGACAATAGCCCTAGGAGTTATCACGTTTGGGCCAACATACCTTCGATAGGTACATCTTTGTTTACTTATTTATATCTTTGGAGACAAAGTTCTAAATAAAATAAAGCTGCTCAAATTGGAGGGTTGCTCGACAGAATACATGAACAGGGTAAAACTACGCGCCTGTCTCGACCAAAAACATCTTCCCGATATGTACCTAACTACATTATATGCACCGACCGCCGTAGACCAGATATACAAGAGATAATACAAGAAATAAATAACATAAAATCTATGTACCTCACTTTTCTTTATTCTGTGAATGTGAAAGATAATGATAATTACAAGCGAGAATCGTCTAGAGCAGGGATCTCCAAACTTTGAAGCCAACAAGCAACAATTTTAATTTTTCTGCCCACCTAAACAAACATAGGCTTTTTTTGCATTTCAATTACTATTGATTGTATATTGTGACACGTAACGACATCTAGTGGCGAGTAGTGATACTATGTACTGTATGTGTTCACTGTGTTCAGCTACCCACTAACTTGGTTCGAGAAAGTTCTGGTTCTGGCTAGATCATTTCTAGATGGCAGGTTTAGAGTTGGACAAATTTCTGGGCAGTCTGGACTCTGTTCTTCAAAATCTAAACAGTTATAAAACTGTGATTATTATTGGTGATATAAAGATTAACATATCGGACAATGAAACCATATTCTCAATTAAAAATCAGGCACAAAGATATTTAAATCTTACTGCTACGCATGGGTTGTTGCCAGCCTATACTACTCCAACAAGGTTAAACTCTTGTCTTGATCACGTAGTAGTCAAATCACAAATATTAATACAATAATTTTAGAAACACAAATAACTGATCACTATCCAACTATTGTTTATATGCCTATACAACGAAATGCAAATCTTCCTATATACTTAAGAAGGCAAATCAACTATGAGGCTGTGGAAAAAGAGTTATCTACCCTTAATACTTCTGCTATACTTGAATCCAATGATGTAAACCTAGCTACAGATCTTTTAGTATCGAGTATATCATCCTTAATAAATAAACACACAAAAGTCATAAAAGTTCCCAGGAATCAGAGAATTATAAAACCCTGAATACTCAAGGAATGTTGCGATGCATCAGGAACAGGGACAGAATGCATAGTCGTCTCAAGAAACCGGGACAATGTTGTACTTAAAATAACATACACAAGGTACCGGAATTATTGTAATGGTATTATGCGGAGTTTAAAACGATCATATGAATGTAACGAGATAGAAAAAAGCTAAGTCCAATCCAAAAACGTTATGGGAAGTTATTAAAACTATTGCGTGTCTAAAATCAAATTCATCTAGAAATAGTGAGCTATTAAACATTTTGTCATCTCCAGCAGAATCCATAAATGCAGTAAATAAATTCTTTGTTAATATAGGAAATAAACTCGCAAAGAAATTAGTCTCTGTTGCCAACACTGAGGAAGTTATCCCCAACTTTGTTGGCCTTGTTCCAGTTAATAATACCGATGTACAAGAAATTATTCTGTCACTTAAATCTAATTGTTCTTCTGGCTGGGACAAGATACCAGCAAATCTTATAAAAACTTTTCGCAATCTTTTTACTCCCTTAATTACCCACATCACCAATCTAACCATAACTAGTGGAATATTCCCTAAGGCCCTCAAAAAAGCTATTGTCCATCCGATCTTTAAGGGTGGATGTCGTTCGAGTGTATGTAACTACAGACCTATTTCTGTGCTTCCAGCGTTTTCGAAGGTCTTGGAAAGAATCAAAAAAAAAGCCTGATTAAATATCTTAATGCGAATAATATTATTGCATCCAATCAGTTTGGTTTCCGAGCAGGTAAAAGTACTGAAGATGCTATTGTTGGTATTACTGAGTCCATAATCAACCAATTAGATGACAAAAAAAAATGTGTGGGTATAACTTTGGATCTTTCCAAGGCCTTCGATGCCGTGTCTGTACCCTTGATGATTGATAATCTCGAGTCAATTGGCGTTAGAGGAATTGTTTTGGATATTTTTAAAAGTTACCTAAAGGAAAGATCTCAGAGAGTTATTGTGGATGGGCACATGAGTTTCGACGAGATATTAAACTACGGTGTACCGCAAGGTAGTATTTTTGGGTCCGACACTCTTCCAGATATACATGAATGACCTCTGCCTACTGGACATACCACAATGTAAAATTTTTGCATACGCCGACGACACGGCTCTTCTGATAAACGGTAATGATTGGATAGAATGTAAGCGTAATGCTGAGAATGCTATTAGAAGAGTCATGCTTTGGCTGAGACAAAATTTATTGACGATTAACACTAATAACTTGAACTTGTTACCTTTTCTATGAGAGCCTCTTCTCGGCCCGCTTTCGGAAACTTTGATATAAAAGCCCACACTTGCACCGAAAATGTAAATAATTGCTTATGTTGCAGTCTCACAAGGACTAAAGAATTTAAGTATTTGGGTATTTATCTAGATGAGGGCTTGAACTGGCACAAACAAATAGAAGTACTAACAACAAGAATTCGTATATTAATATATGTTTCCATAAAATTACGTAGCTCTGCTGATATTCAAACGCTTAACATGGTCTATTCTTCCTTGCTATCATACTGTATTCCAGTCTGGGGAGGTGCTAATAAAACAAGCTTGCTCCTACTTGAACGGGCACAAAGAGCCGGTATAAAAGTAATGCGGTTTAAACCATTTTGGTATGCAACTACTGATCTTTACGTAGAAGCACAACTTCTAACAGTAAGAAAAAATTATATTTTAAACACCGTGCTTCGTCGACATGCATCTGTATCCCCACCAGATCCTAACCACAATAGTCGCCGCCGTAGACAAAAACCATGCATTTATACCGAAAGCCGTACCACGTTTGCTGGTAACCAGTATGAGATCAGGAGCCAATATTTATACAATATGATAAATAATGTATTGAATTTTCAGGGTCTCTCAAGACTTAAATGCAAACTGAAACTTAAAACTTATTTGCTCAGTCTAACCTATGACGACACAGAAAATTTATTGAAACGTTTACCTTAATATAGCCAGCCTTTTAGAATCATAAACAAATATTGTATTACACACACATTCACTTACTCCCACGCCACACACACACATACACTTACTCCTACACCACACACACACACATTCACCTACTCCCACACTCACTTTCATATACACTTACACACACCTTTTATACACTCACCAAATAGCAACATCGAAAGTTTAATGTATATAACAACTTGGCATCACTGTATTGTACGAGGGATCACTGATTGCCAAAACACAGGTCAACCTAGTTTGAAATTAGTTGCTCAATTTATTTGTATGCAATTAGCATTATACTATCTACTGTATTTGTACTGAGTTGTGATTTATATTTATGGTGAGAAATAAACTTCTTATTATTATTTTTATAGTAATTGCATAGGTATAAAAAGGCTAGCGGCGCATTACGAGTTAGTTTGTGTGGAAAAGGCGAAGGAAGCGAAACTGGTTATTGTGAAATAAAGTTACACCCGTGCATAAGAGTATTTTCATTAGACTTGTTTTTATGTGAAACATCTAATGCGGAGGGAGGGTAAAATCGGCTGATAGCGTGGCGATGCTTTTATTGTACTTGTCCCGTTCAAATCTTGCAAGTTAAATGTGACACACTTCCCGGTTTCCGATTGAGCTGAAATTTTACACGCATATGTATATCACGTGAAAATGCAATATTATGATGACATGGAGCTGATATGATGATGAAGCTGGAAGGTGGCCATAGTAACTATACAATGAAATGACGCAACCCCGTCGAGTTTGGACACGTTTGATTCGTCTTGATGAGTACTTTGTCTTTAGATGGTATCCAGAGTCTGATGATGGAGCTGGAAGGTGGCCATGCGAAACTCTGTAATTAAATGGCGCAACTCCATCGAATTAGGGCTCGTTTGAAATGTCCTGACTAGAACTTCAGTCATAGATGATATCCGGGATCTGATCATGGAGCTGGAAGGTGATCACAGTAACTCTGCAATGGGATGACGCAACCCCATCGAGTTTGGAATCGTTTGATTCGTCTTGACGAGTACTTTGTCTTTGATGGTATCCAGGGTCTGATGATGGAGCCAGAAGGTGGCAATAGGAACTCCGTTATAAAACGACACAACTCCATCTAATTTGGGCTCGTATGATTTATCTTGACAAGTACTTTGTCTCTAGATGGTATCCAGGGTCTGACGATGGAGCTGGAAGATGGCCACAGTAACTCTGTAATGAAACTACGCAACCATATCGAGTTTATACTCGTTTGATTCGTCTTGAGGAGTACTTTGTCAAGTTATGATCATTTTATTTCTACAAAGTAATTTCAATGTTTTCACATCTGCTAGACGTCCCACGACGTCGATTTTTCTATGTGTGATTTATTAGTATGGAAAAATCTAGCATCTGGACGGTATCCAGGAGATGCAGGTTCAAATCCTGCTCGTGACTGTTATTTTCGATTTCACATTTTCCACTTTGTGTTTAATGTATATGGCTAAGCATGTCAAATGCTAAAAATATCTAAAATATCTTCAAAATTACTCCAAATATACATGACGTTTGCGGACGGAAAAATTTGAAGCTTTGAAGCGCGGACTGAAATCGCAGCAATTTTTGTTTACCAAAGCAAATTCTGAGCAAGAGTGCAAATCGCGTCAGCTTTCATGTGGCTCTTGAAATCGCAAAACGTGGAAAACCATTCAACGATGGAGAAATGATAAAAGAATGCTTGATTGCAGTAGCTGAGGAAATATGCCCCGTAAATTTAGCGAAAGATGTCACTTTGTCAGCAAACATCGCCCGGAGGGTGTAAGACATCGCAGAAAATATATCATCTCAACTGTCTGACAAAAATGGACATCTTGAGTGGTTGTCTCTAGCCTTGGATGAGTCAACGGATGTGTCAGATACTGCTCAGGTGTTGATTTTTATTCGTGGAGTAGATAAAAGCTGTAAAGTGTATGAAGAACTTCTTGGTATGGACAGTATTCACGGCACGACAACTGGGGCAGATATTTTTAAGGGAATTGAAAATGCCGTTAATAAAAAGAATCTACGATGGAAAAAATTTAAATCTATCACCACCGATGGAGGCAAAAATATGTGTGGTAAAAATAAAGGAGTGGTCGCACTTGTGTCAAAGGCTGTAGAAAATGATAATGGTTCAAAACCATTAGTCTTTCATTGTATCATTCATCAACAGTCCTTGTGCGGAAAATGTTTGGATTTATCTGAAGTTCTAAAACCAGTCATATCAGTTGTTAACTTCATCAGATCCACAGGGCAGAATCACCGACAATTCCGCGAGTTTATTGAAGAGATTGGAGAAAATGACTTGCCATATTATACTGCCGTACGCCGGCTTAGTTGCGGAAAAGTCCTTAAGCGCTTTTTTTAAATTCGAGCTACGAGCAGAGATCGAAATTTTTTTGAATGAGAAGCATCACCCTTGGGCCGGTTTAGGAAATAGTGAATTAGCATTCTATGTCAAAATTCATCTTTGTTGGAATTTTATAAGTCTTCCACAGGTACAATTTGATAATTAGCATAAATTTGGTCGTGGGTTGTTTTCTGTTTTTGGTACTACGTACTTGTGTGAGAAAACGTTTTCCAAGATGAAGTACACAAAGAATGTTTACAGATCTAAATTAAACCGATGATCATCTTAAATCTCTTTTAATAATTGGCACAGGTAAAATTAATCCACAACTACAAATAATTGTCGGTGAAAAATCACAATTACATAAATCTCATTAGTGTTTTTTGTTTTATTAGTGGGATTAATTTCAATTTCATTATTTGTTTTTCTAAATATTCACCTTCCTAATATACGTACTGATAACCCTCACATGGCAACACGACAACTTCACGCGACGAACGACAATTACGGGAGTCACATCTTACATGTCCAAACGATATTATCACGAGTATGTCCAGTCTTTCTTTGACTTTAATAGTGCACTAAATACACATTATTTGAGAGTTTTGCGTTGAGCGTTATTAAAAAAATTTACATTCACACACATCAGTCACAACGATGTGGGCGCCTGAGCAGCTCCCAGTTGCGCTCACAGCACAACAATGCGGCCATTTCTGTAAGCGGTGCGCAGCGGCAGTTTCTCACTGGACAGGTCAGCAGCGCTCAGCGGGAGCTTCTCGCTGTCCGGCTCCAGGGCAGCGCTGCACAGAGAGCGTGACGTCAGCACCGTGTGCGCCGGTACGTGATGCGCACTACGTACGTGACGCGCCGCGTGCTGCAACAGTCACAGTGATGCGGCACGAGCACGACCTCCGACAGTTGACCGCGTCAGTTGAGATGTTACACGTCCTAACTACTCAGAATGTTCATAATAAAATACTTTGCTTTTTGATTTATTGTATGTTTTTTTTATAGTTATTTATATTTATTTAGCTTTCTATAATATTTGCTTAGTCTATAGAGCCTGTTAATTAGGGTTTTTTGTAATATGTAAGCGTTCATTGACTGGCTCGTATTCGGACACACTTTATTGTGTTCATGCGATACCATCCGTGCATTTAGAAATCTTTCACAGTTCAACGCTGAGCATAGACTATAGCCTCCTCGAGAGAGCATCATATACCACCTGCATCTAAGGATTCGTTCTTTTCTTCAATTGTCCGTGTGGTGACGGACTAAGAATATAAGTGTCACCACCCCATTATTTCCCACAGGTGTCGTATGAGGCGACTAAGGGAAGTAAGCAATTATCATCCATTGCATGACTGGTGGTAGGACTGGGTACCAAGTCGGAGTACTCACTTGGTATCGGGCCCGAGCGGGTTGCTACCACCATCTCCCGTGTGACCGGCCATGAAGCACATCGTTGCGTTTTGTCTGTAGCAGGAAATAGCCGTTTATATTTTATTTCATATCTGTGAAATGAATTGGTGAGCAGCGGCTTGACAATACTTTCGGTATAGTCGAGTCCATGGGCGACGGTTACCATTTACCATCAGATGGACCGTGTCCCGTCTGCCACTACTTGCAATAAAAAAAAAATCTTATACTAGATCTTAATACGAGTAAATTTATGAATTAAGTATTTTTTTTAACTACTTGTGTGGTAATCTGGCACACGGTCCAGGTGGGCATTGGTTAGTGCGCGCCTGTAAGCACTACCGACACCAGAGCCGTTGCTCGCGCATCGCCAACTCCAAGCAAAAGGATAGGAGAGGGACAGGAACTATAATAAGGAGAGGATGGAGCATAAGAAGGGAAATCGGCCTCCTGCACTCACTCACCATACCACCACAACAGTAGGAGTACCTATTATCGTTTTACGCTGATCTCCTGTGAGAGTGTCACTTCCGCGACCGACGTGGCGAGTGGCGTCACCTGCGGCGCGCGGCGCACAGCGCCAGCAGCGCGGCGGCCGCCTGCGCCGCCAGCAGCAGCGCCGCCGCGCCCGCCGCCACCTCCACGCTCAGCACTACGTCCGCCTCCGCCTCCTGTCGACACGCGGCCCCGTCAGTGCGCTCTCTCGCTTATTATACTCCAAAGTTCTGAGTCAGTGTGACTTGCAAAGTTATTGCAGTCTCGGTATCGCCAACGTGTTATAGAACTGTGCAAGTTTTATGTAGACGCAGACCCAATCGTGAGGTTCTGAGTGTTCCGACATGAGAAAATAATATGAATAGCGATCGCAACCGTGAGACGTATCAGTATGTGTTTGTTCGTTTGAGAGAAGTTACAGGGAATCCCAACTTAGCAGCAGCGGCGGTGTCGTTAAATATTTACACACTGAGCTTACTGTGCCCGTCGCCATTATTCAACACATAGGTATTTCGTTTACTCAATAATAAAGAAATAGTTTCGTTTAATATTTGTAATGAGCTGGAGAATACGTGAGAATACATAGATAAATCTGTGATTTTGATTTAGTTGGTAAATGCGCTCCGCAATTCTACATAAGTAGTTTTAATTTCAACATCATTGGACAAGTCAAAGAACATGTAGGTATTCTGAAGGACATGATGAGGAATGCCCATAAAAATACCAGATTTAATCTTTGCAGCCTTCAAAGATTAAGGGACAGGCTTATGTGGACGCTCACCTCTATCAGTTCATTGATGTGTTTGGGCAACGGGTACCAGTGGGCGAGGTATTCGAGCAACGGCTTAAGGTACTGGCGCAGCTGTAGTCCCTCCTGCAGCTGCAGCCCGGCCGGTGTGGCGAGCCAACTCAGCACGCGCTGTGACAGCCACGCGGCGAATGCCACCTCGGTCACCGTCAGCGCCGACATAAGCGCCGCGTACTGCAACCCACAGATCACACTCTGTACTGATGTCATATTGTTTGTCGTGGTTGTCATACAAATCAAATAAGAGAACGGCTGCTCAGGAAAAGGAAAAGTAATTTATAATAAGGAAAGGTTAAGGAGAGGCCCAAATCCTCTCCACACCTCTCCTTGTTATCCTTTCTTTCAACCTCCTATCCCTTTCCTTGGAAATAACGACGCGCGAGTGATGCCTCTGGTGTTGTTAGCGTCTATAGTAGGGTTGCCAACCGCTAATTTCAAAAACAAGGATTTTAAGGTGGAAAAACCAGGACAATTCACTTAAAATCAGGACGCAGTAATATTTTTGAAGTGAAAACTTCTTTTAGCGCAGTACGCATATTTTTAGATGAGATAAAATCTACGGACTCGCGACACCGTTACGAGACGCAGCTATAGTGTGTGCATTGGAAATTAAATTTGACACACTTGTCGGTTCCCGATTGAGCTCAAATTTTACACCCATATGTATATCGCGTGACAATGCAATAGGTATTACGATGACATGGAGCTTTTGGAGTTTGGGCTCGTATGATTCGACTTGACGAGTACTTTGTTTCTAGATGGTATCCAGGATCTGGTACGGAGCTGGAAGGAGGCCACAGTAACTATGTAAGTAATGAAACGACCCGAACCCATCAAGTTTATATTCGTCTTAAGGAGTACTTTGTCAAGTTATGATCATTTTATTTTTTTTAATGCCTGAATGAATAATTTTGATTTACAAGTTTTAATTGTAGATCGAACAATTAATTTGCATATCTAAAAATAACAACTGTTTGTTTATAGTTTTAAGTTTACACTTCTGTCGGCAGTCCTTAAACTGCTTTGATTTAATTTTTTTATTGCATGTAGTGGCAGACGAGCCACGGCCCATCTGATGGTAAATGGTAACCGTCACTCATGGACTCGACTATACCGACAGTATTGTCAAAGCCGCTGCTCACCATTTCATTTCACCGATATGAAATGCAAGAATAAACGGCTATCTCCTGCTACAGCCAAAACGCAACAATGTACTTCATGGCCGGTCACACGGGAGATAGTGGTGCCAAGTACCAACCCGCTCGGGCCCGATACCAAGTGAGTACTCCCACTCGGTACCCAGCCCTTACACCAGTCATGCAATGGATGATAAATGCTTAATTCTCTTAGTCGGATAGCAATAATCTTTACAAATAAATAAAATTGAAGTGTTTGTTTGCAAACAACTTTTTACTAAATATATACGAGAGTATATTACGCTACCTATAACAAATTACCAATTTTTAAGATTTTATCTCTCAGTCAGTCTGTCTGAACCAATTTAATGACGGGACTGTCACTAGCTGAGCAGATAGCTGTTGTTACAAGGAGTAACTTAGGATACTATTATTTTGGAAAAATAATTAGGGTACCGCATAAAAAATAAAACCCATGAAATTGCGAATGAATACCACTACGGAACACCTGGACCGATTTGGACGGGACTTTTTCTAGCAGATAGTTGTTGTTAGAAGGAGTAACTTAGCCTATTTTACTTTTCGAAAAACAATAATGAGAGTACTGAGCGAAAAAATAAAACCCTAGAAATTGTGAATGAATACCGATTAAAACAGATGTACATCGAATATACGCTGGACCGCAAAGAAAAAGGGTCAGCTAAAAAATCTTCAATACTTATCTTCAAAAGTACCTGATCTAGCTTTATGAAATAAAGACTAAATTAAAGAATATTTAATGTCATTAAACACAAAGTGAAAAATGTGAAATCGAAAATAACAGTCAGGAGCAGGATTATTTTCGATTTCACATTTTTCACTTTGTGTTTAATGTATAGTGCTAAGCATGTCAAATGCTAAAAATATATATAAAAATATCTAAATATATTTAATGTCACATAAAATCTATACTAATAAATGGAGAGCTGTTTTTTTGTTCGGTTATACTGTGAAAACTACTGAACCGATCGGAATAATACTTATACCATAAGATGCAGCGTGTTTCGGAGAAGGTTTTAGTGTATGATATGTTTGTGATTACTTATCCGGAACTTACATTTTTGATGTGAAACATCTAATGCGTAGGGAGGGTAAAACCGGCTGTTAGCATGGCGACGTTTATACCTAATGATAGGAATCCTATCCGAAATTGATTTTTTATCGACAATACTATGACGCGAGCAAAATCGCGGGAATGTACTAGTAATATATAAAACCTCTTTATTAATTTTTGATAATTGTATAAAAACTGAAAATGTAAAATCATAGTCGGTTTTTAATTTAGTACCAAAAATTCAAAACAATTGTTTCGTGTTTGTTTTAGTTTTGCAATAAAAAAGTTATAAATATGGTGTCTCTGCCTTAAAAATTTTATTATTCTGAAGTCACTATGTCGTTAACCCCTAAAGAATGTACCAGGATCCTGAAAATGCTTGAAGATGAGCACAGTCAGCGAAATACAACGAAAACTGTTGGTGTGACTCTTTATACAGTTCAGCGAGTACTCCATCGTTTCCATGAAACTGGATCCAATCTTCGAAGACTAAGAACGGGTCAAGGATCGCTATATGGTGTCAACAATTTTGAGAAATCGCTTTGTTACGGCTGTTAAAGTAAAGAATCATCATTACGAGCTGGTGGAAACAATCTGAGTACGGATACAGTAAGGCCACGTTTGGTTGAAGCAAATTTAAAGCCATTAAGACCTGCAAATGGCCCAAAACTAGAGACCCAAACCCAAAACTGGAGAAGATGCAGGTTCAAATCCTGCTCCTGACTGTTATTTTCGATTTCACATTTTTCACTTTGTGTTTAATATATAGTGTTAAGCATGTCAAATGCAAAAATATATACCCCCCCCTTTAAATATCTAAATATTTAAAGGGTTTTGCGTCATTATTAGGTAAAATCTTAATTGTAAAATTAAGTTTACCTGGTCGGTATAATGTATGAAAATACGTCCGACAGACGGCGCAGGCGTCACCCAAAGACGTTAAGTATGATGTGTTATCGAAATTAGCAGTCAGGAGCAAGTGTCAGGATGGCTGAATTGGTAAAGCATCTGGACGGAATCCAGAAGATGCAGGTTCAAATCCTGCTCCTGACTGTTATTTTCGATTTCACATTTTTCACTTTGTGTTTAATATTATACTCATTTTAATATACTAACTAAAAATCTCATACATTGTAAGCATAAACATTTGAAGTAGATATTTTCTAAACGAATATTAGGTGGGTTAAAATAAATAAACCAAAAATTTTGTAAAATCATATACTGTGGGTAGATGAAACCGTTGAAATAACATATCAGCCTTGGACGTCTATCATCTAAGTCCACCCGTGATCATGAATGCTGTAAAGTATTCGAAACGTCGGGATAGTAGTAAAATCAAGTAAACGCGATAGATTCCGTAATCCATCCATCCATCAGCCTTTCGAAGTCCACTGCTGGACACAGGCCTCCCCAAGAGAACGCCACAACATGTGTTTCGCTCATAAGGGGGATAGTGCCGTAATCGCCACGCTTGGCAGGCGGGTTGGAGATTCCGTAAACCTAGTTTTATTTCTAAACATTATTCATTGGTGCTCCGCTTCTATTGGCCTTAGCGTGATGATGATATATATGGCCTATAGCCTTCCTCGATAAATAGGCTATCTAACACTGAAATATTTTTTCAAATCGGACCAGTAGTTCCTGAGATTGGCGCGTTCAAGAAAACAAACAAACGCTTCAGCTTTATATATTAGTATAGATTACATATTAATTACTAGTTACAATGTTTATTCATTGCTAGAGCAATCGCTCATACTTTATTTAGCCATGTCCTTTAGTAGAGACATCCGTATAATCAGTGTGATGAGGGAGTTGGGATACACCACCCCAATATAGTAAGCATTAAAAAAATAAGAAAAGCCAGTGGCGGCTCACCGCGTAGAGCAGCGCGCGGCGACGACGCGGGCGGGCGCGTCGAGCGGCGGCAGAAACGTGCGGCAGCAGCAGCAGCGCCGCGGCGAGCGCGGCGAGCGCGGCAGCGGCGGCGCGGTACTCGCGCGGCAACAGCTCGCGCGGCGCCGCGTACGCGCTCGGGTCCCACTTGAGCCGCGCCGCCACCGACAGCGCCGCACCGCCGTACGCCTGCAAGTGCCCACACTCCTCACGTCTGCACTGAGGCCTCTACTTCTCCCGCCGCGGCCACTGCAACTAGTTCGAGGCAGTTTTGAACTGCGACAATCGATTGCTCCGCCATCACATAGCACAGCATTTATTCAGTGCTCATGCTGGCATCACTCGCGCTTCACCATCACTAACGAAAGGGACAGGAGTTGGAGAAGAAGGACAATAAGGAGAGGATAGGAAGAGTATATGGACCTCCGCGCGTTCTCACACATCACACGAAACCGGCCCTTTCATGGTGAGATACAAAGCTCTGTCACTGAAATTAGTTCTAGTTCCAATAGCCCGCCAACACAGAACACAGGCGGAGAGACGGCACACGGCGGGTTTCTTTAGTGGGTGAGGGCCCCACACTACCTTGTTCGTTACTCCAAACGACGGGGTATGCGGTTAGATACATTTTTTCCCGCCTTATCAAAACGTTACTCGTGAGACCACACTCACCACTAGCAGCAGGTCAACGTGCTCGAGTGCAGCCGCGGCGCGCGACATGTCGCCGGGCCCCTCGCACCAGCTCGTTCCGCGGCGGTCACTGACTTGGAGTGGAACGCATACCGTTTGTTACACACTTTCAGCCTCACACACAGAAATGACACTGTCTAAAAGGTTTGTCGATTATCAGCGAACAATGTGCGTGATCTATCTAGATCATAGTTAGTTAGGGTAAAGTGTAGCTATATTGGGCTACTACAGCTGTAGTGGAGTACTCGCGAGTATTCGGTGTAACGTGCGCTGTATCAGTGGTGGGACGCGGCGACACTGCGGTATCTTATCAGCGCTATCGCCGCGGCCGTGAGCCTGCACTCACTTGCGAATGGAACAACTCACCTGATAACTCGCCACAATGCTTTGTTACTCATAATTGCAAGAATTAGAATGCGCATTCAAAAATCGTTGAAATCGGACGACGCGTGTCGTGGCCGCGAGATATACAACCCCAACTAGCTTCTGCCCGCGACTCTGTCCGGGTAGAGTTCAAAGTATAAATACATCAATCTACGGCACATAAATGCTATTATCTCTGTGTACAAACAGCACATTTTTCACTTTGTGTTTAATGTATAGTGCTAAGCATGTCAAATGCTAAAAATATATATAAATATTTATAGGGTTTGCGTCATTATTAGGTAAAATGTTAATTGTAAAATTAAGTTTACCTGGTCGGTATAATGTATGAGAATACTTCCGACAGATGGTGCAGGTGTCACCCAAAGACGTTAAGTATGAATGTGTTATCGAAATTAGCAATAAGGAGTAATTGTCAGGATGGCTGAATTGGTAAAGCATCTGGACGGTATCCAGGAGATGCAGGTTCAAATCCTGCTCCTGACTGTTATTTTCGATTTCACATTTTTCACTTTGTGTTTAATACAAACAGCTATCCCAAAGAAAGTGTTAATTTTTCCGGTATTAAAAGTAGCCTATGTCCTTGATAGTAGTAGCTAGCTAGGTATGCTGAATTCGGATGATCGGTTGTTAAGGCGTACAAATGTAACAAACAAACATTTATAATATTAGGGAGGATGACAATAAATGATAGGGACCTACTATGAATAAAAATACTTTGTAATAGGCTAGCTACTGCCCGCGGCTCCGTCCTACACAATATAAACTCATCACTCTAAGTGTACGACACATTAGTGATCGTTATTTTATTTTATTTTTATTTATTCGGAAAACATACAGTGTAAGGCATCTCAGTAGGTAAAGTATATATATGTCTAAACACCATTTACAAGTTTTCGCATATTGAAACTAAATTACTTGTTTGCTTTATACATTAAAAAGTAGGAAAAACAACAACAAGGAAACCCATAAAAAATTGCACACAAAATATCATGAAGTGAAAATATATATATATATCTAAACAAGACAGTTAGGACTTCACACTAAGCCACTTTTTGGAAAGTAAAGACCTAAGCGTAATATAAGAGGAGTTAAATATATCAAAATTGGGTAAGTCATCCAGTCTGTTAATTTGCTTTGCTGATCTGACAAAAAATGAATTTTGTCTATAGTTGGTCGAGCTATGGGGAACATTAAGGTAAGTTGACTGCCTAACGGACCTCGAAGGTACCTTTAGGCCAATTTTAGAGAGAAGATGAGGAGAGTCTATTTGGCATTGTGCTATTTTGACCAATAGTGTAATGTCTGAAATTTTGCGTCTTTCATGGAGAGGTAGAATGTGGTGCCTCCTACATCTAGACTCGTAGTCACTATCGTATTTTTGTCTCCGGAATTATTTCTATGTCACTAATAACGTTATTAGAACAAGGAACTTGGATTTCAAATTGAGAACTGTAATTGACAGAGGGGGTTAGAAATGTCGACTGAAAATACTCTGCAAAAAGGCGGCAGGCGTCTTCTCCCGAGTTTGAGGATTCACCGTCGTACGATAACTTTGAGGGGAAACTATTGGAACTGTTTTTACTTGACTTAATAAACGACCAAAACATTTTTGGATTGTCAACTATAGATTCCTCACATTTTTCTAGATATTTTTTGTAACAGGCGGCTTCCAATAGTTTAGCCCTTTGGCGAAGCAAAGCAAAGGTGTTATAATCGGCTTTATTGCGTATGGTATTTCTGAAAAAACTTGAATTTTTCTTTTAGTACTTTTTTTAGTGAAGCATTATACCAAGGTGGGAAAGCGAATTTAGTTATTAGTTTATGGGGTTTATGTCTGTGATGTGATATAAATGGTTATAGAAAGCACTAACTGCATCTTCTAATGGGATCGTTAACAAGCAATTATCCCAATTTACCTCATTCAAATAGGATCTGATACTATCATAATCACCTGATTCATAAAAATACTTAAGTCTTGGGTTTTCCTTTAAGCACTCAGAGGTTGCAGTTTGTAAGTAAATGCATAGAGATTTGTGATGAACGTCTTCGATTACTAAGGGGTCGTCGCATGCAAACTTGCAAATCAGTGTTACTTATTACTAGATCTAAAATTCTTTTATTTATATTTTGACAGAAGTTAAATTGTGTGAGATTACATTCCGATAACGTATCAAAAAAATAGAACTGTGTTTCTCCTGTAATACCCGTGTATTGCGAATCAACATTATGGGCAGACATCCACTTAATATTACTGAGGTTAAAATCACCCAAAATAATAAATAAATCATTGGGAGATGAATTAATTATATTAGACAAATTATCTGTAAAGTTACGCAGTTGTGAATTAAAGGAGAGGCCAAAGTTTTCACTACATAGATAAATAGTACAAATATGTAACATAACAGAACTATTATTTTTATTTTTACCCAAAAGCACTCCCCCGCCATATCTCTCACGCGTGGCAGCATAATTTCTATCCCTACGCCAAACAATATATCTATCATCAAATAGTTCGCTATCGCTAATATCACTAATCAGCCAGGTTTCTGTTAACGAAACAATATCATACGAATTAAGCAGTAAATTCCTTTTAAATAGATGTGTTTTCGTGCGTAGTCCTCGAGTATTTTGGTAGTATATATTAAAACCCTCAGGAGCCATTAATAACAGATAGTAACACATAACTCAAGCGAAACAAAATTTATTAATTAATAGGCCGTTATTATAGGTGTTGTATATACCATTCATATTTATGTTCGATAGGTCGTTCTTTATAGCACGTTTTAATAAATTTGTAGTATTTTTATATTTAATGTAGTGGAGAAATAAGTTAAATTGATAATATGGCGAAGTCCAACAAATTGTGTATATTATAAACAAGAATACGGTAGTATAAAAATAAAATGGCAGCACCGCTAAGCTCTCAAGAAACACGTCTACGCAAGAGCTAATAAGTATGCAAAGAATTATCACCACTACAGCTACACGCTCGCAAGCAATAATGAGCATTAAGTGACTGTAAACAACAGCGCGAGCTGGCGATATTTGCATACCAATGTATAGAATAACTTGCATTATTACCTGGTTGACTTCCCCGTTCACTACAACTATAACACAGCGATAGGTTAAACAAAAGGTTTTTACTTTGCATGTGGTTCCCAAACTGTCGAGTTTTAACATAACGTAACATTCAAAGAAAATTAAGTATCTATCTGTGGAACTTAAGCTATTTTTAGAAGATCGTTCTCGCACTTTATAAAAAATGTAGGGGAAGTGTCAGATTTACTGGCCATGATTTTGCAGTGCTTCACCCAGATGAATTGGATTTTTTTTTCCCTCGCTAGGGTTCTTGCTTTATTTAGCAGGGCTTTGTTACGTTGTGTCAGATGATCATTGACGTAGAAATTTCCCGCCGCGCTAAAACCCAAGTTAGAAAGGTTGAGCAGCTTACATCTCCGCGCTGATGCTACCAATTCTTCCTTGATATAGCGGTTATTGAACGCAATAACTATAGGTTTCTCAACGTTAGGTGCCCTGGTTGGTATGCGTGCTATATAATTTATATCTTCTTTTTTGATGGGAAAGTCACAAATCTGCCCAATTTTTTGAGCAATCTCATATAGGTTTTCATGATTCTTCTGGGGAATACCTTTAATTTCCACATTATTGACTCTGGCCCATTGGTCCCTGTCTTGCAATTCTTGATGTAGTTTTGCAATTTCGGCCTGTAGGACTGGAACGTCTAGTACTATTTTCTCCACCTTCTTTACACGAGAATCCAGGGTCTGGACTATTCCCGAAAAACTCCCAATGAGCTGATGTGCCATTTCCTGTGACTCCTTCATATTGTTCATCTCAGACTTGATTAATTTAACATCTTCCACTAATGATGACAAGGGCGCGAGACGCAACATGACTATGTTTAGTTGTTCCTTTATTTTGTCTAATTGACTAGGCAGTGGTGAGGTCACGGTTGGAGATGGTAATGGGCTCGACTTGCATTTGGGGCACCGCCAAGAATTCCTTCTGTCTCCCAGTTTCCGGTAGCCCGCCTCAGTGATTACAGAACATTGGAAATCATAGCGCTGTTTACAAATGCTCCACAGAGTTCCCTCGGTATGTTGTTGGCCACAGCTAACACACGTAAACATCGTGTCAAAAAGTTTGAGAAACGCTGGAACGGATAAAGCAAACAAGCGTGTGATCTCTAAGAATGCCGGACGGCGACTGATTATGTAACAGGTTACCTCACTGGAACCATTCATGTTTCCGAGCCTATGTCCACTTCTGGCCTCCAGACTATATTATGCCATGCCAAAATGATCATTGATTTAATAGAGTGTGGTGACGGACTAAGAATACAAGTGTCACCACTCCATTCTTTCCCGCGGGTGTCGTACGAGGCGACTAAGGGAAGTAAGCAATTAAAAAAAGTTATGGCATTAAACCGTAACAAACAATCAAACTTCGCATTTGTGATGTTTAGAGTAAACATATTATGTATGGGCAGGGCGGAATACCAGTTTGTGCTCATCCATCTAACCTCTACAATACAAAGATCTTATAACAATATCGGTCCGCTCCGGGCGACGCTTATTGACTTCTGTATATATAGCTTATACAACTTTTACTAATTAAAGTCATCTTGTAAGGCGTTCCCACGCGACTCTCAGCCGTTGAAAGCCTGCTTTCAACTCTTCAGTTCCTGAGCCTGAGGGACAGAGACGTGTAAAAGGGCGTCGCACGGAACCCCTCGCAGTTTGAAGCTCTGCTACTCGGGCTATTCCGTCAGGCCCGAGAAACAGCCGTAACACTCTTCCTAATCGCCAATTTAGTGGAGGCATGTTATCCTCAGATAGAAGCACCAGATCTCCTATTTTGAGCTGAGAATTGCCAGTAAACCATTTTGTTCGTTGTTGAAGCTCTGACAAATATTCATTTTGCCATCTTTAGAAATTTTTATATTTATTTTTAGCATTTGACATGCTTAGCCATATACATTAAACACAAAGTAGAAAATATGAAATCGAAAATACACGTACAGTCACGAACAGGATTTGAACCTGCATCTCCTGGATACCGTCCAGATGCTTTGCCAATTCAGCCATCGTGACAACTGCTCTCGACTGCTAATTTCGATAACACATTTCATACTTAACGTCCTGGGTGACGCCTGCGCCATCTGTCGGAAGTATTTACATACATTATACCGACCAGGTAAACTTAATTTTACAAAAAGGATTTTTACCTAATAATGACGCAGCCCTATAAATATTTAGAAATTTTGATGTGAAACATCTAATGCGGAGGGAGGGTAAAATCGGCTGTTAGCGTGGCGACGCTTTTATTTTACTTGTCCCGTTCAAATCTTGCAAGTTAAATTTGACACACTTCCCGGTTTCCGATTGAGCTGAAATTTTACACGCATGTGTATATCGCGTGACAATGCAATATTTGATGACATGGAGCTGATCTGATGATGAAGCTGGAAGGTGGCCACAGTAACACTATAATGAAACGACGCAACCCCATCATTTGGACATATTTGATTCATCTTGATGAGTACTTTGTCTTTAGATAGAATCCAGGGTCTGATGATGGAGTTGGAAGGTGGCTACAGTAGGTAACTCTGTAATGAAAAGATGCAACCCCATCGAGTTTGGAATCGTTTGATTCGTCTTGAAGAGTACTTTGTCTTTAGATGGTATCCAGGGTCTGATGATGGAGTTAGAAGGTGGCCAAAGGAACTCCGTTATAAAACGACATAACTCCATCGAGTTTGGGCTTGTATGATTTTTCTTGACGAGCACTTTGTCTCTAGATGGTATCCAGGGTCTGATGATGGAGCTGTAAGATGGTCACAGTAACTCTGTAATGAAACGATCCAACTCCATCGAGTTTGGAATGGTTTGATTTTTCTTGACGAGTACTTTGTCTTTAGATGTTATCCAGGGTCTGATGATGGAGCTAGAAGGTGGCCGTAGGAACTCCGTTATAAAACGACATAACTCCATCGAGTTTGGACTTGTATGATTTGTCTTGACGAGTACTTTGTCTCTAGATGGTATCCAGGGGCTGACGATGGAGCTGGAAGGTGGCCACAGTAACTCTGTAATGAAACGATGCAACCCCATCGAGTTAGGAATCGTTTGATTTGTTTTGACGAGTATTTTGTCTTTAGATGGTATCCAGGGTCTGGTGATGGAGCTAGAAGATGACCATAGGAACTCCGCTGTAAAACGACATAACTCCATTGAGTTTGGGCTCGTATGATTGGTCTTGACGAGTACTTTGTCTCTAGATGGTATCCAAGGTCTGATGATGGAGCTGGAAGATGGCCACAGTAACTCTGTAATGAAACAACGCAACCCTATCGAGTTTATACTCGTTTGATTCGTCTTGAGGAGTACTTGTCAAGTTATGATCATTTTATTTCTACGAAATAATTTCGATGTTACACATCTGGTAGACGTCCCACGACGTCTAGGTTTTTTATATATATTTTTAGCATTTGACATGCTTAGCCATATACATTAAACACAAAGTGGAAAATGTGAAATCGAAAATAACAGTTACGAACAGGATTTGAACCTGCATCTCCTGGATACCGTCCAGATGCTTTGCCAATTCAGCCCAGAAGGTAGGTAGGTAGGTAGTGTAGGTTACCCATTTTAGGGCATAATGTAATCGTCTACATTGCACGCAGTTATTTACTGTACGCCTGGCCAGCTGCCTTAAATGAACAGGTCATACGCTTTCTCTTATAGTTGCTAACAATAATGCTCTGATATAAAATATAATTTAGTTAACTTGTTTGAAGCATGTACTCGTAGTAGTATTGGGTGTGTGTCTCAAACTCACAAGCTGACGCATCTAAGCGTCCACCTACGCGAATTATTTTATCCTTATATATAAATGGAGATAACGACAACACTTTACTTCTAGCTGACAGTAGCTTACCCTTTGTAAATAGATCATATTCAATAGCGAATGACTCACGCTGGGCAATAAGACATAGAGTATGGAATGAGTCTAACAACTGCTGGAGTAAGTAGGTACCCCAATCGCTTATTAGCAGAATTACGTATGTTAAACATAACTCGTCGTATTACATATTATTCGTATTACATGCAAAATTATATATTATTATAATATATTTTATAAACAAGAAGCAGCGAAAGAAACCCGTAATTGTTCATGTAGCTAGCTGCTCTGTCACTCTAACTTGCGAAAATAGTCAATGAATCTTCATAAAAACTATTGGACTGCATACTACATTGCTAAAAGCTCAAATGAAAAAGTTAAAATAATAAAATTGTGCGATCTTGATTACAACAATGTATAACAACTTTTTACTGAAAAATGAGAGGGACAAGGGAGAAAAATGCTTAGAGCCAAGATTTCAATTTTATATTTAATAAATAATATTTTTGCATAGTAACTTTAATGTTAATTTACTCATTTTTCGCAAAAAATAACGAGTTACAACAAAAAAAAAACTATTATAGAATGGATATTTTAGGAGGAGAGCCCACCACTCACCCACGGATTGTCAATCCCGGTTATCTTTGGACAGAAAATAATATAATGGCAATAAACAATACAAATAATCACCAAACCTACAACAAGGTCAAGGTGTGAGACCAACATTACCAACTTTTACGTGTTCCTCTTTTCTACTTCTCGCTGTGCCCAACAGGCTCCATAATTGTTACTCTTTTTTTTATGTTACCACCTACTATATACATTGTGGAATGCGAAAATAAATGAATATGAAACCCTGCAATTCTCTGTGTTACGTAAAAGTTTGTCTACAGTATCCCAAACATGCATTCCATAAGTGACACACACACACACGCACACACACACACGCACACGCACACACACACACGCGCGCGCACACACACACACGCACACACACACACACACACACACACACACACACGCGCACACACACACAAAAGCGCGCGCGCGCGCTGCATATTTCTGGCACAAACAACAATTTTTATTGTTATATATTTTATTCATGGACAGTCTTCAAAACACTTGTTAGTAAATTATAGGATAGCTAATAACTTCGTAGATATTAAATTTTTTTATGGTATGATTAAACGAGCAATTTAGTATAAATTTATACAAATAATAAATGTTTTTTGTTCCAAATTTCGTCACAAGTATAAGTAGATAGAGGCAAATCTATTTACGGAAGCATCTCAATTGAGGAGCCAGATAAAATGTGCCATATCTCCTCAGACTAAGAACTTAATAAGTTAATAGACGGAGCCACGGCGTGGCCGCACTTGAAATAGCAATTTTTTTTTTAATGTTGCCAGGTTGACAATTATTTAACCATATTTGGGCAAATTAAACGATAGTTAGAATGAGGTCTGTAACTTGGTCGTAAATAAGAAACTCTTCGTAACAAATATTTTATTGAAAATCACAACGTTTATCAAAATAATTATTTAAAAGTAAATCTACCACCCCTTCTATTCATCCAATCGTCAGTCTTTAAACGTCCACTGCTGGATATTGGCCTCCCCAAGAGAGCACCAGAACTTGCGGGCTTGTGCTGACTGCATCCAACGGCTCCCTGCAGCTTTGACCAAATATTTCGTCCATCTGTTGGGAGGCCATAATTATTACGCTGCGCTGTCCATACGTGGTCGCCACTCGAGAATCTTTTTCCCCAACGTTGTCAGTTCATCGAGCTGTTATAGCGGGTCTCTCAGAAGACTTTTAAAAAAAAGAAATACAAGGAGACTCTTAAATAAAATATAATTTGGATTAAAGATACAATAATGATCGCGCGCGGGTATACAGGTTCAGAGCTAGAAGACGACTGAAAGCTCATGAGAGAATTGGTTGATACTAAGGTGCTAGGTAAATGCCCAGCTCCGAGAAGTACAGGATGTACCGACTCTTATTACATCGATGCTTGGCATAAGCATCCCACGGGTATAACAACCCCCCGCTTAAGAGGAAAGTTACGCTTCTAAAAAGCGAAGTTTCCTAGAGATTAAAACTGGATCTAATCTAGTCTTAAACGTGGTTGTGGAATGGACTGAGTTCTATTTTCATTATTTATATCATTAAGCTCTATAGCTTCAGTGTTTTCATTACCAGGTCTAGATCTATATAAAGGGAAAATATTTAAAGGGTTTGCGTCATTATTAGGTGAAATCTTAATTGTAAAATTAAGTTTACCTGGTCGGCATAATGTATGAAAATACTTCCGACAGATGGCGCAGGCGTCACCCAAAGACGTTAAGTATGATGTGTTATCGAAATTAGCAGTCAGGAGCAATTGTCAGGATAGCTGAATTAGTAAAGCATCTGGACGGTATCCAGAAGATGCCGGTTCATATCCTGCTCCTGACTTTTTTTTTTCGATTTCACATTTTTCACTTTGTGTTTAATTAAAATTGTATTCATTAAATTGAAATGAGAATGAATTATTTAGATCATTTCGAAGTTTTTGATGAAACAAGTACCGAGAAAAAATTATTTATACAAAATTACCTCTAATGGTAGTAGATTCAACATGGGATTATTATTATTGTGGGATTCTTGCTATGACTTAACAAATTATTTACTCCGGTTCTGAATCCCCACACTGAGATACACAGAGATTTATGTATTTGCTTTATGGTTTCAGTGTGTTGCCCTAGTCTCCTATCGTACAATTTCACCATTGAAATGAAGTAAGATATTGATTTTGGAGAGCCTGTTATCCTTATTTTATATATGAAACAGATATAAAAGTGAGTCTGTCTGCCCACCGGGTTGGCATGCTAAAGTGCTAATGAGCAGGCCACATCGCTCGACAATCTGACGACAATTGGAGAAAAAAGGTTCTCGAGTGGTGAGTGGTTTCGGACAGCGTAGCACCAGATCGTTGGTTCCACCAGATGAACCGACGATCTAGTCAAAGCCACCGGGAGCCGTTGGATGCAGTCAGCACAAGACTGCTCGTTGTAGTGCTCTCTTGAGGAGGCCATGTCCTGGATGTTGAAAGGCTGATGAATGGATGGATGGATGAGAGTGGCGTTTATATACAGCAGTCCACGCGGACAAAAAAATCCGCCAAGACATAGACATACTTTAAATAGTATAATCTGGACAAGCTTCGAGAAGATGTTTTATTAAAACACATTTTGAATAAACCGTCTTCTTACCATCTATGGCTTTTTGAATGTGAAGTTACTACTATGTAGGTAGTATGTGAGGATTTGAGAGAAAAACAATGATAATAATATAATGATACTTTAATTCCATCCGTCCATCCATCAGCCTTTCAACGCCCACTGCTGGACATAGGCCTCCCCAAGAGAACGCCACAACGAGCGGTCCTGTGCCGACCACATCCAACCGCTCCCCGCAGCTTTGACCAGATCGTCAGCCCATCTGGTGGGGGGCCGTCCTATACTGCGCCGTCCGATACGTGGTCGCCACTCGTGAACCTTTCTTCCCCAACGGTTGTCGGTTCGTCGAGCGATGTGGCCTGCCCATTGCCACTTCAGGATGGCAACCCGGCGGGCTATGTCGGTCGCTCTCGTTCTCCTACGGATCTCCGTATTACGGATACGATCACGTAGGGAAATACCAAGCATAGCCCGCTCCATGGCCCGCTGAGCGACTTTGAGCCTTGATACGAGGCCAACATTTAGAGACCACGTCTCCGTTCCATATGTCATCACTGGTAACACACACTGGTCGTAGACCTTCGTTTTCAGACACTGCGGAATATTGGAAGAGAAGTTCTTCCTTAGCTTCCCGAACGCTGCTCAGCCGAGTTGGATTCGTCGATTGACCTCTTTCTCGAAGTTGTGCCTACCTAACTGGACTGTTTGTCCCAGGTAGATATAGTGGTCGACAACTTCGGGAAGCGCACTCCCGACTAGGACCGGTGCTGAAATGACATGGACATTAGACATGACTTTCGTCTTGTCCATGATCATTATGAGACCCGCTAGTCGAGGAACCTTGCTGAGATCATTGAGCATGGTGCCAAGGTCCTCCAGCGATTCTGCCATGACTACGATGTCGTTGGCATATCGAAGGTGAGTGATGTATTCGCCTTTGATGTTGATGCTGAATCCGGTCCAGTCCAAGAGCTTGAAGACATCTTCCAATGCAGTGGTGAAGAGTTTCGGGGACGTAACGTCTCCCTGTCTAACACCTCTCTGATGATGGCTGACGAGCCACGGCCCACCTGATGGTATTATCTGTGTGGTGACGGACTAAGAATACAAGTGTTACCACCTCATTCTTTCCCACGGGTGTCATATGAGGCGACTAAGGGAAGTAAGCAATTATCATCCAGTGCATGACTTGTGGTAGGACTGGTTACAATTGGGGGTACTCACTTGGTATCGGGCCCGAGCGGGTTGGTATCACCTCTCCTTTGGCTGTAGCAGGAGATGTGGTAACGGGGGACTAATGGTAAATGGTAACCGTCGCTCATGGATTCAACTATACCGAGAGTATTATGAAGCCGCTGCGCACCATTTCATTTCTCAGATATATAATGAAAGAATAAACGGCTATTTTCTGCTACAGCCAAAACACACTGACGTGCTTTATGACAGGTTCACACAGGAGGCGGTAGTACCAACCACTTCGGGCCCAATAGCAAGTGAGTACTCTCACTTGGTACCCAGCCCTACCACCAATGCAATGTGTGATAATTTCTTACTTCCCATAGTCACCTTGTACGACACTCGCAGGAAAGGATGGGGTGGTGACACTTGTATTCTTAGTCCGTCACCACACGGATGGAAACTAAATAGTATATCTGTACAAACTTAGAGAAGTCTTTTTATTGAAACATTTTAAATAGTCTTCTTGACATTTATGGCTTTCTAAACGTACAGTACCTATAATTATAAATAACTAAAATGCAATTGCCGCTACTATACAATGTGAGGATTTCAGAGAAAAACAATAATAGGTAATAGTACAAAATATGATCCTTTAATTATTACTATTTTGATTTTAGGAGATATCAATATTTATAAATTAATATTTTTTCAATTTTTAGTTGACTCTTCTTCTGTGATAAAAGGTCGTGTAGGTACTTCTAACATTATGTTTTATTTTTAAATTATGCTCCTCTGTAGCAAAAACCTTTTAGCTCACGTTCTCCAGCACTTAACAGCATTTCTTTTTCTTTATATATTATTTATACACTGGTCATTATTTCACCATAACAATATCAGCTATTCAATGTAACCACGTGAATTAGATGCAGAAAAGATAAGAATTGGTTAAAATTAGATTTTCAACATTATTTTCCGTTTATTTAAATTTCAAAGAGTAAATAACTGCTACGCTGATGTTTATTTTCTTATGTCACTCAAGTTTGAAAGATACGTTCAAAGCCATAAAATACTATATTGGCATCTTGAATATGAAAACTTTTTTCATAAAAAGTAATCCATTAATTTATTTTTTTAGTAAAACCAAGTATTATAACATTATAAACAAGTAAAATATTAATAAACATAAAATTATGTGTTCTAGTATAAAATAAATACATTGATGAGTATCTGCCCAATCATCAAAATAATCAAAAATTAGAAAATTACTGGAAAGAGGTATTTAAATGTGTTAACGGCATCGATTCACGCCATCTAGCACAAGAGGAGCGAAGCAAAACCATAGTTCGAGCGAGAGGGAGCTTCCATTCATTCGTTCTCACTTTAGCTTTTACTTCCCATCGGCAACCGTTTTTCTTTATATACAAATTCAAATTCTGTCAACTACTGTGGCGACGACTAAAGCTGAGGATAACTGTCTCTGTAATTTTCCTTCTTACAACGTAATAAACGCATTGAAAATTCCGAAGTATTCATTATTGAGTTGCACATCATACAAAGGAGAAGGAGGAGACATCACAAAACACCAGGCCTGACGTTCACCAACATAATTTGGACCTACGAGCCGGATCCTTCAGGAGCAGCATCACCTGCAGCAAACGGTTAGGCCATCCATCTAATTTCCTTCCCTAATTTTGTGCTCATTTGTGCTAACAACGGTTTTTATATAAATTTCAGTGATCAGTGGCAACGGGTGCATTAACATCCTAAGTACGTCACATCTTCCAAACCGTAAGTACTTGATCATCGCTTCCCACAAGTTTAAACGCATACAAAATGTCGAAAAAGGCGCAATATGTTCTAGAAACTGAGAGTAGTGATACAATTATTCGAGATTTAGTTAAAAAACGTGGTATTGTTAAAGGTAAATTCACTTTATTCACAAAATATGTACAATCTATAGAGGACCCAAGTAACGTTACAGAAATTCAAAAAGCAGAGTTATCAGAACGTTTTCAAAAAGCCAAAATATTATTTGATACCTTTTCTACTATACAGGACGAACTAGACCTAATCGTTTCAGAGAGCCAGGTAGAACAGGAATTACAAGAAAGAGAAATTTTCTAAAATCTTTATTACAGCATTGTCGCTAATGTAGTAAAACTCCGTTCTCATATTATAATTATTTATTATACACCAATCTCCACAATCTCGCTCTACGTTAGGTACTAGTATATAATACTTATTCGGTTTACCATAACGGTTAGCACCACTTCCTGCCACGACCACACGGCTCGGTTGTCCAAGCCCGACTGGCCACACTCGCCATCCGTTATTATTGTCTGTAAATGTTGTCAGTACAAAGGAATCGTATGAATCGCAATCGATAACTCGACTACGATTCACACGCATCAATTAGATATTTTTTTTTAAAATATCATGTGTACAAAATAAATGAAGGACTTCAGTAAAAGTATCCAATTCTCACAAGACCCTTAATAAGTTTTCCCTACCGTAAACCCATCCAATTCTTACGGCAAGGACAACACATTAGTATGATTTTGCGAACCCATCCAATTCTAGCAATTCTGTCAAGAACCACAAAGTAAATTCAAAAAAAAAAAAAAAAAAAAAAAAAAAAAAAGAGGTATCATTTCGATTCGTTAAGCTCTGTAATTAAAAATGGTTAAAAATATGTAAAATTTGTTATTGGAATAAATTTATTACAAAATAGTGACCAATTTACTCTAATAATGGAGTACAAGTGTTATCTCAGTGTATAAATCATAACAGACGAAGAAATCCATCAATATAGTGTGGTGATGTGTTTAACCGGTTTGTTTTCAGTAGAATCCTGTACTTTAATTATAATTAGAAAGAATAACTTTTTGTAATCCTACAGTTTATGCTCTATTGTGTTCGGAATCATAATTAATTAGGTACTGAAAATTTTGTATTTAAACAAAACATAAATCTGCAATCATCTTATTCGAACGGTGAAAATTAACGGTCACTGAAGATTTTGTTTATGAAATTATTAACTAACGTTGCTTCACGCCTCAATCAAGTGAATAATTTCAAAATAATTTATACGGAATACTCAACCTCATATATTTTTCTTTCTGTTATTAACATGAATTATTTAGAAAATATCACGCTTCGTAAACAGCGGACTAAATCTGAAACTAGCCTATATGAAAGCAGTTTCAATAACACAATAGATGGCAGCACCAAGAGCTTAATAGATATACTAGAAAATAAAATTGACGATGAAATACTAAATTTGAGACAAGAGATGGCAAAATTAAAATTGGAGTTATTGTCAGCACATGAAGAGATAAACAATTTATCTATTGAGAATACGCAACTCAAAAATACTGTGTCTGTGCTGTCAAATAAACATGATTTACTTACGAAAGCAACAAAACAATTATCCAACAGTTTCATGACTCCGAGTAACATAAATAAAACCTTAGCAACTCCACATGGTATACGAGGTCGACTTTCTACTACACATAGGATGTCCAAGGACTTACCCAAACAGCGAATAAATATGCTTCAAACACTGACAGCACATTCGCATCCTGTTTCTACTCCAATGGCATCTGATACGAGTATGTTACATACGGTCAATTCTTCTAGCAAACAATATACACAATTACACCAAAGAAAAAATAAACTTTGTGTCTTAAGTAGCAACAGAAGAAATAAAGTGTTATTTATCGCAGAAAAGTCATTTCCAGATTACGAGATATGTCATTATCTATCACCAAACTGTGACACTATTGGGCTTATTAGTAATCTTCACTCAAAATTATCTGACTTCACTATGCAGGATTATTGTATAATTTTAATAGGTGACGAAGACTTCCAAAGTACTAAAAATTATTCAGATATGATAGTTTGTATACGAGAAATACTGCTAAATATTAACCATACAAATATTATTTTATGTCTACCCACTTATAAATTTAAATATTATAGTACTATGTTTAATTTGAGAATTGAAATATTCAATAATTTGCTTTATCATGACGTGCAATCTTATAAGTATGCCACACTTTTTGATTCAAACTGTGACTTATCTTATGACTATTTAATGTTTTTAAAAAGTAGTGGTAAACTGAGCAATTATGGTATGATGAATATTTTCGACAATCTCAAATATTTAATAAATGATGACATATGTAAGAAAATTAACAATGTAAGTGATTTTAATAGAGAAGTTGAACCCTTTTTTCGGTAATAAACTTGGAATTTTTCATCTAAACATAAATGGCCTAATATCTAAGTCGGACTTACTTACTTTAGAACTAGATTCTCTCGAAAGGGACAAAAAATGTATCAAAGTTTTGTGTATCACTGAACATAACATGGTTAAAGAGGACAAACAATTGTTAAATATACCAGGCTTTGGTCTGGGGTCCACATCTTGTAGACATAATCGCCGTGGAGGCTCGTGCATACTCGTACATAGCTCGCTGTCTTTCTCTCCTATAAAGGATATTAAAAATTACTGTATTGACAATATTATGGAGTGTTCGGGGATAGAACTTCTGGTAGAAAAACTTTGTGTTATTTGCATTTATAGACCACCAAAAGTAAAGTTAACTGATATCAAGACCTTCTTCGAAAGTTTTAATTCCTTATTGAGTAGTTTCTGTTTGAGTAAAAAGAAAATAGTGATCTGTGGTGATTTTAACATTAACTTGCTTCCCAAATCTTATGAGTCTACCCTATTCAAGCACACAATATGGTCCTATAATCTTAAATTAGCATTTGAAGAACCTACACGCTTGGCAAGTGGATCATGTATTGATAATTTTTTGTTTAATGTAAGAGGTTGCATACATGAGAACCTTGACTTAGGTTTGTCAGATCACACTGCTCAATTACTTGTGATACCAATAAAAATAAATACTGGGTTAAAATATTGGTATGTAAAGAAACGAAATTACAGTAGAGACAATGTTGAAAAGTTTAAAGAATGCATAAATTCACTTGGTTTTAAGGAAGTGTTTGATAGCGACGACCCTAATAAAGCTTTTACAATTTTTTACGAATTATTTAGACTTTTTTACAACTTATGCTTTCCCATGCAATTGGTGAGAGTTCATGTAGCATCTCATCCTAAGTGGATCACAAAGGGCATCAGACACTGCTGTAAGCGTAAACGACATCTTCTATGGCAGTATCGCAAAAACCGTACATCTTCTAATAAACACAAGTTAACCAACTTTTCTTTTAAACTCAATTGTATAATTAAATCTACTAAAAAAAACCATAATAATAATTACATAAATAGTGCGCCAAATAAGTGTAAGGCTACCTGGAATGTCATAAATAAAAATAACTCTAATGCACCCAAAGAACATGTTAAGTATATTACAGTGAACGGGAATATTATTAAGGATCCTATAGAGATTGCACATTCCTTCAATAACCATTTTATTGACCGAATTTATAAATTAAATAACAGTTCTCCTAAAGTCAGTATGAGTAAAAATTTAGGATCTTTATTTATGCCACCAACTATACCCCAGGATATTAATAAAATCATATTAAACCTCAAGTCTACAAATAGTACAGGATATGATGGTATATCTACAAAAATATTGAAAGCTGTTTCCCATAAGCTATCTTTTGTATTGAGCCACTTAATAAATATATGTATCGCTCATGGAGTATTTCCCAGGGAACTTAAAAATACAATTGTAATACCAATTTTTAAGAAAGGAGACAAGCATGATGTCCATTGCTACAGACCCATAGCACTGGTCCCTGTGTTGTCTAAAATATTTGAGAGTGTCATTCATAGGTCGCTATACGATTATTTTGAAAAGAATAACTTGCTCGCAGAACAACAATTTGGTTTTAGAAAGAAAAAAAATATTAATGCTGCCATTTACGATCTTCTGAATACTGTCATCACGGATATAGACTCTAAGAAGCAGGTTATCGCCCTTTATATGGATTTAACTAGTGCATTTGATTTTGTTGAACATAATATTTTACTAGATAAACTTTACGCATATGGCGTTAGAGGGAATATACATAATTTAGTAAAATCCTACCTCAGCAACAGAACACAAAAGACAGAAGTTACAAGATTCTGCCCAACCCAAAAAGCTTTATTAACTTACTCATCTACAGAGCGAGAAGTTGCATTTGGTGTGCCACAGGGGAGCGTATTAGGGCCACTTTTATTCATAATCTTCATAAATGATCTTCCCAAAATAACGGATCATAAATGTATTCTTTTTGCAGATGACAGCACTATCCTCTTTACTGGTAATAATAAATCACAAATAGAAAATGACATAAATATGACTTTACATGACATTATAAATTGGTTAACTATGAATAATTTGAATATAAATCTTCACAAAACAAGTGTAATGACATTTAGAAATAGATTAAACAAATTAGTTGATTTAGACATTAAATTTAATAATACACATATCAAACAAATAACACATACAAAATTTTTGGGTATTCACATTGACGAAGCCATAAACTGGAAATCGCATATTGAAAATTTGTGTTCAAAAGTTAGTAAATTTTCGTATGCCCTCTATAGATTGTCAATAGTAAATAATCAAACTACAGTTTTGACGGCATATCATGGATATGTGGCCTCCATTCTAAGGTATGGTATAATTTTCTAGGGAAACTCCACAGATAAAGAAGATATTTTTAGAGGCCAAAAAATATGCATAAGGGCCATATGTAAACTAAATCCGATGGAAAGTTGCAGGCCTTATTTTATTAATTTAAAAATTTTGACTGTTCCTTGTTTGTATATTTTAGAAGTTGTTATTTTTGTAAAAAAACACCACCATTTATTTAATAAACTAAGTAGCAAACGACTTCATTTAAAGATAGGTTTCCCTTCCAATGTTACCACATTTTTGAATAATAGTATATTATGTATGGCTCCGAGATTGTATAATCATTTACCAAAATTGATTTTAGAAATAGACAATGTAAATAACTTTAAATTTAAAATAAAGAATTTGTTATTAGAAAAAGCATACTATTCTGTTAGTGAGTATCTCTCTGATAAATTATGAATTGATCTAAGTATAAAAAAAAAATGTATTTTATTATGATTGTTATTAATGTATTGTGAATTGTTTTTATTTAATTTTGACTTTTATTATTTTATTTTGAAGATTTTGATTTTATTTTGACATTAATTTATCTGTAGGTAATAACTAAATATATTTTGTAATTATATTAAGCCTGATTGCATGCCGTAAGGTTGATCACAGTGATACCCGCTATTATCTGATTATTAACAACTTATGTACCTGTGTATCGCAATAAATAAATAAATAAATAAATTCACAACAAAATAATTACAAATAAATCATATGTTTCAACAATAATATAAACCATTTATAATAAAATCTAAGTTTGAACTTAAGACGTGCGAACCCATCCAATTATCGCAAAGTCAAAGCCAATACTTGCTAACCCATCCAATTCTAGCAAGATTAGCTACTTATCTCTAAAACAGTTTATGCTAACCCATCCAATTCTGTCAAGAACCACAAAGTAAATTCAGAACAAAATAATTACAACATTAATCATATGTTTTAACAATAATATAAACCATTTAGAATAAAATCTAAGTTTGAACTTAATATACCTAAAAAAAGGTCATTATTATACATAGAGTAACATAGTTTTATAAAAGATCAAACTATCAACTGCCCTGCTCATTGATGATTTTAATTATAACAATATAAGATTAAATTATTGCAATATGATTTCATAATATTTAGATATTTTCATAAATACTGCCGACAGATGGCGCAGGCGTCACCCAAAGACGTTAAGTATGATGTGTTATCGAAATTAGCAGTCAGGAGCAATTGTCAGGATGGCTGAATTGGTAAAGCATCTGGACGGTATCCAGAAGATGCAGGTTCAAATCCTGCTCCTGACTGTTATTTTCGATTTCACATTTTTCACTTTGTGTTTAATGTATAGTGCTAAGCATGTCAAATGCTAAAAATATATATAAAAATATCTAAATATTTAAAGGGTTTGCGTCATTATTAGGTAAAATCTTAATTGTAAAATTAAGTTTACCTGGTCGGTATAATGTATGAAAATACTGCCGACAGATGGCGCAGGCGTCACCCAAAGACGTTAAGTATGATGTGTTATCGAAATTAGCAGTCAGGAGCAATTGTCAGGATGGCTGAATTGGTAAAGCATCTGGACGGTATCCAGAAGATGCAGGTTCAAATCCTGCTCCTGACTGTTATTTTCGATTTCACATTTTTCACTTTGTGTTTAATGTATAGTGCTAAGCATGTCAAATGCTAAAAATATATATAAAAATATCTAAATATTTAAAGGGTTTGCGTCATTATTAGGTAAAATCTTAATTGTAAAATTAAGTTTACCTGGTCGGTATAATGTATGAAAATACTGCCGACAGATGGCGCAGGCGTCACCCAAAGACGTTAAGTATGATGTGTTATCGAAATTAGCAGTCAGGAGCAATTGTCAGGATGGCTGAATTGGTAAAGCATCTGGACGGTATCCAGAAGATGCAGGTTCAAATCCTGCTCCTGACTGTTATTTTCGATTTCACATTTTTCACTTTGTGTTTAATGTATAGTGCTAAGCATGTCAAATGCTAAAAATATATATAAAAATATCTAAATATTTAAAGGGTTTGCGTCATTATTAGGTAAAATCTTAATTGTAAAATTAAGTTTACCTGGTCGGTATAATGTATGAAAATACTGCCGACAGATGGCGCAGGCGTCACCCAAAGACGTTAAGTATGATGTGTTATCGAAATTAGCAGTCAGGAGCAATTGTCAGGATGGCTGAATTGGTAAAGCATCTGGACGGTATCCAGAAGATGCAGGTTCAAATCCTGCTCCTGACTGTTATTTTCGATTTCACATTTTTCACTTTGTGTTTAATGTATAGTGCTAAGCATGTCAAATGCTAAAAATATATATAAAAATATCTAAATATTTAAAGGGTTTGCGTCATTATTAGGTAAAATCTTAATTGTAAAATTAAGTTTACCTGGTCGGTATAATGTATGAAAATACTGCCGACAGATGGCGCAGGCGTCACCCAAAGTCGTTAAGTATGATGTGTTATCGAAATTAGCAGTCAGGAGCAATTGTCAGGATGGCTGAATTGGTAAAGCATCTGGACGGTATCCAGAAGATGCAGGTTCAAATCCTGCTCCTGACTGTTATTTTCGATTTCACATTTTTCACTTTGTGTTTAATGTATAGTGCTAAGCATGTCAAATGCTAAAAATATATATAAAAATATCTAAATATTTAAAGGGTTTGCGTCATTATTAGGTAAAATCTTAATTGTAAAATTAAGTTTACCTGGTCGGTATAATGTATGAAAATACTGCCGACAGATGGCGCAGGCGTCACCCAAAGACGTTAAGTATGATGTGTTATCGAAATTAGCAGTCAGGAGCAATTGTCAGGATGGCTGAATTGGTAAAGCATCTGGACGGTATCCAGAAGATGCAGGTTCAAATCCTGCTCCTGACTGTTATTTTCGATTTCACATTTTTCACTTTGTGTTTAATGATTTCATAATGTTATGCTCAAGGTATATTTCATACTTAAAAATATATGATTACTTAATTTATTGCATGTACATTATTCATCATCACTTTCGAAAACAGAATAAATTAACATTTTCATCATTAAAAACACTATTCAACTCAAGAGCCGCCAGATGAATCCAATGCAACATGCGATCGGCAGCTACTGTCGTTTTGCGTTTTTTATTTTTTTATTTTTGGGGCCAGTCAACTCCGGTATGGAAACCAGTCTATTACGATCATTACCTAATACTTTGACTACTGTATATTATGGCGCTATGTATGACTACTGCTACTACTACATAACACGCCGTTTCCTTTGTGGAGTAGGCAGAGAAAACAGCGTGCCAAGACTCTATTCTTGCATACATCTCTCACTTCCTCAACATTCATAATTCTTTTTATACACGCTCGCCGGTTTCGGAGACTCCTGACTCCACCTTTCTTCAATACATGACCGATTTGGTCTAGGTAGGTGAGTGTCGGTTTCCCCCTATACCTACATCCTTCTACTTTCGCATTGTATATCTTCTTAGCCAGTCGCTCGTCCGGCATTTTTTCTACATGTCCAAACCATCGGAACATTCCCTTTCACATCTTTACACCATACTCTCCTTCATACCTACTCGCTCTCTTACGTCATCGTTATGAATGCGGTCAGTCAGCCTCACTCCACAGTCGCCTCGCAGAGATAGCATTTCGACCGCATTGATTTTACTCTCATGCTCCTTTATTGCATACCCAACTCTTGCTTCTATATAGTAACGTTGGGACAAGCACTGCATCGAGTATTGCGACCCGTGCCTTCTGGCTGAGGTAGTGGCTACTGACAAATTGTTCCAATGCTCCATCGCTTTATTTCTCGCATTTACTCTACTCTCTATATCAGTGGTGTACCTTCTATCCTGACTAAATCCACATCCAAGATATATAAATTCATCCACTTGTTCTACACTATTGCTAATCGATACTCTGACATTTGTTCTGGCTTCACCTCTTTCAAAGACCATAGTTTTGGCTTTGCTCACATTCACAACCTATGCATTCATAGGTACCTCATTAGGTAAGAGCTTAGTGCTTTCCCCATCATTATTACAAGCCACTCGTGATTTTTTTTTTTTTACAATTTCACCGGCTTTTTATGTATGAGGCGGTTTCCTATTCTTATCAAATTATCTTTTGTTTATTTTGCTCTCCCTGTATTCTATCGATGACTTCCTCTCTTATCGTAATTACATCATTGGTTTCATCGTGCTATGTCTAATTTCATTATGTTTAGGGTCCAGCTCTGCATTCACAGATGTGCCAAACATCACGTCTGCAGAGGTCCTGCCAATAGTCTTTTGACAGGTATTATTTAAGCCCCATTGTACCGCACGCGGAATATTATTCCCATCCCATGACTTTTCATCACTATTTAAGTTTTGACCTGTTAACGAATCTAAGATTGAGCGATTATATCGTTCAACTTGGCCATTAGAACGTGGGTTAAACACCGCACTGAAGAAGTGTCTGACCCCTTTATCTAAACAAAACCTTTTAAAAGCATGGGATATGAAGCAGTGTCTCCGATCACTGTAATGATGCTGTCTGGACATCTAAAGATATAAAATACGTCTTCCAATGCGCGTATAGCATTGAGAATATTTGTGTTTCACACCGGTTTTATAAAAACAAACTTTGTAGAAGCCTCCACTCTGACGAACATTCTGAAGGTGAGTATTACCACGCTTAGATCCTACAAAGGGCCCGAGATGGTCGATGTGTACGGTGTGGAAAGGAACCTCGATTTCTTTTTGCGTTAATTGTTTCTAGCATTGCATTCATGACTGTTCTCGCCAAGGGCAAGACGAATGAATGAGTGAGTGACAAATGTACAGCGCTACCATTCATATAAAAACGTTTGAACATCACCGTTGAAAATCAAAACGCGTACGCGCAGGAGATACGGTGGTCTCCCGATGAATAATCTTAAATCAGCCCTAGTGTCTGCGAAAAACCCATAAACGTGTATGTACCTAACGCCCTAGTGTTGTATGTCCATCAAGTGTTAATCCGCTCATAAGACATCTGTATAAAGCACTACCGAACACTGAACTCAGCCCTTGGCCAGGGTACCGCGTGTTTCTGTGTGTCTTACACGCCCATTCAGCCAAGGGAATTGGTGGTAATCGTTTACCATCAACTCGGCGCATGTGAATGCTGTGGGCAGCTGTGGTGAGCTTCAAGGAAGTCAGGCGAGTTCTCCAACCCACCCTTAAAACAACCGAACTACCTGCTATTGTGCGTTACGTGTCCCATACTCCTCATCCCATATGCTGGCGCCAGAGTTCTGTGCGAACTGCGACACGGCTTCTTTAGTGATTCAGTTATCCATCATGCGGCTTCTGTTACATCGGACAGCTACTATTCACTATTCGTTTAACTTGTGCTCTTATTGGACTGCCATCATCATGGAGGAACTTGTGTGTATACGATGTCGTAACTGTCAGATTTATGGCCAAATTTCGCAAGTCAAGGACTGAAGAGGTTTGGGGCACTTCATATACACCCGTATCTCTGTTACCCGGCGGATCTCTTTGCAGTTGTAACAGAACAAACTGGGAATAAATCCCGTTGTATTAGGTCTTTTACCGCCTATGTTATTAGTATTAGATGGTTTAGCATATGTATAAAGCTACTACGACGGGCCTCGTAGCGTAGTCGGCAGAGTAACCGACTCCCGTGTACGAGGTCGTAGGTTCGATTTCCACTCAGGACGATTATTTGTGTGATGAACACAGATATTTGTACTGCGTCGTGTTTTCTATCGATTACGTGTATGTATTTACAAAAAATTTAATATATATTATATCCGGTACCCAAAGCACATTTGAAGCTTAGTTTGAGACTAGAGGACGTTGTGTGAAATGTCCGAGAATATTAATTTATTTACGTTTAAAGTTAGTATTGATCAAGAGGGTATTTACGCCGTATCCTTATTACTGATGATGAACTGTAGGAGCTGATCTGGATGTGTACAACGTAACGCCAACGCACCAGTTTTTAATGTTTCATCACTAAAGATGGGTTAATACCGATATTTGCCAATATCAGCTGATGTGAATATATTCTTCAAGTAATATCATAATATGTAAACTAATATATGAATATCACTAATATTAAATACGGAGAATATAGAGATATCAAGCCACTATTTTTAACTTAATGATACGTACGATGTTCTCACCGATATGAGATTCTATCTAGTCTATGGATATAGCAACACGCCCATGTTCAGTGGTCACTGATCGTGTTTACGATATAGTGAATATGGCATATTAGCAATACGCCCGTATTAGCATATCAGATTGAGTCGGATTACTGATACATGAATACCTCCAATATCACTGATATCTTAATGGATATGAATATATCGGTCCCATCTTTATTTATCACTTAGTCCATGTATTACGCAATCGACAGCATGCATGCCAACTATATCGCATCGGTTCAACAAAGCCTTATTTTCATAAAAGTAAACTTCAATGGCCCTACTCCGTCGTTTCAGCATATCTTCCAGGGATTGACCATAATTCTGCTCACAGGGAAAAAAGCCGTTAAAAGCTTATCTTGCCACTCTGACTAACTAAATAGAATGGAGTTCAGCCCCTCGTACCAGATTTTGGCCAATCTTTGGAACTTCTGCCTACCGAAATATAAAACAATCTTATCATCCCACCCATAAACAGTTGCACACTCATTTACTTTACGAAACTAAATGTATATTTGTTGATTTTCGATGATGGGTCAAATTCTGGTAATTTATTTTTATGTTTCAAATTATTTTAAGTGTGTGTGCTGCCGCTTATGGTTGGGAAAGTTTAATTGAATTTAATATGTTAACTAGGTATATCGCTCTCAGAAAAAGCTGGACTAGAGAAGACTGGCTACGAAGAAGAGGTCCCTCGCTATCCGGTCCACGATGGCGAGGCCTTGTTTCTCAGTGATCCCCTGAGGCCTCTGTGATATGTAACTATTGAGACTTACGTGGGGTCGTAAACAACTAGTTGTCTCGTACTGGATCACAGACGACTCCGCTTCCATTCAATTCCTGCTTCCATGCGTCTGATTCCATCTCGTTCCCGCTCCAACTAAAGTTCCTTCTCTCGGATGGTCGGACTATGCCCACTGTGACGAGCAGAGCTGCGGCTCCGGTACCGGGTGCAACTCCTGCGGTCCACGCGTGCCTCGCTTAGATGACTCCGGACTTCGTCTACCCCCGTCGTCGTTACGTCTCGACAAGACGCTCAGGCGGCTCTAATCTGCGGATTTGCCCTTTTCGGTTTCCCTCCATTCTCTATAACTCGGAAACATAACATCTGTTTTAAATTTGTACATCATAACTGTGGTTAGTATTAGTGGGTAAAATTGAAAAACGAGACGTAACTCGAAAACGGTACGTCCTAGCATAAAATTAATGAAAATTTGACCCCGTTGTAAGACCATCTCGCCACTGTACAGTACAACTATGACTTCAAAATGACCTTGACCTATTATTAACCTTCAAGCTGTTAAATATCTCCTAAATAATTACTATTTGGTTGTTGTAATCCGTTAATGGAGAAGGTAGGAAGAGAAATATAATGTTCAACTATGTGTTAAGTACATACAGCATAATTTAGTAATCCAATAATCATCGTTTATTGATGTGAAACATCTAATGCGGCACGAGAGTGAAATGGCCTGTAGCGTGGCGACGCTTTTATTTTTGTTTTAAACGCCATCTGTTGACAACAGTGTGTACTAACATGGTTTTGTGCAAGTGGAAGCATAATGGATAATCAATAAACTAATACCGGTTTTAATTCGTCTATGGATAGCGAGAGGGCGCTATTCGATGTGATTTAATTGTTATAAAAAACAAAAAAAAATATTGAATATTAACGGCATTTACCTCGACGCGACACTAAAGAAAGCGCCTTTCATGATAACTACCTTTTACGTACGCATAGCCACCGGTGCTTTTACTATCGTCAACAGAACGCCGCCGTTCGCCCGGCCGGTACATTGTTTTTTGGAAGAAAGTTGATATTTGTCAAGTACAATAACCATTTTATCCATAACAATAATAAAAAACACTAAACAAACGTAAATAATAACACACCAACGATATAAAACACGAAAAAAACATATTTTACATTACACAATCTTTTTACGTGGCCTTGACATGCGCGCGGCCCGGAACTGAGTACTTCAGAAAATTAGCGCTAGATGGCGTATAAGACATGAAACCCACATTAGTACTTTTTGAAATTAGCGCTATCTATGTGATTTATTGAAAACTAATTAGTAAGACATACATTATTAGTTACTTATCAAATAATCAATTTTATTGTGAAAAATGAAGATTATGAGGCGTGCAGTTTTGGATTTTCCAAAGTATTTAATATTCTATGGTTAAAATATGTTTTCGAAGGACGTTACATACCAAAATATTAGGTTTCCGATCTATGACAAAATAAAATACGTTTTTGAAGGATGTTACATTTTATACCAAAATATTAGTTTCCGATCTACCTATAACAAAAAATTCGATCTTTTGATACGATTCGAATCGTAGCCTCTAAGTTTGATCCCTGTAAAATATCGAAAACATGAGATCGATCTGTTGAAGATCGATCGATTCACTTAGTCTAGTATTATGTTAGAGAATGAAACTATCGTATAATTTATAAACTTTCTCATATCGAAATATTGGAATATTATCGTACTATTTTTGAAGATTATTAAACGGCAGTAAAAAATTTGATAGTTTACTGAAATATTGAGTAAAAAAAGCTCAATAAAATTTGGTTTTTGTGGGCATAATGACGGGCCTCGTGGATCGTTCCCACTCAGAACAATTATTTGTGTGATGAACACAGATACTTGTACCATAGTGTAACCAATACTAATAGTGAGTCAACTCAGCAACTAGACAGAGCAACGGTGAAGTGCGGTACGAAGGAGAGCGGAGTCCCCCCCCCCCTGCCCGCGACGTCAGCGGTAATACCGGTCGGCTTCGCTTGCATACCGGTATGCCCAATCAGGCGTGTCACTCATCACTGTAATTGGTTGCACGTTTATTTGGTGTTCACGCAGCAACAAAACAACACACTAAAATTTTTTTTTTCTACTATTATCTCGTTTTTAAAGAATCTTTTATTTCGTTCGTCGGTGAAAATATGGGGAAAAGGTTGTATGACACCTTAAGTGCTATTGAATTCTCACAACCATGTGATTGCTTTCCTTCACGATTTTTAATTGAATTATATATAAGGATGAGAATTAATTATGTAATTAAATTCCACAAAAGACAAAAACACCTTGTAATAAACGTCGTAAATATTTGTCGGTTACACATCTGTAACATGGCGGTGTTGAATAAACAGAGCGAATTTATATTTTGAACCTGTTTTATTTATTTTGTTTAACCCCATCCAATATTATCAGCGGAATACCTGAGATGCCGCTTTATAGCGAAATTAATTAGATGATTGCATAAACACAAGCCATTGTTTCAACCACGACAAATTAGGTGAAACTGCGGGACGCAATTGGTATGTTTGTATAGAAATATAAACTAATATAATCAAAGAATAAATTATTTTGAAATAAAACTACGTTTACGGAATCTATCGCGTTTACTTGATTTTACTCCTATCCCGACGTTTCGAATACTTTACAGCATTCATGATCACGGGTGGACTTAGATGATAGACGTCCAAGGTTGATATGTTATGGGGGACTTCAACGCCAAATCCACGGCGTGGGGGTCCCCCAGGACGGACCCCCGAGGTGCGGCGGTCCAAGAGTGGGCGGCAGCGGCGGACCTCGTGTTACTCAACCGAGGGTCCGCCCAAACGTGCGTGCGGCCCTGGGGCGGGTCGATAGTGGACCTTTCGTTCGCTAGCCCCAGTGTCGCCGCACGCGTAAGGAGCTGGCGAGTCCTGGAGGAGGTCGAGACCCTATCTGACCACAGATATATTCAGATAGAGGTCTCCCGGAACCTTCAGGGCGCCAGCAGGGGTCACGCGGCGGACAGAACTCCCGCTTTTCCACGATGGGCTGTGGGTAGGCTCGACCAGGACCTGCTAGTGGAGGCGGCCATTTTTCAATCTTGGCTGCCTCCCCCCCTGACGGAAGACGTGGACGCCGAGGCTGGCCGCATTCGCGGCATGCTTACGCAGATTTGCGATGCGGCCATGCCCCGTGTGCGGCGCCCGCCTCGACGGAAGGGGGTCTACTGGTGGTCCCCGGAGCTGGCGGACCTCCGTGCGGCCTGTATTCGTGCCCGGAGGTCCTACACCCGCAGCCGCCGTCGCCGAAACCGTGACGAAGAGCGGGAGGGCCGGCTGTATGCGGCGTACAGCAGTGCGCGCGCCGCGTTAAAGCTGGCCATCTGTCGCGCCAAAGATGCGAAAAGGCAGGAGATGCTGGAGGGTCTCGAGCGTGACCCCTGGGGACGCCCGTACCGCGCGGCGCTTAACAAGCTCCGCGCCCAGGGCCCCCCCCTTACGGAGACCCTCCAGCCGGGCTTCCTCTCTGAGGTGGTCGAGGGGCTTTTCCCTTCACGGGCGGTGCACACGCCCCCGGTCATGGCTCCGCCAGATGATGACCGGGAGGCCGACGACGTGGAGGTACCGCCCGTGACGACGACGGAAATGGGGGCGGCGGTAGCGCGTATGCGGAGAAGTGCTGCCCCCGGGCCGGACGGGGTTCCCGCCCAAGTGCTGGCCCTGGTCCTCGACCACCTTGAGCCCCGCCTCGGGGGACTGTTCAGCGCTTGCCTGGTGTCCGGACGGTTCCCTGACTGCTGGAAGGAGGGGAAGCTCGTGCTCCTGCCGAAGCCGGGACGGCCTCCGAACACAGTCTCGGCCTTCAGGCCCATCGTGTTGCTGGACGAGGTGGGCAAACTCCTCGAGCGGGTAGTCGCTGCCCGCATCGTCCGGCACCTAGGAGCGGTCGGCCCCGACCTGTCCGACGCCCAGTTTGGATTTCGGGCGGGTCGGTCTACGGTCGACGCCATTCTGCGCCTGAAGGCCGCGGCTGCGGAGGCCGTCACCTCGAGGGATGTGCTGTTGGCGGTGTCACTCGACATCGCCAACGCCTTCAATAGTCTGCCATTCGGCTGCATCAAGGAGGCACTCCGGTACCATGGAGTGCCCCTCTACCTAAGGCGGCTGGTGGCAGACTACCTCGACGGCCGCAGCGTCCTCTTCGTGGACCGGGAAGGGGACGTTGTAAGGAGGGCTATGTCGTGCGGCGTCCCGCAGGGTTCGGTTCTTGGACCGCTCCTGTGGGACATCGGCTACGACTGGGTCCTCCGTGGCCGGCTCCCCCCCGGGCTGGGCGTAATTTGCTACGCAGACGATACGCTCGTCACAGCCCGGGGCTGGACCCTCGAGGAGGCGGCAACGCTGGCCACCTCAGGTACCGCGGAGGTGGTCAGGCGGATCGAGGCGCTGGGGCTTAGGGTGGCCCTTGAAAAGTCGGAGGCCCTACTCTTTCATGGGCGCCGACGGGGCCCGCCCTCCAGCGCCTCGATAACGGTCAACGGTGTGGGCTTGCCAATCCAGGCCCACATCAAATATCTGGGCCTGGTATTGGATGGACGGTGGCACTTTGACGAGCACTTCCGCCGTCTTGCGCCAAAGCTCGTCGGCACGGCGTCCGCCCTCGGGCGACTGATGCCGAATTTGGGCGGACCGAGTCTCGCGTGTCGACGACTCTACGCGGGGGTAGTACGGTCGATGGCACTGTACGGCGCGCCCGTGTGGGCGGAGTCCCTGGCCGCTCGCAATAGGGCCCTTCTGTGGCGTCCACAGAGGGTCGTAGCGGTCAGGGCAATACGCGGGTACCGCACGGTCTCGACCGATGCAGCCTGCGCGTTGGCCGGAACCCCCCCGTGGGATCTGGAGGCGGAGGTGCTCGCTGACGTCTATCGGCGGGCGTCGACGGCGCGGGCGGGGGGCAGCCGCCCCTCGCCGAGCGTAATGTCATCGTGGCGGGAAGATGCCCGCCGCGCCACCGTCCTAAAGTGGAAGTCTCGGCTGGAGACGCCCCGAGCCGGTCTCTGGACCGTTGGGGCGCTCCGGCCGATCTTGGAAGAATGGGCAGGGCGGCAGCACGGGGTCCTCACCTTCCGGTTGGTGCAGGTTTTGTCGGGGCACGGTTGCTTCGGCAAATACCTGCACACGATTGCAAGGAGGGAGACGACCCCAGGCTGTCACCACTGCGACTGCGACGAGGACTCGGCGCAGCACACGCTCGAGTCGTGTCCGGCATGGGATGTGCAGCGCCGGGAACTCGTTGCAGTCATAGGCGTGGACCTGTCGCTGCCGGCCGTAGCGCGAGCGATGGTTGGCAGTGACAGGGCCTGGACCGCGGTCGCCGCCTTCTGCGAGACTGTCATCTCGCGGAAGGAGGTGGCGGAGAGGGCCCGTGAGGAATCCTCCTTCGCGGACCCGATTCGCCGCCGGCGCGAGGGGCGGCGTGCGCGCGCTTACTTGCGCCTGATGCCGCCCTAGCCGAGGCTGCGGACGGTGGGGTCGGGGAGTACCCTGCCGTCCGCGGAAGCCTACCGCGAAGGTGCGACGCCCAAGTGCGCGAGGCGTCGCTCAAGAGAGGGTGCCCGAAGGGGCAGCCGCCTGCGGATCGCGGTCGTAACGACGCGGTACCCGTGATCCGCCGTAGCAAGGGCGGGTGGAGGCGCACGGTGGGTTTTTAGTGGGTGAGAGCCCCATTCACCCCGTTGTCTCCCCGGGCAGCGGGGTGTGCGGTAGGACATTTTTGCCCACCTAAAATAAAAAAAAAAAAAAAAAAAGGTTGATATGTTATTTCAACGGTTTCATCTACCCACAGTATATGATTTTACAAAATTTTTTTTGGTTTATTTATTTTAACCCACCTAATATTCGTTTAGAAACACAGTGAAAATATCTACTACAAATGTTTATGCTTACAATGTATGAGACTTTAAATTAGTATATTAAAATGAGTATAATACTCCTCTTTAAATTGTAAAATTTTTGTTTTTATTTAGTGCTCAAAAATTCTACCACAAACTACCAATTACTACCAGTAAGAAGACAATCTTGGTTATTAGTTTATATTATTAAATATATTGATTTTGCCAAAAGCTAATACTAAGAAGCTACCACCGGATCGGAACGCGGCCTGACTGAGAAAGATCCGGCCAGAAAACTCAGTAGGCAACAGCTGTTATGGATTATTAAAATTTGTACGGAATTACTGAGATCTAATAAGGTTTAAATTTTAAATTTTTTTTACAATAGGCAAAGACTAATCACTACTGTGGGTTTTATCTACACAATAAGCGCTAACTGTGTCTTGCAATCTTGTGGTGTGCCTTCTTGTATTCTGTTTGGTGAGGCCTATTACAGGATTCCAGCTTGATGGTAAGACCCAGCCGTCTTCTCTATTGAAATTGGGATGTTTCTTAATTTCAATAGCCTCACGTATCAATCTAGGGCGATATCGATGTTCTTTTTTTGATCCGAGTTGTTATGCCCACAAACATAACAACTCGGATCAAAGAACACATAGCTGATGTGAAGCACAGTTGCTATACAAAGTCTGCAATTTGTGAGCACACACAGGACCACACCCGCCATTACATTAGGTTTGACAAACCTCAAATCCTCGCTAAAGAACATCGATATCGCCCTAGATTGATACGTGAGGCTATTGAAATTAAGAAACATCCCAATTTCAATAGAGAAGACGGCTGGGTCTTACCATCAAGCTGGAATCCTGTAATAGGCCTCACCAAACAGAATACAAGAAGGCACACCACAAGATTGCAAGACACAGTTAGCGCTTATTGTGTAGATAAAACCCACAGTAGTGATTAGTCTTTGCCTATTGTAAAAAAAAAAATTAAAATTTAAACCTTATTAGATCTCAGTAATTCCGTACAAATTTTAATAATCCATAACAGCTGTTGCCTACTGAGTTTTCTGGCCGGATCTTTCTCAGTCAGGCCGCGTTCCGATCCGGTGGTAGCTTCTTAGTATTAGCTTTTGGCAAAATCAATATATTTAATAATATAAACTAATAACCAAGATTGTCTTCTTACTGGTAGTAATTGGTAGTTTGTGGTAGAATTTTTGAGCACTAAATAAAAACAAATATTTTACAATTTAAAGAGGAGTATTATACTCATTTTAATATACTAATTTAAAGTCTCATACATTGTAAGCATAAACATTTGAAGTAGATATTTTCACTGTGTTTCTAAACGAATATTAGGTGGGTTAAAATAAATAAACCAAAAAAATTTTGTAAAATCATATACTGTGGGTAGATGAAACCGTTGAAATAACATATCAACCTTGGACGTCTATCATCTAAGTCCACCCGTGATCATGAAAGCTGTAAAGTATTCGAAACGTCGGGATAGGAGTAAAATCAAGTAAACGCGATAGATTCCGTAAACGTAGTTTTATTTCAAAATGTGTAACATTCGCGTAAACATCAGAAAGTATTGAATAAATTATTACAAGGAACACATATAAAATAAAATGTAAAAATATTAGGTACATTATTTTAGATAGAATAATGTTTTTGTGACAATCCTTGCATATTTTTAGGTATCTAGTACCTACGAGACAGCCGTGTAGGTATTTTGCGGCATAACAAAGGAGTTGAACCACTATTAGTATTCGTTACACTATGCTTGTACTGCGTCTGGGGGTTTTCTATTTAAGTAAAAAAAAGTTGTATATGTATTATATATATTATAATCTGGTACCCATAGCACAAGCGTTAAACTTAGTTTGGGACCAGAGGACGTTGTGTGAAAACGTCCGTGAATGTTTATTTATTTATTAAATAAGGCTAAAATCAAGCTAACTAGATATAGCCACAAAGTTACTGAAACACACTGCAGTCCCTCCAAACAAAACCATTATACCTTCGATCATTAATACTACCAAGATACAGGGTCACGAACATAATTAAGCTAAAAACTATCCATGTATATGAATATATACTTACTTATACAGCTACATCTGTTAACTAAGGAACTGAGACAAAGGTTTTAAAACAGTTTTAAGTTCAACCTCATTACAATCATGACACTTAGTAATAAAGTCACAAATCTTTAAAATATTATCTTACATTTACGATCATTCGTCACAAAAAACGAGCAAAGCAATAATTTACTACTGTCACATAAAAGTGAAAAGACAAATAACATTTACTATGAAATGAAGCTTAAGTAGGAACAAATAAAGTACATATTGAACTAAACAAAACAAGAGCTCACTTCTCAAGTGCGCTGTTATTTACCGAAACGATTTTTTGTGTCGCCGCGATGTCTATTGCATTGTTGATCGAAGCATTAAACGCACAGTGTTTATTTTTTTATTTTTGGTAAAGGGATCAGAGTATTTAAGACTGCAGATTATTTTTACAAAGTTAAACAATTATTTTATAGATAATAATTGACATTGATTTTCGATCTATTTACTTTGCTACAATCTTAAAATCGATCAGGTTGGCAGAAAATCAATCCAAAAATTCGAAGATTGGGTTAGATTAATTTTCGATATAATCGAATCACGATATAAATCCTCTACAAAACAAATAAGTATAGGTTGGTATAGGTGCTCGAGCCTGCTCGACCCGTAGTCCCCGTACTATAGTCTTGTGCCTGCTCGGTCATTTAAAAGAGCGCTCTGTACTGTTTCATTTCGGACAGTAAACTAATTAATTCTATTAGTTCTATTAGCTCTATTCGGTCTTCGGATTCGGTCGGTCAGGCAATCGGTTATCATTCATGATCGTGCTAATATGTATCAGAGTATATTAAAATGTCAAGATGGTCTAATGAATCTAAACCTTACACTGTGATAAAACATAAACTTTATTATCTAAAGTCTATGGACTATCTTACTTTACTTTTTGCTAGGATGGGAAAAAATGTACCTAGCGGCAGACCCCGTCGTTTGGGGCAACGAACAGGGTAGTGTGAGGCTCTCACCCACTAAATAATCCCGCCGTGTATCATCTCGGCTGACCACTGAAACTGTGTGACAATATGGTTAATTACAAACCTTGACGTTTCCCATAACCATAGCATGCAAAAATAAAAACCGTCCAAAACCACAATGTTTATAAAAAAGAATAAGAAGTACAAACACTAAACAATGAATAAATAAATTATTATTATAACTTAATAACCTCAACTTTCTCGAAACGAACTATCAAAAGCAGGAAAGTAGGTACCTAACTCTTCGTCTTCTCCGATAATGTACTTATTTAATTTACTCATATTACTCTGTCACCGGCTCTGTCGCTCTCGTTTCGTTAGGAATGATGAAACGATAGAGCTAATAGACCGATTAACAGTTAGCGTTCGGAAACGTTTCTTTTAGTACAGTGCAAAGATACGTTTCCTAATCGGTCATCGTTCGCGAACTACACAAGACTACCGTACTAGAATGATGACCTTGGTATTGGTAACAGTCCACCAAAGTATGCTTGTTAGATACATATCCAAACATATACATATATACTTAAACGAATAATGATAAATGCATATACTTAATATAAATAATAACGTGTTTGAGTGACTAAACTACTTAGGTATAACAATAAAATATGTCTAAAAGTGATAATTTGGAAAGTGAATGGGAAGCAGCTTGCAAAGAAAGCTAAGAAGTCACACTATGATACACTATCAAGTAATTCAAGTCAAAAGTAAGATACTTACCTATGTTTTTATAATTTAAAGTGTGCATTTATGTGTATACAAATTACGTGTATCAAGCAAGAGTATATAGGTAGTACCTAGGTAGGTATATAGTCTGTTTCTATAGTCTGTAAATGTAAACTAGTAAGTCTAAAAACTAAAGTGTAGGTAAGTCTTTTCTTAACAAATGCACGTTCTGAATCATCGATGCAAAACATAGCATCACGCCTGTATTCCCCAAAGGGGTAGGCAGACGTGTATTACACACCCACGACTCGCCAGCTATGTTTAAGTCCCACGTAATAAGGGGCGAGTCTATTGACGTCTACCGGGCACATTTCCAAACTCCGGGCTGCTGCTATCATCGAGGCAAATAGGTAGGTAGGTAAGTACTATGTACTAGCAATGATGGTTAAATACAAAAAAAGAGTAGACATCGCAAAACGCACTAGCGCGCGTTAGGTACCTACCTACGTAATTGTTGCGCACGAATTTAGGCAATTGGCGAATTTGTTTTATATCGGTGAATAGCAGCGAGAGGTATGCATATATTATGCAATGACGCAATCGATGACTCGACTACGATTCACACGCATCAATTTGATAATTTATTATAAAAATCAAACCTCACACTAAATGTAAGTGCATTTTAAATAAACGTCTCAGTGTCAAAATTCTTAACCAATCGGTATAAAACTGCCCACTATATCTTTGCCCAAGTACATATGATCAATGGCTTGAGTTTCGTGACACCTATACGACGTTAATTCACAACAGTAATAGTCTCGATAATGTTCAGAAATTTCACTATTTCAAGTCTTACAGGTAATGCACTACAAGTTATTAAGGCATTAGAATTCTCATCGGAGAATTACATCATTGCTTGGGACTTATTACAGAATAGATATAATAACAATCGTCTATTAGTTCACAATCACGTTAAGGCTATTTTTTGCGCTCAGTCTCTTACTAAAGAGTCATCATCACAGATTCGCAAATTAAACGACACCATTATGAGAAATATTCGCGCTTTAAAACATTAGGTGAACCCACCAACACATGGGATACATTAATTATTTATATAATCGTGACCAAACTAGATCCATCTACTGAACGCGAATGGGAACTTCATAAAAGTAATATCACGAGTGCCTCATCTGATAAAAGATTCGTTCTAAGTGATTTTATTACATTTCTTAAAAAGTTGTTATGTTTGTGGGCAAACAAAGAGATCCATAACAACTCGGATCAAAGAACACATAGCTGATGTGAAGCACAGTCGCTATACAAAGTCTGCAATTTGTGAGCACACACAGGACCACACCCGCCATTACATTAGGTTTGACAAACCTCAAATCCTCGCTAAAGAACATCGATATCGCCCTAGAATGATACGTGAGGCTATTGAAATTAAGAAACATCCCAATTTCAATAGAGAAGACGGCTGGGTCTTACCATCAAGCTGGAATCCTGTAATAGGCCTCACCAAACAGAATACAAGAAGGCACACCACAAGATTGCAAGACACAGTTAGCGCTTATTGTGTAGATAAAACCCACAGTAGTGATTAGTCTTTGCCTATTGTAAAAAAAATTTAAAATTTAAACCTTATTAGATCTCAGTAATTCCGTACAAATTTTAATAATCCATAACAGCTGTTGCCTACTGAGTTTTCTGGCCGGATCTTTCTCAGTCAGGCCGCGTTCCGATCCGGTGGTAGCTTCTTAGTATTAGCTTTTGGCAAAATCAATATATTTAATAATATAAACTAATAACCAAGATTGTCTTCTTACTGGTAGTAATTGGTAGTTTGTGGTAGAATTTTTGAGCACTAAATAAAAACAAAAATTTTACAATTTAAAGAGGAGTATTATACTCATAATTATATCACATATTTTATTTAAGTTACTAATGAGTTTCTATTTATTGTTTTGTATAACATGTGGGATTATGTGTTGTCAATTATTAATTTTATTATCACTTTTAGAGTTGCCATCGAGTTCCATCATTTTATTGTTTTGGTTTTATGTGGATCTGCGTTTTTTATATGTTATTTTTGTTTAGTTGTATGAATCGGATTTGCGTGTAAATATTTGTTGTATATTATTGTATTTATCTGTTGTCGGTGCCTGTACATATGTTATCATATGACACGTTTCACCTGTGTATGTTTATTTATATAATTATTTAATGTATTTGTATTATTAATGTATAATTATGAAAGTGTAGTTGTCGTGTACTTGTTGTGTTTTAGTGTATGTTTTTTATTCACGATTGTTTTGTTTATGTGTTAGCAGATTTGCACATATGTATACATAATTATACATATATTGCATTAGTGTGTATATGTATTTGTGGTATATATTTGTTTCGTAATTGTGTAACGTTGATGTGTTATTTATTTTGTTTGATGTTAGGTTTATGTATTATTTGTATTTGTTTAGTATTTTATTTGTTAGTATATTGCAGTGGTTTAGTATTTTATTTGTTATATATTGTAGTGGTTTAGTATTTTATTTGTTAGTATATTGTAGTGGTTTAGTACTTTATTTGTTTGTATATTGTAGTGGTTTATTATTTATTTTTGTGTGTTAATAAGTATGCGCATATGTATATGGGATTATACATATGTTGCATTGGTGTGTATATTAATTATATGTATTGTGTATTTGTATGATTATGTTTATGTATTGATTTGTGTTTGTTTAGTATTTGTGTTATGTTTAAGTGTTATTTGTATTTGTTAGTATTTACGTTTTTGCTGGTTTTATTGCATTTTTGAGCTTGATATATTTTATTATCTTATTTGTTATTGTAAGTCGTCTTCAATTAATAGACGAAGACCTGAATTAAATTAAATGCAGTCTACACAATAATGGTGCGCTAGCGACCGTCTCAGCAATATGCTATAGCAGTTCGTGCCAACGCATCCCACTTTTTGCGGACGGGGCAGTCATCATGGTACGCCATATGATCTGTGACTCCGTATTTTGCTTTGGCACAGTTTATACACTTTGGCGCCCGGCCCTCGGCCACCCGCGGACAGTCTGCCCTATGATGCGTACCGCCGCAGTAATTGCATAGGTCCGCATCCTCGGTGCAAAGCTTTCGCCCGTGGCCGAAGCCCAGGCACTTCGTGCACTGTACCAAGGGTGATTGGTCGAGTACTCTAACCAGTTGGAGGTTGATGTATAACTTGCCAGCCGACGTGAGTCTTCGCCACAAAATTGGTGAAACCTGGAGGACGACGTGGCACTCAGAAGTGTTCCTCGCCCTCCTCCTATATTTCACTTCGACGGAGGCCTCATCGGCCGACAAGTCCTCCAAGAGGTGTGTATTTTGGCTACTTAATGCCATCTTTATGTCGTCATCTGTATTATAACTTTGGAGGTTTTTTAAGATCACAAGAGGCCCCCTGTATTTGGCCTCCTCAACCTCCAATTGGGCATCTCTCAGTCGCGCCGTAGCCTTCTCCAATTCCTCCTTGCTGGCGCAACTGAGAACCACCTTCCCATCTTTAATTTTTCTGAGGCGTTCCACTTGTAGCCCATTCTTCTTGGCATCCAGCGCCCCACGCATCCTTTCTACTATTTCCGTACTCGTTTCCGTATCCCCTTTTGAGGCTACAATGACGGAGAACTTTTGTGCGGTGTTTATTGTTGGTTTCTTAAGGGCTTCCGCATAGGATGTCACATCAGGCACTGATACTGACATCTCGCGTTGGCTCCCAAGTCCTTTCATGGTCTCTTTAATATTTTTGAGCTCTTTCAGAAGCTCTCCGTCACTGTCGTCCAATTTCCCATTTATTACTAATTCCTTCGTTACTTTTGAAACTTTTTTCTGGTATTGAATAATACTATAATGAAGGTCCTCAATTTTAGAACTGCTTTCTCTAATTACCTCAATATTTTGTTTCAGGCCGTTTATTTCATTTATTAATTTGGGACAACTGTCTCTTTTCTTATCGAGTTCGATGGCAACCTGCTTCAGGTCCTTGAGTTCTTCACGCACAACCCTTAAGTTTTCCGCGTCTCTGTTTGTTTGCCCTTTAAGGGTAGATGTTATGTCGTCCAATTTGTCGAATAACTCTTGTTGGCGAGGAAAGCCACCACTCGGTTGTTTCCGCAATATCGCATTCTCCAACTCGGACTCCTTCACCAAGTGGGCCATTCTGTCGAGTATTAAGCCTACCCCAATTTTTACCTCTGATTTAATATTCCTGGACGTATTCATCAGGTCTTTTGCCTCTTTTAAACATTCTTTAGCCTCCATAGTACGATTTTGCGGCTTCCCATCTCCCTCTCCCGCACTCTTTCTCACAGTAACTGTACGATCGAGTGCAGACGAGGGGGCGGGTCTAGGCTCTCTGTCTGCGAGTATAGATGGTCTTGCGGTTTCGGTCTTGGGTGTGCGGATCATTTTCGCGGTGTAGGGAGTTCGCGGTATATCAATACTAGCACGGGTGTATAGGGTCCGGCTGTATGTTAGTATAGTCAAGAATCAGTATAATTTACTTAATTATAAAATCGTCTCCTGTATTATTAGTCAGTAATTAATTATTGTAGTAATAAATTCGTAAGTATGTATATATGTATATAACTGTAAATAGGTAAATAAAATAATTGCCGAATAGATTTAATAGTTTCAATTATTTAGTCAAAATTATGTGTAATTTTAAATAATGGTTAATAAACCATATATCTATTGAGGTCAATAAACCTCTTGTCTCAATAAATCTTACACAAACTAAAGATAATTAAGTATAACAATATTATTAAATTAGCCAACTCATAGCTGGAACGCGCCCATAAAAACCCCACTCGTCTGCGGCACAAAATGGTAAGTTATAAGGATAACAAGCAATTGTCACCGCCGGGCGAGGGGCCAAACAAGTCCGCGCTGTTAGCAGAGAGGGGCCGCAGTCTAATATGCTATTCAGCTACTGTCTAAGGATGTATATGTGGTCAATAAACCAAGTCTTAAATCTAACTTAGAACTACTAACTTTTTTGGTTGAGGCGATCTGTCGTGTATCACGAGTCCCACGAATTATCGAGGGAGGTCAAAACAACCTTTTTCATGCAATAAAGATTTCAATTATCGATAAAAAGCAACAATATTAAAATGAGTTAGGTTGCGAATATGTGAGATATGTTTTAGTAATATCTCAGAAATTATGAGTTCCAGGGAGCAAATATACATTCGTGATACAGGTGGGACCCAAAATCGAATAAAAATTTTTTGGTATAATCGTCAATATCTTCCCTCTTTATAGTACCCTTCAAATCTTTGGTTAGGTTAGGTTAGGTTAGGTTTTTTTTTTTTTTTTTTTTTTTTTTTTTAGATCCAGGCTTATTGTGAGACCCGGCTCATGAGCTCCCTTGACAGGGTCAAAGACTTTCATTGGCATATGATTTTATAACTTTATCTTTAACAGATAATTTCAGCACATTCTAGGTATGTACTTTTAATTTTATTTCCAATTTGTTTATTATGGTTTAATACGTCTTTTTTATATATTGTGTATACCACTTATTTATTTACCATTCTGTTTTAAAATCTTCTTTTTGCTTTCATTCTAGTTTCAAATAGTACTGTTTTAATATTGCATAGCATGTTATTATGTTTCTATTTTTATTTAGGTTTTTGTATTTATTTTGATATACAAAGGTATATTCTAAGTTGTGATTTAAGGTTGTAGTTTATTATTTATTATAATTTATCTATTGTCTGTATTTTATTTGTTTTGTTTATATGCTATTTGTATATGGTTTAAAACTGAACGATAATTTATTCAGACGTTTTTAATTATTATTAGTTTTATTCAAATGAAAAGTATACTTCTATTCTTTATTTATTATATAATTTATACTGTAATATAATTATTTTATATCTGTATTTTTAATATCTCCAATATTTTATTTTATTCAATTTTTATTCTATTTAACGGGATTTTGCCATTTTGTTTTACTAATTTCGGGCTTCAATATTGTTCTATTCAGGTATGTAAGTGCATTTGTATGTTGTATGTATGTTTAGGTGCATGTATATATGTATGTTATATGATTTTTTATATCTACATTGTAATATTTCCATTAATTTGTTTTATTTGGTTTTATTCTATTTAACGAGATTGTTACTGTTTCATTTTACTGGATTTGATTATTTTTATTTATACGAGTATATATTTATTTATGTATATTATATGTATGTATTTGTTTATATATATTGTACGTTTATAATTCGATAGTGAAATTTTATTTTATCGTGTTTTCATTTTTATTGTTTTCATCGGGGTTATTGTATGTTGTTTATTCGTTAACTGTATATTTTCCTCTTGATGTAATTTTGTATTTGCATATTATTATTTCAACTGATTGTTTTATTTAATCTTGTTTTATTTGATAAGGATATTAATATTTCATTTTATTAATTTTAGACTATAATTGTTCTATACGGGTTTGTATTTATGTTTGTTTATGTGTATGCATGTATGTATGTATGTTACAGCGTCATTAAAATCTATGTGTATTGTATGTATCATGTGCATATTCATATGTTAACCATATGTTTATATGTATACATGTTTGTGGGTGTGTATATATATATATATATATATATATATATATATATATATATATATATATATATATATATTTCAGTGTTAGTATATTATATTATGTCTATATGTATTGTGTATATTATGTGCATATTCATATGTTAAACATATGTTATGTACCAATGGGTATAAGTATACAAGTATTTGTGTGTATATATGCCTATATGTGTATAAATAATATACAAATATACGCATTTCGATGACTGAAAGTGAATTTGTGTTTCGTGAGTTATTTATCTGTGAATGTGTCTTATATTATCGTTCTGTATTGTATGTGCATGTATGTATGTATATATATTGGACTATTTTATGTATAGGTGTATCTAATATACACGTTATACATCTATCCGTGTGATATAGTTTACGTGTTGTGTATGTTGCGGTAATATTGTATGTATGATGCAGTTTGTGTTTATGTATGTGCGTTTGTATTCCGTCTGTGCAAGTATATTTGTGCAGTGTTTATTTGTTTCGTGTTTGCATTTTTTATTGTTGTTACTTCGTGTATGTGTTTGTGTATAGTATGCACCAGCATTGCATTAGCGTTTGTTGATTTATTATGTACTATTTCGAAAGTGAGGGTGCGCTATTTATATTAGGGTACGCTGGTATCGCTCTTTTGTAGTTCTAGTGGAATATCCTAGCCATAGGCTACGGCAGCTCTTGCCAATTCGTCCCATTTTCTGCGCACGGGGCAAGCATCGCTATATGCAGTGTGATTTGTCGACGTATTTTTGGCCCTGGCGCAGTTTTTACACGAGGGATCCTGCCCCTCGGCCACCCGCGGGCACTCGGCCTTGTGATGCGGGCCACCACAGTAATTGCATAGGTCCGCATCCTCGGTACATAGCTTCCGCCCGTGTCCGAGGCCCAGGCACCTCGTGCACTGCACCAGAGGGGACTGATCCTGCACCAGCACGTGCTGAAGGTCGATGTAGACTTTGCCGGCCGACGTGAGCCTCCTCCATAAAATAGGCGAAACCTGGAGGACTACGTGGCACTTTGCGGTATTCCTCACCTTCCTCCTGTATTTTACCTCGACAGCGGCGTCGTCGGCCGACAAATCCTCCAACAGGCACTTATTCTGCGTAATCAGGGCCATTTTAATGTCTTCGTCTGTATTATAACTTTGTACATTTTTGAAAATAACAAGCGGTTTTCTAAATTTGGCCTCCTCTACTATCAATTTTGCGGTCCTCAGTCGCACCGTAGCTTCTTCCAACTCTCTTTTGCTGGCGCAACTGATGACCACCTTTTTGTCCTTGATCTTGGTAAGTTTCTCTACCTGCAATCCACTTTTCTTCGCGTCCAGCGCCCCGCGCATCTTCTCAATCACTTCCGCGCCCGAATCTCTTTCGTCATTTGAACCCACAATAACGGAGAACTTCTGTGAGGTATTTATTGGAGGTTTCTTAAGGACTTCAGCGTAAGTTGATGCATCTAACACCGAACTCTGGCCCTTCAGTCCTTCCATTGTCGCTCTGAGGTTCTTAACTTCTTTCAGAAGCTCTCCGTCACTGCGGTCGATAGTTTCACTAGTGGCAAAGTCTTTTGATAATCTCTTTTGATATTTCCCTAAATTGTGCTGAACTTCTCCAATTTTAGAGCTATTCTCTTTTATGACCTCTATATTTTGTTTCAAGCCATTTATTTCTCTTAATATTCTAGGGCTACTTCCTCCCTCCTATCCCAATTTATCAGTTCGGTTCCTGAGGTCCCTGAATTCCTCACGCAAAGCTCTCATATTTGTCGCATCTTTTAATATATGTCCCTTCAGAGTCGCAGTTATACTGTCCAGCTTTTCAAACAATTCTTCCTGGTGAAGGATGCCGCCGCTAGGTTGTTTTCGCAGTAAAGTATTTTCCAACTCGGCTTCCTTCACCAGGTGAGCCATTCTATCTAGTATTAGGCACACCCCAGTCTTAACCTCTGTTTTGATGTTCCTGGAGGTGTTCATTAAGTCCTTTGCCTCTCTTAAGCATTCCTTTGCTTCAGCTGTTCGGTTTTGCACCTTTGTTTCTCCCTCTCCCGCACTTTTTCTCACAGTGATTGTGCGGTCAAGTGCAGAAGAAGGACCAGCTTTGGTCTCTTTGTCTAGAGGGGGCTGTGTTTTTGGGGCCTCTTTCTTGGGTGTGCGGATCATTCTTGCAATGTGGGAGCTCACGGAGTAAAATTACAAGCGCGGGTGTATAGGGTCCGGCTGTATATTAATATAGTAAATAATAATTATAATTTACTGTAATTATAAAATCGTCCTTTATATTTATTGATATTTATGATTGTTAAATTATTATTATGGTAAATAAGTAGATATGTATATGTATATTATTGTAAATAGGCCAGTATTATTGTTGGGTAATTTAAGATGACAGTCAATAAACCATATATCAAATTATATCTATTGAGGTCAATAAACCTCTTGTCTTAGTCAATCTTACACAAACTAAGTATAATTAAATGTAGCTATATTGTTTATTAAGCCAACTCTCAGCTAGAACGCGTCCGCAGAAAACCCACCCGTCTGCGACACAAAATGGTATGTTATAAAAATAACAACCAATTGTTGCCACCGGACGAGGGCCAAAATACGTCCACGCTATTAGCAGATAGGGCCGCAGTCTTATTTGTTATTTGGCTACTTTCTACAATTATATAACTGGTCAATAAACCAAGTCTTAGAACTAACTTAAAGTACTAAATTTTTTGGTTGAGGCGGTCGGCCGTGTATCACGGGTCCCCAAAATTTATTGAGGATGGTCAAAACAACCTTGTTATACAATAATGAGTTCAATTAAAGATAAATATGCAATAATATTTATAAAAGTAAGGTTGCAGATATGTGAGATATGTTTTAGTGAAATCTCAGAAATTATGAGCTCTAGGGAGCAAATATAGGTACATTCGTGATACAGGTGGGACCCAAAATCGAATGGAATAATAAAAATTTTTTGGTATAATCGTCAATATCTTTCCTCTTTATAGTGTACCCTTCAAATCTAGGTATTTAAACCCTAAGAAAAGGAAGTTGGAAGTCTCCAAACACCCCCAAATGGGGTATCGGCGTACAGGGCTTGACGAGCCCTACACGATGGTGTGATAAACCACTAGGGTCTCTATAGAAAAAAGTGAAATTATCTTAATAAAACTGATGAAATTTTGCCAAAAACTATGTTTTTTCACAGAAACTACGAAATAACTAAAAAACTATATGAGAAATTGCTACAAATGTGGTGTTGAAATAAAGGGCTGTTAACAGCGGACAATCTAAGGTAAGAACCACCACCGTGCAAGCAGAATTACCAATAGTGGATAGGTGCAAAGTTCGAAAATTTTAATAAAAATTTTGTATAGAAATATTTATATAAAAAGTCAAATTTTTAGGGGTTGTAATTAACCACCCTTGTTTATTTAGTCAAATTTAAGCTAGTTTAGGTCAATAGAACACGAAACAATCGCTATACCAACAAGAAAACCAAAAAATGTTTTTTTTATTTTTTTGTACCGGATAATTATTACCCGGTTTCTGAAATTCCTCTGATGTAGTCAGAGACATTTTTGACTATTAAAGTTATTTACTGTTTATATTTATTATTTTTAGGTTTTAATCAGTTTCATTATTTGTTATCATAATAATTATTACGTTTTATTTATTCATAAAACGTTAGGCTTCTTTTTGGCATTAATATATATTATAGTATATGTATAAGTATATGTTGTGTAAAATTATAATTTTGTATTAGTTAGTTTTATTTCTATTTATTACTTTAGTTGCAATGTTTGTGCAATATTCTAGAAATTTAGTTCTATTGTCTGCGTCATTTATGAGGGCGACGGCATTTTCTTCTGTTATTCTTTGGCTCACGAGCCACTCCGCGTTTTGTCTTTCCCTCATAAAGGTTGGACACTCAAACAAGATATGCTGTATGCTTTCGTTCTTTTCTGTGCTACAGATACATGATGGGCTCTCTTTGCACTTAAATCTATTTAAGTACTCTGAGAACCCTCCATGTCCTGAGAATATTTGGGTGAGTATATAATTCATATTTATAGATTTAATTATTGGGTAGCTTTTTATGACATCTGGAAAGAATATTTTTGTAGTTTGGCCTGTTGTATTTGACTGGTATCTTCGGTTCCACACGTCGAGCGTCCCATCACGGATCAGTCGCTTGACGTGTGATACCGGGACTCTACTATAGTCTGGTCTTTTCTTTAATTTAAGGGCTGCCTCTTTGGCTAGTATGTCAGCTCTTTCATTTCCTGGTAGTCCCGCATGGGCTTTTACCCAAAATATATGGAGTTGCTTATTTTGATTTTTTATTTCCCTGATGTTATTACGGGACTCCATTGCCAGGCGGTGTAGCGAGTGTCCATTAGTGACAGCTTCCAGCGCGGATTTAGAGTCAGTATATATGCCATAGGATCGATGTGAGCTATTTAAAATGTATTCTGTGGCAGTGCATATTGCTAGGAGCTCTGCCTGGTAGACAGAGCAGAAGGATGATAGTTTTAATTTACGGAAGGTGGTTTCTGTCCCGTTGTTCCAGACAGATAATGCTGCTCCCACTTCTCCGTCAATCCTGCTTCCGTCGGTATATATTTGAACTTCCGGATGTGTCTGTGTTGCGAATGTTTCCAGGTCCACCAGGCTGAGAAACTGCAAAATTTCGCGTTCTGATGGATGTGGCAAGTTTATGACTCGTTCTGGGCTTTCTAGCATTCGATCCGGTAGTGATGGCCAGGGTGACCCCCTTTTCACCTTATACAAGGCGGCTGCTTCCTGTATTCTAAGGTCGAGGGGAAGTATCCCAGCCAGCACCAGAGCCGAACCCAGAGAGACAGTTCGATAAGATTTGCAAATTTTTTGTGCAAATCCGCGCTGGACTGCATTAAGCTGTTTCTGGACGCATTTTTTATGTGTGGCAGTAGCCCATGCTCCTGCAGCATAAAGTATTATGGGTTCAACCGCTGCACCGTATATCGTTCCAATAATTTGAGGCTGGAGACCCCAGCTTGAGCGGGCTGCTGCGGATAATTTTTTTATAAATATTTAGAGCTTTTCTACAAACTAGACCTACATGAGTGTTAAACGTGAGTTTGTTATCTACTGTGAGCCCCAAAATTTTTATCTCTTTTACCATGTTTATATTTATGCCTCCCATATGCAGGCGTGGGGTATCATATTTTATTTTGTTAGTTACTAACATTGCGCCGGTTTTGTGGGGTGCGAAAGTTAATTTGTTAGTCCTACCCCATTCCAAGGCGCAGGCTAGCGCTCTATTAGCCCTTTGTTCAACCTCCGAAGCTGTGTCTCCATCTATGACTAAAACGACATCATCGGCGAACGCCTGTGCCCGTCCACATAGGCTGTTTAGTTTGATTAGTAGTGGATCTAGAAGGATATTCCATAAGATCGGTCCGCCAATCGAACCCTGGATACAACCTTTTGTTGTTGATTTTGTGTGCTCAGATCCGGCGTATCTAACGGTAACTTTCCTCTGGAGAAGGTAGCCATCAACAAGACGTCTCAGGTTGGAAGGACAATGCATCTCAGCCAGTCTGATCTTAAGGGCGGGCCACCAGGCACTATCAAAGGCGCCCTCTATGTCTAATGATATTACGGTGACTAGTTTTTTCTGTTTTAGCTTATTGTTGATGTGCTGTATCATGTCATAGAGGGCGTCCTCAGTGCTCTTTTGTGGTGTAAATCCGTACTGGCGAGTGCTGATATGTGGAAGGATGTGCCATTTAATTCTTTTGATGAGCATCTTCTCCAGGGTCTTACCCATCACCGGCAAAAGGCCTATCGGACGATAAGATTTTGGGTCAGTGTAGTTATTTTTTCCCTGTTTTTTGATGGGTATTATTATGGCCTCTTTCCATATAGTTGGGAAATGTCCGAGTTCTAAACACTTGTTTGCCAGTGATAAGCACAGCTCCGGATCTTGCCGAATTGCGTGAGTGCATATGTCTGCAGTTAGACCGTCTTGTCCTGGTGCTTTTTTCAAATTGAAACTATTTATAGCTGCGTCTAGTTCTGATGTTGTGAACGGTGGGTCATTGTTTTCATTATCTGTGCGATTATTTAATTGGTCAGCGTTCTCCCTTATTTGTTGGTGTTCTGTGTTATCGGTTCTGATGTCATCGTCAGGATAAAAGACCTCTGCAAGGAGCTTTGCTGAGCTATTCTGATCTAGGGTTATGCCATTTTGGATGAGAAGCCTATCTTCCTCTCGCTTTGTGACCCTAGCCAAGACTCGATAAATTCCGTCCCAGACCCCTACCTTGGTTTGTCTTTGACAGAACTCCTTCCAGCATTTAACCTGTTCTTTTTTACATTCTTGTTCATATTCCTCTTTTGTTTTAAGGTAATCCTCAACGACTACAGCCCTTCGGATTGGCGCTGCACAGCGGATTCTTCGTCTTTTGGTGTTGGTTTCTCGTCTCAGTTTCTCAAGCCTTTTATTCCACCAAGGTATTTTAAATTTGTGGTATGTTTCTATTTTCGGAATGGTATTGTTTGCGGTTTCTGTTATCATGTCTATATATTGCTGTGTTCGTATGTCCAATTCTAGTTTGTTGTCTATTGCTTCTATTGTTCTTGAATTTAAGTTTTTTCTCTGCATTATTTGCGAAAGATTTTGATGGAATAAGTCCCAATTTGCTCTTTTAGTGTTATATTTTCTGGTCGTTCTGATAATGTTGGTGTCTTTTGATTTTGCAAGATATAGTTTGAAAGTGATCGTATTATGGTCTGAACTTGAGAAACTTTCATCAACTGACCAGTCGTCTACCAAATCTAGAAGGTTAGGTTAGGTTAGGTTAGGTTGGGGTGCTAATTTGTCCGGTTTACCTCCTAGTGGTGCACCCCGGGCAACGTCGGCAGTCGCCGGCGGCTAAAATCCCGGACAGGACGGGTCTCCGCGTGTTCCTCTGACTCAGCAGAGGGCACGGCGGATAGACCAGGCGTCGGAGTCGGTGGGGCCAGACTGGCACACCGGGCTCTGGAGAGGGGGGACAGTGGGGCCACAGCGGCCCCCCCCGTCCCAACTCGTAAACCTGAGCGCGTGTCTGTGGTTACGTCTCGCGGGCATACAGGAACGAGGGTCTTGGCTTAATCGCCCGGACCGCGAGGAAGACAACCTCTATAAAAAATTACCCCGAATCTCAAGTTCTGGCGCGCGGCGAGGAGATGCATGGCTGATGGGTAGTTCAGTCTCGAGCGCGCCCCCAGCCAGGGTACCTGCGGACCCCCTGTGTTGGGTAACAAATGTACGCTTACCCGGGTATAGGGAGCTCTGCCCGGGTGGACCTCCTTTCTCCCACACTCGTGGGAACAAAATGGTAAATCATTTAAATAATAATAATTTTAATTCGACGGAATCGGGTGCAACACCCGATGCCTCAGCCGATGGAGGTCCGGCTTTAAACACGGCCTCCACATCAACGTCAGTCGCGCCACAAGCGTTACTACGCGACGCAAAAGGGAAGTTTAGGTCCCGCAAGGGACGTGGAAAGAAAAAGGAGGGAGCTTCGGCGACGGACAGCTCGGCAGCTAATTCGGCTTCCGATATGTCCGCCGCTGAGGAAGGTGATTGTGCCCTTAGGGCAAATACCAGAAGATCGGGCAGCTCAACATCTTTGGCTGCTGGGGACGGGTGTGCGGGGCAGATGGAGGTAGATCACCCATCTCGCAAACGCACCATGTCCCAGGGTGGCGGGGTGCCGGAATCGGAGAGCTGCTCTGTCGAGATGCCTCCCCCGAAAGCGCAGTACAGCGCTAGGGGTCGAGGCATCAGTCGACCAGTGGCACCTCCACTATGTGCCCTGTCTGCCAACAGGGCAGAGGCCTTAGGCCTAAAAAGACTGGAAGCGGAGCAGAATGCCGAGGAACGCTTGGCGCTTCTCGCGGAAAAGCTCCGCCTACCAGATGAGGGCCATATAGGGATGGCCCAAGTAGAAGAGAGGGCTCTGAATAGCGTAGCTATTGTGGAGACAGTGGCCGCAGGATCGCGGAACCTAAAAGGGAATTTTGTGCGCAGCCTCAAAGATGCTGCGCACGAACTTACACTATCGGTTCGGCGCATGGCTGAACAAAATAAGCGCCTCGAGGCGCAAAACGCTCGTCTTGAGGCGCAAAATCAGCGCCTCGACGAGGCTAACCGCTGTCTCGAGGCGCGGATGGCGGAATTAGAGCAGGGACAGGCTGGATTGCGGGTTGAGCTTGGGCTCCCTGCGGTCGCCTCAACTCCGACTGCCGCCCAGTCAAGCGCTGAACCGGAAGTAGAGGATGAAGCGTTCCGCGCGATCATTGACCGCATTGCTGCGGTCTTTGGTCCGCGGATAGACGCTCTGGCAGCGAGACTGCCTCCGGAACCGCGCATGCGGCCGCCGCTAGCAGCCGATAAAAGAGATGGCGCAACGCCCTCGGCACCGGCACCCCTGCCATGCCAGGGGGGCCTTGTGTCTTTCGCTGCGGTGGCGGCAAAGCCAACAGTACCAGGAGCACCGACTTCTGCAGGCCAGAAAAAACAGGACAAGAAAAAAGGCAAGGCGGGACAAGCCTCGAGGGGTCAGCCTCGAGAGGAGTTCCCGCCTTTAACAGGCGCCGCTGCGCCTCCGCGCGCTTCTGTGCCGCGACAGGCTGCCGCACCCTCGCGGGCTGCGGTGGTCACACCCCGGGCTTCTGCCCCCGGGCCTACCACTGCTACGTCCTCAGTCGGGGACTGGCAGGTGGTGGAGCCCCGGCGATCCCGGGCTAAGCGTCGTGGGGTTGCCGCGGAGCGTGAGGCGGCGCCAGTATCTCAGAGGGGGGAGGCCCCGAAGGTGCCGCAAAACAAGCGGAAGAGGTCGTGTTGCTAAACCGAGGGTCCGCCCTAACGTGCGTGCGGCGCGGGGGCGGGTCGATAGTGGACCTTTCGTTCGCTAGCCCCGGTGTCGCCGCACGTGTAAGGAGCTGGCGAGTCCTGGAGGAGGTCGAGACCCTATCTGACCACAGATACATTCAGATAGAGGTCTCCCGGACCCTTCAGGGCGCCAGCAGGGGTCACGTGGCGGACAGAACTCCCGCTTTTCCGCGTTGGGCTGTGGGTAGGCTCGACCGGGAGCTGCTGGTGGAGGCGGCCATCTTTCAATCTTGGCTGCCTCCTCCCCTGACGGAAGATGTGGGCGCCGAGGTTGGCCGCATTCGCGGCATGCTTACGCAGATCTGCGATGCGGCCATGCCCCGCGTGCGGCGCCCGCCCCGACGGAAGGGGGTCTACTGGTGGTCCCCGGAGCTGGCGGACCTCCGTGCGGCCTGTATTCGTGCCCGGAGGTCCTACACCCGCAGCCGACGTCGCCGAATCCGCGATGAAGAGCGGGAGGGCCGGCTGTATGCGGCGTACAACAGTGCGCGCGCCGCGTTTAAGCTGGCCATCTGTCGCGCCAAAGAAGCGAAAAGGCAGGAGATGCTGGAGGGTCTCGAGCGTGACCCCTGGGGACGCCCGTACCGCGCGGCGCTCAACAAGCTCCGCGCCCAGGGCCCCCCCTTACGGAGACCCTCCAGCCGGGCTTCCTCTCTGAGGTGGTTGAGGGACTATTCCCTTCACGGGCGGTGAATGGTGAACGGAAATGGTGGCGGCGGCAGCACGTATGCGGAGAAGCGCCGCCCCCGGGCCGGACGGGGTTCCCGCCCGAGTGCTGGCCCTGGTCCTCGACCACCTAGAGCCCCGCCTCAGGGGACTGTTCGACGCTTGCCTGGTGTCCGGACGGTTCCCTGACTGCTGGAAGGAAGGGAAGCTCGTGCTCCTGCCGAAGCCGGGACGGTCTCCGAATACAGTCGCGGCCTTCAGGCCCATCGTGTTGCTGGACGAGGCGGGCAAACTGCTCGAGCGAGTAGTCGCTGCCCGCATCGTCCGGCACCTAGGTGCGGTCAGCCCCGACCTGTCCGATGCCCAGTTCGGATTTCGGGCGGGTCGGTCTACGGTCGACGCCATCCTGCGCTTGAAGGCCGCGGCTGCGGAGGCCGTCACCTCGAGGGAAGTGCTGTTGGCGGTGTCGCTCGACATCGCCAACGCCTTCAATAGTCTGCCATTCGGCTGCATCAAGGAGGCACTCCGGTACCACGGAGTGCCCCTCTACCTAAGGCGGCTGGTGGCGGACTACCTCGACGGCCGCAGCGTCCTCTTCGTCGACCGGGAAGGGGACGTTGTAAGGAGGGCTATGTCGTGCGGCGTCCCGCAGGGTTCGGTTCTTGGGCCGCTCCTGTGGGACATCGGCTACGACTGGGTCCTCCGTGGCCGGCTCCCCCCCGGGCTGGGCGTAATTTGCTACGCAGACGATACGTCACAGCCCGGGGCGGGACCCTCGAGGAGGCGGCAACGCTGGCCTGGGCTGGGATCTGGCTGGGATCGAGGCGCTGGGGCTTAGGGTGGCCCTTGAAAAGTCGGAGGCCCTACTCTTCCATGGGCCCCGACGTGGCCGGATTCGGCGGGCTGCTCTGCCGAGACGCCGCCCCCGAAGGCGCAGTACAGCGGTAGGGGTCGAGGCATCAGTCGACCTGTGGCACCTCCACTACGTGCCCTATCTGCTAGCAGGGCAGAGGCCTTAGGCCTTAAAAGATTGGAAGCGGAGCAGAACGCCGAGGAGCGCCTGGCGCTTCTAACGGAAAAGCTCCGCCTCCCAGACGAGGGCCAGATAGGGACGGCCCAGGTCGAGGAAAGGGCCCTGAATAGTGTGGCCATAGTAGAGACGGTGGCTGCGGGTTCGCGGAACCTGAAGGGAAATTTCGTGCGTGGCCTCAAAGATGCCGCACACGAAATCACGCTGTCGGTCCAACGCTTGGCAGAGACGAACAAGCGCCTCGAGGCGCAGAATGCTCGTCTTGAGGCGCAAAATCAGCGCCTCGACGAGGCTAACCGCTGCCTCGAGGCACGGATGGCAGAATTGGAGCAGGGTCAGGCCGGGTTACGGGTTGAGCTTGGGCTCCCCGCGGCTGCCCCGGTCCCGTCCTCCGCCCAGTCCAGCGTTGGGCAGGAGCTGGAGGACGAAACGGTCCGCGCGATTATTGACCGCATTGCTGCGGTCTTTGGTCCGCGGATAGACGCTCTGGCTGCGAGACTGCCGCCGGAACCGCGCCTGCGGCCGCCACTAGCGGCTGATAAGAGAAGGAGAACAACGCCTGCAGTCCCGGCACCCCTGCCATACCAGGAAGGACAAGTGTCCTTTGCTGCGGCGGCGGCCAAGTCATCGGCGAAGAAAACTCCGGCTTCTGTGGCTGAAACTAAGGCCCAGAAGAAGTCAAAGAAACAGAGTAAGGCGGGGCAAGCCTCGAGGGGTCAGCCCCGAGAGGAGTTCCCGCCTCTGCCAAGCGCCGCCGCGCCTCCGCGTTCTGCTGCGCCGCGACAAACGGTCGCACCCTCACGGGCCGCGGTGGTCACACCTCGGGCTCCTGCCCCTGCCCCTGCCACTGCTGCGTCCTCAGACGGGGACTGGCAGGTGGTTGGGCCCCGGCGATCTCGGGCCAAGGGTCGCGGCGCTGCCGCGGAGCGCGAGGCGGCGCCAATTAATTACAGAGGGGAAGCCCCGAAGCCAAGAGCCAAAAAGAAGTCGCGCAAACTCAAGGTGCCGAAGACAGCAGCGGTTGTCATCACGCTGCTGCCTGAGGCCAAGGAAAAGGGCCTGACGTACGAGGCCGTCTTGAAGCGTGCCCGGCGGGAGATAAACGTCTCCGATCTCGGGGACGTCTCCGCTCGCTCCCGCCAAGCCCGGACAGGTGCTCGGATTTTCGAGTACCTGGGGCCAGAGGGCGCCAAGACGGCCGACGCGATGGCCGCGAGGCTGCTGGGCCTGTTCCCAGCTGAGAGTGGTGTCCGGGTCGCCAGACCCGTGAAGTGCGCCGAACTGCGCATTTCCGGGCTGGACGATTCCGTGACGGCGGAAGAGATCCGGGAGGCAATCGCCTCGAAAACCGGGTCTCCCAGCAGCGCCGTCCGGGTGGGCACCATTCGCCCAGGTCCAGGTGGTGTGGGTGCCGTCTGGGCATCGTGCCCTGTCGCGGCGGCCAAGGATTTGGTCGCCGCCGGTAGACTTCTGGTGGGCTGGAGCGCCGCGCGGGTAACCGCGTTGGAGCCCCGGCCTGCCAGGTGCTACAAATGCATGGCGGTCGGTCACACCCGGCCGCTGTGCACCAACTGCTTCGACTGCAGCGGGCTTTGCTTCCGCTGCGGTCAGGCAGGGCACCAGGCGGCGACCTGTACTGCCGCCCCACACTGCCCCGCATGTGCGGCGGGTAACCGCCCCGCCAACCACTGCATGGGGCGGGTGGGGTGCAGGCCTCCGGCCAAGTCAGGCCCTAAGAGGGGGGTGGGCAGCCAATCGGCCCCGGCTGCCCAACCCAGCGCGGCTGGACCGCCGCAGCGCATGGAGGAGGATGTCGTGGTCTAGTTTATGGACCACGACTCTATCCTCCTCCAAGGGAATCTCGGCCGCTCCGCCAGGGCGCAGGACCTCTTCCTGCAATCCATGGCGGAGCGGTCGATCGGTGTTGCCGTAGTCGCGGAGCCCTATATAGTCCCCGATCGCCCCAATTGGGCGGGTAGCGGGGATGGCTCCGTGGCGGTCGTCGGGTCGGCGGCGCCACATTCCCCGCCCTTGTCAGTCAAAGACAAGGGCACGGATTGCGCAAAGAGAATGCCGAGCTCAAGGCCTCCAAAGCGCACCTTGCTAAACAAATCACGGATGATGTAACGCGGGCATTATCATCGCAATTTGGAGCGATGTTAGATGCCCGCTTCGATAACATCGAGTCGCGTCTGCTGCCAGAACAGCGACTGAGGCCGCCTCTGGCGGCGGACATGCGCCGTGCCGCGGCTGCTGAAGCAACTGCGAAAAAGTCCCAGAAGGGGCTTCCGAAGGTGAAGGGAAATGCTGCCACTACTAAGGCTGCTCCGGCTTTGAAGAGCCCTGCCCTATCAACGGCTACGGCTTCACAGCCAGCACCACTGCTGGAGCAGTGGAGTACAGTGGCGAGGCGGGGCCTGAAAAAGAGGTCGGAGGGGGCTGGTAGGCCCCACCATGCGCAGGCTCAGGAGTCGCCTTCTTCTGCTACAACTAAGAAGCCGAAGAAGGCGGCTAAAAAGAAGGAAAAGAAGAAGGACAAGCTCCGCTCGCCCCGAACTGCAGCTGTGGTTATCACACTGCAGCCGGGGTCGGCGGAAAAAGGCCTTACATACGCTAAGGTGCTGGCGGACGCCAGGGAGAAGATCGACCTTCAGGCCCTGGGCGTTCCGCCGATAAAAATGAGGACCGCCGCCACGGGTGCGCGCGTCCTCGAGGTCCCTGGAGTGGACAAAGCTGAGAAGGCTGACTCCCTCGCTGCAAAGCTCAGGGAGGTCTTCCAGGGAGTAGAGGATGTGCGCATCGCGAGACCTGTCATCACGGTGGACCTCCGTGTGGGTGGCCTGGATGACAGCGTGGACGGCGGTGAGCTAAAACACGCCCTGGTCAGGGCAGGTGGAGGGTCCCCGGATGACTACAAAGTCGGGGACATCCGAAGGGGATGGGGCGGAATGGGCACAGCCTTCATCCGTTGCCCAATCGCGGCAGCCAAAAGGGTGACCTCTAACGGCGGCCGTCTCTATGTCGGCTGGGTGGCGGCCCAGGTAAAAATCCTGGACGCCAGGCCTCGCCGCTGCTTCAGGTGTCTGACGCCGGGCCACATCAAGGCCCAGTGCACGTCTGACACCGATCGCAGCGACGAGTGCTATCGTTGTGGCTGCGTTGGCCATAAGGCCAATGCTTGCACCGCGGATCCCCATTGCAGCCTATGTGCGGCGGCGGGGAAACCTGCGGGCCACCTTTCCGGGGGTAAGGCTTGTGCCAAGCCCCCGAGTAAGAAAGGAGCGCACCGTAAGTCGGTGGCGACTGAGGCCAAGGCCAAGTCGCAGCCGACCGCCCCGGCAGGGAAGCAGATGGCGGGCATGGAGGTGGGTTAGGATGGGACTGACGTTCCTCCAAGCGAACGTCAACCACTCTGCCGGGGCACAGGATCTCTTGCTCCAGAGCCTGGCGGAGAGGTCGGTACAAGTAGCGGTCATCACGGAGCCCTACATACCGACCGCCCCGATAGGGAAGCAGATGGAGAGAATGGAGGAAAGTTAACCTGGGGCTGACTTTCCTCCAAACAAACGTGAACCATTCCGCTGGTGCACAGGACTTATTGCTCCAGAGCCTGGCGGAGCGGTCGATCAATGTGGCCATTGTAGCGGAGCCCTACGTGATCCCTTCCAGACCTGATTGGGTCGGGGACCTTGATGGGTTGGTGGCTATCACCACGCAGTCTCCGGTCTACTCGCCGGCTCTGGATGGTGTGGTTAGGGGCAGGGGATTTGTTGCGTCCTGGGTGGGCCATGCTGTTGTCATTGGCGTATACCACTCTCCCAACAGGCCACTCCACGAGCTTGAAGGTCTCCTTGACGAGGTCGGAAACTTGGTGAGCAGGAGCCGCCCTCGTCCCGTTCTCGTCGCTGGGGACCTCAACGCCAAGTCTGCGGCGTGGGGGTCGCCGGTGACGGACGCTCGGGGGAGAGCGGTTACCGAGTGGCTCACCGAGATAGGATTGTGTGTCCTCAACCATGGTACCGAACAGACGTGCGTGCGGCGATGGGGTGGCTCGGTCATAGACGTGACCTTCTCTACTCCTGAGCTTGCTCAGCGAGTTAGGGACTGGGAGGTGACTGATGACGAGACGCTCTCAGACCACCGATATATTCGGTATAGCGTCTCGTCGTCGCGATCGAATCCGGTGGTCCATCCAACATCAGCGACCGGTCCGCGGTGGGCCTTGAAGCGAATGAACGTTGAGCTGCTGCATGAGGCGGCTCTCGTTCAGGCGTGGAACGCTCCACCGGCGGAACCGGTAGATCTGGACGTGGAAGCCGACGGTCTGTGTGGGGCTATGGCTCGCGTTTGCGATGCAGCCATGCCTCGTGTGGGTACGCCGCCGACCAAGCGCCAGGTCTACTGGTGGTCAGACGAGATCGCTGAGTTGCGCCGTCGTTGCATAGCGGAGCGTCGTCGGTATCAACGGTACCGGAGGAGGAGACGTCAGGAGATTGGAGAGCTCGACTCTTTGTATGCTGCTTACAGGGTTGCGTCCAAGACACTCCGTGCAGCCATCTGTGAGGCAAAAGCGCGGTCGTGGCAGCAGCTGCTGGAGACGTTGGATCTCGATCCGTGGGGGCGGCCGTACAGGTTGGTCAGGCAAAAGCTTCGCCCCTGGGCCCCTCCAGTCACCAGCACTCTTCAGCCCGCTATCCTCCAGAGAGTGGTTGAGGGATTATTCCCCAGTGCTCCGGGGACGGACTTTGTCCCTCCCACCATGGGGGTCTCGCGGGTGCGCGGCGGTGTCGGGGATGATTTCCCACCAGCCATCGCGGCGGACGAACTGACAGTGGCTGTTACAAAAATGAGGGCAAGGAACACGGCGCCGGGGCCTGACGGCATTCCTGGCCGCGCGTGGGCCCTAACACATGAAGCCCTCGGAGGCCGTCTGATGGACCTGTTCGACCGCTGTTTACGTGAGTGCAGGTTCCCCAGACGGTGGAAGAGAGGCAGACTCGTCTTGCTGCGCAAGGAGGGGCGTCCGGCGGACGAGCCGGGGGGATATCGCCCGATTGTGCTCCTTGACGAGGCGGGGAAGCTCTTCGAGCGTGTTCTTGCGGCTCGCATCGTCGGGCACCTGGAGGGGCCTGGCCCGGATTTAGCCGACAGACAGTATGGGTTTCGCAGAGGTCGGTCGACGATGCATGCCATCTCGTGCCTTCGCGATTTATCGGAGGCGGCGTGTGCTAGGGGGGGCGTCATGGTGGCGGTATCCTTGGACATCGCCAACGCCTTTAACTCATTGCCGTGGATCACGATTTTGGAGGGGCTGAGGTACCATCGTGTGCCTCAGTACCTCCAACGTCTGATCGGGGACTACCTCTCGGATAGGGAGGTGGTCTATCCAACGGCGGAGGGAGATCGGCGGAGTATTGTAACTCGGGGCGTTCCCCAGGGGTCCGTCTTAGGACCTCTGTTATGGAACGTGGGGTATGATTGGGTCCTCCGGTGCGCAAACCTTCGTGGCGTCGACGTAGTTTGCTACGCTGACGACACGTTGGTCACTGCCCGGGGGAACAATTATAGAGAGGCTGCGATACTCGTCACGGCCGGGGTGGCGGCCATCGTTGACCGGATCAGGTCACTGGGCCTGAGCGTGGCGTTGCATAAGTCTGAGGCCATTTGTTTCCATGGTTCTCGGAGGGCGCCGCCGTGCTTGATCCTCTCCCCTTGAGATGCTTCAAGTGTCAGAGTCTGGGGCATGCGGGCCAGCTGTGCCCGGCCGGAATTGATAGGTCCAACCTTTGCTTCCGGTGTGGCTGTGCTGGACATCGGTCGGCGGAATGCGTAGCGAAGCCATGCTGCGCCGTATGTACAGCAGCGGGACGTCCTGCTGAGCATACCATGGGAGGGAGGGCCTGTAAGCCTCCCTCTATAAAAGGAAAGGGAAAGACGGTGGCCGCGGTACCTCGGGCCGCTATAACCGAAAGTAGGAGCAATCACCATGCTGAGGAGGAAACTCATATGTCCCCATAATGAGTGATAGTATCAAATTCCTCCAGGGAAATCTGAACCACTCCGCCGGGGCCCAGGACCTGTTTCTGCAGTCTATGGCGGAGTGGGGCATACATTTAGCGGTGGCCTGCGAGCCCTATTTTGTCCCCCACACACCTAATTGGGTGGGGGACCTAAATGAAGATGTTGCTGTTCTGTCCAGTGGAAATAACGGTCCGCCTCTCTCGGTCTTAGAGAGGGGAAATGGCTACGCCGTGGCGGGAAGGCGAGACTTCGCAATAATCGGTGTTTATTTCTCCCCCAACCGCGGGCTGGCGGAGTTCGAATTGTTTCTGGACTCCGTTGGTGCCGCGGTCCGAAGACAGTCGCCGAGATCTGTCATAGTCCTCGGTGACTTTAATGCGAAGTCCCAAGCGTGGGGTAGCCCCGCCACGGATGCCAGAGGCAGGGTCGTCGAAGAGTGGTCCCTACTTGCCGGTCTGTCCCTCCTTAATAGAGGGACCGTCCACACCTGCGTTCGGCAGCGGGGTGGGTCCATCGTGGACCTGTCATTTGCCACCCCCGATGTCGCACGGGGTGTGAGTGACTGGAGAGTGGAAGAAGAGGTGGAGACCCTATCGGACCACCGATACATCAGGTTTAGGGTCTCCGCCCTACAAGGGCCACCGGGGCCCCGGCGTGCGAACGGCAGATTCCCAAAATGGGCGCTAGGACGTTTGGATAAAGAAATGGCCCGGGAAGCTGCTATAGTGCAGCGCTGGGGTCTTACGAATGGACGGAGCAGCACCAATGCGGAAGAGCTCGCAGGCCAATGGAAGAGGAGCTTGACAGCGATATGCGATGCGGCGATGCCGAGGGCCCGAGGGGCGGCGCCGCGCCGTCAGGTCTACTGGTGGACGCCCGAGATCGCTGACCTCCGGGCGTCCTGCAATCGTGCGCGGCGTGCCTACGTCCGGTGCCGTCAACGTAGTAATGGGGACGCCGTTCTAGAGGGCCGGCTGCGATCTGAGTACCGCAGCAGGAAGAAGAGTTTGCAGCTGGCCATTAGCCAGGCCAAAGAGAGGGCTCGTGGGGAGTTACTTGCGGACCTCGACCGGGATCCATGGGGGCGCACTTACCAACGGGCGCGGAACAAGCTACGCGCCCATGGTGCCCCCGTGATTGAATCTATCGAGCCGGATCTCGTATCGGGGCTGGTGGAGGAGCTGTTCCCGCGCTCTATGGGACAGGCTCCCCCCACAATGGCTTCCCGGTCGGTGGCGGAGATGGAGATACCAATACCCCCCGTCACCGACACAGAAATGGAGGTTGCCCTCTCCCGCCTTCGTGGCAAGAAGAAGGCGCCTGGCCCGGACGGCGTCCCAGGGCTCGTGCTCGGCATTGCCGCCGAACATTTAAAGGAGATCCTCCGGGAACTGCTAAACAAGTGCTTGCAAACTGGGCAGTTCCCGGAGATTTGGAAGTCCGGAAGGTTGTGCCTGTTGCTGAAGGAGGGTCGTTCAATTGGCTCTTCTTCCGCATACAGGCCCCTGGTCCTACTGGACGAGACGGCCAAGTTGTTTGAGAGAGTGCTCGCGGGCCGTCTCGCCCAGCACCTCGAGGAAGTCGGGCCGAGGCTGTCGAATGCGCAGTACGGGTTCAGGGCGGGTCGGTCAACAATTGATGCGCTGGCCGCCCTGAAGGCCCTCGTCACCACAGCAGTGGCTGAAGGCAAGGTGGTTCTGGCAGTCTCGCTCGACATAAAAAATGCCTTCAACAGCCTCCCTCACGGGACGCTGAAGGAGGCGCTCCGATATCACAGGGTGCCTCCGTATCTTCGGGGGCTGTTGGAGGCGTACCTCGAGAGGAGATGTGTGCTCTGGGAGGGGGGCGACGGGCGCTTATACCGCCATCGGGTCGAGTGCGGCGTTCCGCAGGGCTCTGTCCTGGGTCCGATCCTGTGGAACGTTGGGTTTGACTGGCTTCTGCGGGGCCGGCTCCTTGCCGGGATGGGGGTAATTTGTTACGCAGATGACACCCTCGTTACGGTGAGGACGTCCGGCTTCGAGGAGGCAGCCCGATTGGCGGAGGTTGGTGTCGCGCTCGTGGTCGACCGGATTAGCGCGCTGGGTCTGAGGGTCTCGCTGTCGAAAACCGAGGCCCTCCTATTCCATGGCCCACGCAGAGGTCCCCCCCGGGGAGCATGCATCAGTGTCCAGGGGGCTGTCGTGCCTGTGCGGACCCAGATGAAATACCTGGGTCTGCTCCTGGATGGTAGGCTGAAGTTCGAGGCGCACTTTGCCCAGCTCGCCCCGAAACTCATCAAATCGGCTGCGGCTCTCGGTAGGCTTCTTCCAAATACTGGAGGTCCTGGGTCGTCCTGCCGGCGTTTATACGCTGGCATCCTGCGGTCCATGGCACTGTATGGTGCCCCTATCTGGGCGGATTCTCTCACCGCCCGCAGTAAGGTCCTCCTGCGAAAGTCACAGAAGTTCATGGCGGTGAGATGCATTAGGGGCTACCGTACGGTGTCCTGGACTGCGGCTACGTTGTTAGCGGGCGACCCGCCTTGGCCACTTCAGGCTGAGGCGCTGGCGGAGGCCTATCGGTTCCGCGCTGCAGCGCGTACTCGGGGTGAGCAGATCTCTGAACGAGAAATGGGCAGAGTCAAGAAAGCGTCTCGAAGGGCAGTCATACGGCGGTGGAGGGGGGACTTGGAGTCCCCCGAAGCCGGGCGTGAAACAGTGGAGGCGATCGCCCCGCATCTCCGCCGCTGGATAAGCAGAAGGCACGGCAGCCTAACCTTCCGGCTGTCGCAGGTGCTCACCGGACATGGGGTCTTCGGTGGGTACCTGCACCGAATTGGTAGAGAAGAGGCCCCCGGATGCCACGAGTGTGGCGCGCCAATTGATAATGCGCGCCACACCTTAGAAGAATGCCCCGCCTGGGGGCCTCAGCGCCACGACTTGTCGGCGGTAATCGGGAGTGATCTGTCGCTGCCAGCTGTAGTATCGCAAATGCTGAGCGGCGGCAGGTTCTGGTCAGCCGTTGCCTCTTTCTGTGAGGCCGTGATGATCCAGAAGGAGGCCGCGGAGCGGGAACGCGAGGCACTCGCACATGCGAACTCGCTCCGCAGGCGGCGGCCAGGGAGGTGGAGGCTGCGCTACGCCCGCCTCCTCCCACCGCCAGGAATGACAACGGGTCGTGGCCAGTAGCTGGCTATACGCCGGGGGTGCTGGAGTAGAATGTCGTAAGATGACCCTCCAGTACCCCCCACAAAAGGCGTGGTAGGGGCCGCAGTGGTTTTAGTCGGTAGGGCTGCCATGCAAAATTAGGGGCATGGTGGCGAGCCCGACATACCCCCTGGTCCTGGTGCACCCGGCTGGGGGGATGCGTAACAGCATTTCCACTGCGTCAACAAAAAAAAAAAAAAAAAAAAAGGTTAGGTTAGGTTAGGTTAGGCGGCGTTCCGCAAGGCCCTACTCTTCCATGGGCCCCGACGCGGCCCACCCGCCGGCGCCTCGATAACGGTCAACGGTGTGGGCTTTCCAATCCAGGCCCACATCAAGTACCTGGGCCTGGTATTGGATGGACGGTGGCACTTTGACGAGCACTTCCGCCGTCTTGCGCCAAAGCTCGTCAGCACGGCGTCCGCCCTCGGGCGACTGATGCCGAATTTGGGTGGACCGAGTCTCGCGTGTCGACGACTCTACGCGGGGGTAGTACGGTCAATGGCACTGTACGGCGCGCCCGTGTGGGCGGAGTCCCTGGCCGCTCGCAATAGGGCCCTTCTGTGGCGTCCACAGAGGGTCGTAGCGGTCAGGGCAATACGCGGGTACCGCACGGTCTCGTGCGATGCAGCCTGCGCGTTGGCCGGAACCCCCCCTTGGGATCTGGAGGCGGAAGTGCTCGCCGACGTTTATCGGCGGGCGTCGACGGCGCGGGCGGGGGGCAGCCGCCCCTCGCCAAGCGCAATTTCTGCGTGGCGGGAAGATGCCCGCCGCGCCACCGTCCTAAAGTGGAGGTCTCGGCTGGAGACGCCCCGGGCTGGTCTCTGGACCGTGGGGGCGCTCCAGCCGATCTTGGAAGAATGGGCAGGGCGGCAGCACGGGGTCCTCACCTTCCGGTTGGTGCAGGTTTTGTCGGGGCACGGTTGCTTCGGCAAATACCTGCACACGATCGCTAGGAGGGAGACGACCCCAGGCTGTCACCACTGCGACTGCGGCGAGGACTCGGCGCAGCACACGCTCGAGTCGTGCCCGGCCTGGGATGTGCAGCGTCGGGAACTCGCTGCAGTCATAGGCGTGGACCTGTCGCTGCCGGCCGTTGCGCGAGCGATGGTTGGCAGTGACAGGGCCTGGACCGCGGTCGCCGCCTTCTGCGAGGCTGTCATCTCGCGGAAGGAGGCGGCGGAGAGGGCCCGGGAGGAATCCTCCTTCGCGGACCCGATTCGCCGCCGGCGCGCGGGGCGGCGTGCGCGCGCTTACCTGCGCCTGATGCCGCCCTAGCCGAGGCTGCGGACGGTGGGGTCGGGGAGTACCCTGCCGTCCGCGGAAGCCTACCGCGAAGGTGTGACGCCCAAGTGCGCGGGGCGTCACACAAGAGAGGGTGCCCGAAGGGGCTGCCGCCTGCGGATCGCGGAGAAACGACGCGGTTCCCGTGATCCGCCGTAGCAAGGGCGGGTGAGGGCGCACGGTGGGTTTTTAGTGGGTGAGAGCCCCACACTACCCCGTTGTCTCCCCGGGCAGCGGGGTGTGCGGTAGGACATTTTTGCCCACCTAAAATAAAAAAAAAAAAAAAAAAAAAAAAAGGTTAGGTTAGGTTGGGGTGCTAATTTGTCCGGTTTACCTCCTAGTGGTGCACCCCGGGCAACGTCGGCAGTCGCCGGCGGCTAAAATTCCGGACAGGACGGGTCTCCGCGTGTCCCTCTGACTCAGCAGAGGGCACGGCGGATAGACCAGGCGTCGGAGTCGGTGGGGCCAGACTGGCTCACCGGGCTCTGGAGAGGGGGGACAGTGGGGCCACAGCGGCCCCCCCCGTCCCAAATCGTAAACCTGAGCGCGTGTCTGTGGTTACGTCTCGCGGGCATACAGGAACGAGGGTCTTGGCTTAATCGCCCGGACCGCGAGGAAGACAACCTCTATAAAAAATTACCCCGAATCTCAAGTTCTGGCGCGCGGCGAGGAGATGCATGGCTGATGGGTAAGACTGGAAGCGGAGCAGAATGCCGAGGAACGCTTGGCGCTTCTCGCGGAAAAGCTCCGCCTACCAGATGAGGGCCATATAGGGATGGCCCAAGTAGAAGAGAGGGCTCTGAATAGCGTAGCTATTGTGGAGACAGTGGCCGCAGGATCGCGGAACCTAAAAGGGAATTTTGTGCGCAGCCTCAAAGATGCTGCGCACGAACTTACACTGTCGGTTCGGCGCATGGCTGAACAAAATAAGCGCCTCGAGGCGCAAAACGCTCGTCTTGAGGCGCAAAATCAGCGCCTCGACGAGGCTAACCGCTGTCTCGAGGCGCGGATGGCGGAGTTAGAGCAGGGACAGGCTGGATTGCGGGTTGAGCTTGGGCTCCCTACGGTCGCCTCAACTCCGACTGCCGCCCAGTCAGGCGCTGAACCGGAAGTAGAGGATGAAGCGTTCCGCGCGATCATTGACCGCATTGCTGCGGTCTTTGGTCCGCGGATAGACGCTCTGGCAGCGAGACTGCCTCCGGAACCACGCATGCGGCCGCCGCTAGCAGCCGATAAAAGAGATGGCGCAACGCCCCCGGCACCGGCACCCCTGCCATGCCAGGGGGGCCTTGTGTCTTTCGCTGCGGTGGCGGCAAAGCCAACAGTACCAGGAGCACCGACTTCTGCAGGCCAGAAAAAACGGGACAAGAAAAAAGGCAAGGCGGGACAAGCCTCGAGGGGTCAGCCCCGAGAGGAGTTCCCACCTTTAACAGGCGCCGCTGCGCCTTCGCGCGCTTCTGTGCCGCGACAGGCTGCCGCACCCTCGCGGGCTGCGGTGGTCACACCCCGGGCTTCTGCCCCCGGGCCTACCACTGCTACGTCCTCAGTCGGGGACTGGCAGGTGGTGGAGCCCCGGCGATCCCGGGCTAAGCGTCGTGGGGTTGCCGCGGAGCGTGAGGCGGCGCCAGTATCTCAGAGGAGGGAGGCCCCGAAGGCGCCGCAAAACAAGCGGAAGAGGTCGCGCAAACTCAAGGTGCCGAAGACAGCAGCGGTTGTCATCACGCTGCTGCCTGAGGCCAAGGAAAAGGGCCTGACGTACGAGGCCGTCTTGAAGCGTGCCCGGCGGGAGATAAACGTCTCCGATCTCGGGGACGTCTCCGCTCGCTCCCGCCAAGCCCGGACAGGTGCTCGGATTTTCGAGTACCTGGGGCCAGAGGGCGCCAAGACGGCCGACGCGATGGCCGCGAGGCTGCTGGGCCTGTTCCCAGCTGAGAGTGGTGTCCGGGTCGCCAGACCCGTGAAGTGCGCCGAACTGCGCATTTCCGGGCTGGACGATTCCGTGACGGCGGAAGAGATCCGGGAGGCAATCGCCTCGAAAACCGGGTCTCCCAGCAGCGCCGTCCGGGTGGGCACCATTCGCCCAGGTCCAGGTGGTGTGGGTGCCGTCTGGGCTTCGTGCCCTGTCGCGGCGGCCAAGGATTTGGTCGCCGCCGGTAGACTTCTGGTGGGCTGGAGCGCCGCGCGGGTAACCGCGTTGGAGCCCCGGCCTGCCAGGTGCTACAAATGCATGGCGGTCGGTCACACCCGGCCGCTGTGCACCAACTGCTTCGACTGCAGCGGGCTTTGCTTCCGCTGCGGTCAGGCAGGGCACCAGGCGGCAACCTGTACTGCCACTCCACACTGCCCCGCATGCGCGGCGGGCAACCGCCCCGCCAACCACTGCATGGGGCGGGTGGGGTGCAGGCCTCCGGCCAAGTCAGGCCCTAAGAGGGGGGTGGGCAGCCCTCCTGACGGAAGACGTGGGCGCCGAGGCTGGCCGCATTCGCGGCATGCTTACGCAGATCTGCGATGCGGCCATGCCCCGCGTGCGGCGCCCGCCCCGACGGAAGGGGGTCTACTGGTGGTCCCCGGAGCTGGCGGACCTCCGTGCGGCCTGTATTCGTGCCCGGAGGTCCTACACCCGCAGCCGACGTCGCCGAATCCGCGACGAAGAGCGGGAGGGCCGGCTGTATGCGGCGTACAGCAGTGCGCGCGCCGCATTTAAGCTGGCCATCTGTCGCGCCAAGGACGCGAAAAGGCAGGAGATGCTGGAGGGTCTCGAGCGTGACCCCTGGGGACGCCCGTACCGCGCGGCGCTTAACAAGCTCCGCGCCCAGGGCCCTCCCCTTACGGAGACCCTCCAGCCGGGCTTCCTCTCTGAGGTGGTTGAGGGACTATTCCCTTCACGGGCAGTGCACACGCCCCCGGTCATGGCTCCGCCAGATGACGACCGGGAGGCCGACCACGGGGAGGTACCGCCCGTGACGACGACGGAAATGGGGGCGGCGGCAGCGCGTATGCGGAGAAGCGCCGCCCCCGGGCCGGACGGGGTTCCCGCCCGAGTGCTGGCCCTGGTCCTCGACCACCTAGAGCCCCGCCTCAGGGGACTGTTCGACGCTTGCCTGGTGTCCGGACGGTTCCCTGACTGCTGGAAGGAGGGGAAGCTCGTGCTCCTGCCGAAGCCGGGACGGTCTCCGGATACAGTCGCGGCCTTCAGGCCCATCGTGTTGCTGGACGAGGCGGGCAAACTGCTCGAGCGGGTAGTCGCTGCCCGCATCGTCCGGCACCTAAGTGCGGTCGGCCCCGACCTGTCCGATGCCCAGTTCGGATTTCGGGCGGGTCGGTCTACGGTCGACGCCATCCTGCGCTTGAAGGCCGCGGCTGCGGAGGCCGTCACCTCGAGGGAAGTGCTGTTGGCGGTGTCGCTCGACATCGCCAACGCCTTCAATAGTCTGCCATTCGGCTGCATCAAGGAGGCACTCCGGTACCATGGAGTGCCCCTCTACCTAAGGCGGCTGGTGGCGGACTACCTCGACGGCCGCAGCGTCCTCTTCGTGGACCGGGAAGGGGACGTTGTAAGGAGGGCTATGTCGTGCGGCGTCCCGCAGGGTTCGGTTCTAGGGCCGCTCCTGTGGGACATCGGCTACGACTGGGTCCTCCGTGGCCGGCTCCCCCCCGGGCTGGGCGTAATTTGCTACGCAGACGATACGCTCGTCACAGCCCGGGGCGGGACCCTCGAGGAGGCGGCAACGCTGGCCACCTCAGGAACCGCGGAGGTGGTCAGGCGGATCGAGGCGCTGGGGCTTAGGGTGGCCCTTGAAAAGTCGGAGGCCCTACTCTTCCATGGGCCCCGACGCGGCCCACCCGCCGGCGCCTCGATAACGGTCAACGGTGTGGGCTTTCCAATCCAGGCCCACATCAAGTACCTGGGCCTGGTATTGGATGGACGGTGGCACTTTGACGAGCACTTCCGCCGTCTTGCGCCAAAGCTCGTCGGCACGGCGTCCGCCCTCGGGCGACTGATGCCGAATTTGGGCGGACCGAGTCTCGCGTGTCGACGACTCTACGCGGGGGTAGTACGGTCAATGGCACTGTACGGCGCGCCCGTGTGGGCGGAGTCCCTGGCCGCTCGCAATAGGGCCCTTCTGTGGCGTCCACAGAGGGTCGTAGCGGTCAGGGCAATACGCGGGTACCGCACGGTCTCGTGCGATGCAGCCTGCGCGTTGGCCGGAACCCCCCCTTGGGATATGGAGGCGGAAGTGCTCGCCGACGTTTATCGGCGGGCGTCGACGGCGCGGGCGGGGGGCAGCCGCCCCTCGCCAAGCGCAATCTCTGCGTGGCGGGAAGATGCCCGCCGCGCCACCGTCCTAAAGTGGAGGTCTCGGCTGGAGACGCCCCGGGCTGGTCTCTGGACCGTGGGGGCGCTCCAGCCGATCTTGGAAGAATGGGCAGGGCGGCAGCACGGGGTCCTCACCTTCCGGTTGGTGCAGGTTTTGTCGGGGCACGGTTGCTTCGGCAAATACCTGCACACGATCGCTAGGAGGGAGGCGACCCCAGGCTGTCACCACTGCGACTGCGGCGAGGACTCGGCGCAGCACACGCTCGAGTCGTGCCCGGCCTGGGATGTGCAGCGCCGGGAACTCGCTGCAGTCATAGGCGTGGACCTGTCGCTGCCGGCCGTTGCGCGAGCGATGGTTGGCAGTGACAGGGCCTGGACCGCGGTCGCCGCCTTCTGCGAGGCTGTCATCTCGCGGAAGGAGGCGGCGGAGAGGGCCCGGGAGGAATCCTCCTTCGCGGACCCGATTCGCCGCCGGCGCGCGGGGCGGCGTGCGCGCGCTTACCTGCGCCTGATGCCGCCCTAGCCGAGGCTGCGGACGGTGGGGTCGGGGAGTACCCTGCCGTCCGCGGAAGCCTACCGCGAAGGTGTGACGCCCAAGTGCGCGGGGCGTCGCACAAGAGAGGGTGCCCGAAGGGGCTGCCGCCTGCGGATCGCGGAGAAACGACGCGGTTCCCGTGATCCGCCGTAGCAAGGGCGGGTGAGGGCGCACGGTGGGTTTTTAGTGGGTGAGAGCCCCACACTACCCCGTTGTCTCCCCGGGCAGCGGGGTGTGCGGTAGGACATTTTTGCCCACCTAAAATTAAAAAAAAAAAAAAAAAGGTTAGGTTAGGTTGGGGTGCTAATTTGTCCGGTTTACCTCCTAGTGGTGCACCCCGGGCAACGTCGGCAGTCGCCGGCGGCTAAAATTCCGGACAGGACGGGTCTCCGCGTGTCCCTCTGACTCAGCAGAGGGCACGGCGGATAGACCAGGCGTCGGAGTCGGTGGGGCCAGACTGGCTCACCGGGCTCTGGAGAGGGGGGACAGTGGGGCCACAGCGGCCCCCCCCGTCCCAAATCGTAAACCTGAGCGCGTGTCTGTGGTTACGTCTCGCGGGCATACAGGAACGAGGGTCTTGGCTTAATCGCCCGGACCGCGAGGAAGACAACCTCTATAAAAAATTACCCCGAATCTCAAGTTCTGGCGCGCGGCGAGGAGATGCATGGCTGATGGGTAGTTCAGTCTCGAGCGCGCCCCCAGCCAGGGTACCTGCGGTCCCCCTGTGTTGGGTTACAAATGTACGCTTACCCGGGTACTGGGAGCTCTGCCCGGGTGGACCTCCTTTCTCCCACACTCGTGGGAACAAAATGGTAAATAGTTCAAATAAAAATAATTTTAACTCGATGGAATCGGGTGCAACACCCGATGCCTCAGCCGATGGAGGTCCGGCTTTAAACGCGGCCTCCACATCAACATCAGTCGCGCCACAAGCGTTACTACGTGACGCGAAAGGCAAGTTTCGGTCCCGTAAGGGACGCGGAAAAGGAAAAGGAGGAGCTTCGGCAACGGACAGCTCGGCCGCTAATTCGGCTTCCGAGATGTCCGCTGCTGAAGAAAGTGATTGCGCCCTAAGGGCAAATATCAGAAGGGCGGGCAGCACAACAGCCGCGGCGGACGTGAGTGCTGGGCAGATGGATATTGATAATCCATCGCGGAAGCGCACCATGTCCCAGGGTGGTGGGGCACCCGAATCAGAGGACTGCCCTACTGAGACGCCTCCCCCGAAAGCGCAGTATAGCGTTAGGGGTCGAGGCATGAGCCGTCCTGTGGCACCTGCGCCTCGTGCCACATCTGCCAGTAGGGCAGAAACCCTAAGCCTAAAAAGGCTGGAGGCGGAGCAAAACGCCGAGGAGCGCCTGGCGCTTTTAACGGAAAAACTCCGCCTCCCAGACGAGGGCCATATTGGGACGGCCCAAGCTGAGGAGAGGGCCCTGAACAGTGTGGCCATAGTGGAGACGGTGGCGGCTGGTTCCCGAAACCTCAAGGGGAACTTCGTGCGTGGCCTTAAAGACGCTGCGCACGAGATCTCGCTGTCGGTCCGGCGCTTGGCGGAGCAGAACAAGCGCCTCGAGGCTCAGAACGCTCGTCTGGAGGCGCAGAACCAGCGCCTCGACGAGGCTAACCGCTGCCTCGAGGCACGGATGGCGGAGTTGGAGCAGGGTCAGGCCGGGTTACGGGTCGAGCTTGGGCTCCCCGTGGCTGCCCCGGCTTCGTCCACTGCCCAGTCAGGCCCTGGACCGGAGTCGGAAGATGAAGCACTCCGCGTGATCATCGACCGCATTGCTGCGGTCTTTGGTCCGCGGTTCGACGCTTTGGCCGCGAGGCTGCCACCGGAGCCACGACTGCGGCCGCCGCTGGCGGCAGACAAAAGGAATGGCACGACGTCCTCAGCGCCGACAGCCCTGCCGTGCCAGGGGGGCCTTGTGTCCTTTGCCGCGACGGCGGCCAAACCAGCGGCGGCCAAAACACCGGCGGCTCCTGTGGTTAAAGAAAAGGGCCAAAATAAAAAGGCCAAGAATAAGGGCAAGGCGGGACAAGCCCCGAGGGGTCAGCCCCGAGAGGAGTTCCCGCCTCTGCCAAGCACCGCTGCACCTGCACGTTCTGCGCCGCGACAAACTGCCGCATCTACACGGGCCGCGGTGGTCACAGCCCCGGCTCCTGCCCCCGGTCCTGCCACTAATTCCTCCTCAGATGGGGACTGGCAGGTGGTTGGACCCCGGCGATCCCGGGCCAAGGATCGCGGCGCCGCCGCGGGGCGTGAGGCGGCACCAATTGGCCAGAGAGAAGCCCCAAAGCCGCGAAAAAAGAGGTCGCGCAAACTCAAGGTGCCGAAGACAGCAGCGGTGGTCATCACGCTGCTGCCTGAGGCCAAGGAAAAGGGCCTGACATACGAGGCCGTCTTGAAGCGTGCCCGGCGGGATATAAACGTCTCCGATCTCGGGGACGTCTCCGCTCGCTCCCGCCAAGCCCGCACAGGTGCTCGTATTTTCGAGTACCTGGGGCCAGAGGGCGCCAAGACGGCCGACGCGATGGCCGCGAGGCTGCTGGGCCTGTTCCCAGCTGAGAGTGGTGTCCGGGTCGCCAGACCCGTGAAGTGCGCCGAACTGCGCATTTCCGGGCTGGACGATTCCGTGACGGCGGAAGAGATCCGGGAGGCAATCGTCTCGAAAACCGGGTCTCCCAGCAGCGCCGTCCGGGTGGGCACCATTCGCCCAGGTCCAGGTGGTGTGGGTGCCGTCTGGGTATCGTGCCCTGTCGCGGCGGCCAAAGATTTGGTCGCCGCCGGTAGACTTCTGGTGGGCTGGAGCGCCGCGCGGGTAACCGCGTTGGAGCCCCGGCCTGCCAGGTGCTACAAGTGCATGGCGGTCGGTCACACCCGGCCGCTGTGCACCAACTGCTTTGACTGCAGCGGGCTTTGCTTCCGCTGCGGTCAGGCAGGGCACCAGGCGGCGACCTGTACTGCCACCCCACACTGCCCCGCATGTGCGGCGGGCAACCGCCCCGCCAACCACTGCATGGGGCGGGTGGGGTGCAGGCCTCCGGCCAAGTCAGGCCCTAAGAGGGGGGTGGGCAGCCAATCGGCCCCGGCTGCCCAACCCAGCGCGGCTGGACCGCCGCAGCGCATGGAGGAGGATATCGTGGTCTAGTTTATGGAGCACGACTCTATCCTCCTCCAAGGGAATCTCGGCCACTCCGCCAGGGCGCAGGACCTCTTCCTGCAATCCATGGCGGAGCGGTCGATCGGTGTTGCCGTAGCCGCGGAGCCCTACATAGTCCCCGATCGCCCCAATTGGGCGGGTAGCGGGGATGGCTCCGTGGCGGTCGTCGGGTCGGCGGCGCCGCATTCCCCGCCCTTGTCAGTCAAGGACAAGGGCACGGGATATGTGGCGGCTGAATGGGGAGGGGTCACGCTGTATGGCGTGTACTTCTCCCCCAATCGTAGTCTGGCGGCTTTCGAGGTCTTCCTGCACAACCTGGAGACCTCGATACGGCGTATGGCACCGAGCCCTGTGCTGGTGCTGGGGGACTTCAACGCCAAATCAACGGCGTGGGGGTCCCCCAGGACGGACGCCCGAGGTGCGGCGGTCCAAGAGTGGGCGGAAGCGGCGGACCTCGTGTTGCTAAACCGAGGGTCCGCCCTAACGTGCGTGCGGCGCGGGGGCGGGTCGATAGTGGACCTTTCGTTCGCTAGCCCCGGTGTCGCCGCACGTGTAAGGAGCTGGCGAGTCCTGGAGGAGGTCGAGACCCTATCTGACCACAGATACATTCAGATAGAGGTCTCCCGGACCCTTCAGGGCGCCAGCAGGGGTCACGTGGCGGACAGAACTCCCGCTTTTCCGCGTTGGGCTGTGGGTAGGCTCGACCGGGAGCTGCTGGTGGAGGCGGCCATCTTTCAATCTTGGCTGCCTCCCCCCCTGACGGAAGATGTGGGCGCCGAGGCTGGCCGCATACGCGGCATGCTTACGCAGATCTGCGATGCGGCCATGCCCCGCGTGCGGCGCCCGTCCCGACGGAAGGGGGTCTACTGGTGGTCCCCGGAACTGGCGGACCTCCGTGCGGCCTGTATTCGTGCCCGGAGGTCCTACACCCGCAGCCGCCGTCGCCGAATCCGCGACGAAGAGCGGGAGGGCCGGCTGTATGCGGCGTACAGCAGTGCGCGCGCCGCGTTAAAGCTGGCCATCTGTCGCGCCAAAGACGCGAAAAGGCAGGAGATGCTGGAGGGTCTCGAGCGTGACCCCTGGGGACGCCCGTACCGCGCGGCGCTCAACAAGCTCCGCGCCCAGGGCCCCCCCCTTACGGAGACCCTCCAGCCGGGCTTCCTCTCTGAGGTGGTTGAGGGACTATTCCCTTCACGGGCGGTGCACACGCCCCCGGTCATGGCTCCGCCAGATGACGACCGGGAGGCCGACGACGGGGAGGTACCGCCCGTGACGACGACGGAAATGGGGGCGGCGGCAGCGCGTATGCGGAGAAGCGCCGCCCCCGGGCCGGACGGGGTTCCCGCCCGAGTGCTGGCCCTGGTCCTCGACCACCTAGAGCCCCGCCTCAGGGGACTGTTCGACGCTTGCCTGGTGTCCGGACGGTTCCCTGACTGCTGGAAGGAGGGGAAGCTCGTGCTCCTGCCGAAGCCGGGACGGTCTCCAAATACAGTCGCGGCCTTCAGGCCCATCGTGTTGCTGGACGAGGCGGGCAAACTGCTCGAGCGGGTTGTCGCTGCCCGCATCGTCCGGCACCTAGGTGCGGTCGGCCCCGACCTGTCCGATGCCCAGTTCGGATTTCGGGCGGGTCGGTCTACGGTCGGCGCCATCCTGCGCTTGAAGGCCGCGGCTGCGGAGGCCGTCACCTCGAGGGAAGTGCTGTTGGCGGTGTCGCTCGACATCGCCAACGCCTTCAATAGTCTGCCATTCGGCTGCATCAAGGAGGCACTCCGGTACCATGGAGTGCCCCTCTACCTAAGGCGGCTGGTGGCGGACTACCTCGACGGCCGCAGCGTCCTCTTCGTGGACCGGGAAGGGGACGTTGTAAGGAGGGCTATGTCGTGCGGCGTCCCGCAGGGTTCGGTTCTAGGGCCGCTCCTGTGGGACATCGGCTACGACTGGGTCCTCCGTGGCCGGCTCCCCCCCGGGCTGGGCGTAATTTGCTACGCAGACGATACGCTCGTCACAGCCCGGGGCGGGACCCTCGAGGAGGCGGCAACGCTGGCCACCTCAGGAACCGCGGAGGTGGTCAGGCGGATCGAGGCGCTGGGGCTTAGGGTGGCCCTTGAAAAGTCGGAGGCCCTACTCTTCCATGGGCCCCGACGCGGCCCACCCGCCGGCGCCTCGATAACGGTCAACGGTGTGGGCTTTCCAATCCAGGCCCACATCAAGTACCTGGGCCTGGTATTGGATGGACGGTGGCACTTCGACGAGCACTTCCGCCGTCTTGCGCCAAAGCTCGTCGGCACGGCGTCCGCCCTCGGGCGACTGATGCCGAATTTGGGCGGACCGAGTCTCGCGTGTCGACGACTCTACGCGGGGGTAGTACGGTCAATGGCACTGTACGGCGCGCCCGTGTGGGCGGAGTCCCTGGCCGCTCGCAATAGGGCCCTTCTGTGGCGTCCACAGAGGGTCGTAGCGGTCAGGGCAATACGCGGGTACCGCACGGTCTCGTGCGATGCAGCCTGCGCGTTGGCCGGAACCCCCCCGTGGGATCTGGAGGCGGAAGTGCTCGCCGACGTTTATCGGCGGGCGTCGACGGCGCGGGCGGGGGGCAGCCGCCCCTCGCCAAGCGCGATCTCTGCGTGGCGGGAAGATGCCCGCCGCGCCACCGTCCTAAAGTGGAGGTCTCGGCTGGAGACGCCCCGGGCTGGTCTCTGGACCGTAAGGGCGCTCCGGCCGATCTTGGAAGAATGGGCAGGGCGGCAGCACGGGGTCCTCACCTTCCGGTTGGTGCAGGTTTTGTCGGGGCACGGTTGCTTCGGCAAATACCTGCACACGATCGCTAGGAGGGAGACGACCCCAGGCTGTCACCACTGCGACTGCGGCGAGGACTCGGCGCAGCACACGCTCGAGTCGTGCCCGGCCTGGGATGTGCAGCGCCGGGAACTCGCTGCAGTCATAGGCGTGGACCTGTCGCTGCCGGCCGTTGCGCGAGCGATGGTTGGCAGTGACAGGGCCTGGACCGCGGTCGCCGCCTTCTGCGAGGCTGTCATCTCGCGGAAGGAGGCGGCGGAGAGGGCCCGGGAGGAATCCTCCTTCGCGGACCCGATTCGCCGCCGGCGCGCGGGGCGGCGTGCGCGCGCTTACCTGCGCCTGATGCCGCCCTAGCCGAGGCTGCGGACGGTGGGGTCGGGGAGTACCCTGCCGTCCGCGGAAGCCTACCGCGAAGGTGTGACGCCCAAGTGCGCGGGGCGTCGCACAAGAGAGGGTGCCCGAAGGGGCTGCCGCCTGCGGATCGCGGAGAAACGACGCGGTTCCCGTGATCCGCCGTAGCAAGGGCGGGTGAGGGCGCACGGTGGGTTTTTAGTGGGTGAGAGCCCCACACTACCCCGTTGTCTCCCCGGGCAGCGGGGTGTGCGGTAGGACATTTTTGCCCACCTAAAATAAAAAAAAAAAAAAAAAAAAGGTTAGGTTAGGTTTTTTTTTTTTTTTTTTTTTTTTTTTTTCCCTGTCCGGGCGCTGTTGGCCCGGCCCGCGAGCTAATCCTCGGACAGAGTCCAAGACCTATTATACCTATTCTCACGCCTATCCTTTTCAGTAACTAGGTCCCTAATCCTCCAATATGGGAGGTATCTCCTATTCTTACTTTAAGTTTACTTTAATTATTATCAGTTTTCTAAAGCTATTTTACAATTTTCTTACATAACTATTTGTATATTGCTATTGATCGGCCAATTTGATACATACTTTTATACAATACTATATCATTATTATATTATATAACCCAATTTTTATGATCATTGTCATTTTGCTTACGCAAAATGCCTGACCAAATACATATTTATCATAATATTCTGGTCTTGTCACTTTGACCACAAAGCAGCAGACCATTTTAACACATAATAATCATACCATTATATAAATTATAATATCATACCTAACTATATTATTTATTCAATACTTTATTAGAATTATATTATTGTTTTACATTCATTATAAATACAATCACTATTATACAAAGTATTACAATATTAATATTTCTATACATTACATTTTATGACATAATCAGACAGTTTTTACAGTGCGTTATCACTTGATATCAAGTTCTTTATTATCAAAGAGCTTGGACCTTGCGATAACTTCTCACATATTTTGATACAGCGCACTTTACATATCAAAGTGCGTGACCTCCAAGACAGGAAAACAGGTATTAGTATAGTTAGAACAGATTAAGGATTGAGCATACACACACACAGATTAAGATTAAACAACACAATACGACACGCAAGAATACTATTCATTAAAGATAAATAATACGTTTTATAACATAACAATTAAATTTAATTTATATACAATAATTTTTATTATAATTCATAAGTTAGCTCATCAATAGCAATTCACAAAAGTGGCAATAGTATCTACAATTTTATAACAATATTTACATGATTAAAATTACATAATATTAGAATAATTAAATAATTACACATTATTTTATACCAATAATTATACATTATTTCATACTAAATTAAAATTCCATTGTCGTTATACACTAAGTTTCAAGTTTTATTCCTATTGATTACTTTCTGGGCAATTTTGGTACAATAAGCCAAAAAAGGTTCTCTTTTTTCCGGGTCCTTTAATATCTCTGGCAAGCTCCCTAGGTTTATATCTATCCCAACCCTTTGTTCTATGTTATACCTAAGAGTATGATGTATTGGACAGTCCAGGATGATATGCAAAATATTTTCATGTGCATCGGGATGACAGGTGCACGATGGGCTGTCCTTACACTTGAATCTATACAGGTATTCAGAGAACCCACCGTGCCCTGTCAACACTTGTGTGAGTATACTGTTTTTGGGGATTTTAAGTACAGTGGGATACGCTTGCCGCGCGTCAGGGAAGAACACCTTAGTCACCGCCGCAACTGTTCCTTCTCGATATCTCCGGTTCCATTCGCCAAGAGACTCCTCACGGATAGTCTTCTTGACGAATGAAACCGGGCATTTATCGTAATAAGGTCTCACCCTACTACGAATTGCAGCTTCCTTAGCCAGGTGATCCGCTCTTTCATTTCCAGCAATGCCAGCGTGTGCTTTTATCCAGAACAATGATATTTCCCTGCCGTCCAACGAGCAGCTATGTATTAAATTACGTGCTTCATTAGCTAGCGCATGTTGGGGTTCTTCATTGGCGACAGTGTCCAGTGCTGCCCTCGAGTCGCTTATTATTGCGCATCTTCTATATTTCTTTTTATCGGCCACCACCGCCGCCTCTTTTATTGCCAGCAACTCAGCTTGGTAGACGGTGCAGTAGGACGACAGCTTGAATTTTCGGGCCAAGGTTTCAGCTTCCCCCTCCCATATAGAGATGGATGCCCCAACCTCCCCCTGAATCTTACTGCCGTCCGTGAAGATTTTAACTGCACCGCCTACCAGTGCTGCCACGGCCTCTTCACTATTTAGGGGTGTAATATAGTGATGTACGCTGTTCGCAGGGTGCGGCCTTGCAATGCTAGGTATCGGCCTCTCGATCTCCCTATCAACCGGTGCAAACCGGGACACCCCCCTTCTGGCCTCGTATAAAGCCGCATTTTCTCTTATACGTATATCCAGGGGGAGTATCCCGGCCAGCACCAGGGCCGCATTTAGGGAGACCGTTCGATAAGCCTTGCATATTCTTTGTGCAATTAGCCGCTGCACCGCGTTCAATTGCTTGCGCACGTAGAGCTTGTTTGTAGCCGGTGCCCACGCAGCCGCTGCATAAGTGACCACAGGTTCTATAGCCGCCACATATATGGTTTTAATCACCTCCGGATGGAGGCCCCAACTGACTCTGGCGGCTCTCGATAGCTGTTTGTAGACATCCAGCGCCTTCCTGCAGACATTTGCAGTATGAGCACCGAACGTCAACCCACAGTCTACCGTTAGCCCCAGGATCTTAATCTCCTTGACCAAAGCAATGGCGGTCCCGCCCATGCTCAGATGCGGAGTGTCATATTTCAGCTTCCGTGTTAACACCATAGCACTCGTTTTGTGTGGCGCGAACTTCAGCTTATTCATGACACCCCATCTCCGGACATGTTCGAGAGCGGCATTGCCTCGGTCCTCGATCTCCGCCGCTGTGTCCCCAGAGAAGGCGAGTACTACGTCATCGGCGAAAGCCTGACAGTATTCTCCCCTCCCCGTGAGACTTTTTAGCAGCGGGTCCAGTAGAAGATTCCATAAGATGGGGCCCCCTATGGATCCCTGAATGCAGCCTTTTGTGGTTGATTTGACACACTGCTTGCCTGCGTATCGCACAGTTACTGTTCTATCCTGAAGATAGCTGACCAGTGTTTTCAGTAACGACGTGGGACATTCCTCTTCTACCAATCTCGTTTTTATGGCGGGCCACCATGCACTATCGAAGGCCCCCTCTATGTCTAGCGACACCAACGTGACGATCTTCTTCCGGTCCAACTGACCCTTCACGTGTGTCACCAGATTATAGAGGGAGTCCTCCGTTCCGCGCTGTGGCAAGAAGCCATATTGATTGGTGCTCAGGCGGGGCAGCAGGTGCCAGGTCAATCTTCTGATGAGCATTTTCTCGAAGACCTTGCCCATAACTGGTAGTAGGCCAATGGGCCTATACGCTTTGGGATCCGTATAGTCCAGTTTTCCCGGTTTCCTTATTGCTATGACAGTGGCCGATTTCCATGTCTTAGGGAAGTGCCCCAACTGGAAGCATTTGTTCATCATAGCCAAGTTCATGTCTACATCCCCCATTATAGCATTGGCGCATATGTCGGATGTAAAGCCATCCTGACCCGGTGCTTTTTTGGGGTTAAAGCTCATTACTGCTGACCTCAGCTCGGCTGCTGTAAAGTCAGGTTCAGCGGTGCCAGTTTCATAGAGGCCCACGAGTTCAGCTGCCTCCCTTACCCGTCGATGATCTATATTATCATCCTCTTCCGTGTCCTCGGGGTAAAAGGTGTCTGCCAGCACCCTGGCAGATTCCTCCGGTCCCAACATAGTCCCGTTTTTTCTCAGGGGGAGGTCTTCCTCTCGTCTCTTCGTACTTTTGATGACTCTATATATGCCCCCCCAAAGGCTTTCTTGGTTTTGTCGTTCACAAAACGCCTTCCAGCTTGCAATTTGTGCGGACTTTACTCTCTCCTCATAGAGCATCTTTGCGTTGAGGTACTCTTCCACGACAGCAGCTCTGCGGACCGGCGCTGCACATCGGACCCTGCGCCTCCTCGTGGCGACGGCACGTTTCATCTCTTGGAGCTCTAATGACCACCACGGCACAGTAAATTTTGATTGCCCTTTTATTTTTGGTAATGTTTTATTACATGTCTCTGCTATTAATTTTTCATATTTATCTAATGATATTTCTAATTCTTCGCTATTGTTTATACTTTCGATATTTACTAAATTTACATTATTATTTAATTTTTCCTTTGTCAATTCATTTTGAAATTTTTTCCAATTTGCTTTTTTAGTATTATATTTTCTGGTTGTTCTCTGTATGATAGTTTCTACTGGGTCTAAACATAATTTAAAAATTATACTGTTGTGATCAGAGCTGATAATGTCCTCGACTACGGTCCATTCTTCCACTAATTGGAGCATGCCCTCCGTGCAGGCCGTCACGTCAATACAGCTAGTAAGCCTTTGTTGCCCTCTTACTGTATCGAAGGTAGGGGTGTCACCCACATTTAGTACCTCCATACTCATTTCCGCCAGGGTACCAGCCACCTCATCTCCCCTTTCATCAGTTGCCCTGCTACCCCACCATACGTTTTTCGCATTTAGATCACCTGCCAGTAAAATATTCAAAGCCCCGCTTTCGCGCCTAACTCTGATTAAATGATCTAAGTACTGGCCCAGGTCCCGATCAGGCTCGAAATAGCATGAAACCACGAGGATCCATCGACACCCCGTCTTGACTTTAACTACCACTATATTATTAGTTGTCAGCGCAATGCAGGGCTCGACAATTATGTTAGGATCAAAGACGGCTACTGCCGCTTTAATTGTACCCTCGCCACGGTTAGTGTTCTGATAGATCCTCGTGGTCCCATATGCCTTCATAAATCTTTGTCCTCCAACATATGGCTCTTGGATCAGTGCTAGCGCTACGTTTCTTTTTTGGGCCTCTAACATTAATTCCATCGTTGCTAACTCTTTTCTCTGCAGATTTGCTTGCATAATTTTATATTGCACTGTATTGGAAGTTCGAGGGGTCCCCGGGACAACCTTAGCAGTACGAAGTTTTTTCACGTGCTATATAATCCCATTTAGTTCTTATTGGGCACTCTGCACTGTAGGCGTTATGGTCACCCTCAGTGTTAGCCCTGCGGCAGTTTACGCAAGAAGGGGGGTTGCCTGCGGAGTACTCTTCGCATTGTGCTTTTAAATGTTGGCCTCCACAGTGACTGCATATATCCCGCGCCTCCGCGCAGTGCTTTCGTGAGTGGCCATAGGCCAAACACTTAGTGCACTGTGTTAGTGGAGATTGGTCAAAGACTCTTACCCGTTGCATATCTATATGTAGACTACCAGCATCAATCAGGCGCTTCCAAATGGTAGGGGCAACTCTGAGGACTACATGCGCTTGTAGATGGTTGCGCGCTTTCTTCCTATATAGGGTGGTTATTCTATGTTCATCATCGGGCACCCCATTCAGAAGGTGTTTATTTTGCGATTTTATCGCTTTCACTATGTCTTCGTCAGTGTTATAATTCATTATGTCTCTGATTATGATAAGTGGGTCTCTATTTCTGACATCTTCAACTTTGAGGCCCTTCCCAGCGTCCGTTAATCTCTCCCTTACCTTTTTCAACTCTAACGGCTCACAGCAGCCTAATATAATCTTCTGGTCTCGGACTCTTCTAATTTTATCGATCTGTATGCCTTCGTCCTTTGCATTTACTATATTCCGGATATTTTCCAAAACTTTTTCTCCAGTATCTAATTTATTATCAGATGAGATAATCACCGAATGCATTGGTTTCATCGGCATACTTCTGCTTGCACTCACAGGTCGGGCCGTTACACTGGCATAGCTTAGTTTCCTATCTATGTTATCTTTCTGGTCTTCTATGCTTTTGTGTAATTTTTTAATTCCATCATATAATTTTGCATTGCTGTATTCCTCCCCATCTCCATTACCCTTAAAATGTGTCTCTATGGTTTTATTTACTTCCCTCATATAGACCTCATGTCGCTGTATTTGTTCGCTGAGAGATGTCATGGTCTTAATAAGGTCTTTATTAGGGATCTCTCTCTCGGTAACTATCTGATCAGTATGTGCTTTAGTTTGTGAAGTTTGTTCCATCTTGTCACTCACTGTTTGCCCTGTTACTGGCAGCTCTTTGTTAACCGCCCTTTTTAGCTGCTCTAACAGTTTCTTAACTTGTTCAGCTGCCGTTAATGCTGCATCCTTGTGGATTTTATTAATATTAACACACTGATTTATGTGCTTTTTGATGTCACCTATGAGACCTTGGCATTTCTGGATATAATCCTCCGTCTCACCATCCACAAAGGTCCTGCGCTTCAACGTAAAAGCCTTTGTCATAGAGGTTGTAGCTGGTGTTTTTGGGTGTGACGTATGAGGGGTCTTTGATGAATTCGACATTGTGTAATGTATGTAGATGTGTGTAATAAGAGAGAAGGGGTCCCTTTATACAGATACAAGAAACTCTCTATTAAATGGAAAATTATGGGCAATATACGTCCAAGTCAATAATCAACGTCAATAAAAGTCAAAAATAAAATTTCAAAATTTTCAGAACAATAATCAATAATAATAATAACAATAGCAGATTAAAATATAATAAATCCTATTAAATATGAATTCAACACATCAAACAATGTTAATACAATATAAATTTCAACTTAGGCAATGTTAAATAATGTCTTATCCTAAAGTATGAATTAATAATAATGGTACAAATTCAACCACATTAAATCTGTTAGCCGCAACGCCTACAACGAACAGATGGGACCAGAACAGAACGAATCCTTATTCTGCTAGTAAGTAGATGGTAATGAGTTGTATATTTATTATTTATATTAAGAGAATTTATTTAGGTTAAAATTATATAGGTAAGTGGATGTGGGGTTTTTTGTACTGGAAATATATTTGTAATATGCTGTAGGTCAGTGTAGTGCTTAAATTGTATGGTTGCTTTAATGTGTATAGGTACTGTATAGTTGTATTTTCTTCTCCAGGTCCGGACTTACTATCCCCCCACCTCGGCTCCGGTGGTATTCTACCCTGGCGATAAGATTTCAGGTGAGTGAATGAATGGTAAGAACTTATGTACGTATTAATATGTTGTGTGATATGTAAGTGATATTTTATATATACGTATATTATAATTTATTCCGTTTATATGCGAGATGTTAGTGTATAGTATTTATGGACTGTACCTACTAAGTATGTGTTTAACGTGTGTGTAGGTATGTATCAACAATATTATAATGTACAAGTGTATGTGGCGTGTGTTATATATCTTTATGTCTCCCCAGTACTTGGCAAATGTCAAAAGATCGTATTTACGGAATTTGTCACTATTGTGCTATAAAAATTTTTTGGGGGGTTGCCGTTCGTATTTAGAAATAAACAATCTATAACTGAATCTAGATCTAAACAAACTTAATTAGTTACAGCAAGTATATAAAGCTTGGTTGCCCTTTTCGATAAGAGATGGCGCTTTTCCCGAACCAACAGTATATTATGTTGTATAATGCTGCGTTAAATAGAAAATTACACCTGTTTGCGCTAATTATGTTGTAATTGTTGGTATGTATAATTTTAGCAGTTTAGTACTTTGTAATTGCCAACAAATAACGTTCGTTCCAGAAGATTCCGGCTACATAAACTTGCACGCGGGGGCGTCAACAGATCATTGGAGGCGCGGCCTTACTTGCTTCTTATATACCTGCTATATACTGAGTATTCTTACGCTATTGGTTGGAGGGTTTACGAGCGGAACTAATATTCACGTATGGCTCAGTAGTTAGATTGTATGGGTGCCGTAATATTGTAGTGTGTTATAATTGTTCCGGGTATGGTTGGAAGTACTGTATGCTATTGTGTGATTATGTGGATGATCGGTTTATATGTATAGCAAGTATGTCTGTGGTATGCTTTAGGTATCTATGTTAAGTAACGTGAGATTTTAATGCAATAGTGTGTGAGTATATAAGTATATAATATGTTTTATGATATAAGTAGCGTGGTGTCAGGTTGCGTGTGTATATGTATGTAAGTGTCTATGTATAATGTGTGACTTATGTGTACGATAAATATAGGAATTGTATAACCGTTTATGTTGTTCCAGGTCCGAGCTTCACCATCAGCCCACCTCGTCTCCGGTGATGTTCTACCCTGGTAATCAGGTTTCAGGTGGGTGAGCGAATGGTAAGTAGGTACCTATGTATGTACTGTGTAATATGCTACGTGTATTATATATATGTGTGTGTATGCTGTTGTGCTATTGCAAGGTAGATAGGTACTAATGTAAGCGATTACTTGTTATACTATAATTTATTAAAACTACCTATATATGTTATTAGTGTTATATATGTGAATACTTTCTATAACACGAGAAAATTAATTTAATTTTATCTGAAACTAACCAACTATCTATTTAGCTAAAATAAAATAAATGAATATTGTGTGCTATATGTCGACAGTTATGTTATAGGAAACGGAGCCGCGCCCACCGCGCAGTGCTGACTCCGCCCCTGGCGCACACGCGCTCTGTCTCGCTTCCTCTCACCGCAGTACTGCACGCGTCCCGTCTCGCTCTCTCGTACTAGTACGGTACCCTGGTCAACGTGGGTGGTCTGCTCTCAATGCGTTTGCGGGAGTGACTCAGTGAGTTCGCGATGCGGCTTTGAGAATGGTATGGAAATATTGTCAGTGATAATATATATACATATAATATGTGTATGTATACGTATTAGTGTATGGATAATATTAATAATGAATGATGGTTACTATTAATATCGATGTGTACGTATAATGTGTTGTATAGATACGTGTAATACGATGTGTAGTATGGTTTTGTAAGATGTGTATTATAAATTTATATATATATAAATATAGTATGTATGTAAAATATTAATGTAGTATGTATGTAAAGTATTGTATGTTTGGCGTCTGTATATACTGTGAATAGTTCTGTGAACTGTAGCAGAAGTCTGTTTAGATGTTCTATATCTCTGTTATTATATTATAGCATGCACTTTTAATTCCGCTAATCGATACAAGGTGGCGCTAACCGCTTATATACTTTGCTGCGCCAATAGCGTGGCCGCCTGAAGAAGGGCGTTTGTTTATGTTGCCACCTACTTAGAGATGTAGTACGTTTCGCTTTTGTACTAGTGTAGTGTAGGAAAATGGTGAGTGTACTAATTAAATGTATTGACTTAGTGTATTTATGAATTTGTAGGTGTTTCTGTTATGTGTTAGTGTATGAGTGGTGAAGTTTATTTTTATTTGGGTTACACCCAGTATTGATATGCTTGGAAAGAATTTATTGTAAATGAAGTGTATATGTATGTGTGGCGTGGTTAATATATATATATGTAATCAGCGGTACAAGTTAAATTTAGCATATGTCACCCCAGTATTAGGCCAGTTTTTTTTTTAACGCTTTGTCTTATTATTTATATTAAGTTAGAACAGAGTAGTACTAATTGTGTACTACTTCATGCATTTAGTACATGAAGCGTTCAAATATTCTGGTCCCAACCCTATCATATAGTTCCGCTACTAGACGCAATGGCGCTGTTAAATAAAAAATTACTTACTTTACAATAAAATCAAAAAATATAAGTCACTATATCTCCGTTCCCCTACAACCTAGAAGAACGGGACAAACGGTATAACTATTTTTAGGAGGTACCCTATCTACTTACACCCGCAAAGACTCCCTCAGGCCACCAGAAAAAATGTGATTTTTAGTTTGCGGAGATCGATTTTAGGCCTACTTAAATTTTCTCAACTCACTAAATTCGCGATATCTCTTTCGTTATTGATGGAAATTAATTGAGATTTTTTGTGGAGGCACGGAAGGAGCTTGAGCCCCTATTGGGCTATACAAATTAGGGTGTTACCACTCGAATTTAGGAGCAAAAAAATTTTTTTTAGTAAATTTTCAACGAGTTATACCGCTTGAAAGTTTTATGTAGGTGAATATTTTAAAAACTAAGTAACTTAGCTTAATTTCTCTAACAGATCCGCAACTTTCCCGGCTCCTGGCGCCTGTCTTTGCTGTTTTATCTTCCGCTTTTGCTTCTATATTGGTTTTCCGTTAACGGTTTTTCTTGTTATTTGTGATTTACTCGGCCCCCCTGAGGGCTAAAAATATACTTGAGGTGTCCTCTTGTAGAGCTTGGCAAGACGCGTCGATATCCGCAAGAAAAAGTGGGGGTTATAGATCGTTTTAACCCGGTGCACGTGATTTTGTCAAAAAATTTTTGTTTTTTTTGCCCAGCAAAATTCGTACAAAAATGTGGAAGGCTAAAATTATATATTAGCACACTCTGTAGTTCAAGGCGCATCCAATGGTATGCAGCACTTGGTAATTTATTGCGAAACTCACTGAGTTTTAGGGCTTGACAACTGCTGAGCACTGTTTTTGATGTTTTTGACACTTTAAAAATCACACGTGCGCGCAATGCGCCAATATATACGACACTTGATAATTTGAGATAAAAAACCCACAACTTTGATTTTTAACAAAGATTTTCACTCGCGGAGCGGTAAAAATGACAGCGGACCGTGTGCGTTCGCTACGGCGTGCCAAAGCGTACTGGTTAGGTTAGGTTAGGTTAGGTTAGGTTAGGTTAGGTTAGGTTAGGTTAGGTTAGGTTAGGTTAGGTTAGGTTAGGTTAGGTTAGGTTAGGTTAGGTTAGGTTAGGTTAGGTTAGGTTAGGTTAGGTTAGGTTAGGTTAGGTTAGGTTAGGTTAGGTTAGGTTAGGTTAGGTTAGGTTAGGTTAGGTTAGGTTAGGTTAGGTTAGGTTAGGTTAGGTTAGGTTAGGTTAGGTTAGGTTAGGTTAGGTTAGGTTAGGTTAGGTTTTTTTTTTTTTTTTTTTTTTTTTTTTTCCTGTCCAGGCGCTGTGGCCTGGCCCGCGAGCTACCTCTGACAGGGTCAGAGACTTATTCTAATTATGCTAGTTGGGGATTTTAGACAGGGTATTTTTATTTTTATATTCTTGACCCGTTTTGGGTCCCTAGCAGGTTTTTATTACTTATTTTACGTTTATTTACTTTATTATATGCTTGTTCTTTATTATAGCAAATTAACTATGATAGGGTATTTTGTTATTGTAATTTTGACCCTTGTTGGGTCCCTATCAAGTTTTTATTATTCTATACTTTGTTATTCATTTTTTATACATTTCTTATTCTATTGTACTTAATTATTAACAGTATTACTTTAAATTACATATTTGTTATTACCTAATGACTTAACTATACTATTATCTATTACATTTCTTATATTATTTATTGTTTGTTACATTTATATGCTTAACTTTTAGTACTTCTATTTTCTATAGTCTATTTTACTTATAATATAACATCTATTTTGATTTTTATTATAATTTGCCTTATCTTAACGCTTAACTTACATTTATAGTATTTTCTTTACACACAGTTTGTCATCATATTATTTATTTGCACATATCTATACTGGCGCTATCCTATTCTTAATTTCTTATATAAAGTTTTATATGCTAATAACATATATATACGTTAATATATGGTTAACATATTTTGCTAGCTTTTATTCCTGTCTATCGCATTTTTTACTATTATTGCGCCATATCTTAGGAATTGTTCTCGTTTGTCATCGTCCTCCAGCATTCTATTTGCGTTTTCGACATTTACTTTTGTCTGTGTTGCTGACTCTAGTTCGTGTCTCCGCCTTGAATGCTGTGGGCATTCGAACAGTAAGTGTATTATGGATTCATTTATTTGTGTATCACAGATGCACGATGGGCTCTCCTTGCACTTGAATCTAGCCAAGTATTCGGAAAACCCACCGTGCCCCGTTAGTAACTGTGTTATGATGTAATTGTGTTGCAACTTTTGTATTGTTTTATGTGCATTTTTAGCGTTCGGGAAGAAGATCTTAGTCACCCTTGCTGTTTCCCCCATCCCGTACCTCCGATCCCACTCGTCAATCGACTCCTGACGGATTTGTCGTTTGACGAATGATATCGGACACAAGTCATAATGGGGTCTGATTTTCATTCTGGTCGCTGCCATTTTCGCCAATTCATCTGCCCTCTCATTCCCTGCAATGCCTATGTGAGCTTTTATCCAGTATAGATATACTGTCTTGTTTTGGGATATACATTTTCCCAGGTGTTGCCTTGCTTTTACTGCAAGCGGATTCGGGGAATGATTGTTAGCGATAGTATCTAGCGCTGCCCTGCTATCGCTGAGGATTGCCACTTGCTCATAATCACTTTTCGTCACCCTTTCTGCCGCACAGCTTATGGCTAGCAATTCCGCTTGATAGACGGTGCAATACGACGAGAGACAGAGCTTTCTAAAACCAGTTTCGGTCCCGTTTTCCCAAATCGAGTACGCTGCTCCAACCCGTCCTTCGATCTTGCTCCCGTCAGTGTATATTTGTATTGCACCGCCTACCCGCTCACTGACGTCATTTTGGCATGTCACACTGCCAAAACTCCATGTGCTATGCTCTGCCGGGTGAGGCTTACTTGTGAAGGCTAACGGCGCCTCTATTTCCCCGTCTCCTGGTACCGGCCGTGATATCCCCCTCTTAGCCTCGTAGAGGGAAGCTACTTCCCTCACTCGGATGTCCAGGGGGAGCGCCCCAGCCAGTAGCAGGGCGGAGTGGAGAGACACCGTTTTGTAAGCTTTGGTGATTTTCTGGGCAAATGAGCGTTGTATCATATCCAGTTTCTTGCGGACGCATATTTTATTGGTGGCTGGGGCCCACGCGGCTGCTGCATAAGTTATAATTGGAACTATTGTCGCCTCATAAATAGTCTTTATAACTTCAGGGTGGAGTCCCCAGCTTGCCCTAGCCGCACAGGACAGCTGCTTATAGACCTTAATAGCTTTGTCGCAGACGTTTGTGACGTGGGCGTTAAATGTCAAGTTGTCGTCCACCGTGAGACCCAACACCCTGACCTCCTTAGACGTAGCAATGCAGGTCCCACCCATGGTCAGTCGTGGAGTGTCGTACTTTAACTTGTTAGTTATGACCATTGCGCTAGTTTTGTGCGGTGCGAACTTCAGTTTGTTTCTGACACCCCACTCCCGAACATGACCGAGAGCCGCATTGCCTTGTCTCTGGATATCCTCCGCTGTGTCCCCCGAGAATATAAGGACTACATCGTCGGCAAACGCCTGACAGTAGTACCCCCTCTCGGTGAGACCTTTCAGCAAAGGATCCAGTAGGATATTCCAGAGTATTGGGCCCCCTATGGATCCCTGCACACAACCCTTACTCGTACTCTTAATGTACTCGTGGCCAGCATATCTCAGCTTGATGACTCTGTCTTGTAGATAGCTACCCATTAAAGCTCTCAACGCCCTCGGACAGTTTTCTTCCGCCAATCTGGTTCGGATCGCTGGCCACCAAGCGCTATCGAAGGCGCCCTCTATGTCAAGGGATACCATAGTGACGAGTTTTTTCAATGAAACTTCTCTTTTCACATGTTTCACCAGGTCGTAGAGGGCGCCCTCCGTACTCCGCTGGGGCATGAAGCCGTACTGTCGGGCACTTATTCTAGGCGCCATATGCCACAATAGTCTTGCTACCAACATCTTCTCAAGCACTTTCCCCAGGATTGGAAGCAAGCCTATTGGCCTATATGACTTGGCGTTGGTGTAGTCGTCTTTACCTGGTTTGCTGATTGCTATTATGATGGCCACTTTCCACTGAGTTGGGAAGTGTGCGAGTCGCCGACATTTATTGTATAGGCCCAAGTAAAAGTTGATGTCTTGCAGCACCATTTGGGAGCAGATATCGGCCGTGAATCCATCGTCCCCGGGGGCCTTTTTGGGGTTAAAACTCCTCATGGCTGTCACTAGTTCTTCATGGGTGAATTCTGGGTCGAGATCTATCTCATGGTCCATTGCTTCCTCCATCTTTACGAAAGACCTGATCTTTAGATGTTCTTGGTTTTCCCCATCTTCAGTATCCTCGGGGAAGAAGACTTTTGCCAACTCCTCGGCCGATTCCTTTCCTTCAAGAACCTTCCCGTTTTTGATAAGGGGTGTCTCCTCTCTCCTTTTTGTAGTAAATTTAATTACCCTATATATACCCTCCCACAGATTTTCCTTGTCCTGCTTGTGGCAGAAGGCTTTCCAGCTTGCAATTTGTGCCTTTTTCACTTCCAGTTCATACCTTTCTTTTTCTTTGAGATATTCCTGTACTACATATTCCCTACGGACTGGTGCAGCGCATCTGACTCTGCGCCTCTTCGTAGCAACCTGTTTTTTGAGCTTTTTTAACCTCTCGGACCACCATGGCAAAGTGAGTTTTTGTGTTAAGCTTTTTGTTGGTATCGCGTCTTCACACGTTTTCGTAACTGCTCTGGTATGTTGTTCCACAAATTTGTCCAAATCCATTTTGTTGTCAATTTTTTCTAACTCCCTTTTATTAATACCAAATTCTTCCTTATTTATTTTTAATTTTGTGTGAAACAGTGTCCAGTCTGCCTTTTTTGTATTGTATATAAGCGTGGTTCTATTTATAGTTGTTCCTTTAGATTTGGTTAGTAGTATTTTAAACACGATGCCATTGTGGTCCGAGCTGGTCAAGTCCTCCTGGACTCTCCAATCTTCTACCAAGTCAAGGAGGTCTGGGCTACAGATGGTGATGTCCACATGACTAGTCAGTCTACGTCCTCCTCTCACCGTGTCAAACGTGGGTTTGCGTCCTTTGTTAAGTACTTGTAAGTCCATCTCATCGATCGATTTGACCAATTCGTACCCCCTCTTATCCATTATTGGGCTACCCCACCACGCGCTCTTAGCGTTGGCGTCTCCTCCAGCGATGAACTTAGTGGTCCCGGACAGTCTGCGCACCCTCGCAAGATGTTGAATGTAAGGTTCTATGGGTGTGTTTGGCTCAAAATAAAAAGATACTGCCAGGATCTTCCATGCTGATGTTTCCATTCTCACCACTACTATATTATTCGTGGTGAGTTGAGGGCACTGCTCGACGTGGATATTGTTGTCAAAAACTGCTATTGCTGCCTTGACAACACCGTCTCCGCTTTTTATGTTCTGGTATATCCTGGCTCCTCCATACGCCTTCATCCCCTTCGCCCTTCCAACATATGGTTCTTGCAAGAGTGCGAAAGCAAAATTATTATATTTTGCTGCTATCATCAGCTCTGTCGTTGCCAGTTCTTTTCGCTGGAGGTTCGCTTGCACTATTGTGTAAGGCGCCAGTGGGTTCCCAGAGGTGCCCTTAGCAATATGAGATGGCAGCTCTTGCTATTTTATCCCATCTCTGTCTAATGGGGCATACCTGGCTATAGACACCGTGGTTAACATCGACGTTTTTAACTGCTAAGCAGTTTTTACACGTAGGTGAGTCGCCTATGTTTGGACACTCTGCCCGCAGGTGCGGCCCTCCGCAATGGTTGCAGAGGTCCACTGACTCCGTGCACAGCTTTCTTCCGTGTCCAAATGCGAGACACCTAGTGCACTGTACCAAAGGGGATTGGTCCTCAACTCTTACCTGCTGAAGGTCTACATGCATTTTCCCGACAGAGGTAAGCCTCTGCCACAGCTTCGGCGTAACTCGGAGTATGACGTGGCACTCATGTGGGTTCCTCGCCCTCCTCCGATACCTTACTGTGGCAGTTGCCTCCTCCTCAGTCAGGTCCCTTAGTATGTTTTTATTTTGGGTTTTCAGCGCCAAGAGAATGTCCCCATCCGAGTTGTCTGTTAGTACATTTCTTAAGATTACTAACGGGTCCTTGCTTTTAGCCTCTTCTACCTTAAGATTATTATTCTCTTTCAGCCGCTTTGTCGTTTTTTCCAATTCCTCCTTGCTGGAGCAGCTCAATACTATTTTCTGGTCTCTGATTTTCCTTAGCTGGTCTATTCTTATACCGTTTTCTTTTGCCTTTAACGTCCCTTTGACTTTTTCCAGCACATCTGCACTGCTGTCTGTGTCCGTTTCCGAAGATACGATGACAGCATGCTTAGGTGCTGTGCTGTACTTGGGCCTGGCTAACGCTTCGGCATAAGATGGTTTAGCCACTAATTGTTCGACCTTCTCACGTATATCGTGCGTGTCTTGTTTTAAATCGCAAATTTTCTTATGGAGGACACTTCCATCCATCTTTTCTTTCTCACTTTCTAACATCTTGCCTATTAATTTGGTCTCTTTCAAATTGGTTTCCATTAGCTGCTCCATTCTAGCCATTCTTTCTTTCATCCCTTTCAGCTCTTCCCCACTCTTACACTCTCCACTCCCTATACTCTTCTCATTTTGATATTCTTTTATCCTTCCTTCCTTCGTCTCCTCGCATACTTTCCCTTTCATAACCTCGTCTTGCAGTCTATACCATAAGAACATGGAAACACAATACATTTCATTCGCTTCTTTCGATATACCTTCCTTTAGTTCTCTTTTTAGATTGCCGGAGATCCCTAAATATTTCATAATATTGGCTTTATTGTCCTTTACAATCCGGTCAGCTACTTCATCCGTGTATCTATTATATAGATCTCGCTTACGGTCACTTTTGGATTGCATAATTGCCATTTGGCGTTTCGTTTTCGCCACTTTAGGTGGGGATGGGGTAGGCGAAGCTATTTCCATAGGGCTTTTTAAAGAGCTAGCCTCTATGTTGTCAATTTGGTCCTTAACTATCGACCTTTTGAGGGGCTCAGCTTTCCTGTCTTTAGTAACAGTACGGGTTGGGTCTACTGGTTCCGTACCGAGGGAGTCCGTGCAGGGAGGTGTTTCCTGTTCCTTTACCTTCTGGTTCTGCGGGGTCCGAAACATATTGAGGGCTCGCGGTGTTACTAAGTTACCGTTTCTTGTAAAAGTTGTATAATTGGTAACTTAGTGTCAGTATGTGTTGTGTAATTGTTGTATAAATTAACGCGATTATAAAACCGTTCTGTCGCGATAAAAAGGAATTTCACAATTTTAGTTAACTATAGTAACTATATTTGTAGGGATAAACGCGAACAGTCAAGATCGCGGTGTTAATATAGCTTATATGGTCAAGAAACCAACTAGTCCTAATCCTAGGGCCCAAGAAGAGGGCTGTCACAATATGGTATAATATGTTTTGTATATATAGGCCAAAAAGCCTAGTCTCTTAATCTAATTAGGGTAATATCTATGGTCAGTGTGTTGTTTCAGGTCTAAAGGTCACTTTATTTCCGCATTAAGAGTGCAATGCACCCTGAAAGCGTTTCGAGTGAAGAAGAGGGACAGACAGACGCGTTTTTGCCAAAAAGAAGAAAAAAGAAGTAAGAAAGAATAATAAAGAAGATAGAAGAGAGCGTTCTTCCGCTTGCTCAAGAGCCCTCTAGATGACTATGCTAGCAGTGAAAACCGCAGCTCTCTACGACCAATACTCTCCGAGATATCCACGCCAGAAATTCGGCCAGAAACACGCTTGAGCGCCAGAAGTGGCGGTAAACTCAAATATCTCCCAAACTATTGGTCGCAGAATACCCAAGTTTGGGTTCTCTGTCATGTACTCGCTCCTACGGAGCCGATGGTGGCGTCAGATTGCTCGAAAAAATTTTGTGTACCAATACCCTCCAAACGCTGTCAGTCAATCCCCCAGACCACGCCAAAGATACCACTGAAAATCCCGTCTTCCTAACCCTAATAATGACGGAGCTACGGCAAATTGAAACTTTTCAAAATGGCTACCCTACTGTCAAATGGAATTTTCAAAATGGGATATCTCCTGATCTATCCACCGCAGACTAGGCGTGTTTGGGTTTTTCTGGATGGGAATCTTGTGATCTACAAGATTATATTGAAATCCAAGCGCCAAAATTTTGATACCCCAAATTTGGAAAATTATTAATTGGTCAGATTCCCCTTAATCCCCCCTTACTATCCAAGAAAACCCCGTCGCTCTACGACAGATATCTCCGGAGATACAGCCCTCTGAAAAATCCCAAGATGGCCGCTGTGCTGTCAAACCTAATATTAAAGTTGAGTTATCTCCGGACCCAGTGGTCACAGAAAGGTCATGTTTGGACTTCTAGGTGTTAAAATGATGTCCTCTAACCGATGGTGAGTGAAATTTCGCGAAAAAATTTTTCGCGGTCAATTTGATTTTTTCTAAGCTATTAATGTTCCTGAGGTTGTCCCCTGGTCAATACAAAAAACCACGTCTCTCTACGACCTCTGGTTCCGAAGATATCGTGGCCAGAATAAAACCAATATGGCCGTCAATTCGCCAGAAAAACGCTAAATCCGGCGTTTTTTGGCTTAGAACCTGCGTGTTTGGGTTCAATATGTGCCAAACTGCATATAGAAGTTACCCACACACTTAAAATAATTTATTTTCTAATATTTTCCATAAAATATGTAAAAAACAGTAAAAAATCAATATCTACAGAACTACATAAGCTAAATATACAAACGATATATCAAAATTTGTGTAAAATGGAGCTCTATACAGCAATACTATTCAACTAAATTTTCAATAATTTTTGGAAAAGATATTAACAATTTTCTATTTTATAAAAAATTTTTTGGTTTTTCCTTAATAATTACGACAATTACAGTCCAGAAAATCTAAAATTAAGTAGTTATACTCTTCTAATGAGCGCGCAACCAACAGCAACAAGAAACGTATACGTTGCCGCGTTAGTTTTCGAGTTATTTCACACCAAAGTTTTGAAAGTTTTTAGTTTTTATTTAAAAAAGTATAATATATAAAATTCTTCTGACTGCAGAAAATATGTCAACATACATGTATACAGCTGCAGTAAAAATCTCCGCGTTCCAGGTCTTCAGGATCACCGACCACGTGCCACGTGGTAAGTTGTTTTTTTGGCTTTATCTCAGCCGTTACGAAGCTGCGGATGATTTCGCTGGTGCAGGCGTGTGGAGCCCGTAGAGGGCTTCCGGGAGGCACTTTCACTTTATGTGTAGCACTTATATCGCCGGAGTTATAAGCAGTATTTGAAATTTATAACCTCAAAAACACTGTTTTTCATTAATAACTTTTTGTTTATCACTTTCCGGAAAAAACACTTTATAGCACTGGGTGCGCCTTGCAAAGACGCTTCTTCCGACACCAAAATTTTGAAAATCGGTTAAGAAAAACCCACTTTTTTCAATTTTTTACTGCGGAGCTCTACAGAAAAGCTGCTAACTCGTGCGTGGCCTCAAGGATGCCGCGGTTAGGTTAGGTTAGGTTAGGTTAGGTTAGGTTAGGTTAGGTTAGGTTAGGTTAGGTTAGGTTAGGTTAGGTTAGGTTAGGTTACTGGAAGTAGCCCTCTCCCGCCTTCGCGGCAAAAAGAAGGCGCCTGGTCCGGACGGCGTCCCGGGGCTTATACTCGGCATCGCCGCCGAATACCTTAAGGAGGGACTCCGGGAGCTGCTCGATTTGTGTCTGAGGTCTGGGCGGTTCCCGGAGATATGGAAACTCGGAAGGTTGTGTCTTTTGCGGAAGGAGGGGCGCCCATTAGACTCTCCTTCGGCTTATAGGCCACTGGTCCTGCTGGACGAGACGGCCAAATTGCTGGAGAAGGTGCTCGCGGATCGTCTTGTCCGGCACCTCGAGGATGTCGGGCCGGGGCTGTCGGACGCACAGTATGGGTTCAGGGCGGGCCGGTCAACAATCGATGCACTGGCCGCTCTGAAGACCCTGGCCACCGAGGCGGTGGCTAGGAAGGAAGTCGTACTGGCAGTCTCGCTCGACATAAAGAACGCCTTCAACAGTCTCCCACATGAGACCTTGAAGGAGGCGCTTCGCTACCATGGAGTGCCTCCGTATCTCCGCAGGCTGTTGGAGGCGTACCTCGGGGAGAGGTGTGTGCTCTGGGAGGGGGGCGACGGGCGTCTATACCGCCATCGGGTCGAGTGCGGCGTTCCGCAGGGCTCTGTCCTGGGCCCAATTCTGTGGAACGTCGGCTTCGATTGGCTCCTGCGGGGTCGGCTCTGCCCCGAGATGAGGGTGATATGCTACGCAGATGACACCCTCATCACGGTGAGGGGGGCCGATTACCGGGATGCGGCCCGACTGGCGGAAGCGGGCGTGGCGCTCGTTGTTGACCGGATAAGCATGTTGGGTCTGAGGGTCTCGTTGCCCAAAACGGAGGCCCTCCTATTTCACGGCCCTCGTCGAGGTCCCCCCCGTGGAGCATGCATCAGCGTCCAGGGGGCTGTCGTGCCGGTGCGGGCCCAGATTAAGTACCTGGGCCTGCACCTAGATGGAAAGTGGAATTTCGGGCCACACTTTGCCCAGCTCGCCCCTAGGCTTGTCAATTCTGCGGCGGCCTTGGGTGGGCTTCTGCCAAATATCGGAGGTCCTGGGTCGTCCTGCCGGCGACTTTACATCGGCATCCTGCGGTCTATGGCACTGTATGGTGCCCCTATTTGGGCGGAATCTCTCAACGCCAAAAATAAAGCCCTCCTGAAAAAACCGCAGAGGGTCATGGCGTTGAGATGCATAAGGGGCTACCGTACGGTGTCCTGGACCGCGGCAACGCTATTGGCGGGCGACCCGCCTTGGTCACTACAGGCTGAGGCACTGGCAGAGGCCTACCGGTCCCGCGCCGCGGCGCGGGCCAGGGGCGAGCAAGTCCCCGGACCGGGCATATCGAAGGAAGTGGCCCGAAGGGCGGTAATCCGGCGGTGGATGGAAGACCTAGAGTCCCCTGAAGCGGGAGCTTATACAGTGGAGGCGATTGCTCCCCATCTCCACCGCTGGACAGAGAGAAGGCGCGGCAGCTTAACCTTCCGGCTGTCACAGGTGCTCACCGGACACGGGGTCTTCGGTGGGTACCTGCATAGAATAGGACGAGAAGAGGCCCCTGGATGTCATGAGTGTGGCGCGCCAATTGACAACGCGCGTCACACCCTTGAGGAATGCCCCGCCTGGGGGCCCCAACGACACGACCTGTCAGCGGTGATTGGAAGTGACCTGTCGCTGCCGACCGTAATATCAAAAATGCTCGGTAGTGACGGGTCCTGGTCAGCCGTCGCCTCCTTTTGCGAGGCGGTAATGCGGCTGAAGGAGGCAGCGGAGCGAGATCGAGAGGCTTCTGCGCCTGCACACTCGCTTCGCAGACGGCGGCCAGGAAGGGGGAGGCGACGATATGCCAACCTCCTCCCACCGCCAGGAATGACGACGGGTCGTGGCCAGTAAAGGCTATCCGCCAGGAGCACCGGTGTCGAATGTCGCAAGATGAACCACCGGTGCCCTAATAAATGGCGTGGAAGGGGCCGCTGTGGTTTTAGTCGGTATGGCTGCTGGGCACGGGGGACGGGAGGCACAGTAGCGAGCCCGACATACCCTCCGGTGAACGTTGCCAAGCCGGGGGGATGCGTAACTAGCATTTCCACAGCGTAAACAAAAAAAAAAAAAAGGTTAGGTTAGGTTAGGTTAGGTTAGGTTAGGTTAGGTTAGGTTAGGTTAGGTTAGGTTCCGGGGGTGCTGGAGTAGAATGTCGTAAGATGACCCTCCAGTACCCCCACAAAAGGCGTGGTAGGGGCCGCAGTGGTTTTAGTCGGTAGGGCTGCCATGCAAAATTGCGGGCATGGCCGGCGAGCCCGACATACCCCCCGGTGCACCCGGCTGGGGGGATGCGTAACAGCATTTCCACTGCGTCAACAAAAAAAAAAAAAAAAAAAAAAAGGTTAGGTTAGGTTAGGTTAGGTTAGGTTAGGTTAGGTTAGGTTAGGTTATCGAAATTTTTAGGTTTTTAGTGCGATTTTCAGTCTGTTTTTTGCTCCCTTTAGTTTCTTGTAATTATCCTTAGCATACTATACGTCAGTGGTTCCTTCAGAGCCCTGAAATTTTGAAAATTTTTTTCTTAGATATCAACTTAGTACATTTTCGTTAGCTCACATTTAAAATACTCACCTTAACACTTACCTTCTGTTGCTTATCCTCAGTCCACGTTGGTGGTTGAGGTCTTAAATTGTTCCTCGTCTAATAGTCTTTCATCCAGTAGTAAATAATTGTAGTATACCCTTCAGGTTTGTGTATAATAACGCAATATATAACTAAAAACGTTAAATTTTTGCTGAAAAATACCAAATTGCAACTTTATACTTACCATCCTGTCTGCTATCCTCGGTCCACGTTGGTGATTGAGGTCTTCGTTTGTTTGTCGTTTACAGCCCTTTCTATCGATACTACTTTCACGCAGATAATCCCTCAGGTTTCTGAAATATAGCACAGTTTGTACCACAAAAAGTCGTTCCTAGAACATTTTTATCAGTTTTTGCAGCTTAACTTCACTTTTTTGTATAGAGACCCTTCCGGTTTCTTCACCTATCGTGTAGTGCTCATCAAGCCCTACACGCCGATACCCCATATGTGCCCTTTCTGATCACTCAATTTTTAAAATTGACCTGCCCAACTACTCTTGTACTGCATATTCCGCTTTTTCGCCTATCACTTGGTAGTGTTTCATCCTATCATTATAAATTCTTAATACAATATAGTCTAGACCGAGACGAATCTGTGGATACCTCATTCGCGGTTCAACTCCGTCTGTAAGTGATAAAAATAACCGATTTCTGTTAGAGGGGAAAGAGGTCCCCCCGCAAAAGTTTACCTTAGGGACACAATTTTAATAGAAAACATCGAAATTTTTAGGTTTTTAGTGCGATTTTCAGTCTGTTTTTTGCTCCCTTTAGTTTCTTGTAATTATCCTTAGCATACTATACGTCAGTGGTTCCTTCAGAGCCCTGAAATTTTGAAAATTTTTTTTCTTAGATATCAACTTAGTACATTTTCGTTAGCTCACATTTAAAATACTCACCTTAACACTTACCTTCTGTTGCTTATCCTCAGTCCACGTTGGTGGTTGAGGTCTTAAATTGTTCCTCGTCTAATAGTCTTTCATCCAGTAGTAAATAATTGTAGTATACCCTTCAGGTTTGTGTATAATAACGCAATATATAACTAAAAACGTTAAATTTTTGCTGAAAAATACCAAATTGCAACTTTATACTTACCATCCTGTCTGCTATCCTCGGTCCACGTTGGTGATTGAGGTCTTCGTTTGTTCGTCGTTTACAGCCCTTTCTATCGATACTACTTTCACGCAGATAATCCCTCAGGTTTCTGAAATATAGCACAGTTTGTACCACAAAAAGTCGTTCCTAGAACATTTTTATCAGTTTTTGCAGCTTAACTTCACTTTTTTGTATAGAGACCCTTCCGGTTTCTTCACCTATCGTGTAGTGCTCATCAAGCCCTACACGCCGATACCCCATTTGTGCCCTTTCTGATCACTCAATTTTTAAAATTCGACCCACCCAACCCACCCTTTTCTCTACGACAGATAGAATTTACACAATACACCAGAAATAGACATTTATAATACAATAGTAGTGAAAATTTTTTATTCCATTTTCGAATTACATGCGTCCTTTACATCAAATACCTACCCTTATCACATACTCTATCGTCAATAGTTTCACCGTTAAAACTTAAACATAACTAACATACATCACATACATTCTTTAACTACAGTTTTCACCTACGACGCAATTCAGCTAATATTATGTCTTGTATACGGACCCCGCCTCGTAAAAAGGGTCCGTTTGTACAGCTGGTGGATGTAACCCGCCACAACGTACAAGGTCCAATTGGCGAGGAGGGCGGCGCTGGAGCGCGACCGGACGTGTATAGTGGTGCCTGCAGCGTTGCCTCTCCGCCAACTGTGCGCCTCACGCGCTCCCGTGCTCAATCTGTTGTCCGGGAACTGGCGATGAGATCCGAGGTGGTCGCGCCGTCTGTCCCATGTAATCTGTCCCCCGTGGAGGGGTCGGACTCAGAGCCCTCTACCAGAGAAGACCCCCACCCCCACGCAAGATCACATCACCCGGTCGCTCAGCCCGAAGTGTCTTCGGCTGTCCATTCGGTCGCTAACGCCATGGACACCTCGTCTGTTGGGCGGAAATGCCCGTTCGAATTTAATTTCGGGAGCTGTGATGCGGGTACTGACTCGGACTCAGAGCCCACATCGAAGTCCAATCCATCCTGTCGGGGTAAGGACCGAGAAGGGCGTAGTAGTACCACCAGCCTAACTCGTGCCGCCTTTCGCAGGTCGCAGTTAGAGAAGGGAGAGATAGACTTCCTCAAAATCTTTAAAAGTCGAGCCTTCAAGAAGGCGATGCAAGAAGCGGAGAAGGAAGCCTTGTCTGAACCGGAAGGCCTATCCGTAGACCATGTGGCCTGTATGGGACCAGAAGAAATTATGGCTCTAGGTGGTAAAAACGTCGCTGCCATCTTTGATGCGATAGCCAAGTCTGGAAAATTAAAAGGGACAGTAATGCATACGATCTATGCAAAAGCGGCTGCAATGCAGACACTCATTGAGGCTGTAGCCTCAAAATCGGAGTCGGAGGACGTAATTCACCTGCGCGCAGACCTCAAACGGCTGCGAAAGGAAAATCAGCTTCTCAAAGCAGAAGTGGCTTCCCATAGGAAGCAGTTTGAGCAGCTGAAGGTTACTGCGTCATCGGCTGCGTCGACGTCTGAAATTGTAATGGAGACAGACGCCGTGGAGGACCTGAAGGCATCCTTGATTCGGTCCATGGGGGAGATGATGTCGGCCCGTTTAGCGGGCATTGAAGACCGTCTTCTTCCTTCAAAATCTTCCCGTCTACCTCTGACGGTAGATGGAAAGCGGAAGGAGGTGACCACGACTACATCTAAGGCAGCGAATGCACCCGCAGGCGCGGCTTCAAAGAAGGCTGTGCCTGAGCATCCAGCGGTCGCAGGACCATCAACGGCCAATGACCCCCTCCCACCGACTATGTCGGCGGATAGCTGGGTCACTGTGGTTAGGAAAGGGTCAAAAAAGACCTCTGTTTCTGCTGCTGTCACTACTGCCGTAGCCACTGTCACGCCCAAAGTGGCTGAAGTGGCAACCAAAAAGAAGAAGAACAGGAGAAGGAGGAAGAAGTCAGCGCTTGCCCCTCCCCGTGCGCCGGCTGTAGTAGTGACTTTGCAGCCGGCAGCAATTGAGCGTGGGGTGACTTACGCTGACGCGTTAGTACGTGCCGAGGAGTTCGTCAAACTACCTGAGCTGGGCATCACGGAGGGCCTCAGAGTGAGGCGGGCAGTAACAGGGGCTAGAGTCCTCCAACTCCCGAAGGCACAGACAGCTGAAACTGCTGACCAACTAGCGGAGAAGTTGCAGGTAGCACTGGAAGGGGTGGCGGATGTCGTCCGCCCCGTCAAATGTGCAGATTTGAGGGTGACAGGGATGGATGACTCCGTCACCAAGGAGAAGATTGTTGTGGCCGTCACTCGTGCCAGTGGATGCGCATCCGCTCAGGTCCAGGTTGGGGACATTCGACGTGGACCAAACGGGATGGGCACAGCAAAGGTCCGCTGCCCTGTTACCGCGGCCAAGACCCTAGTTGATGCGGGACGACTTCTTGTCGGATGGAGCTCGGCCGGGGTCCGGGCCCTTGATCCTCTCCCTTTAAGATGTTTTAGGTGCCAGAGCCTGGGGCATGCGGGCCCACTGTGCCCGTCTGGCATCGACAGGTCCAGCCTCTGTTTTCGGTGTGGATGCGCTGGGCACCGTTCGGCGGGATGCGTCGCAAAGCCGCACTGCGCCGTATGCTCGGCAGCGGGACGCCCTGCTGAACACACCATGGGAGGGAAGGCCTGCAGGCCACCCTCTGTAAAAGGAAAGAAAGTAGTGGCGGCTGCAGCATATCGGGCTGCCAGAATTGAAAGTAGGGGAAGCCGCCACGCTGAGGAGGAAAGTTCTATGTCTCCGTAATGGGTGAAAACATTAATTTCCTCCAGGGAAATCTGAATCACTCCGCCGGGGCTCAGGACCTGCTGCTGCAGTCCATGGCGGAGTGGGGCATAAACGTGGGAGTGGCCTGCGAGCCCTATTTTATCCCCAATACACCTAATTGGGTGGGGGACTTAAACGAAGATGTTGCTGTTCTGTCCAGCGGAATTGTCGGCCCGCCTCTCTCGGCCTTGGAGAAGGGTAGTGGCTATGTCGTGGCGGGATGGCGGGACTTCGCAATAATTGATGTGTATTTCTCCCCCAACCGCGGGCTGGCGGAGTTTGAATTATTTCTGGACTCCGTCGGTGCCGCGGTTCGTAGACAGTCGCCGAGATCAGTGATAGTCCTCGGCGACTTTAACGCGAAGTCCCGAGCGTGGGGAAGCCCCGCCACGGATGCCAGAGGTGAGGTAGTTGAGGAGTGGTCCCTACTCTCCGGTCTGTCCCTCCTCAATAGAGGGACTGTCCATACCTGCGTGCGGCAGCGGGGTGGGTCTATCGTGGACCTATCCTTCGCCACCCCCGATATCGCACGGGATGTGAGTGACTGGAGAGTGGAAGAAGAGGTGGAGACCCTATCGGATCACCGATACATCAGGTTTGGGGTCTCCGCCCTTCAGAGGCCACCGAGGTCCCGGCGTGCGACAGGCAGGCTCCCAAAATGGGCGCTAGGATGTTTGGATCCTGAAATGGCCCGGGAGGCTGCCATAGTGCAGCGCTGGGGCCTTACGGATGGACAGAGCAGCACCAATGCGGATGGGCTCGCAGGTCAATGGAAGAGAAGTTTGACAGCGGTATGCGATGCGGCGATGCCGAGGGCCCGACGGGCGCCGCCGCGCCGGCAGGTCTACTGGTGGACGCCCGAGATCGCTGACCTCCGGGCGTCCTGCAATCGTGCGCGGCGTGCCTACGTCCGGTGCCGTCAACGTAGTAATGGGGACGCCGTTCTAGAGGGCCGGCTGCGATCTGAGTATCGCAACGGGAAGAAGGGTTTGCAGCTGGCCATCAGCCAGGCCAAGGAGAGGGCTCGTGGGGAGTTGCTTGCAGACCTCGACCGGGATCCATGGGGGCGCCCTTACCAACGGGCGCGGAACAAGCTCCGCGCCCATGGCGCCCCCGTAATTGAATCAATGGAGCCGGATCTCGTGTCGGGGCTGGTAGAGGAGCTGTTTCCACGCTCTGTGGGATACGCTCCCCCCACAATGGCTTCCCGGTCGGTGGCGGAGATGGAGATACCAATACCCCCCGTCACCGACACGGAAATGGAAGTTGCCCTATCCCGCCTTCGTGGCAAGAAGAAGGCGCCTGGTCCGGACGGCGTCCCGGGGCTCGTGCTCGGCATTGCCGCTGAATATTTGAAGGAGGTACTCCGGGAGCTGCTAAATAAGTGTTTACAGGGGGGGCAGTTCCCGGAGATCTGGAAGGCCGGAAGGTTGTGCCTGTTGCTAAAGGAGGGTCGTCCAATTGGCTCTCCTTCCGCATATAGGCCCCTGGTCCTGCTGGACGAGACGGCCAAGTTGTTTGAGAGAGTGCTCGCGGGTCGTCTCGCCCAGCACCTCGAGGAAGTTGGGCCGGGACTGTCGGATGCGCAGTACGGGTTCAGGGCGGGTCGGTCAACAATCGATGCGCTGACCGCCCTGAAGGCCCTCGCCACCACAGCAGTGGCTGAGGGTAAGGTGGTTCTGGCAGTCTCGCTCGACATAAAGAATGCCTTCAACAGCCTCCCTCACGGGACGCTGAAGGAGGCGCTCCGATATCACAGGGTGCCTCCGTATCTCCGGAGGCTGTTGGAGGCGTACCTCGAGGGAAGGTGTGTGCTTTGGAAGGGGGGCGACGGGCGCTTGTACCGCCATCGGGTCGAGTGCGGCGTTCCGCAGGGTTCTGTCCTGGGTCCGATCCTGTGGAACGTCGGGTTTGACTGGCTTCTGCGGGGCCGGCTCCTTGCCGGGATGGGGGTAATTTGTTACGCAGATGACACCCTCGTTACGGTGAGGACGTCTGGCTTCGAGGAGGCCGCCCGATTGGCGGAGGTCGGTATCGCGCTCGTCGTCGACCGGATTAGCGCGTTGGGCCTGAGGGTCTCGCTGTCGAAGACCGAGGCCCTCCTATTTCATGGCCCGCGCCGGGGTCCCCCCCGGGGAGCATGCATCAGTGTCCAGGGGGCTGTCGTGCCGGTGCGGGCCCAGATGAAATACCTGGGCCTGCACCTGGATGGTAGGCTGAAGTTCGAGGCGCACTTTGCCCAGCTCGCCCCGAGACTCATAAAATCGGCTGTGGCTCTCGGTAGGCTTCTTCCCAATACTGGAGGCCCTGGGTCGTCCTGCCGGCGTTTATACGCTGGCATCCTACGGTCCATGGCACTGTATGGTGCCCCTATCTGGGCGGACTCTCTTACCGCCCGCAGTAAGGCCCTCCTGCGAAAGTCGCAGAGGGTCATGGCGGTGAGATGCATTAGGGGCTACCGTACGGTGTCCTGGACTGCGGCTACGTTGTTGGCGGGCGACCCGCCTTGGCCACTTCAGGCTGAGGCGCTGGCAGAAGCCTATCGGTTTCGCGCTGCTGCGCGTACTCGGGGTGAGCGAATCTCTGATGGAGAAATGGGCAGAGTAAAGAAAGCGTCTCGAAGGACAGTGATCCGGCGGTGGAGGGGGGACTTGGAGTCCCCCGAAGCGGGGCGTGAAACAGTGGAGGCGATCGCGCCGCATCTCCGCCGCTGGATAAGCAGAAGGCACGGCAGCCTAACCTTCCGGCTGTCGCAGGTGCTCACCGGACATGGGGTCTTCGGTGGGTACCTGCACCGAATTGGTAGAGAAGAGGCCCCCGGATGCCACGAGTGTGGCGCGCCAATTGATAATGCGCGCCACACCTTAGAAGAATGCCCCGCCTGGGGGCCTCAGCGCCACGACCTGTCGGCGGTAATCGGGAGTGATCTGTCGCTGCCAGCTGTAGTATCACAAATGCTGAGCGGCGGCAGGTTCTGGTCAGCCGTTGCCTCTTTCTGTGAGGCCGTGATGATCCAGAAGGAGGCCGCGGAGCGGGAACGCGAGGCACTCGCACATGCGAACTCGCTCCGCAGGCGGCGGCCAGGGAGGTGGAGGCTGCGCTACGCCCGCCTCCTCCCACCGCCAGGAGTGACGACGGGTCGTGGCCAGTAGCTGGCCATACGCCGGGGGTGCTGGAGTAGAATGTCGTAAGATGACCCTCCAGTACCCCCCACAAAAGGCGTGGTAGGGGCCGCAGTGGTTTTAGTCGGTAGGGCTGCCATGCAAAATTGGGGGCGTGGTGGCGAGCCCGACATACCCCCCAGTGCACCCGGCTGGGGGGATGCGTAAAAGCATTTCCAGTGCGTCAAAAAAAAAAAAAAAAAAAAAAAAAAAAAAAAAAAAAAAAAAAAAAAAAAAAAAAAAGGTTAGGTTAGGTTAGGTTTCCCCCGTGGAGGGGTCGGACTCAGAGCCCTCTACCAGAGAAGACCCCCACCCCCACGCAAGATCACATCACCCGGTCGCTCAGCCCGAAGTGTCTTCGGCTGTCCATTCGGTCGCTAACGCCATGGACACCTCGTCTGTTGGGCGGAAATGCCCGTTCGAATTTAATTTCGGGAGCTGTGATGCGGGTACTGACTCGGACTCAGAGCCCACATCGAAGTCCAATCCATCCTGTCGGGGTAAGGACCGAGAAGGGCGTAGTAGTACCACCAGCCTAACTCGTGCCGCCTTTCGCAGGTCGCAGTTAGAGAAGGGAGAGATAGACTTCCTCAAAATCTTTAAAAGTCGAGCCTTCAAGAAGGCGATGCAAGAAGCGGAGAAGGAAGCCTTGTCTGAACCGGAAGGCCTATCCGTAGACCATGTGGCCTGTATGGGACCAGAAGAAATTATGGCTCTAGGTGGTAAAAACGTCGCTGCCATCTTTGATGCGATAGCCAAGTCTGGAAAATTAAAAGGGACTGTAATGCATACGATCTATGCAAAAGCGGCTGCAATGCAGACACTCATTGAGGCTGTAGCCTCAAAATCGGAGTCGGAGGACGTAATTCACCTGCGCGCAGACCTCAAACGGCTGCGAAAGGAAAATCAGCTTCTCAAAGCAGAAGTGGCTTCCCATAGGAAGCAGTTTGAGCAGCTGAAGGTTACTGCGTCATCGGCTGCGTCGACGTCTGAAATTGTAATGGAGACAGACGCCGTGGAGGACCTGAAGGCATCCTTGATTCGGTCCATGGGGGAGATGATGTCGGCCCGTTTAGCGGGCATTGAAGACCGTCTTCTTCCTTCAAAATCTTCCCGTCTACCTCTGACGGCAGATGGAAAGCGGAAGGAGGTGACCACGACTACATCTAAGGAAGCGAATGCACCCGCAGGCGCGGCTTCAAAGAAGGCTGTGCCTGAGCATCCAGCGGTCGCAGGACCATCAACGGCCAATGACCCCCTCCCACCGACTATGTCGGCGGATAGCTGGGTCACTGTGGTTAGGAAAGGGTCAAAAAAGACCTCTGTTTCTGCTGCTGTCACTACTGCCGTAGCCACTGTCACGCCCAAAGTGGCTGAAGTGGCAACCAAAAAGAAGAAGAACAGGAGAAGGAGGAAGAAGTCAGCGCTTGCCCCTCCCCGTGCGCCGGCTGTAGTAGTGACTTTGCAGCCGGCAGCAATTGAGCGTGGGGTGACTTACGCTGACGCGTTAGTACGTGCCGAGGAATTCGTCAAACTACCTGAGCTGGGCATCACGGAGGGCCTCAGAGTGAGGCGGGCAGTAACAGGGGCTAGAGTCCTCCAACTCCCGAAGGCACAGACAGCTGAAACTGCTGACCAACTAGCGGAGAAGTTGCAGGTAGCACTGGAAGGGGTGGCGGATGTCGTCCGCCCCGTCAAATGTGCAGATTTGAGGGTGACAGGGATGGATGACTCCGTCACCAAGGAGAAGATTGTTGTGGCCGTCACTCGTGCCAGTGGATGCGCATCCGCTCAGGTCCAGGTTGGGGACATTCGACGTGGACCAAACGGGATGGGCACAGCAAAGGTCCGCTGCCCTGTTACCGCGGCCAAGACCCTAGTTGATGCGGGACGACTTCTTGTCGGATGGAGCTCGGCCGGGGTCCGGGCCCTTGATCCTCTCCCTTTAAGATGTTTTAGGTGCCAGAGCCTGGGGCATGCGGGCCCACTGTGCCCGTCTGGCATCGACAGGTCCAGCCTCTGTTTTCGGTGTGGATGCGCTGGGCACCGTTCGGCGGGATGCGTCGCAAAGCCGCACTGCGCCGTATGCTCGGCAGCGGGACGCCCTGCTGAACACACCATGGGAGGGAAGGCCTGCAGGCCACCCTCTGTAAAAGGAAAGAAAGTAGTGGCGGCTGCAGCATCTCGGGCTGCCAGAATTGAAAGTAGGGGAAGCCGCCACGCTGAGGAGGAAAGTTCTATGTCTCCGTAATGGGTGAAAACATTAATTTCCTCCAGGGAAATCTGAATCACTCCGCCGGGGCTCAGGACCTGCTGCTGCAGTCCATGGCGGAGTGGGGCATAAACGTGGGAGTGGCCTGCGAGCCCTATTTTATCCCCAATACACCTAATTGGGTGGGGGACTTAAACGAAGATGTTGCTGTTCTGTCCAGCGGAATTGTCGGCCCGCCTCTCTCGGCCTTGGAGAAGGGTAGTGGCTATGTCGTGGCGGGATGGCGGGACTTCGCAATAATTGGTGTGTATTTCTCCCCCAACCGCGGGCTGGCGGAGTTTGAATTATTTCTGGACTCCGTCGGTGCCGCGGTTCGTAGACAGTCGCCGAGATCAGTGATAGTCCTCGGCGACTTTAACGCGAAGTCCCGAGCGTGGGGAAGCCCCGCCACGGATGCCAGAGGTGAGGTAGTTGAGGAGTGGTCCCTACTCTCCGGTCTGTCCCTCCTCAATAGAGGGACTGTCCATACCTGCGTGCGGCAGCGGGGTGGGTCTATCGTGGACCTATCCTTCGCCACCCCCGATATCGCACGGGATGTGAGTGACTGGAGAGTGGAAGAAGAGGTGGAGACCCTATCGGATCACCGATACATCAGGTTTGGGGTCTCCGCCCTTCAGAGGCCACCGGGGTCCCGGCGTGCGACAGGCAGGCTCCCAAAATGGGCGCTAGGATGTTTGGATCCTGAAATGGCCCGGGAGGCTGCCATAGTGCAGCGCTGGGGCCTTACGGATGGACAGAGCAGCAATAATGCGGATGGGCTCGCAGATCAATGGAAGAGGAGTTTAACAGCGGTATGCGATGCGGCGATGCCGAGGGCCCGACGGGCGCCGCCGCGCCGGCAGGTCTACTGGTGGACGCCCGAGATCGCTGACCTCCGGGCGTCCTGCAATCGTGCGCGGCGTGCCTACGTCCGGTGCCGTCAACGTAGTAATGGGGACGCCGTTCTAGAGGGCCGGCTGCGATCTGAGTATCGCAACGGGAAGAAGGGTTTGCAGCTGGCCATCAGCCAGGCCAAGGAGAGGGCTCGTGGGGAGTTGCTTGCAGACCTCGACCGGGATCCATGGGGGCGCCCTTACCAACGGGCGCGGAACAAGCTCCGCGCCCATGGCGCCCCCGTAATTGAATCAATGGAGCCGGATCTCGTGTCGGGGCTGGTAGAGGAGCTGTTTCCACGCTCTGTGGGATACGCTCCCCCCACAATGGCTTCCCGGTCGGTGGCGGAGATGGAGATACCAATACCCCCCGTCACCGACACGGAAATGGAAGTTGCCCTATCCCGCCTTCGTGGCAAGAAGAAGGCGCCTGGTCCGGACGGCGTCCCGGGGCTCGTGCTCGGCATTGCCGCTGAATATTTGAAGGAGGTACTCCGGGAGCTGCTAAATAAGTGTTTACAGGGGGGGCAGTTCCCGGAGATCTGGAAGGCCGGAAGGTTGTGCCTGTTGCTAAAGGAGGGTCGTCCAATTGGCTCTCCTTCCGCATATAGGCCCCTGGTCCTGCTGGACGAGACGGCCAAGTTGTTTGAGAGAGTGCTCGCGGGTCGTCTCGCCCAGCACCTCGAGGAAGTCGGGCCGGGACTGTCGGATGCGCAGTACGGGTTCAGGGCGGGTCGGTCAACAATCGATGCGCTGACCGCCCTGAAGGCCCTCGCCACCACAGCAGTGGCTGAGGGTAAGGTGGTTCTGGCAGTCTCGCTCGACATAAAGAATGCCTTCAACAGCCTCCCTCACGGGACGCTGAAGGAGGCGCTCCGATATCACAGGGTGCCTCCGTATCTCCGGAGGCTGTTGGAGGCGTACCTCGAGGGAAGGTGTGTGCTTTGGGAGGGGGGCGACGGGCGCTTGTACCGCCATCGGGTCGAGTGCGGCGTTCCGCAGGGTTCTGTCCTGGGTCCGATCCTGTGGAACGTCGGGTTTGACTGGCTTCTGCGGGGCCGGCTCCTTGCCGGGATGGGGGTAATTTGTTACGCAGATGACACCCTCGTTACGGTGAGGACGTCTGGCTTCGAGGAGGCTGCCCGATTGGCGGAGGTCGGTATCGCGCTCGTCGTCGACCGGATTAGCGCGTTGGGCCTGAGGGTCTCGCTGTCGAAGACCGAGGCCCTCCTATTTCATGGCCCGCGCCGGGGTCCCCCCCGGGGAGCATGCATCAGTGTCCAGGGGGCTGTCGTGCCGGTGCGGGCCCAGATGAAATACCTGGGCCTGCACCTGGATGGTAGGCTGAAGTTCGAGGCGCACTTTGCCCAGCTCGCCCCGAGACTCATAAAATCGGCTGTGGCTCTCGGTAGGCTTCTTCCCAATACTGGAGGCCCTGGGTCGTCCTGCCGGCGTTTATACGCTGGCATCCTACGGTCCATGGCACTGTATGGTGCCCCTATCTGGGCGGACTCTCTCACCGCCCGCAGTAAGGCCCTCCTGCGAAAGTCGCAGAGGGTCATGGCGGTGAGATGCATTAGGGGCTACCGTACGGTGTCCTGGACTGCGGCTACGTTGTTGGCGGGCGACCCGCCTTGGCCACTTCAGGCTGAGGCGCTGGCAGAAGCCTATCGGTTTCGCGCTGCTGCGCGTACTCGGGGTGAGCGAATCTCTGATGGAGAAATGGGCAGAGTAAAGGAAGCGTCTCGAAGGACAGTGATCCGGCGGTGGAGGGGGGACTTGGAGTCCCCCGAAGCGGGGCGTGAAACAGTGGAGGCGATCGCGCCGCATCTCCGCCGCTGGATAAGCAGAAGGCACGGCAGCCTAACCTTCCGGCTGTCGCAGGTGCTCACCGGACATGGGGTCTTCGGTGGGTACCTGCACCGAATTGGTAGAGAAGAGGCCCCCGGATGCCACGAGTGTGGCGCGCCAATTGATAATGCGCGCCACACCTTAGAAGAATGCCCCGCCTGGGGGCCTCAGCGCCACGACCTGTCGGCGGTAATCGGGAGTGATCTGTCGCTGCCAGCTGTAGTATCACAAATGCTGAGCGGCGGCAGGTTCTGGTCAGCCGTTGCCTCTTTCTGTGAGGCCGTGATGATCCAGAAGGAGGCCGCGGAGCGGGAACGCGAGGCACTCGCACATGCGAACTCGCTCCGCAGGCGGCGGCCAGGGAGGTGGAGGCTGCGCTACGCCCGCCTCCTCCCACCGCCAGGAGTGACGACGGGTCGTGGCCAGTAGCTGGCCATACGCCGGGGGTGCTGGAGTAGAATGTCGTAAGATGACCCTCCAGTACCCCCCACTTAAGGCGTGGTAGGGGCCGCAGTGGTTTTAGTCGGTAGGGCTGCCATGCAAAATTGGGGGCATGGTGGCGAGCCCGACATACCCCCCGGTGCACCCGGCTGGGGGGATGCGTAAAAGCATTTCCACTGCGTCAAAAAAAAAAAAAAAAAAAAAAAAAAAAGGTTAGGTTAGGTTAGGTTTGGGGTGCTAATTTGTCCGGTTTACCTCCTAGTGGTGCACCCCGGGCAACGTCGGCAGTCGCCGGCGGCTAAAATTCCGGACAAGACGGGTCTCCGCGTGTCCCTCTGACTCAGCAGAGGGCACGGGGGATAGACCTGGCGTCGGAGTCGGTGGGGCCAGACTGGCTCACCGGGCTCTGGAGAGGGGGGACAGTGGGGCCACAGCGGCCCCCCCCGTCCCAAATCGTAAACCTGATCGCGTGTCTGTGGTTACGTCTCGCGGGCATACAGGAACGAGGGTCTTGGCTTAATCGCCCGGACCGCGAGGAAGACAACCTCTATAAAAAATTACCCCGAATCTCAAGTTCTGGCGCGCGGCGAGGAGATGCATGGCTGATGGGTAGTTCAGTCTCGAGCGCGCCCCCAGCCAGGGTACCTGCGGACCCCCTGTGTTGGGTTACAAATGTACGCTTGCCCGGGTATTGGGAGCTCTGCCCGGGTGGACCTCCTTTCTCCCATACTCGTGGGATTAATATGGAAAATTGCAATATTAATAAAACATTGACGGAGTCAGGTGCAACATCTGGCACCTCAGCCGATAGGGGTCCGGCTGTAAATGCGGCCCCTACTAGTACTGCTGCGCGCAAAACGCGTGGCACTCGAAAGTCCCGAAAGGGGAAGAAGGTGACGGAAGGGTCCCATACATCTAGGGACGGCTCGGTGACGGACACCTCGGTGGGCACCTCAGCAACCGACATGTCTGCTGCTGAGGATGGCGTACCGAATGAGCCCACCACAGTTCAGACACCGCGGCAAGTAGAGGTTGCGGTCCTGGTAGAGCCACTCCCGTCGAGATTCTGGCGCAAGCGGACCCTATCCCAGGGGGGCGCTGCTTCGGAGTCCGACGGGAGTTCAGTAGAGATGCCACCCCCTAAAATAACAACAGCGGTAAGGGGTAGAGGCATAAACCGGCCGGGGACGCCAATCCCCCGCAACGTCTCGGCTAATAAGGCCGAGACCATGAACTTGAAGCGGACGGAGGCGGAGCAAACCGCAGAGGAGCGCTTGGGGATCCTTTCTGAGAAGCTCCGCCTTCCATTAGATCGCGACGGGCCTCCTACAGCGGCCCGAATCGCTGAGAGAGCCGCGGACAGCGTGGCAATCATTTCGACAGTGGCCACGGGCTCTAAAAACCTCAAAGGCAACTTTGTCCGCTGCCTAAAGAACGCCGCCACGGAACTGTCCGACGTGGTGGAGCGGCTGGTGGTGCGGAACGAGCGCCTGGAGGCGGAGGTAGCCGAGCTCGGGGCGCAGAATCGCCGCCTCGAGGCAAGTGTGGAGGAGATGCGTCTCGGCATGGCTGATTTGCGAGCTGAGCTCGGGCTCCCTAAGGCTGTCCCGGCAACTCCGGTTGCCACTGCGAGTGCTTCCTCTCCCCTGGCTGACGTATCAGAGGACCTGTTTCGCCAGCTGGTAGATCGAGTGGCCGCTATTTTCAACCCGCGGATCAACGCACTCGATGCACGGCTCCCTCCGGAGCCCCGTATCCGCCCGCCGCTGGCTGCGGACAAGAGGAGGGCTGCTGCATCCCTGATGCCAACGCAGCTGCCATGCCAGGGAGGCCGTGTTGCCACGTACTCCTCGGCAGCGGCGGCGCCGCCACCGGAACGTGCCCCGAGGAGAAAAAAGGGCGCCAAGGCTGGGCAGTCAACCCAGGCCCAGCCTCAGAAGTCTCAGGGCCGGGAGGAATTCCCGGTCCTGCCTAGCGCTGCTGGGCCCTCGCTGGCTCGAACAGCCGTATCCCGGGACCCACCTCCTACCCCCTGCACTGCTGTGCCTATCGATGATGGCTGGCAGACTGTGGGCGGTGGGCGCAAGTCCCGGGGTAAGAAGCGCAGTGGAACTGCAGCCCGAAATGCGGCGTCTACTGCATCTCCTAGGAGAGAGTCCGGTGGCGGAAAAAATAAAAATAAAAAAAAGAGGTCGCGCAAGCCGCGCAAATTAAAAGTGCCGAAGACAGCAGCCGTTGTAATCACGCTGCTGCCTGAGGCCAAGGATAGGGGCCTGACGTACGAGGCCGTCTTGAAGCGTGCCCGGCGGGAGATAAACGTCTCCGATCTCGGGGACGTCTCCGCTCGCTCCCGCCAAGCCCGGACAGGTGCTCGGATTTTCGAGTACCTGGGGCCAGAGGGCGCCAAGACGGCCGACGCGATGGCCGCGAGGCTGCTGGGCCTGTTCCCAGCTGAGAGTGGTGTCCGGGTCGCCAGACCCGTGAAGTGCGCTGAACTGCGCATTTCCGGGCTGGACGATTCCGTGACGGCGGAAGAGATCCGGGAGGCAATCGCCTCGAAAACCGGGTCTCCCAGCAGCGCCGTCCGGGTGGGCACCATTCGCCCAGGTCCAGGTGGTGTGGGTGCCGTCTGGGCATCGTGCCCTGTCGCGGCGGCCAAGGATTTGGTCGCCGCCGGTAGACTTCTGGTGGGCTGGAGTGCCGCGCGGGTAACCGCGTTGGAGCCCCGGCCTGCCAGGTGCTACAAATGCATGGCGGTCGGTCACACCCGGCCGCTGTGCACCAACTGCTTTGACTGCAGCGGGCTTTGCTTCCGCTGCGGTCAGGCAGGGCACCAGGCGGCGACCTGTACTGCCACCCCACACTGCCCCGCATGTGCGGCGGGCAACCGCCCCGCCAACCACTGCATGGGGCGGGTGGGGTGCAGGCCTCCGGCCAAGTCAGGCCCTAGGAGGGGGGTGGGCAGCCAATCGGCCCCGGCTGCCCAACCCAGCGCGGCTGGACCGCCGCAGCGCATGGAGGAGGATGTCGTGGTCTAGTTTATGGAGCACGACTCTATCCTCCTCCAAGGGAATCTCGGCCGCTCCGCCAGGGCGCAGGACCTCTTCCTGCAATCCATGGCGGAGCGGTCGATCGGTGTTGCCGTAGCCGCGGAGCCCTACATAGTCCCCGATCGCCCCAATTGGGCGGGTAGCGGGGATGGCTCCGTGGCGGTCGTCGGGTCGGCGGCGCCGCATTCCCCGCCCTTGTCAGTCAAGGACAAGGGCACGGGATATGTGGCAGCTGAATGGGGAGGGGTCACGCTGTATGGCGTGTACTTCTCCCCCAATCGTAGTCTGGCGGCTTTCGAGGTCTTCCTGCACAGCCTGGAGACCTCGATACGGCGTATGGCACCGAGCCCTGTGCTCGTGCTGGGGGACTTCAACGCCAAATCAACGGCGTGGGGGTCCCCCAGGACGGACGCCCGAGGTGCGGCGGTCCAAGAGTGGGCGGAAGCGGCGGACCTCGTGTTACTAAACCGAGGGTCCGCCCTAACGTGCGTGCGGCGCGGGGGCGGGTCGATAGTGGACCTTTCGTTCGCTAGCCCCGGTGTCGCCGCACGTGTAAGGAGCTGGCGAGTCCTGGAGGAGGTCGAGACCCTATCTGACCACAGATACATTCAGATAGAGGTCTCCCGGACCCTTCAGGGCGCCAGCAGGGGTCACGTGGCGGACAGAACTCCCGCTTTTCCGCGTTGGGCTGTGGGTAGGCTCGACCGGGAGCTGCTGGTGGAGGCGGCCATCTTTCAATCTTGGCTGCCTCCCCCCCTGACGGAAGACGTGGGCGCCGAGGCTGGCCGCATACGCGGCATGCTTACGCAGATCTGCGATGCGGCCATGCCCCGCGTGCGGCGCCCGCCCCGACGGAAGGGGGTCTACTGGTGGTCCCCGGAGCTGGCGGACCTCCGTGCGGCCTGTATTCGTGCCCGGAGGTCCTACACCCGCAGCCGCCGTCGCCGAATCCGCGACGAAGAGCGGGAGGGCCGGCTGTATGCGGCGTACAGCAGTGCGCGCGCCGTGTTAAAGCTGGCCATCTGTCGCGCCAAAGACGCGAAAAGGCAGGAGATGCTGGAGGGTCTCGAGTGTGACCCCTGGGGACGCCCGTACCGCGCGGCGCTCAACAAGCTCCGCGCCCAGGGCCCCCCCCTTACGGAGACCCTCCAGCCGGGCTTCCTCTCTGAGGTGGTTGAGGGACTATTCCCTTCACGGGCGGTGCACACGCCCCCGGTCATGGCTCCGCCAGATGACGACCGGGAGGCCGACGACGGGGAGGTACCGCCCGTGACGACGACGGAAATGGGGGCGGCGACAGCGCGTATGCGGAGAAGCGCCGCCCCCGGGCCGGACGGGGTTCCCGCCCGAGTGCTGGCCCTGGTCCTCGACCACCTAGAGCCCCGCCTCAGGGGACTGTTCGACGCTTGCCTGGTGTCCGGACGGTTCCCTGACTGCTGGAAGGAGGGGAAGCTCGTGCTCCTGCCGAAGCCGGGACGGTCTCCGAATACAGTCGCGGCCTTCAGGCCCATCGTGTTGCTGGACGAGGCGGGCAAACTGCTCGAGCGGGTAGTCGCTGCCCGCATCGTCCGGCACCTAGGCGCGGTCGGCCCCGACCTGTCCGATGCCCAGTTCGGATTTCGGGCGGGTCGGTCTACGGTCGACGCCATCCTGCGCTTGAAGGCCGCGGCTGCGGAGGCCGTCACCTCGAGGGAAGTGCTGTTGGCGGTGTCGCTCGACATCGCCAACGCCTTCAATAGTCTGCCATTCGGCTGCATCAAGGAGGCACTCCGGTACCATGGAGTGCCCCTCTACCTAAGGCGGCTGGTGGCGGACTACCTCGACGGCCGCAGCGTCCTCTTCGTGGACCGGGAAGGGGACGTTGTAAGGAGGGCTATGTCGTGCGGCGTCCCGCAGGGTTCGGTTCTAGGGCCGCTCCTGTGGGACATCGGCTACGACTGGGTCCTCCGTGGCCGGCTCCCCCCCGGGCTGGGCGTAATTTGCTACGCAGACGATACGCTCGTCACAGCCCGGGGCGGGACCCTCGAGGAGGCGGCAACGCTGGCCACCTCAGGAACCGCGGAGGTGGTCAGGCGGATCGAGGCGCTGGGGCTTAGGGTGGCCCTTGAAAAGTCGGAGGCCCTACTCTTCCATGGGCCCCGACGCGGCCCACCCGCCGGCGCCTCGATAACGGTCAACGGTGTGGGCTTTCCAATCCAGGCCCACATCAAGTACCTGGGCCTGGTATTGGATGGACGGTGGCACTTCGACGAGCACTTCCGCCGTCTTGCGCCAAAGCTCGTCGGCACGGCGTCCGCCCTCGGGCGACTGATGCCGAATTTGGGCGGACCGAGTCTCGCGTGTCGACGACTCTACGCGGGGGTAGTACGGTCAATGGCACTGTACGGCGCGCCCGTGTGGGCGGAGTCCCTGGCCGCTCGCAATAGGGCCCTTCTGTGGCGTCCACAGAGGGTCGTAGCGGTCAGGGCAATACGCGGGTACCGCACGGTCTCGTGCGATGCAGCCTGCGCGTTGGCCGGAACCCCCCCTTGGGATCTGGAGGCGGAAGTGCTCGCCGACGTTTATCGGCGGGCGTCGACGGCGCGGGCGGGGGGCAGCCGCCCCTCGCCAAGCGCAATCTCTGCGTGGCGGGAAGATGCCCGCCGCGCCACCGTCCTAAAGTGGAGGTCTCGGCTGGAGACGCCCCGGGCTGGTCTCTGGACCGTGGGGGCGCTCCAGCCGATCTTGGAAGAATGGGCAGGGCGGCAGCACGGGGTCCTCACCTTCCGGTTGGTGCAGGTTTTGTCGGGGCACGGTTGCTTCGGCAAATACCTGCACACGATCGCTAGGAGGGAGACGACCCCAGGCTGTCACCACTGCGACTGCGGCGAGGACTCGGCGCAGCACACGCTCGAGTCGTGCCCGGCCTGGGATGTGCAGCGCCGGGAACTCGCTGCAGTCATAGGCGTGGACCTGTCGCTGCCGGCCGTTGCGCGAGCGATGGTTGGCAGTGACAGGGCCTGGACCGCGGTCGCCGCCTTCTGCGAGGCTGTCATCTCGCGGAAGGAGGCGGCGGAGAGGGCCCGGGAGGAATCCTCCTTCGCGGACCCGATTCGCCGCCGGCGCGCGGGGCGGCGTGCGCGCGCTTACCTGCGCCTGATGCCGCCCTAGCCGAGGCTGCGGACGGTGGGGTCGGGGAGTACCCTGCCGTCCGCGGAAGCCTACCGCGAAGGTGAGACGCCCAAGTGCGCGGGGCGTCGCACAAGAGAGGGTGCCCGAAGGGGCTGCCGCCTGCGCATTTTTGCCCACCTAAAATAAAAAAAAAAAAAAAAAAAAAAGGTTAGGTTAGGTTAGGTTAGGTTAGGTTAGGTTGGCCCACTGTGCCCGTCTGGCATCGACAGGTCCAGCCTCTGTTTTCGGTGTGGATGCGCTGGGCACCGTTCGGCGGGATGCGTCGCAAAGCCGCACTGCGCCGTATGCTCGGCAGCGGGACGCCCTGCTGAACACACCATGGGAGGGAAGGCCTGCAGGCCACCCTCTGTAAAAGGAAAGAAAGTAGTGGCGGCTGCAGCATCTCGGGCTGCCAGAATTGAAAGTAGGGGAAGCCGCCACGCTGAGGAGGAAAGTTCTATGTCTCCGTAATGGGTGAAAACATTAATTTCCTCCAGGGAAATCTGAATCACTCCGCCGGGGCTCAGGACCTGCTGCTGCAGTCCATGGCGGAGTGGGGCATAAACGTGGGAGTGGCCTGCGAGCCCTATTTTATCCCCAATACACCTAATTGGGTGGGGGACTTAAACGAAGATGTTGCTGTTCTGTCCAGCGGAATTGTCGGCCCGCCTCTCTCGGCCTTGGAGAAGGGTAGTGGCTATGTCGTGGCGGGATGGCGGGACTTCGCAATAATTGGTGTGTATTTCTCCCCCAACCGCGGGCTGGCGGAGTTTGAATTATTTCTGGACTCCGTCGGTGCCGCGGTTCGTAGACAGTCGCCGAGATCAGTGATAGTCCTCGGCGACTTTAACGCGAAGTCCCGAGCGTGGGGAAGCCCCGCCACGGATGCCAGAGGTGAGGTAGTTGAGGAGTGGTCCCTACTCTCCGGTCTGTCCCTCCTCAATAGAGGGACTGTCCATACCTGCGTGCGGCAGCGGGGTGGGTCTATCGTGGACCTATCCTTCGCCACCCCCGATATCGCACGGGATGTGAGTGACTGGAGAGTGGAAGAAGAGGTGGAGACCCTATCGGATCACCGATACATCAGGTTTGGGGTCTCCGCCCTTCAGAGGCCACCGGGGTCCCGGCGTGCGACAGGCAGGCTCCCAAAATGGGCGCTAGGATGTTTGGATCCTGAAATGGCCCGGGAGGCTGCCATAGTGCAGCGCTGGGGCCTTACGGATGGACAGAGCAGCAATAATGCGGATGGGCTCGCAGGTCAATGGAAGAGGAGTTTAACAGCGGTATGCGATGCGGCGATGCCGAGGGCCCGACGGGCGCCGCCGCGCCGTCAGGTCTACTGGTGGACGCCCGAGATCGCTGACCTCCGGGCGTCCTGCAATCGTGCGCGGCGTGCCTACGTCCGGTGCCGTCGACGTAGTAATGGGGACGCCGTTCTAGAGGGCCGGCTGCGATCTGAGTATCGCAACGGGAAGAAGGGTTTGCAGCTGGCCATCAGCCAGGCCAAGGAGAGGGCTCGTGGGGAGTTGCTTGCAGACCTCGACCGGGATCCATGGGGGCGCCCTTACCAACGGGCGCGGAACAAGCTCCGCGCCCATGGCGCCCCCGTAATTGAATCAATGGAGCCGGATCTCGTGTCGGGGCTGGTAGAGGAGCTGTTTCCACGCTCTGTGGGATACGCTCCCCCCACAATGGCTTCCCGGTCGGTGGCGGAGATGGAGATACCAATACCCCCCGTCACCGACACGGAAATGGAAGTTGCCCTATCCCGCCTTCGTGGCAAGAAGAAGGCGCCTGGTCCGGACGGCGTCCCGGGGCTCGTGCTCGGCATTGCCGCTGAATATTTGAAGGAGGTACTCCGGGAGCTGCTAAATAAGTGTTTACAGGGGGGGCAGTTCCCGGAGATCTGGAAGGCCGGAAGGTTGTGCCTGTTGCTAAAGGAGGGTCGTCCAATTGGCTCTCCTTCCGCATATAGGCCCCTGGTCCTGCTGGACGAGACGGCCAAGTTGTTTGAGAGAGTGCTCGCGGGTCGTCTCGCCCAGCACCTCGAGGAAGTCGGGCCGGGACTGTCGGATGCGCAGTACGGGTTCAGGGCGGGTCGGTCAACAATCGATGCGCTGACCGCCCTGAAGGCCCTCGCCACCACAGCAGTGGCTGAGGGTAAGGTGGTTCTGGCAGTCTCGCTCGACATAAAGAATGCCTTCAACAGCCTCCCTCACGGGACGCTGAAGGAGGCGCTCCGATATCACAGGGTGCCTCCGTATCTCCGGAGGCTGTTGGAGGCGTACCTCGAGGGAAGGTGTGTGCTTTGGGAGGGGGGCGACGGGCGCTTGTACCGCCATCGGGTCGAGTGCGGCGTTCCGCAGGGTTCTGTCCTGGGTCCGATCCTGTGGAACGTCGGGTTTGACTGGCTTCTGCGGGGCCGGCTCCTTGCCGGGATGGGGGTAATTTGTTACGCAGATGACACCCTCGTTACGGTGAGGACGTCTGGCTTCGAGGAGGCCGCCCGATTGGCGGAGGTCGGTATCGCGCTCGTCGTCGACCGGATTAGCGCGTTGGGCCTGAGGGTCTCGCTGTCGAAGACCGAGGCCCTCCTATTTCATGGCCCGCGCCGGGGTCCCCCCCGGGGAGCATGCATCAGTGTCCAGGGGGCTGTCGTGCCGGTGCGGGCCCAGATGAAATACCTGGGCCTGCACCTGGATGGTAGGCTGAAGTTCGAGGCGCACTTTGCCCAGCTTGCCCCGAGACTCATAAAATCGGCTGTGGCTCTCGGTAGGCTTCTTCCCAATACTGGAGGCCCTGGGTCGTCCTGCCGGCGTTTATACGCTGGCATCCTACGGTCCATGGCACTGTATGGTGCCCCTATCTGGGCGGACTCTCTCACCGCCCGCAGTAAGGCCCTCCTGCGAAAGTCGCAGAGGGTCATGGCGGTGAGATGCATTAGGGGCTACCGTACGGTGTCCTGGACTGCGGCTACGTTGTTGGCGGGCGACCCGCCTTGGCCACTTCAGGCTGAGGCGCTGGCAGAAGCCTATCGGTTTCGCGCTGCTGCGCGTACTCGGGGTGAGCGAATCTCTGATGGAGAAATGGGCAGAGTAAAGGAAGCGTCTCGAAGGACAGTGATCCGGCGGTGGAGGGGGGACTTGGAGTCCCCCGAAGCGGGGCGTGAAACAGTGGAGGCGATCGCGCCGCATCTCCGCCGCTGGATAAGCAGAAGGCACGGCAGCCTAACCTTCCGGCTGTCGCAGGTGCTCACCGGACATGGGGTCTTCGGTGGGTACCTGCACCGAATTGGTAGAGAAGAGGCCCCCGGATGCCACGAGTGTGGCGCGCCAATTGATAATGCGCGCCACACCTTAGAAGAATGCCCCGCCTGGGGGCCTCAGCGCCACGACCTGTCGGCGGTAATCGGGAGTGATCTGTCGCTGCCAGCTGTAGTATCACAAATGCTGAGCGGCGGCAGGTTCTGGTCAGCCGTTGCCTCTTTCTGTGAGGCCGTGATGATCCAGAAGGAGGCCGCGGAGCGGGAACGCGAGGCACTCGCACATGCGAACTCGCTCCGCAGGCGGCGGCCAGGGAGGTGGAGGCTGCGCTACGCCCGCCTCCTCCCACCGCGAGGAGTGACGACGGGTCGTGGCCAGTAGCTGGCCATACGCCGGGGGTGCTGGAGTAGAATGTCGTAAGATGACCCTCCAGTACCCCCCACAAAAGGCGTGGTAGGGGCCGCAGTGGTTTTAGTCGGTAGGGCTGCCATGCAAAATTGGGGGCGTGGTGGCGAGCCCGACATACCCCCCGGTGCACCCGGCTGGGGGGATGCGTAAAAGCATTTCCACTGCGTCAAAAAAAAAAAAAAAAAAAAAAAAAAAAAAAAAAAAAAAAAAAGGTTAGGTTAGGTTAGGTTATTATCTTGCTGACCGAAGCCAAAAAGAAACAGACGGTTGAATTGAAGAAAATAGAGGAGGAGAACGCAAAGCTGCGCATGGAGAATGCCAAACTGAAGGCCTCTAAAGTGCACTCTGTTGCTGAAGATCGACATGCAGTAGCAGGACAAAACATGGAGGAGATAACGCGGGCATTAACGTCGCAATTTGGAGCGATGTTAGATGCCCGCTTTGAAAACATCGAGTCGCGACTGCTGCCGGAGCAGCGGTTACGGCCGCCGCTGGCGGCGGACAGGCGCAATGCTGCAGCGGCAGCAAGTGCACCCATGACAAAGTCCCAGAAGGGTACTACGAAGCAGAAAGGGAACGCTGCCACCACTAAGGCTGGTCCTGCTTTGAAGAGCTCTGCTCCATCAGTGGCTGCGGCTTCACAGCCAGCGCCACTGCTGGAGCAATGGAGCACAGTGGCCAGGCGTGGCCTTAAAAAGAGATCGGAGGGGGCTGGGAGACCCTGTAGAGTACAGGCTGAGGAATCGCCTTCGGCAGCTATAGCTAAGAAGCTGAAGAAGGCGAAACCTAAGAAAAAAAAGAGAAAGGACAAGCTCCGGTCGCCCCGAACTGCGGCTGTGGTTATTACACTGCAGCCGGGGTCAGCGGAGAAAGGCCTTAGCTATGCCAAGGTGCTGGCGGACGCCAGGGAGAAGATTGATCTTCAGGCCCTGGGCGTTCCGCCGATAAAGATGAGGACCGCCGCCACGGGTGCGCGCGTCCTCGAGGTCCCTGGAGTGGACAAAGTCGAAAAGGCTGACTCCCTGGCTGCAAAGCTCAGGGAGGTCTTCCAGGGAGTAGAGGATGTGCGCATCGCGAGACCTGTCATCACGGTGGACCTACGTGTGGGTGGCCTTGATGACAGCGTGGACGGCGGTGAGCTCAAACACGCCCTGGTCAGGGCAGGCGGAGGGTCCCCGGATGACTATAAAGTCGGAGACATTCGAAGGGGATGGGGAGGAATGGGCACGGCCTTTATCCGTTGCCCAATTACGGCAGCAAAGAGGGTCACCTCCAACGGTGGCCGTCTTTATGTCGGCTGGGTGGCAGCCCAGGTGAAAATACTGGAAGCCCGTCCTCGCCGCTGCTTCAGATGTCTGATGCCGGGCCATATAAAGGCCCAGTGCAAGTCGGAAACTGATCGCAGCGACGAGTGCTATCGTTGTGGCTGCGTTGGCCATAAAGCCAATACTTGCACCGCGGATCCCCATTGCAGTATATGTGCGGCGGCGGGGAAACCTGCGGGCCACCTTTCCGGGGGCAAGGCTTGCGCCAAGCCCCCGAGTAAGAAAGGAGTGCAACGTAAGTCGGTGGCGGCTGAGGCCAAGGCCAAGTCGCAGCCGACTGCCCCGGCAGGGAAGCAGATGGCGAGCATGGAGGTGGGTTAGGATGGGCCTGACATTCCTCCAAGCGAACGTCAACCACTCTGCCGGGGCTCAGGATCTCATGCTCCAGAGTTTGGCGGAGAGGTCGGTGCAAGTGGCAGTTGTCACGGAGCCCTACACGGTCCCGTCGAGACCCGATTGGGTCGGTGACGTTGATGGGTTGGTGGCCATCACCACGCAATCGCCGCTTTACTCGCCGACTCTGGATGGAGTGGTTAGGGGTAGGGGGTTTGTTGCTGCCTGGGTGGGTCATGCTGTGGTCATTGGGATGTACCACTCTCCTAATAGGCCACTCTACGAGCTCGAGGGTCTCCTTGACGAGGTAGGGACCTTGGTGAGCAGGAGCCGCCCTCGTCCCGTTCTCGTCGCCGGGGACCTCAACGCCAAGTCCGCGGCGTGGGGGTCTCCGGTGACGGACGCTCGGGGGAGAGCGGTTACCGAGTGGCTCACCGAGATAGGATTGTGCGTCCTCAACCGTGGTACCGAGCAGACGTGCGTGCGGCGATGGGGTGGCTCGGTCATCGACGTGACGTTTTCGACTCCTGAGCTTGCTCAGCGAGTCGGAGACTGGGAGGTGACTGATGACGAGACGCTCTCCGACCACCGGTATATTCGGTTTAGCGTTTCGTTGTCGCGATTGGATCCGATTGTCCAACCAACATCTGCGATCGGTCCGCGGTGGGCCTTGAAGCGAATGAACGTTGAGCTGCTGCAAGAGGCGGCTATCGTTCAGGCGTGGAACGCTCAACCGGCGGAACCGGTAGATCTGGACGTGGAAGCCGACGGTCTGTGCGGGGCTATGGCTCGCGTTTGTGACGCGGCCATGCCTCGTGTGGGTACGCCGCCGACCAAGCGTCAGGTCTACTGGTGGTCGGACGAGATCGCTGAGCTGCGCCGTCGTTGCATAGCGGAGCGTCGACGGTACCAACGGTACCGGAGGAGGAGACGTCAGGAGCCCGAAGAGCTCGACTCCTTGTACGGCACATATAGGGGAGCGTCCAAAGCGCTCCGCGCAGCCATACGCGAGGCAAAGACGCGGTCGTGGCAACAGCTGCTGGAGACACTGGACCTCGATCCGTGGGGGCGGCCGTACAGGTTGGTGAGGCAAAAGCTTCGCCCCTGGGCTCCTCCAGTCACCAGCACTCTGCAGCCCGTGATCCTACAGAGAGTGGTCGAGGGACTGTTCCCCGGTGCCCCGGGGACGGACTTTGTTCCTCCCACCATGGGGGTCTCGCGGTTGCGCGGCAGTGTTGAGGATGATTTCCCACCAGCCATAGCAGCCAACGAACTGGCGGTGGCCGTTGCCAAAATGAGGGCAAAGAACACGGCGCCGGGGCCTGACGGCATTCCCGGTCGGGCGTGGGCCCTCGCACAGGAAGTCCTCGGATGCCGTCTGACGGACCTGTTCGACCGTTGTTTGCGGGAGGGCAGGTTCCCTAGGCGGTGGAAGAGAGGCAGACTCGTGCTACTGCGCAAGGAGGGGCGTCCGGCGGACGAGCCGGCGGGATATCGCCCGATTGTGCTCCTCGACGAGGCGGGGAAGCTCTTTGAGCGTGTTCTCGCCGCTCGCATCGTTGGGCATCTGGAGGGGCCTGGCCCGGACTTGGCCGACAGGCAGTACGGGTTCCGTAGGGGTCGGTCGACGATGCACGCCATCTCGTGCCTTCGCGACTTGTCGGAGGCGGCGTGTGCCGGGGGTGGCGTCATGGTGGCGGTATCCTTGGACATTGCCAACGCCTTCAACTCTTTGCCGTGGATCACGATTTTGGAGGGATTGAGGTACCATGGTGTGCCTCGGTACCTCCGACGTCTGATCGGGGACTACCTCTCGGATAGGGAGGTAGTCTACCCCACGGCGGAGGGAGATCGGCGTAGTGTTGTAACCCGGGGCGTTCCGCAGGGGTCCGTTTTAGGACCTCTGTTATGGAACGTGGGGTACGATTGGGTCCTCCGGTGCGCGAACCTTCGTGGCGTCGACGTGGTTTGCTACGCTGACGACACGTTGGTGACTGCACGGGGGAACAATTACAGGGAGGCCGCGATACTTGTGACGGCCGGGGTGGCGGTCATCGTCGACCGGATCAGATCGCTGGGCCTGAGCGTGGCATTGCACAAGTCCGAGGCCATTTGTTTCCATGGTCCTCGGAAGGCGCCGCCCTCAGGCTCAGAAATCGTTGTGGGGGGTACCTCCATTGCTGTCGGGTCGACTCTGAGATACCTCGGTGTCGTGCTCGACAGTAGATGGGGGTACGGTGCCCATATGAGGCAGTTGTCCCCGAAGCTCACAAGGGCTGCGGGGGCACTATCTAGGCTGCTGCCTAATATTGGAGGTGGGAATGGGAGCTGTCGCCGCCTTTACATGGCGGTGGTGCGCTCAATGGCCCTCTATGGGGCCCCTATATGGGCGAGGTCACTAAAGCCTTTGGAGACTGCTGTTCTCCGGCAGGCTCAGAGGGTTATGGCGGTGAGAGTGTGCAGGGGGTATCGCACACTCTCACATGAGGTGGCATGCGCTCTCGCCGGCTCTCTGCCTTGGGACTTGGAGGCAGAAGTTCTGTCCTCAGTCTTTTGGCGGAAGGAGCGGGCGAAGGCGCGAGGCGAACTTCCGTCTGCAGCGGAAGTGGTTCGATGGCGGGACGAGGGGAGGTCGCTTGCCCTGGAGACCTGGCGCGGGAGGCTCCTTGAGCACTCGCAAAGGGGATCTGGAGCTCGTCGGCTTCTCGAGGCGATACGGCCTGTACTCGCTGAATGGGTCACGCGCAGACATGGCGCGCTAACCTTCAGGCTCACGCAGGTCCTCTCGGGACATGGATGTTTCGGGAGGTACCTGTGCAACGTTGCCCGCAGGGAAGCGACCCCGGTCTGTCACCGGTGCGGCTGTGCGGAAGATACCGCGCAGCACGCTCTGGAGGCATGTCCGGGAGAAGAAGAAAGGCGGCAAGAGTTGGTCGCGGTTGTAGGTGGCGATCTCTCTCTACCCACCATCATCAGTAAGATGGTGGGAGATGAGAGGGCTTGGAGGGCGGTGACCGCGTTCAGTGAGGCGGTGCTCTCGCAGCGGGAGGCTGATGAGCGACAGAGGGAGGCTGACCCTCTCTCGTTGCCGCTGAGAAGGGGCAGGGTGCGGGGTCGGGCCCGTAGGGCTCGCACTCCGTCCCCATTGGGGGGGCCTGGGGCGTCAGCTGCAGGGGAAGCTGGCGTCCTGCAATAGGGCCTTGAGGAGTCTTGCCGTAGTTCCTGGGGGAATGGCTCCGAGGGGGTCTGCGTTAAGCGGACACATCGGCCGGCAGAGTCGCGATGCGTGTTCCCACGATCACGTAACTCTGCCGTAACCGAGAGGTGGGATCTCCGTGGTGTTTTTAGCTGGTAGTGGCGCCACTGGGTGTTATCCCCGGTGGTTGCTGAGCCCGGCACGCCCCGCACTGCTTTCCCCGAAGCGTGCGGGACTTAATGTGCGTAAAGATTGCATTTTCCCACGGTCAACAAAAAAAAAAAAAAAAAAAAGGTTAGGTTAGGTTAGGTTAGGTTAGGTTCAGGTGCTCACCGGACACGGGGTCTTCGGTGGGTACCTGCATAGAATAGGACGAGAAGAGGCCCCTGGATGTCATGAGTGTGGCGCGCCAATTGACAACGCGCGTCACACCCTTGAGGAATGCCCCGCCTGGGGGCCCCAACGACACGACCTGTCAGCGGTGATTGGAAGTGACCTGTCGCTGCCGACCGTAATATCAAAAATGCTCGGTAGTGACGGGTCCTGGTCAGCCGTCGCCTCCTTTTGCGAGGCGGTAATGCGGCTGAAGGAGGCAGCGGAGCGAGATCGAGAGGCTTCTGCGCCTGCACACTCGCTTCGCAGACGGCGGCCAGGGAGGGGGAGGCGACGATATGCCAACCTCCTCCCACCGCCAGGAATGACGACGGGTCGTGGCCAGTAAAGACTATCCGCCAGGAGCACCGGTGTCGAATGTCGCAAGATGAACCACCGGTGCCCTAATAAATGGCGTGGAAGGGGCCGCTGTGGTTTTAGTCGGTATGGCTGCTGGGCACGGGGGACGGGAGGCACAGTAGCGAGCCCGACATACCCTCCGGTGAACGTTGCCAAGCCGGGGGGATGCGTAACTAGCATTTCCACAGCGTAAACAAAAAAAAAAAAAAAAAAAAAAGGTTAGGTTAGGTTAGGTTAGGTTAGGTTTTTTTTTTTTTTTTTTTTTTTTTTTTTTCGTACCGGGTAATTATTTCCCGGCGGCTAGTTATCCACTGACATAGTCAGAGGCATTGTTTACCATATATTTGTTGTCTTTATATATTTTGTCTCTTTTATGTATTTAGAATATATACGGATATATATTTTTGATATATATTATATATATATATATATATACATACGTGCAAACATCTATTAAATATGATTCTTTCTTTTTATAATTTGATTTTATATCTTCTGTTTGTAATTACTATTTATATTGTCTGAATAAGTATATACGATATTTTATTTTATTGATGTCTATATATGTAGTATGATGATTTATCTTGTTTTATTTCTATGTATTACTTTTATCGCAACATCCTTGCAGTATTTTAGAAACTTATTTCTATTTGTGTCACTATTTATGAGAGTTACGATGTTTTCCGGTGTTACACGTTGGCTCATGAGCCACTCCACATCGAACCTTTCCTTTACAAATGACGGACATTCAAATATGATGTGCGGTATTGACTCTTCCTTTTCAGAGTCACATATGCATGATGGGCTCCCCTTACACTTGAATTTGTTCAAGTATTCGGAGAACCCACCATGCCCAGTGAATATTTGTGTAAGTATATTGTTTATATTTATTTTCTTTAGTATTTCGTATCCTTTTATTGCGTCTGGAAAGAAAAGCTTTGTTATTTTGCCAGACGAGTTTGCCTTGTATCGCCGGTTCCACACGCCTAGGGTTTCCTTACGGATTTGTGCCTTCACGTGTGAAACCGGGACCCTGTCATAATTTGGTCTACGTTTTAGTTTTAGGGCCGCCTCTTTCGCAAGACTATCCGCCCTTTCGTTGCCTGGGAGTCCCGCATGAGCCTTTATCCAGAATAGTTCAATATTTTTATTTTGGTTCTTTATTGCTTTGATATTGCTCCGGGACTCCACTGCCAGGCGATGCAAGGAATTGTGTCCCGTTATTGCTTCCAGCGCGGACCTGGAATCACTGTATATGCCGAAAGATTGTCTTGGATGGTTCAAAATATTTCTTGTGGCATAGCATATGGCCAACAGTTCTGCTTGATAAACCGTGCAATAAGACGACAGCTTTAATTTAAGGCAGGCGGTTTCTTCGTCACGCACCCAAGTGGACAGTGCCGCCCCCACCTTGCCATTAATCTTGCTGCCGTCTGTGTATATTTGCACCTGTGGATGGTCGTATGCTTGAAATTGTTCCTGATCTACCAAACTTTGGAACTGCAAATCGAGTTGTTCGGCTGGGTGTGGCATATTAGAAAATCGTTCTGCACTCTCCACCTCTCGGTCCCGTAAATCTGGCCAGGACGACCCCCTCTTCACTTCGTAAAGGGCGGCTGCTTCCTGTAGTCGAAGGTCGAGGGGAAGTATGCCAGCCAGAACCAGGGCCGAGTCAAGGGAGACAGTCCGATAGGCTTTACTTATTTTTTGGGCAAAACCGCGCTGGACGGTATTAAGGTGCTTTTGTACACATTTTTTGTTTGAGGCTTTGGCCCAAGTTCCTGCAGCGTACAGTATAGTAGGTTCGACTGCCGCACAGTATATGGTTTTGATAATTTCTGGTTGGAGACCCCAGCTTGAGCGAGCAGCTGTAGCCAGCTTTTTATAAATATTGAGGGCCTTCCTACAGACGAGTCCCACATGGGTGTTAAATGTGAGCTTCTCGTCCACAGTCAGACCCAGAATTTTCATTTCCTTGACGGTTTTTATACTGATCCCACCCATACTCAGGCGCGGGGTGTCATACTTTAATTTATTTGTAATTAGCATGGCATTCGTTTTATGTGCTGAGAATTTTAATTTATTGACTTTTCCCCATGCCAAAGCACGGGCGAGGGCAGCATTTGCGCTGTTTTCTATTTCTGAGGCCGAGTTTCCGTCAAAAATTAGGACTATGTCGTCCGCGAAAGCTTGGGCGCGTCCTCCAAACTTGTTTAGTTCTGTTATTAATGGGTCTAACAGCACGTTCCATAGGATCGGCCCACCCACCGAGCCCTGAATGCAGCCTTTGTTTGTTGTTTTTGTGCATTCTGAGTTAGCGTATCTTATGGTGACCCTTCTCTGGAGAAGATAACTGTCAATTAGTTGTCTTAAATTTATGGGACACTTTTTCTCAGCCAGTCTAATTTTTAGGGTTGGCCACCAAGCATTATCGAAGGCGCCCTCTATGTCCAGTGAAATGATTGTTACTAGTTTTTTCAGCTTCAGCTTGTATATTATGTGTTGTAACATGTCATAGAGGGCGTCTTCGGTGCTCTTTTGCGGCACGAAACCGTACTGAAGAGTATTGAGTTTTGGTAAGACATGCCATTTTATCCTATTGATCAGCATCTTCTCCAGAGTCTTGCCCATTACAGGCAAAAGTCCTATAGGTCTGTATGATTTGGGATTTGTGTAATCGTCTTTTCCCGGTTTCTTTAGGGCTATAACTATGGCCTCCTTCCATATGGTAGGGAAGTGTGTCAGTTCAAGGCATTTATTTGCCAGCGATAGGAACATGTCTGGATCATGTTGGATTGCTTGAATGCAAATATCTGCCGTAAGGCCGTCGCGTCCAGGTGCCTTTTTGGGATTGAAACTGTAGGTAGCTGTATCCAGTTCAAATCTGGTGAATGGTGGGTCGTATGTTTCACCGTCTGTATTTTCGTTTACCCGATCCGCCTTTTCCCTAATAGCTGTGTGTTCCAATGTATCTTCATGTGGATCGTCGTCCGGATAGAACGTTTTAGCTAGGAGTTCTGCAGATTTGCGATGATCCAAAATTTGCCCGTTTTCAGATAGGAGTTTGTCATCTTCTCGTTTTGTTACTCGGGTGAGAATCCGATAAATTCCTTCCCAAGTTCCTTCTTTATTTTGTTTTTGGCAGAATTCTTTCCAGCTTCTTACCTGTTTCTCCTTACAGTCGCGCTCGTACTGCTCTTTTGACCGCAGGTACTCTGCCACCACCCCAGCCCTTCTAATCGGTGCTGCACAACGAATTCTCCGTCTTTTGGTGTTTGTGTCTCTTCTAAGCTTCTCTAGGTTATCGTCCCACCATGGTACGTTATATTTGTGATTTGAATTTATTTTTGGTATTGTATCGTTTGCAGTTTTTATTATAATATCTGTATATTGTTCTATGTATTTGTTTAATTTTATTGTATTATCTATGTTTTCTATTTCTGTTTTACTAAGATTTTTGTTTGCAATTTGTTGAGACATTTTTTCATGAAATTTATTCCAGTTTGTGTGTTTTGTATTGAATTGACGAGTGGTTCTACTTATGTTTGTACCTGTGGTCCTATTTAATTTGATTGTGAATGTTATTAAGTTGTGGTCAGAGCTTAAGAAGCCTTCGTTCACCTTCCAGCTATCTACTAGATCTAACAGGTCTGTTGTACAGACTGTTATATCCACATGACTCGCATATATTGTTTGGCCACGTATCGTATAGAATGTCGGGGTGGTCCCTTCATTGAGTACCTGCATGGAATTCTCTTCCAGCATCCCTGACAGGTTTTCGCCTCTGCTATCCACAACTGTGCTTCCCCACCACGTGCTTTTGGCATTTGCATCACCTCCCATTAATAATTTGCGGGGTCCTAGGTCTTGGTATATGTTACTAAGTTGTTCCAGGTATTCTTCCATAGGGGTGTCGGGTTCAAAGTAAAATGAGACTATTGTTATTTCCCAGGCTGTTGTTTGAATTTTAATTGTGACTATGTTGTTGTTGGTATATTTTTCTATGGGTATTACTGTTAGTGTTGGGTCGAAAACTGCTATTGCTGCTTTGACAGTGCCTTCTCTTCTATTAGAGTTTTGATAGATTCTCACGCCTTTGTAGTATTTTAATTCCCCTCGACCCCCCACATATGGTTCCTGGATCAAAGCAAACGCCATTCTTCTTTTCGATGCTTCCATCATGAGCTCCGTGGTGGCTAGCTCTTTCCGTTGTAGGTTAGCTTGCATGATATTATGTGCTACGGTTACTCGTGGGTTGCCCTTAACAATACGCTATTGCCGACCTCGCCAATACGTCCCACTTTTTTCGTACAGTGCAGTCCTCACTAAACGCATTGTGAGCATCTTCAGCAAGGCCAGCCCTTCTGCAGTTGCAGCATGAAGGTGTTTCGTTGGCAATCCATTTCGGGCATTCACTTTTTAGGTGATGGCCATCGCAGTGACTACATTGCTCAACTTTTTCAGTGCAGTATTTCTTACTGTGCCCATACGATAAGCATTTCGAGCATTGTATCAACGGAGATTGGTCCATCACCTTAACTCTTTGTAGGTCTATACAAACCGTGCCTTCTTTGATAAATCTGTTCCATAGGGTAGGTGATACCACTAGGACCACATGGTTTAGTAGAGAATTCCTGGCATTACGGCGAAACTTGACTGATATCCTACCTTCCTTCTCACTCAAACCCGTGAAGACATGTTTATTTTGAGCTTTTAGGGCACTTATTATTTCCGTGTCTGTGTGTATTTTTAATACGTCTCGTAGGATTATCATTGGGTCTTTGTTTTTTACATCCTGGACTTTTAATTCCCGTCCAGAACTTTGGAGCTTTTCTTTAATTTTGTTTAGTTCCTCCACGCTATGGCAGCCCAGTATGATTTTTCGGTCTTTAGCTTTCCTTATTTTCTCAATTCTGAGTTCGTTTTCTTTGGCGTTTATTATGGTTCGAACTCGCTGAAGGACTTGTTCTCCAGTGTCATTCTCTTCCATCGATGTAATAGCCACGGAGTGAGTAGTTTCTCGGTGTATTATGGGTTTGGCAGCCATGCTAGCATATGAAACTTTGCTTTCAACAAAGCTTCTCTGCGTCTTCCCTAGTGATTCTGTAAGTTTTGCCATTGCTATTTTATGTTCTGTGAGTAGTTTTGTGTTTTCTTCTATTTTTTTGAGGAATGTTTGTTGCGTCTCTATGTTTTTCATTTGAAGATGGTCTCCTTTTTCGTTCTCTTGTTGAATCAACTTCTCACCGGCTTTCGTAGCAAGTTCTTTCGCGATTTCGTACATTCGGTCTATTGCTTGCACGATGCCTGATTTGATTTCGGCTTTGAGGTTTCGGGAATTTGATAAGTGAATTTTTGCCTTTGCGACTTTCGAATTTTAAAAATTGAGTGATCAGAAAGGGCACAAATGGGGTATCGGCGTGTAGGGCTTGATGAGCACTACACGATAGGTGAAGAAACCGGAAGGGTCTCTATACAAAAAAGTGAAGTTAAGCTGCAAAAACTGATAAAAATGTTCTAGGAACGACTTTTTGTGGTACAAACTGTGTTATATTTCAGAAACCTGAAGGATTATCTGCGTGAAAGTAGTATCGATAGAAAGGGCTGTAAACGACGAACAAACTAAGACCTCAATCACCAACGTGGACCGAGGATAGCAGACAGGATGGTAAGTATAAAGTTACAATTTGGTATTTTTCAGCAAAAATTTAACGTTTTTTGTTATATAGTGCGTTATTATACACAAACCTGAAGGGTATACTACAATTATTTAATATTGGATGAAAGACTATTAGACGAGGAACAATTTAAGACCTCAACCACCAACGTGGACTGAGGATAAGCAACAGAAGGTAAGTGTTAAGGTGAGTATTTTAAATGTGAGCTAACGAAAATGTACTAAGTTGATATCTAAGAAAAAATTTTCAAAATTTCAGGGCTCTGAAGGAACCACTGACGTATAGTATGCTAAGGATAATTACAAGAAACTAAAGGGAGCAAAAAACAGACTGAAAATCGCACTAAAAACCTAAAAATTTCGATGTTTTCTATTAAAATTGTGTCCCTAAGGTAAACTTTTGCGGGGGGACCTCTTTCCCCTCTAACAGAAATCGGTTATTTTTATCACTTACAGACGGAGTTGAACCGCGAATGAGGTATCCACAGATTCGTCTCGATCTAGACTATATTGTATTAAGAATTTATAATGATAGGATGAAACACTACCAAGTGATAGGCGAAAAAGCGGAATATGCAGTACAAGAGTAGTTGGGCAGGTCAATTTTAAAAATTGAGTGATCAGAAAGGGCACAAATGGGGTATCGGCGTGTAGGGCTTGATGAGCACTACACGATAGGTGAAGAAACCGGAAGGGTCTCTATACAAAAAAGTGAAGTTAAGCTGCAAAAACTGATAAAAATGTTCTAGGAACGACTTTTTGTGGTACAAACTGTGTTATATTTCAGAAACCTGAAGGATTATCTGCGTGAAAGTAGTATCGATAGAAAGGGCTGTAAACGACGAACAAACTAAGACCTCAATCACCAACGTGGACCGAGGATAGCAGACAGGATGGTAAGTATAAAGTTACAATTTGGTATTTTTCAGCAAAAATTTAACGTTTTTTGTTATATAGTGCGTTATTATACACAAACCTGAAGGGTATACTACAATTATTTAATATTGGATGAAAGACTATTAGACGAGGAACAATTTAAGACCTCAACCACCAACGTGGACTGAGGATAAGCAACAGAAGGTAAGTGTTAAGGTGAGTATTTTAAATGTGAGCTAACGAAAATGTACTAAGTTGATATCTAAGAAAAAATTTTCAAAATTTCAGGGCTCTGAAGGAACCACTGACGTATAGTATGCTAAGGATAATTACAAGAAACTAAAGGGAGCAAAAAACAGACTGAAAATCGCACTAAAAACCTAAAAATTTCGATGTTTTCTATTAAAATTGTGTCCCTAAGGTAAACTTTTGCGGGGGGACCTCTTTCCCCTCTAACAGAAATCGGTTATTTTTATCACTTACAGACGGAGTTGAACCGCGAATGAGGTATCCACAGATTCGTCTCGGTCTAGACTATATTGTATTAAGAATTTATAATGATAGGATGAAACACTACCAAGTGATAGGCGAAAAAGCGGAATATGCAGTACAAGAGTAGTTGGGCAGGTCAATTTTAAAAATTGAGTGATCAGAAAGGGCACAAATGGGGTATCGGCGTGTAGGGCTTGATGAGCACTACACGATAGGTGAAGAAACCGGAAGGGTCTCTATACAAAAAAGTGAAGTTAAGCTGCAAAAACTGATAAAAATGTTCTAGGAACGACTTTTTGTGGTACAAACTGTGTTATATTTCAGAAACCTGAAGGATTATCTGCGTGAAAGTAGTATCGATAGAAAGGGCTGTAAACGACGAACAAACTAAGACCTCAATCACCAACGTGGACCGAGGATAGCAGACAGGATGGTAAGTATAAAGTTACAATTTGGTATTTTTCAGCAAAAATTTAACGTTTTTTGTTATATAGTGCGTTATTATACACAAACCTGAAGGGTATACTACAATTATTTAATATTGGATGAAAGACTATTAGACGAGGAACAATTTAAGACCTCAACCACCAACGTGGACTGAGGATAAGCAACAGAAGGTAAGTGTTAAGGTGAGTATTTTAAATGTGAGCTAACGAAAATGTACTAAGTTGATATCTAAGAAAAAATTTTCAAAATTTCAGGGCTCTGAAGGAACCACTGACGTATAGTATGCTAAGGATAATTACAAGAAACTAAAGGGAGCAAAAAACAGACTGAAAATCGCACTAAAAACCTAAAAATTTCGATGTTTTCTATTAAAATTGTGTCCCTAAGGTAAACTTTTGCGGGGGGACCTCTTTCCCCTCTAACAGAAATCGGTTATTTTTATCACTTACAGACGGAGTTGAACCGCGAATGAGGTATCCACAGATTCGTCTCGGTCTAGACTATATTGTATTAAGAATTTATAATGATAGGATGAAACACTACCAAGTGATAGGCGAAAAAGCGGAATATGCAGTACAAGAGTAGTTGGGCAGGTCAATTTTAAAAATTGAGTGATCAGAAAGGGCACAAATGGGGTATCGGCGTGTAGGGCTTGATGAGCACTACACGATAGGTGAAGAAACCGGAAGGGTCTCTATACAAAAAAGTGAAGTTAAGCTGCAAAAACTGATAAAAATGTTCTAGGAACGACTTTTTGTGGTACAAACTGTGTTATATTTCAGAAACCTGAAGGATTATCTGCGTGAAAGTAGTATCGATAGAAAGGGCTGTAAACGACGAACAAACTAAGACCTCAATCACCAACGTGGACCGAGGATAGCAGACAGGATGGTAAGTATAAAGTTACAATTTGGTATTTTTCAGCAAAAATTTAACGTTTTTTGTTATATAGTGCGTTATTATACACAAACCTGAAGGGTATACTACAATTATTTAATATTGGATGAAAGACTATTAGACGAGGAACAATTTAAGACCTCAACCACCAACGTGGACTGAGGATAAGCAACAGAAGGTAAGTGTTAAGGTGAGTATTTTAAATGTGAGCTAACGAAAATGTACTAAGTTGATATCTAAGAAAAAATTTTCAAAATTTCAGGGCTCTGAAGGAACCACTGACGTATAGTATGCTAAGGATAATTACAAGAAACTAAAGGGAGCAAAAAACAGACTGAAAATCGCACTAAAAACCTAAAAATTTCGATGTTTTCTATTAAAATTGTGTCCCTAAGGTAAACTTTTGCGGGGGGACCTCTTTCCCCTCTAACAGAAATCGGTTATTTTTATCACTTACAGACGGAGTTGAACCGCGAATGAGGTATCCACAGATTCGTCTCGGTCTAGACTATATTGTATTAAGAATTTATAATGATAGGATGAAACACTACCAAGTGATAGGCGAAAAAGCGGAATATGCAGTACAAGAGTAGTTGGGCAGGTCAATTTTAAAAATTGAGTGATCAGAAAGGGCACAAATGGGGTATCGGCGTGTAGGGCTTGATGAGCACTACACGATAGGTGAAGAAACCGGAAGGGTCTCTATACAAAAAAGTGAAGTTAAGCTGCAAAAACTGATAAAAATGTTCTAGGAACGACTTTTTGTGGTACAAACTGTGTTATATTTCAGAAACCTGAAGGATTATCTGCGTGAAAGTAGTATCGATAGAAAGGGCTGTAAACGACGAACAAACTAAGACCTCAATCACCAACGTGGACCGAGGATAGCAGACAGGATGGTAAGTATAAAGTTACAATTTGGTATTTTTCAGCAAAAATTTAACGTTTTTTGTTATATAGTGCGTTATTATACACAAACCTGAAGGGTATACTACAATTATTTAATATTGGATGAAAGACTATTAGACGAGGAACAATTTAAGACCTCAACCACCAACGTGGACTGAGGATAAGCAACAGAAGGTAAGTGTTAAGGTGAGTATTTTAAATGTGAGCTAACGAAAATGTACTAAGTTGATATCTAAGAAAAAATTTTCAAAATTTCAGGGCTCTGAAGGAACCACTGACGTATAGTATGCTAAGGATAATTACAAGAAACTAAAGGGAGCAAAAAACAGACTGAAAATCGCACTAAAAACCTAAAAATTTCGATGTTTTCTATTAAAATTGTGTCCCTAAGGTAAACTTTTGCGGGGGGACCTCTTTCCCCTCTAACAGAAATCGGTTATTTTTATCACTTACAGACGGAGTTGAACCGCGAATGAGGTATCCACAGATTCGTCTCGATCTAGACTATATTGTATTAAGAATTTATAATGATAGGATGAAACACTACCAAGTGATAGGCGAAAAAGCGGAATATGCAGTACAAGAGTAGTTGGGCAGGTCAATTTTAAAAATTGAGTGATCAGAAAGGGCACAAATGGGGTATCGGCGTGTAGGGCTTGATGAGCACTACACGATAGGTGAAGAAACCGGAAGGGTCTCTATACAAAAAAGTGAAGTTAAGCTGCAAAAACTGATAAAAATGTTCTAGGAACGACTTTTTGTGGTACAAACTGTGTTATATTTCAGAAACCTGAAGGATTATCTGCGTGAAAGTAGTATCGATAGAAAGGGCTGTAAACGACGAACAAACTAAGACCTCAATCACCAACGTGGACCGAGGATAGCAGACAGGATGGTAAGTATAAAGTTACAATTTGGTATTTTTCAGCAAAAATTTAACGTTTTTTGTTATATAGTGCGTTATTATACACAAACCTGAAGGGTATACTACAATTATTTAATATTGGATGAAAGACTATTAGACGAGGAACAATTTAAGACCTCAACCACCAACGTGGACTGAGGATAAGCAACAGAAGGTAAGTGTTAAGGTGAGTATTTTAAATGTGAGCTAACGAAAATGTACTAAGTTGATATCTAAGAAAAAATTTTCAAAATTTCAGGGCTCTGAAGGAACCACTGACGTATAGTATGCTAAGGATAATTACAAGAAACTAAAGGGAGCAAAAAACAGACTGAAAATCGCACTAAAAACCTAAAAATTTCGATGTTTTCTATTAAAATTGTGTCCCTAAGGTAAACTTTTGCGGGGGGACCTCTTTCCCCTCTAACAGAAATCGGTTATTTTTATCACTTACAGACGGAGTTGAACCGCGAATGAGGTATCCACAGATTCGTCTCGGTCTAGACTATATTGTATTAAGAATTTATAATGATAGGATGAAACACTACCAAGTGATAGGCGAAAAAGCGGAATATGCAGTACAAGAGTAGTTGGGCAGGTCAATTTTAAAAATTGAGTGATCAGAAAGGGCACAAATGGGGTATCGGCGTGTAGGGCTTGATGAGCACTACACGATAGGTGAAGAAACCGGAAGGGTCTCTATACAAAAAAGTGAAGTTAAGCTGCAAAAACTGATAAAAATGTTCTAGGAACGACTTTTTGTGGTACAAACTGTGTTATATTTCAGAAACCTGAAGGATTATCTGCGTGAAAGTAGTATCGATAGAAAGGGCTGTAAACGACGAACAAACTAAGACCTCAATCACCAACGTGGACCGAGGATAGCAGACAGGATGGTAAGTATAAAGTTACAATTTGGTATTTTTCAGCAAAAATTTAACGTTTTTTGTTATATAGTGCGTTATTATACACAAACCTGAAGGGTATACTACAATTATTTAATATTGGATGAAAGACTATTAGACGAGGAACAATTTAAGACCTCAACCACCAACGTGGACTGAGGATAAGCAACAGAAGGTAAGTGTTAAGGTGAGTATTTTAAATGTGAGCTAACGAAAATGTACTAAGTTGATATCTAAGAAAAAATTTTCAAAATTTCAGGGCTCTGAAGGAACCACTGACGTATAGTATGCTAAGGATAATTACAAGAAACTAAAGGGAGCAAAAAACAGACTGAAAATCGCACTAAAAACCTAAAAATTTCGATGTTTTCTATTAAAATTGTGTCCCTAAGGTAAACTTTTGCGGGGGGACCTCTTTCCCCTCTAACAGAAATCGGTTATTTTTATCACTTACAGACGGAGTTGAACCGCGAATGAGGTATCCACAGATTCGTCTCGATCTAGACTATATTGTATTAAGAATTTATAATGATAGGATGAAACACTACCAAGTGATAGGCGAAAAAGCGGAATATGCAGTACAAGAGTAGTTGGGCAGGTCAATTTTAAAAATTGAGTGATCAGAAAGGGCACAAATGGGGTATCGGCGTGTAGGGCTTGATGAGCACTACACGATAGGTGAAGAAACCGGAAGGGTCTCTATACAAAAAAGTGAAGTTAAGCTGCAAAAACTGATAAAAATGTTCTAGGAACGACTTTTTGTGGTACAAACTGTGTTATATTTCAGAAACCTGAAGGATTATCTGCGTGAAAGTAGTATCGATAGAAAGGGCTGTAAACGACGAACAAACTAAGACCTCAATCACCAACGTGGACCGAGGATAGCAGACAGGATGGTAAGTATAAAGTTACAATTTGGTATTTTTCAGCAAAAATTTAACGTTTTTTGTTATATAGTGCGTTATTATACACAAACCTGAAGGGTATACTACAATTATTTAATATTGGATGAAAGACTATTAGACGAGGAACAATTTAAGACCTCAACCACCAACGTGGACTGAGGATAAGCAACAGAAGGTAAGTGTTAAGGTGAGTATTTTAAATGTGAGCTAACGAAAATGTACTAAGTTGATATCTAAGAAAAAATTTTCAAAATTTCAGGGCTCTGAAGGAACCACTGACGTATAGTATGCTAAGGATAATTACAAGAAACTAAAGGGAGCAAAAAACAGACTGAAAATCGCACTAAAAACCTAAAAATTTCGATGTTTTCTATTAAAATTGTGTCCCTAAGGTAAACTTTTGCGGGGGGACCTCTTTCCCCTCTAACAGAAATCGGTTATTTTTATCACTTACAGACGGAGTTGAACCGCGAATGAGGTATCCACAGATTCGTCTCGATCTAGACTATATTGTATTAAGAATTTATAATGATAGGATGAAACACTACCAAGTGATAGGCGAAAAAGCGGAATATGCAGTACAAGAGTAGTTGGGCAGGTCAATTTTAAAAATTGAGTGATCAGAAAGGGCACAAATGGGGTATCGGCGTGTAGGGCTTGATGAGCACTACACGATAGGTGAAGAAACCGGAAGGGTCTCTATACAAAAAAGTGAAGTTAAGCTGCAAAAACTGATAAAAATGTTCTAGGAACGACTTTTTGTGGTACAAACTGTGTTATATTTCAGAAACCTGAAGGATTATCTGCGTGAAAGTAGTATCGATAGAAAGGGCTGTAAACGACGAACAAACTAAGACCTCAATCACCAACGTGGACCGAGGATAGCAGACAGGATGGTAAGTATAAAGTTACAATTTGGTATTTTTCAGCAAAAATTTAACGTTTTTTGTTATATAGTGCGTTATTATACACAAACCTGAAGGGTATACTACAATTATTTAATATTGGATGAAAGACTATTAGACGAGGAACAATTTAAGACCTCAACCACCAACGTGGACTGAGGATAAGCAACAGAAGGTAAGTGTTAAGGTGAGTATTTTAAATGTGAGCTAACGAAAATGTACTAAGTTGATATCTAAGAAAAAATTTTCAAAATTTCAGGGCTCTGAAGGAACCACTGACGTATAGTATGCTAAGGATAATTACAAGAAACTAAAGGGAGCAAAAAACAGACTGAAAATCGCACTAAAAACCTAAAAATTTCGATGTTTTCTATTAAAATTGTGTCCCTAAGGTAAACTTTTGCGGGGGGACCTCTTTCCCCTCTAACAGAAATCGGTTATTTTTATCACTTACAGACGGAGTTGAACCGCGAATGAGGTATCCACAGATTCGTCTCGGTCTAGACTATATTGTATTAAGAATTTATAATGATAGGATGAAACACTACCAAGTGATAGGCGAAAAAGCGGAATATGCAGTACAAGAGTAGTTGGGCAGGTCAATTTTAAAAATTGAGTGATCAGAAAGGGCACAAATGGGGTATCGGCGTGTAGGGCTTGATGAGCACTACACGATAGGTGAAGAAACCGGAAGGGTCTCTATACAAAAAAGTGAAGTTAAGCTGCAAAAACTGATAAAAATGTTCTAGGAACGACTTTTTGTGGTACAAACTGTGTTATATTTCAGAAACCTGAAGGATTATCTGCGTGAAAGTAGTATCGATAGAAAGGGCTGTAAACGACGAACAAACTAAGACCTCAATCACCAACGTGGACCGAGGATAGCAGACAGGATGGTAAGTATAAAGTTACAATTTGGTATTTTTCAGCAAAAATTTAACGTTTTTTGTTATATAGTGCGTTATTATACACAAACCTGAAGGGTATACTACAATTATTTAATATTGGATGAAAGACTATTAGACGAGGAACAATTTAAGACCTCAACCACCAACGTGGACTGAGGATAAGCAACAGAAGGTAAGTGTTAAGGTGAGTATTTTAAATGTGAGCTAACGAAAATGTACTAAGTTGATATCTAAGAAAAAATTTTCAAAATTTCAGGGCTCTGAAGGAACCACTGACGTATAGTATGCTAAGGATAATTACAAGAAACTAAAGGGAGCAAAAAACAGACTGAAAATCGCACTAAAAACCTAAAAATTTCGATGTTTTCTATTAAAATTGTGTCCCTAAGGTAAACTTTTGCGGGGGGACCTCTTTCCCCTCTAACAGAAATCGGTTATTTTTATCACTTACAGACGGAGTTGAACCGCGAATGAGGTATCCACAGATTCGTCTCGGTCTAGACTATATTGTATTAAGAATTTATAATGATAGGATGAAACACTACCAAGTGATAGGCGAAAAAGCGGAATATGCAGTACAAGAGTAGTTGGGCAGGTCAATTTTAAAAATTGAGTGATCAGAAAGGGCACAAATGGGGTATCGGCGTGTAGGGCTTGATGAGCACTACACGATAGGTGAAGAAACCGGAAGGGTCTCTATACAAAAAAGTGAAGTTAAGCTGCAAAAACTGATAAAAATGTTCTAGGAACGACTTTTTGTGGTACAAACTGTGTTATATTTCAGAAACCTGAAGGATTATCTGCGTGAAAGTAGTATCGATAGAAAGGGCTGTAAACGACGAACAAACTAAGACCTCAATCACCAACGTGGACCGAGGATAGCAGACAGGATGGTAAGTATAAAGTTACAATTTGGTATTTTTCAGCAAAAATTTAACGTTTTTTGTTATATAGTGCGTTATTATACACAAACCTGAAGGGTATACTACAATTATTTAATATTGGATGAAAGACTATTAGACGAGGAACAATTTAAGACCTCAACCACCAACGTGGACTGAGGATAAGCAACAGAAGGTAAGTGTTAAGGTGAGTATTTTAAATGTGAGCTAACGAAAATGTACTAAGTTGATATCTAAGAAAAAATTTTCAAAATTTCAGGGCTCTGAAGGAACCACTGACGTATAGTATGCTAAGGATAATTACAAGAAACTAAAGGGAGCAAAAAACAGACTGAAAATCGCACTAAAAACCTAAAAATTTCGATGTTTTCTATTAAAATTGTGTCCCTAAGGTAAACTTTTGCGGGGGGACCTCTTTCCCCTCTAACAGAAATCGGTTATTTTTATCACTTACAGACGGAGTTGAACCGCGAATGAGGTATCCACAGATTCGTCTCGATCTAGACTATATTGTATTAAGAATTTATAATGATAGGATGAAACACTACCAAGTGATAGGCGAAAAAGCGGAATATGCAGTACAAGAGTAGTTGGGCAGGTCAATTTTAAAAATTGAGTGATCAGAAAGGGCACAAATGGGGTATCGGCGTGTAGGGCTTGATGAGCACTACACGATAGGTGAAGAAACCGGAAGGGTCTCTATACAAAAAAGTGAAGTTAAGCTGCAAAAACTGATAAAAATGTTCTAGGAACGACTTTTTGTGGTACAAACTGTGTTATATTTCAGAAACCTGAAGGATTATCTGCGTGAAAGTAGTATCGATAGAAAGGGCTGTAAACGACGAACAAACTAAGACCTCAATCACCAACGTGGACCGAGGATAGCAGACAGGATGGTAAGTATAAAGTTACAATTTGGTATTTTTCAGCAAAAATTTAACGTTTTTTGTTATATAGTGCGTTATTATACACAAACCTGAAGGGTATACTACAATTATTTAATATTGGATGAAAGACTATTAGACGAGGAACAATTTAAGACCTCAACCACCAACGTGGACTGAGGATAAGCAACAGAAGGTAAGTGTTAAGGTGAGTATTTTAAATGTGAGCTAACGAAAATGTACTAAGTTGATATCTAAGAAAAAATTTTCAAAATTTCAGGGCTCTGAAGGAACCACTGACGTATAGTATGCTAAGGATAATTACAAGAAACTAAAGGGAGCAAAAAACAGACTGAAAATCGCACTAAAAACCTAAAAATTTCGATGTTTTCTATTAAAATTGTGTCCCTAAGGTAAACTTTTGCGGGGGGACCTCTTTCCCCTCTAACAGAAATCGGTTATTTTTATCACTTACAGACGGAGTTGAACCGCGAATGAGGTATCCACAGATTCGTCTCGGTCTAGACTATATTGTATTAAGAATTTATAATGATAGGATGAAACACTACCAAGTGATAGGCGAAAAAGCGGAATATGCAGTACAAGAGTAGTTGGGCAGGTCAATTTTAAAAATTGAGTGATCAGAAAGGGCACAAATGGGGTATCGGCGTGTAGGGCTTGATGAGCACTACACGATAGGTGAAGAAACCGGAAGGGTCTCTATACAAAAAAGTGAAGTTAAGCTGCAAAAACTGATAAAAATGTTCTAGGAACGACTTTTTGTGGTACAAACTGTGTTATATTTCAGAAACCTGAAGGATTATCTGCGTGAAAGTAGTATCGATAGAAAGGGCTGTAAACGACGAACAAACTAAGACCTCAATCACCAACGTGGACCGAGGATAGCAGACAGGATGGTAAGTATAAAGTTACAATTTGGTATTTTTCAGCAAAAATTTAACGTTTTTTGTTATATAGTGCGTTATTATACACAAACCTGAAGGGTATACTACAATTATTTAATATTGGATGAAAGACTATTAGACGAGGAACAATTTAAGACCTCAACCACCAACGTGGACTGAGGATAAGCAACAGAAGGTAAGTGTTAAGGTGAGTATTTTAAATGTGAGCTAACGAAAATGTACTAAGTTGATATCTAAGAAAAAATTTTCAAAATTTCAGGGCTCTGAAGGAACCACTGACGTATAGTATGCTAAGGATAATTACAAGAAACTAAAGGGAGCAAAAAACAGACTGAAAATCGCACTAAAAACCTAAAAATTTCGATGTTTTCTATTAAAATTGTGTCCCTAAGGTAAACTTTTGCGGGGGGACCTCTTTCCCCTCTAACAGAAATCGGTTATTTTTATCACTTACAGACGGAGTTGAACCGCGAATGAGGTATCCACAGATTCGTCTCGATCTAGACTATATTGTATTAAGAATTTATAATGATAGGATGAAACACTACCAAGTGATAGGCGAAAAAGCGGAATATGCAGTACAAGAGTAGTTGGGCAGGTCAATTTTAAAAATTGAGTGATCAGAAAGGGCACAAATGGGGTATCGGCGTGTAGGGCTTGATGAGCACTACACGATAGGTGAAGAAACCGGAAGGGTCTCTATACAAAAAAGTGAAGTTAAGCTGCAAAAACTGATAAAAATGTTCTAGGAACGACTTTTTGTGGTACAAACTGTGTTATATTTCAGAAACCTGAAGGATTATCTGCGTGAAAGTAGTATCGATAGAAAGGGCTGTAAACGACGAACAAACTAAGACCTCAATCACCAACGTGGACCGAGGATAGCAGACAGGATGGTAAGTATAAAGTTACAATTTGGTATTTTTCAGCAAAAATTTAACGTTTTTTGTTATATAGTGCGTTATTATACACAAACCTGAAGGGTATACTACAATTATTTAATATTGGATGAAAGACTATTAGACGAGGAACAATTTAAGACCTCAACCACCAACGTGGACTGAGGATAAGCAACAGAAGGTAAGTGTTAAGGTGAGTATTTTAAATGTGAGCTAACGAAAATGTACTAAGTTGATATCTAAGAAAAAATTTTCAAAATTTCAGGGCTCTGAAGGAACCACTGACGTATAGTATGCTAAGGATAATTACAAGAAACTAAAGGGAGCAAAAAACAGACTGAAAATCGCACTAAAAACCTAAAAATTTCGATGTTTTCTATTAAAATTGTGTCCCTAAGGTAAACTTTTGCGGGGGGACCTCTTTCCCCTCTAACAGAAATCGGTTATTTTTATCACTTACAGACGGAGTTGAACCGCGAATGAGGTATCCACAGATTCGTCTCGATCTAGACTATATTGTATTAAGAATTTATAATGATAGGATGAAACACTACCAAGTGATAGGCGAAAAAGCGGAATATGCAGTACAAGAGTAGTTGGGCAGGTCAATTTTAAAAATTGAGTGATCAGAAAGGGCACAAATGGGGTATCGGCGTGTAGGGCTTGATGAGCACTACACGATAGGTGAAGAAACCGGAAGGGTCTCTATACAAAAAAGTGAAGTTAAGCTGCAAAAACTGATAAAAATGTTCTAGGAACGACTTTTTGTGGTACAAACTGTGTTATATTTCAGAAACCTGAAGGATTATCTGCGTGAAAGTAGTATCGATAGAAAGGGCTGTAAACGACGAACAAACTAAGACCTCAATCACCAACGTGGACCGAGGATAGCAGACAGGATGGTAAGTATAAAGTTACAATTTGGTATTTTTCAGCAAAAATTTAACGTTTTTTGTTATATAGTGCGTTATTATACACAAACCTGAAGGGTATACTACAATTATTTAATATTGGATGAAAGACTATTAGACGAGGAACAATTTAAGACCTCAACCACCAACGTGGACTGAGGATAAGCAACAGAAGGTAAGTGTTAAGGTGAGTATTTTAAATGTGAGCTAACGAAAATGTACTAAGTTGATATCTAAGAAAAAATTTTCAAAATTTCAGGGCTCTGAAGGAACCACTGACGTATAGTATGCTAAGGATAATTACAAGAAACTAAAGGGAGCAAAAAACAGACTGAAAATCGCACTAAAAACCTAAAAATTTCGATGTTTTCTATTAAAATTGTGTCCCTAAGGTAAACTTTTGCGGGGGGACCTCTTTCCCCTCTAACAGAAATCGGTTATTTTTATCACTTACAGACGGAGTTGAACCGCGAATGAGGTATCCACAGATTCGTCTCGGTCTAGACTATATTGTATTAAGAATTTATAATGATAGGATGAAACACTACCAAGTGATAGGCGAAAAAGCGGAATATGCAGTACAAGAGTAGTTGGGCAGGTCAATTTTAAAAATTGAGTGATCAGAAAGGGCACAAATGGGGTATCGGCGTGTAGGGCTTGATGAGCACTACACGATAGGTGAAGAAACCGGAAGGGTCTCTATACAAAAAAGTGAAGTTAAGCTGCAAAAACTGATAAAAATGTTCTAGGAACGACTTTTTGTGGTACAAACTGTGTTATATTTCAGAAACCTGAAGGATTATCTGCGTGAAAGTAGTATCGATAGAAAGGGCTGTAAACGACGAACAAACTAAGACCTCAATCACCAACGTGGACCGAGGATAGCAGACAGGATGGTAAGTATAAAGTTACAATTTGGTATTTTTCAGCAAAAATTTAACGTTTTTTGTTATATAGTGCGTTATTATACACAAACCTGAAGGGTATACTACAATTATTTAATATTGGATGAAAGACTATTAGACGAGGAACAATTTAAGACCTCAACCACCAACGTGGACTGAGGATAAGCAACAGAAGGTAAGTGTTAAGGTGAGTATTTTAAATGTGAGCTAACGAAAATGTACTAAGTTGATATCTAAGAAAAAATTTTCAAAATTTCAGGGCTCTGAAGGAACCACTGACGTATAGTATGCTAAGGATAATTACAAGAAACTAAAGGGAGCAAAAAACAGACTGAAAATCGCACTAAAAACCTAAAAATTTCGATGTTTTCTATTAAAATTGTGTCCCTAAGGTAAACTTTTGCGGGGGGACCTCTTTCCCCTCTAACAGAAATCGGTTATTTTTATCACTTACAGACGGAGTTGAACCGCGAATGAGGTATCCACAGATTCGTCTCGGTCTAGACTATATTGTATTAAGAATTTATAATGATAGGATGAAACACTACCAAGTGATAGGCGAAAAAGCGGAATATGCAGTACAAGAGTAGTTGGGCAGGTCAATTTTAAAAATTGAGTGATCAGAAAGGGCACAAATGGGGTATCGGCGTGTAGGGCTTGATGAGCACTACACGATAGGTGAAGAAACCGGAAGGGTCTCTATACAAAAAAGTGAAGTTAAGCTGCAAAAACTGATAAAAATGTTCTAGGAACGACTTTTTGTGGTACAAACTGTGTTATATTTCAGAAACCTGAAGGATTATCTGCGTGAAAGTAGTATCGATAGAAAGGGCTGTAAACGACGAACAAACTAAGACCTCAATCACCAACGTGGACCGAGGATAGCAGACAGGATGGTAAGTATAAAGTTACAATTTGGTATTTTTCAGCAAAAATTTAACGTTTTTTGTTATATAGTGCGTTATTATACACAAACCTGAAGGGTATACTACAATTATTTAATATTGGATGAAAGACTATTAGACGAGGAACAATTTAAGACCTCAACCACCAACGTGGACTGAGGATAAGCAACAGAAGGTAAGTGTTAAGGTGAGTATTTTAAATGTGAGCTAACGAAAATGTACTAAGTTGATATCTAAGAAAAAATTTTCAAAATTTCAGGGCTCTGAAGGAACCACTGACGTATAGTATGCTAAGGATAATTACAAGAAACTAAAGGGAGCAAAAAACAGACTGAAAATCGCACTAAAAACCTAAAAATTTCGATGTTTTCTATTAAAATTGTGTCCCTAAGGTAAACTTTTGCGGGGGGACCTCTTTCCCCTCTAACAGAAATCGGTTATTTTTATCACTTACAGACGGAGTTGAACCGCGAATGAGGTATCCACAGATTCGTCTCGGTCTAGACTATATTGTATTAAGAATTTATAATGATAGGATGAAACACTACCAAGTGATAGGCGAAAAAGCGGAATATGCAGTACAAGAGTAGTTGGGCAGGTCAATTTTAAAAATTGAGTGATCAGAAAGGGCACAAATGGGGTATCGGCGTGTAGGGCTTGATGAGCACTACACGATAGGTGAAGAAACCGGAAGGGTCTCTATACAAAAAAGTGAAGTTAAGCTGCAAAAACTGATAAAAATGTTCTAGGAACGACTTTTTGTGGTACAAACTGTGTTATATTTCAGAAACCTGAAGGATTATCTGCGTGAAAGTAGTATCGATAGAAAGGGCTGTAAACGACGAACAAACTAAGACCTCAATCACCAACGTGGACCGAGGATAGCAGACAGGATGGTAAGTATAAAGTTACAATTTGGTATTTTTCAGCAAAAATTTAACGTTTTTTGTTATATAGTGCGTTATTATACACAAACCTGAAGGGTATACTACAATTATTTAATATTGGATGAAAGACTATTAGACGAGGAACAATTTAAGACCTCAACCACCAACGTGGACTGAGGATAAGCAACAGAAGGTAAGTGTTAAGGTGAGTATTTTAAATGTGAGCTAACGAAAATGTACTAAGTTGATATCTAAGAAAAAATTTTCAAAATTTCAGGGCTCTGAAGGAACCACTGACGTATAGTATGCTAAGGATAATTACAAGAAACTAAAGGGAGCAAAAAACAGACTGAAAATCGCACTAAAAACCTAAAAATTTCGATGTTTTCTATTAAAATTGTGTCCCTAAGGTAAACTTTTGCGGGGGGACCTCTTTCCCCTCTAACAGAAATCGGTTATTTTTATCACTTACAGACGGAGTTGAACCGCGAATGAGGTATCCACAGATTCGTCTCGATCTAGACTATATTGTATTAAGAATTTATAATGATAGGATGAAACACTACCAAGTGATAGGCGAAAAAGCGGAATATGCAGTACAAGAGTAGTTGGGCAGGTCAATTTTAAAAATTGAGTGATCAGAAAGGGCACAAATGGGGTATCGGCGTGTAGGGCTTGATGAGCACTACACGATAGGTGAAGAAACCGGAAGGGTCTCTATACAAAAAAGTGAAGTTAAGCTGCAAAAACTGATAAAAATGTTCTAGGAACGACTTTTTGTGGTACAAACTGTGTTATATTTCAGAAACCTGAAGGATTATCTGCGTGAAAGTAGTATCGATAGAAAGGGCTGTAAACGACGAACAAACTAAGACCTCAATCACCAACGTGGACCGAGGATAGCAGACAGGATGGTAAGTATAAAGTTACAATTTGGTATTTTTCAGCAAAAATTTAACGTTTTTTGTTATATAGTGCGTTATTATACACAAACCTGAAGGGTATACTACAATTATTTAATATTGGATGAAAGACTATTAGACGAGGAACAATTTAAGACCTCAACCACCAACGTGGACTGAGGATAAGCAACAGAAGGTAAGTGTTAAGGTGAGTATTTTAAATGTGAGCTAACGAAAATGTACTAAGTTGATATCTAAGAAAAAATTTTCAAAATTTCAGGGCTCTGAAGGAACCACTGACGTATAGTATGCTAAGGATAATTACAAGAAACTAAAGGGAGCAAAAAACAGACTGAAAATCGCACTAAAAACCTAAAAATTTCGATGTTTTCTATTAAAATTGTGTCCCTAAGGTAAACTTTTGCGGGGGGACCTCTTTCCCCTCTAACAGAAATCGGTTATTTTTATCACTTACAGACGGAGTTGAACCGCGAATGAGGTATCCACAGATTCGTCTCGGTCTAGACTATATTGTATTAAGAATTTATAATGATAGGATGAAACACTACCAAGTGATAGGCGAAAAAGCGGAATATGCAGTACAAGAGTAGTTGGGCAGGTCAATTTTAAAAATTGAGTGATCAGAAAGGGCACAAATGGGGTATCGGCGTGTAGGGCTTGATGAGCACTACACGATAGGTGAAGAAACCGGAAGGGTCTCTATACAAAAAAGTGAAGTTAAGCTGCAAAAACTGATAAAAATGTTCTAGGAACGACTTTTTGTGGTACAAACTGTGTTATATTTCAGAAACCTGAAGGATTATCTGCGTGAAAGTAGTATCGATAGAAAGGGCTGTAAACGACGAACAAACTAAGACCTCAATCACCAACGTGGACCGAGGATAGCAGACAGGATGGTAAGTATAAAGTTACAATTTGGTATTTTTCAGCAAAAATTTAACGTTTTTTGTTATATAGTGCGTTATTATACACAAACCTGAAGGGTATACTACAATTATTTAATATTGGATGAAAGACTATTAGACGAGGAACAATTTAAGACCTCAACCACCAACGTGGACTGAGGATAAGCAACAGAAGGTAAGTGTTAAGGTGAGTATTTTAAATGTGAGCTAACGAAAATGTACTAAGTTGATATCTAAGAAAAAATTTTCAAAATTTCAGGGCTCTGAAGGAACCACTGACGTATAGTATGCTAAGGATAATTACAAGAAACTAAAGGGAGCAAAAAACAGACTGAAAATCGCACTAAAAACCTAAAAATTTCGATGTTTTCTATTAAAATTGTGTCCCTAAGGTAAACTTTTGCGGGGGGACCTCTTTCCCCTCTAACAGAAATCGGTTATTTTTATCACTTACAGACGGAGTTGAACCGCGAATGAGGTATCCACAGATTCGTCTCGATCTAGACTATATTGTATTAAGAATTTATAATGATAGGATGAAACACTACCAAGTGATAGGCGAAAAAGCGGAATATGCAGTACAAGAGTAGTTGGGCAGGTCAATTTTAAAAATTGAGTGATCAGAAAGGGCACAAATGGGGTATCGGCGTGTAGGGCTTGATGAGCACTACACGATAGGTGAAGAAACCGGAAGGGTCTCTATACAAAAAAGTGAAGTTAAGCTGCAAAAACTGATAAAAATGTTCTAGGAACGACTTTTTGTGGTACAAACTGTGTTATATTTCAGAAACCTGAAGGATTATCTGCGTGAAAGTAGTATCGATAGAAAGGGCTGTAAACGACGAACAAACTAAGACCTCAATCACCAACGTGGACCGAGGATAGCAGACAGGATGGTAAGTATAAAGTTACAATTTGGTATTTTTCAGCAAAAATTTAACGTTTTTTGTTATATAGTGCGTTATTATACACAAACCTGAAGGGTATACTACAATTATTTAATATTGGATGAAAGACTATTAGACGAGGAACAATTTAAGACCTCAACCACCAACGTGGACTGAGGATAAGCAACAGAAGGTAAGTGTTAAGGTGAGTATTTTAAATGTGAGCTAACGAAAATGTACTAAGTTGATATCTAAGAAAAAATTTTCAAAATTTCAGGGCTCTGAAGGAACCACTGACGTATAGTATGCTAAGGATAATTACAAGAAACTAAAGGGAGCAAAAAACAGACTGAAAATCGCACTAAAAACCTAAAAATTTCGATGTTTTCTATTAAAATTGTGTCCCTAAGGTAAACTTTTGCGGGGGGACCTCTTTCCCCTCTAACAGAAATCGGTTATTTTTATCACTTACAGACGGAGTTGAACCGCGAATGAGGTATCCACAGATTCGTCTCGATCTAGACTATATTGTATTAAGAATTTATAATGATAGGATGAAACACTACCAAGTGATAGGCGAAAAAGCGGAATATGCAGTACAAGAGTAGTTGGGCAGGTCAATTTTAAAAATTGAGTGATCAGAAAGGGCACAAATGGGGTATCGGCGTGTAGGGCTTGATGAGCACTACACGATAGGTGAAGAAACCGGAAGGGTCTCTATACAAAAAAGTGAAGTTAAGCTGCAAAAACTGATAAAAATGTTCTAGGAACGACTTTTTGTGGTACAAACTGTGTTATATTTCAGAAACCTGAAGGATTATCTGCGTGAAAGTAGTATCGATAGAAAGGGCTGTAAACGACGAACAAACTAAGACCTCAATCACCAACGTGGACCGAGGATAGCAGACAGGATGGTAAGTATAAAGTTACAATTTGGTATTTTTCAGCAAAAATTTAACGTTTTTTGTTATATAGTGCGTTATTATACACAAACCTGAAGGGTATACTACAATTATTTAATATTGGATGAAAGACTATTAGACGAGGAACAATTTAAGACCTCAACCACCAACGTGGACTGAGGATAAGCAACAGAAGGTAAGTGTTAAGGTGAGTATTTTAAATGTGAGCTAACGAAAATGTACTAAGTTGATATCTAAGAAAAAATTTTCAAAATTTCAGGGCTCTGAAGGAACCACTGACGTATAGTATGCTAAGGATAATTACAAGAAACTAAAGGGAGCAAAAAACAGACTGAAAATCGCACTAAAAACCTAAAAATTTCGATGTTTTCTATTAAAATTGTGTCCCTAAGGTAAACTTTTGCGGGGGGACCTCTTTCCCCTCTAACAGAAATCGGTTATTTTTATCACTTACAGACGGAGTTGAACCGCGAATGAGGTATCCACAGATTCGTCTCGGTCTAGACTATATTGTATTAAGAATTTATAATGATAGGATGAAACACTACCAAGTGATAGGCGAAAAAGCGGAATATGCAGTACAAGAGTAGTTGGGCAGGTCAATTTTAAAAATTGAGTGATCAGAAAGGGCACAAATGGGGTATCGGCGTGTAGGGCTTGATGAGCACTACACGATAGGTGAAGAAACCGGAAGGGTCTCTATACAAAAAAGTGAAGTTAAGCTGCAAAAACTGATAAAAATGTTCTAGGAACGACTTTTTGTGGTACAAACTGTGTTATATTTCAGAAACCTGAAGGATTATCTGCGTGAAAGTAGTATCGATAGAAAGGGCTGTAAACGACGAACAAACTAAGACCTCAATCACCAACGTGGACCGAGGATAGCAGACAGGATGGTAAGTATAAAGTTACAATTTGGTATTTTTCAGCAAAAATTTAACGTTTTTTGTTATATAGTGCGTTATTATACACAAACCTGAAGGGTATACTACAATTATTTAATATTGGATGAAAGACTATTAGACGAGGAACAATTTAAGACCTCAACCACCAACGTGGACTGAGGATAAGCAACAGAAGGTAAGTGTTAAGGTGAGTATTTTAAATGTGAGCTAACGAAAATGTACTAAGTTGATATCTAAGAAAAAATTTTCAAAATTTCAGGGCTCTGAAGGAACCACTGACGTATAGTATGCTAAGGATAATTACAAGAAACTAAAGGGAGCAAAAAACAGACTGAAAATCGCACTAAAAACCTAAAAATTTCGATGTTTTCTATTAAAATTGTGTCCCTAAGGTAAACTTTTGCGGGGGGACCTCTTTCCCCTCTAACAGAAATCGGTTATTTTTATCACTTACAGACGGAGTTGAACCGCGAATGAGGTATCCACAGATTCGTCTCGGTCTAGACTATATTGTATTAAGAATTTATAATGATAGGATGAAACACTACCAAGTGATAGGCGAAAAAGCGGAATATGCAGTACAAGAGTAGTTGGGCAGGTCAATTTTAAAAATTGAGTGATCAGAAAGGGCACAAATGGGGTATCGGCGTGTAGGGCTTGATGAGCACTACACGATAGGTGAAGAAACCGGAAGGGTCTCTATACAAAAAAGTGAAGTTAAGCTGCAAAAACTGATAAAAATGTTCTAGGAACGACTTTTTGTGGTACAAACTGTGTTATATTTCAGAAACCTGAAGGATTATCTGCGTGAAAGTAGTATCGATAGAAAGGGCTGTAAACGACGAACAAACTAAGACCTCAATCACCAACGTGGACCGAGGATAGCAGACAGGATGGTAAGTATAAAGTTACAATTTGGTATTTTTCAGCAAAAATTTAACGTTTTTTGTTATATAGTGCGTTATTATACACAAACCTGAAGGGTATACTACAATTATTTAATATTGGATGAAAGACTATTAGACGAGGAACAATTTAAGACCTCAACCACCAACGTGGACTGAGGATAAGCAACAGAAGGTAAGTGTTAAGGTGAGTATTTTAAATGTGAGCTAACGAAAATGTACTAAGTTGATATCTAAGAAAAAATTTTCAAAATTTCAGGGCTCTGAAGGAACCACTGACGTATAGTATGCTAAGGATAATTACAAGAAACTAAAGGGAGCAAAAAACAGACTGAAAATCGCACTAAAAACCTAAAAATTTCGATGTTTTCTATTAAAATTGTGTCCCTAAGGTAAACTTTTGCGGGGGGACCTCTTTCCCCTCTAACAGAAATCGGTTATTTTTATCACTTACAGACGGAGTTGAACCGCGAATGAGGTATCCACAGATTCGTCTCGATCTAGACTATATTGTATTAAGAATTTATAATGATAGGATGAAACACTACCAAGTGATAGGCGAAAAAGCGGAATATGCAGTACAAGAGTAGTTGGGCAGGTCAATTTTAAAAATTGAGTGATCAGAAAGGGCACAAATGGGGTATCGGCGTGTAGGGCTTGATGAGCACTACACGATAGGTGAAGAAACCGGAAGGGTCTCTATACAAAAAAGTGAAGTTAAGCTGCAAAAACTGATAAAAATGTTCTAGGAACGACTTTTTGTGGTACAAACTGTGTTATATTTCAGAAACCTGAAGGATTATCTGCGTGAAAGTAGTATCGATAGAAAGGGCTGTAAACGACGAACAAACTAAGACCTCAATCACCAACGTGGACCGAGGATAGCAGACAGGATGGTAAGTATAAAGTTACAATTTGGTATTTTTCAGCAAAAATTTAACGTTTTTTGTTATATAGTGCGTTATTATACACAAACCTGAAGGGTATACTACAATTATTTAATATTGGATGAAAGACTATTAGACGAGGAACAATTTAAGACCTCAACCACCAACGTGGACTGAGGATAAGCAACAGAAGGTAAGTGTTAAGGTGAGTATTTTAAATGTGAGCTAACGAAAATGTACTAAGTTGATATCTAAGAAAAAATTTTCAAAATTTCAGGGCTCTGAAGGAACCACTGACGTATAGTATGCTAAGGATAATTACAAGAAACTAAAGGGAGCAAAAAACAGACTGAAAATCGCACTAAAAACCTAAAAATTTCGATGTTTTCTATTAAAATTGTGTCCCTAAGGTAAACTTTTGCGGGGGGACCTCTTTCCCCTCTAACAGAAATCGGTTATTTTTATCACTTACAGACGGAGTTGAACCGCGAATGAGGTATCCACAGATTCGTCTCGATCTAGACTATATTGTATTAAGAATTTATAATGATAGGATGAAACACTACCAAGTGATAGGCGAAAAAGCGGAATATGCAGTACAAGAGTAGTTGGGCAGGTCAATTTTAAAAATTGAGTGATCAGAAAGGGCACAAATGGGGTATCGGCGTGTAGGGCTTGATGAGCACTACACGATAGGTGAAGAAACCGGAAGGGTCTCTATACAAAAAAGTGAAGTTAAGCTGCAAAAACTGATAAAAATGTTCTAGGAACGACTTTTTGTGGTACAAACTGTGTTATATTTCAGAAACCTGAAGGATTATCTGCGTGAAAGTAGTATCGATAGAAAGGGCTGTAAACGACGAACAAACTAAGACCTCAATCACCAACGTGGACCGAGGATAGCAGACAGGATGGTAAGTATAAAGTTACAATTTGGTATTTTTCAGCAAAAATTTAACGTTTTTTGTTATATAGTGCGTTATTATACACAAACCTGAAGGGTATACTACAATTATTTAATATTGGATGAAAGACTATTAGACGAGGAACAATTTAAGACCTCAACCACCAACGTGGACTGAGGATAAGCAACAGAAGGTAAGTGTTAAGGTGAGTATTTTAAATGTGAGCTAACGAAAATGTACTAAGTTGATATCTAAGAAAAAATTTTCAAAATTTCAGGGCTCTGAAGGAACCACTGACGTATAGTATGCTAAGGATAATTACAAGAAACTAAAGGGAGCAAAAAACAGACTGAAAATCGCACTAAAAACCTAAAAATTTCGATGTTTTCTATTAAAATTGTGTCCCTAAGGTAAACTTTTGCGGGGGGACCTCTTTCCCCTCTAACAGAAATCGGTTATTTTTATCACTTACAGACGGAGTTGAACCGCGAATGAGGTATCCACAGATTCGTCTCGGTCTAGACTATATTGTATTAAGAATTTATAATGATAGGATGAAACACTACCAAGTGATAGGCGAAAAAGCGGAATATGCAGTACAAGAGTAGTTGGGCAGGTCAATTTTAAAAATTGAGTGATCAGAAAGGGCACAAATGGGGTATCGGCGTGTAGGGCTTGATGAGCACTACACGATAGGTGAAGAAACCGGAAGGGTCTCTATACAAAAAAGTGAAGTTAAGCTGCAAAAACTGATAAAAATGTTCTAGGAACGACTTTTTGTGGTACAAACTGTGTTATATTTCAGAAACCTGAAGGATTATCTGCGTGAAAGTAGTATCGATAGAAAGGGCTGTAAACGACGAACAAACTAAGACCTCAATCACCAACGTGGACCGAGGATAGCAGACAGGATGGTAAGTATAAAGTTACAATTTGGTATTTTTCAGCAAAAATTTAACGTTTTTTGTTATATAGTGCGTTATTATACACAAACCTGAAGGGTATACTACAATTATTTAATATTGGATGAAAGACTATTAGACGAGGAACAATTTAAGACCTCAACCACCAACGTGGACTGAGGATAAGCAACAGAAGGTAAGTGTTAAGGTGAGTATTTTAAATGTGAGCTAACGAAAATGTACTAAGTTGATATCTAAGAAAAAATTTTCAAAATTTCAGGGCTCTGAAGGAACCACTGACGTATAGTATGCTAAGGATAATTACAAGAAACTAAAGGGAGCAAAAAACAGACTGAAAATCGCACTAAAAACCTAAAAATTTCGATGTTTTCTATTAAAATTGTGTCCCTAAGGTAAACTTTTGCGGGGGGACCTCTTTCCCCTCTAACAGAAATCGGTTATTTTTATCACTTACAGACGGAGTTGAACCGCGAATGAGGTATCCACAGATTCGTCTCGATCTAGACTATATTGTATTAAGAATTTATAATGATAGGATGAAACACTACCAAGTGATAGGCGAAAAAGCGGAATATGCAGTACAAGAGTAGTTGGGCAGGTCAATTTTAAAAATTGAGTGATCAGAAAGGGCACAAATGGGGTATCGGCGTGTAGGGCTTGATGAGCACTACACGATAGGTGAAGAAACCGGAAGGGTCTCTATACAAAAAAGTGAAGTTAAGCTGCAAAAACTGATAAAAATGTTCTAGGAACGACTTTTTGTGGTACAAACTGTGTTATATTTCAGAAACCTGAAGGATTATCTGCGTGAAAGTAGTATCGATAGAAAGGGCTGTAAACGACGAACAAACTAAGACCTCAATCACCAACGTGGACCGAGGATAGCAGACAGGATGGTAAGTATAAAGTTACAATTTGGTATTTTTCAGCAAAAATTTAACGTTTTTTGTTATATAGTGCGTTATTATACACAAACCTGAAGGGTATACTACAATTATTTAATATTGGATGAAAGACTATTAGACGAGGAACAATTTAAGACCTCAACCACCAACGTGGACTGAGGATAAGCAACAGAAGGTAAGTGTTAAGGTGAGTATTTTAAATGTGAGCTAACGAAAATGTACTAAGTTGATATCTAAGAAAAAATTTTCAAAATTTCAGGGCTCTGAAGGAACCACTGACGTATAGTATGCTAAGGATAATTACAAGAAACTAAAGGGAGCAAAAAACAGACTGAAAATCGCACTAAAAACCTAAAAATTTCGATGTTTTCTATTAAAATTGTGTCCCTAAGGTAAACTTTTGCGGGGGGACCTCTTTCCCCTCTAACAGAAATCGGTTATTTTTATCACTTACAGACGGAGTTGAACCGCGAATGAGGTATCCACAGATTCGTCTCGATCTAGACTATATTGTATTAAGAATTTATAATGATAGGATGAAACACTACCAAGTGATAGGCGAAAAAGCGGAATATGCAGTACAAGAGTAGTTGGGCAGGTCAATTTTAAAAATTGAGTGATCAGAAAGGGCACAAATGGGGTATCGGCGTGTAGGGCTTGATGAGCACTACACGATAGGTGAAGAAACCGGAAGGGTCTCTATACAAAAAAGTGAAGTTAAGCTGCAAAAACTGATAAAAATGTTCTAGGAACGACTTTTTGTGGTACAAACTGTGTTATATTTCAGAAACCTGAAGGATTATCTGCGTGAAAGTAGTATCGATAGAAAGGGCTGTAAACGACGAACAAACTAAGACCTCAATCACCAACGTGGACCGAGGATAGCAGACAGGATGGTAAGTATAAAGTTACAATTTGGTATTTTTCAGCAAAAATTTAACGTTTTTTGTTATATAGTGCGTTATTATACACAAACCTGAAGGGTATACTACAATTATTTAATATTGGATGAAAGACTATTAGACGAGGAACAATTTAAGACCTCAACCACCAACGTGGACTGAGGATAAGCAACAGAAGGTAAGTGTTAAGGTGAGTATTTTAAATGTGAGCTAACGAAAATGTACTAAGTTGATATCTAAGAAAAAATTTTCAAAATTTCAGGGCTCTGAAGGAACCACTGACGTATAGTATGCTAAGGATAATTACAAGAAACTAAAGGGAGCAAAAAACAGACTGAAAATCGCACTAAAAACCTAAAAATTTCGATGTTTTCTATTAAAATTGTGTCCCTAAGGTAAACTTTTGCGGGGGGACCTCTTTCCCCTCTAACAGAAATCGGTTATTTTTATCACTTACAGACGGAGTTGAACCGCGAATGAGGTATCCACAGATTCGTCTCGGTCTAGACTATATTGTATTAAGAATTTATAATGATAGGATGAAACACTACCAAGTGATAGGCGAAAAAGCGGAATATGCAGTACAAGAGTAGTTGGGCAGGTCAATTTTAAAAATTGAGTGATCAGAAAGGGCACAATTGGGGTATCGGCGTGTAGGGCTTGATGAGCACTACACGATAGGTGAAGAAACCGGAAGGGTCTCTATACAAAAAAGTGAAGTTAAGCTGCAAAAACTGATAAAAATGTTCTAGGAACGACTTTTTGTGGTACAAACTGTGTTATATTTCAGAAACCTGAAGGATTATCTGCGTGAAAGTAGTATCGATAGAAAGGGCTGTAAACGACGAACAAACTAAGACCTCAATCACCAACGTGGACCGAGGATAGCAGACAGGATGGTAAGTATAAAGTTACAATTTGGTATTTTTCAGCAAAAATTTAACGTTTTTTGTTATATAGTGCGTTATTATACACAAACCTGAAGGGTATACTACAATTATTTAATATTGGATGAAAGACTATTAGACGAGGAACAATTTAAGACCTCAACCACCAACGTGGACTGAGGATAAGCAACAGAAGGTAAGTGTTAAGGTGAGTATTTTAAATGTGAGCTAACGAAAATGTACTAAGTTGATATCTAAGAAAAAAATTTCAAAATTTCAGGGCTCTGAAGGAACCACTGACGTATAGTATGCTAAGGATAATTACAAGAAACTAAAGGGAGCAAAAAACAGACTGAAAATCGCACTAAAAACCTAAAAATTTCGATGGGTTAGGTTAGGTTAGGTTAGGTTAGGTTAGGTTAGGTTAGGTTTTTTTTTTTTTTTTTTTTTTTTTTTTTTTTTTTTTTTTTTTTTAATACCAGGTCTACTGAACCTGGTTGCCACGTTTCCTCTGACAGGACCAGAGTTATTATATTGCATTTATTTTATTTTGTTTATCATGATTGCTATATTTTTGAAGTATTTGGCATGTACATGCTCATTTTATATATATTCTATTCAATATACATATAATAATAATATATATACATATAATAGTAATAATAAATATTGTGTTGTTTTATTACGTTGTTTTATTTCTTTTTATTACTTTGGCTGCTACGTGTGCGCAAAAGTTTAGGAAGTCTTTGCTTTTATTTTCGTCGTTCATAATCGCCGGTATATTTTGCATGGTAATTTCTGTGTCTATTTTTACTTGTAGGTTAAATCGTTGGTAGTCATGTTCAGGGCACTCAAGGATAATATGTTTTATCGACTCTTCTGTTTCGGGCTGACAAGCACACGAGGCGCTCGCACTACGTCCAAATCTATTCAGGTACTGCGCAAATCCTCCGTGTCCCGTCAGTACCTGGGTTAGGATCGGGTTTAATTCTAATTTTCTTATAATCGCGTATGCTGTAATAGCATCTGGGAAGAACATTTTGGTAGTACTGGCAACTTCACCCCCTTGGTATCTTTTGTTCCATTCATCAAGCGACTTTTCGCGAATCAGTCGCTTGATAAACGAAATCGGGCAGGCATCATAGTCTGGGCGTCTTTTTGAGTTAAGCGCTGCTTCTTTCGCCAGCTGGTCGGCGCGCTCGTTACCCATTTGTCCAGCATGGGCCTTGACCCAGTAGAGTGATATGCGCTTCCCTTGGGCTATGGCGGATTTTATGTTGGCTCTTATACTGATCACCAGCGGATGTAGGTTGCCCACTTCAGAAATAGACAGCAAGGCTGTTTTTGAGTCGCTGTAGATCTTAAAATTGTCACCATCTTCCTTTATAATTTCCATGACTGCCCTGTCAATGGCCAGGAGTTCAGCCTGGTAAACTGTGCAGTGCGCGGATAGACAGAGCTTCAGTGCTTTTGTCTCAGCATTCATTTTCCAAATGGATACTGCCGCTCCGACCTTCCCCCCTATTTTACTCCCATCTGTAAAAATCTTCACGCTTTGCGGATTTTGTTGAGTTTCTTGGCCTTCCATTGTTTGGTCTACCAGGCTTTCAAATTTGATAGCTAGTTGTTCTGCCGGATGGTTTGTGTTTATATATTTGGTAAGCTTTTCAATTTCCCTATCGTTCGGGATGAGTATGCATTTGCCCTTTCGGGCTTCATAGAGCGCCGCAGCTTCCTGTACCCTCAAGTCTAGGGGTAGCAGCCCACTTAGTACCAGTGCAGAGTGCAGTGACACTGTGCGGTAAGCTTTGCACAGCTTTTGCGCAAAGCCGCGCTGAACTGCATTGAGCTGCTTCTTAACACACCTTTTGTAAGTCGCGGGTGCCCATGCGCTGGCTGCATAAAACATGACAGGTTCAATTACGGCTGTGTAGATAACCTTTATGATGTCTGGGTGAAGGCCCCAGCTTACTTTTGCTGCTCTAGACAATTGCTTGTATATATTCGTAGCTTTTTTGCAGGTATTCGATATATGTGTATTAAATGTTAGCTTACTATCGATCGTGAGACCTAAAATCTTGATATGTTCAGACATGCCAATAGCAACCCCGCCCATGCTCAGAAGTGGGGCGTCATACTTTAGCTTGTTGGTAATTAGCATTGCGGTGGTTTTATTTGGGGCGAATTTTAATTTGTTTTTGACACCCCACCTATAAACATAGTCAAGGGCATCATTGGCGCGTCGTTCTATGTCGTTTGCAGTGTTTCCATCAAATACGAGGAGAATATCATCAGCGAACGCGTGAATATAATCCCCCCGCCCCTCGAGGTCCTTTAATAGTGGATCTATTAGTAAATTCCAAAGAATCGGGCCGCCAATAGAACCTTGCACGCAGCCCTGTTTTGTTACTTTCTTGTTCTTAGTTCCGGCGTATCTCACTTCAACACTTCGATTACATAAGTAACTATCCATGATTTTTCTGATACCTTCCGGACATTTTTCCTCAGCCAGTCGCACTTTTATAGCTGGCCACCAGGCGCTATCAAAGGCCCCCTCTATATCCAATGAGACTATGGCTATTAGCTTTTTGTCACTAAGCTTTTGCCGAACGTACTGCATCAGAGTACAGAGGGAGTCCTCAGCGCTTTTCTGGGGCGTGAAGCCAAACTGGCGAGTACTCGTCCTAGGTATCAGATGCCATTTCAGTCGAGCTACCACCATCTTTTCTAAGATCTTTCCCATTACAGGTAGGAGCCCAATGGGTCTATAAGACTTGGGATTTCTGTAGTCGTTTCTACCCGGCTTTTTGAGGACTATGACAGTGGCTTCTTTCCAAATATTTGGGAAACATCCAAGCTGTAAGCATTTATTCATGAGTGTCAGAAAGATGTTAGGGTTCGAACTAATAACCTGTTTACAAATATCCGCAGTTAAGCCGTCCGATCCTGGGGCCTTCTTTGGGTTAAAACTCTTAACAGCATTTTCTAGCTCTAGTGGGGTGAACGAAGGCTCGTTATTGTGAAGATCCGCATTCAGGGCTTTGGCCATTTCTCTTATTTGTCGGTGGTAAGTATTGTCTTCATTTTCTTTGTCATCCGGATAAAAGGTTTCTGTTAAGAGTTTAGCTGAGTCTTGTGAGCTAAGTGACTCTCCAGTCGGTCCAATGAGGGGTAGATCTTCTTCGCGCCTCGTGGTTCTGCCTATGACTCTGTAAATACCTTGCCACATCCCTTCCTTGTCTTGTTTACAACAAAACTCTTTCCAACTGGTGGTTTGTGCATTCTTTACCATTTTTTCATATATTGCCTTTTGTTGCAGGTACTCTTCTACTACTTTGGCCCTACGAATGGGAGCAGCGCACCAGATACGGCGCTTCCTGGTCTTCATCTCCTTCTTGGCGGCAGCGAGTTCCTGAGACCACCACGGCATGGTAAGTTTTTCGTAATTTTTCTTTTTAGGTATAAATTTGTTGCATGATGTAGTTATGTTATCTATATATTGGGCTATCACTGATTCTAATTGGGGTGATTGGGTTATTGCATTGATATTATCGGAGGTTATGTTTTGATCTGAATTTAATTGATTTAATTTTTCGACAAACCGGCCCCAATTCGCTTTCTTGGTGTTATAAATTCGGGTAGTTCTATGTATGGTGGTTCCGGTTGATTTTTGGAGATTTATGTCAAACAAGATGCCATTATGATCCGACGAAGTCAAGGTTTGTACCACTCTCCAGTCCGTGATCAGGTTGAGTAAGTCAGTGGTACAGGCTGTGATGTCTACATGACTGGTTAAGTGTTGGTGACCCCTAATAGTGTCAAAGGTGGGGGTTTCGCCCATATTAAGGACTTGGAGGTCTGCCTCGTAGAGCATTCCAGCCATTATTTCCCCCCTGCGATTAGTAGTCGAGCTCCCCCACCAACAACTCTTAGCGTTTGCATCTCCTGCGACTATTGTGTTAGTAAGCTGTGATTTTTCTATTGATTTCAGTAAAATATCTAAGTATGGTTCTATGGGTTTATTTGGTTCAAAGTAAAAGGATATAACTACAAGTGTCCATGCTATGGTTTTGATTTTTATCGTTACTATATTGTTGTTGGTGAGTTCTGGGTATAGCTCGACCTCTAGATCCGGGTCAAATATGGCGATTGCAGCCTTCACTGTCTCAATTCCAGGATCCGGGTTCTGGAAAATACGTACACCCTGGTAACCCCTCACATTCTTAAAACCACCAACATAGGGCTCCTGCAGTAATGCCACCGCGATGCGTTTCTTCTCCGCTTCTATAAGAAGTTCTTCTTGAGCCAATTTCATTCTCTGTAGATTTATCTGCGCGAATGTGTATTTTGCTATCAAGTTCGTAGGGACGCCTTTAACAATACGCTACCCGGGACCTCGCTATAGCATCCCACCTTTTGCGAACTAAGCATTCATCGCTGAAGGCATTATGCTGCGCGTTTTCAATTTTAGCAAGGGTACAATTACAGCAAGAGGGCCTAGAGCCAGCCTGCCATTCCGTGCATTTCTCTTTGAGGTGTGAACCCCCACAGTGGCTGCACTTTGCTTCTTGTTCCTTGCATTGTCGCCGGCTGTGTCCATAGGCGAGGCACATTGAGCACTGAGTCAAGGGCGATTGATCCGATACCTTGATGCGTTGAAGGTCCACATGCACCGTTTCGGTTTGCGTTATACGTTGCCAGAGTTTTGGTGAGACTTTGAGTATCACATGGTTAATAAGTGGATTTCTAGTGCGTCTTCGGTATGCAACGGTTATCCTATTTTCAGCTTTATCAATATCTTTGAAAAGAGAGCTATTTTGGTTTCTCAGTGCTGCTATTATATCATCATCGGTATTGTACTGGAGGACGTCCTTAAGGATCACGAGGGGGTCTCTATTTTTAACCTCATTGACGGTCAGTTCCGGTGCTTTAACTAGTCGATTTTTTAGTTTTTGTCTTTCTTCTTCTGTGCTGCAACCCACTATGACTTTACGGTCTTTGCCTTTTCTGATGGTCTCGACCGAAACTCCACCATCCTTGGCATTGGCGACCTTCCGTATTCTCTCGAGTACTTGTTCGCCTGACTCTGTTTCGTCTGTAGCGCTCACTACTATGGAGTGCAGAGCGGTTCGTTCGGTGGGTTTCGTTGTTGGTAGTGCTGCCGTAACACTGGCGTAACTCTTTTTACGCAGCATTTCGGAGAGCTCATCTATTTTATCATTGTTTTGTTTGAGAGCATGCATGTGCTCTTGTATTAAATTATTTAGGTCGTTTCCTTGAGTCGGATTTAACGGCGTAACTGGGCACTGGTTTGGTTTGTCTGTTTTGGTTGCAAGTTCTTTTGTGATTAAGAACAAGCGGTCTATGGCCTGGATAATACCTGTTTTAATTTCAGACTTCAGATTCCTGGAGTTGGACAGGTGAATTTTGGCCTTGGTAACACAGGCACGGGCTTCTGATATTGTGTCAGCGTATTCTGATCGTTCTTTGAGCGGTGATACAGCGTACGGTACGGGTTTGCTTTTAATTTTGGCCGGTAATGTGAGAGGAGCCAAGGTTTCTGTGGTTGGAGGGCTAGAGCTGATTTGAGGGCCGTCTTGTGCCGGTATCAAGGAGGAAACGCAGAGGGAAGGGGCATCCATGTCTTTGCTGCAGCTAGGCTTTGGGTCGATTATAGGTATGTCGAAAGTAGTATTGAGGAGACCTATGCCTGTATCGGCAATGTCTACTAGTTGCACAAGCGGTCGCTTCTTCGTCGGTGTACGTATTCCGAACATCTTTTGTCTTAAAATTTGTGTAAATGAGGTAATGAACGGATGAGATGTATGTGAGAAATGTTTTTGAATTTGTGGCGAAACTATTGGTGTTTGGATAAGGTTTAAGGGTATATTTGGGACGTATATAGTGGTCACTAAACGAATATGAAATAAAAAATTTTTACTGTAGTTGTCCAAATTCTTTCTACTTCTAGTGTATTGTTTAAATTCTATCTGTCGTAAAGAAAAGGGTGGGTTGGGTGGGTCGAATTTTAAAAATTGAGTGATCAGAAAGGGCGCAAATGGGGTATCGGCGTGTAGGGCTTGATGAGCACTACACGATAGGTGAAGAAACCGGAAGGGTCTCTATACAAAAAAGTGAAGTTAAGCTGCAAAAACTGATAAAAATGTTCTACGAACGACTTTTTGTGGTACAAACTGTGTTATATTTCAGAAACCTGAAGGATTATCTGCGTAAAAGTAGTATCGATAGAAAGGCCTGTAAACGACGAACAAACTAAGACCTCAATCACCAACGTGGACCGAGGATAGCAGACAGGATGGTAAGTATAAAGTTGCAATTTGGTATTTTTCAGCAAAAAATTAACGTTTTTTGTTATATAGTGCGTTATTATACACAAACCTGAAGGGTATACTACAAAAATTTACTATTGGATGAAAGGCTATTAAACGAGGAACAATTTAAGACCTCAACCACCAACGTGGACCGAGGATAAGTGACAGAAGGTAAGTGTTAACTTGAATATTTTAAAAGTGAGTTTACGAAAATGTACTAAGATGATATGTAAGAAAAATTTTTGAAAATTTCAGGGCTCTGAAGGAACCGCTGACGTATAGTATGCTAAGGATAATTACAAGAAACTAAAGGGAGCAAAAAACAGACTGAAAATCGCACTAAAAACCTAAAAATTTCGATGTTTTCTATTAAAATTGTGTCCCTAAGGTAAACTTTTGCGGGGGGACCTCTTTCCCCTCTAACAGAAATCGGATATTTTTATCACTTACAGACGGAGTTGAACCGCGAATGAGGTATCCACAGATTCGTCTCGGTCTAGACTATATTGTATTAAGAATTTAAAACGATAGGATGAAACACTACCAAGTGATAGGCGAAAAAGCGGAATATGCAGTACAAGAGTAGCTGGGCAGGTCAATTTTAAAAATTGAGTGATCAGAAAGGGCACAAATGGGGTATCGGCGTGTAGGGCTTGATGAGCACTACACGATAGGTGAAGAAACCGGAAGGGTCTCTATACAAAAAAGTGAAGTTAAGCTGCAAAAACTGATAAAAATGTTCTACGAACGACTTTTTGTGGTACAAACTGTGTTATATTTCAGAAACCTGAAGGATTATCTGCGTAAAAGTAGTATCGATAGAAAGGCCTGTAAACGACGAACAAACTAAGACCTCAATCACCAACGTGGACCGAGGATAGCAGACAGGATGGTAAGTATAAAGTTGCAATTTGGTATTTTTCAGCAAAAAATTAACGTTTTTTGTTATATAGTGCGTTATTATACACAAACCTGAAGGGTATACTACAAAAATTTACTATTGGATGAAAGGCTATTAAACGAGGAACAATTTAAGACCTCAACCACCAACGTGGACCGAGGATAAGTGACAGAAGGTAAGTGTTAACTTGAATATTTTAAAAGTGAGTTTACGAAAATGTACTAAGATGATATGTAAGAAAAATTTTTGAAAATTTCAGGGCTCTGAAGGAACCGCTGACGTATAGTATGCTAAGGATAATTACAAGAAACTAAAGGGAGCAAAAAACAGACTGAAAATCGCACTAAAAACCTAAAAATTTCGATGTTTTCTATTAAAATTGTGTCCCTAAGGTAAACTTTTGCGGGGGGACCTCTTTCCCCTCTAACAGAAATCGGATATTTTTATCACTTACAGACGGAGTTGAACCGCGAATGAGGTATCCACAGATTCGTCTCGGTCTAGACTATATTGTATTAAGAATTTAAAACGATAGGATGAAACACTACCAAGTGATAGGCGAAAAAGCGGAATATGCAGTACAAGAGTAGCTGGGCAGGTCAATTTTAAAAATTGAGTGATCAGAAAGGGCACAAATGGGGTATCGGCGTGTAGGGCTTGATGAGCACTACACGATAGGTGAAGAAACCGGAAGGGTCTCTATACAAAAAAGTGAAGTTAAGCTGCAAAAACTGATAAAAATGTTCTACGAACGACTTTTTGTGGTACAAACTGTGTTATATTTCAGAAACCTGAAGGATTATCTGCGTAAAAGTAGTATCGATAGAAAGGCCTGTAAACGACGAACAAACTAAGACCTCAATCACCAACGTGGACCGAGGATAGCAGACAGGATGGTAAGTATAAAGTTGCAATTTGGTATTTTTCAGCAAAAAATTAACGTTTTTTGTTATATAGTGCGTTATTATACACAAACCTGAAGGGTATACTACAAAAATTTACTATTGGATGAAAGGCTATTAAACGAGGAACAATTTAAGACCTCAACCACCAACGTGGACCGAGGATAAGTGACAGAAGGTAAGTGTTAACTTGAATATTTTAAAAGTGAGTTTACGAAAATGTACTAAGATGATATGTAAGAAAAATTTTTGAAAATTTCAGGGCTCTGAAGGAACCGCTGACGTATAGTATGCTAAGGATAATTACAAGAAACTAAAGGGAGCAAAAAACAGACTGAAAATCGCACTAAAAACCTAAAAATTTCGATGTTTTCTATTAAAATTGTGTCCCTAAGGTAAACTTTTGCGGGGGGACCTCTTTCCCCTCTAACAGAAATCGGATATTTTTATCACTTACAGACGGAGTTGAACCGCGAATGAGGTATCCACAGATTCGTCTCGGTCTAGACTATATTGTATTAAGAATTTAAAACGATAGGATGAAACACTACCAAGTGATAGGCGAAAAAGCGGAATATGCAGTACAAGAGTAGCTGGGCAGGTCAATTTTAAAAATTGAGTGATCAGAAAGGGCACAAATGGGGTATCGGCGTGTAGGGCTTGATGAGCACTACACGATAGGTGAAGAAACCGGAAGGGTCTCTATACAAAAAAGTGAAGTTAAGCTGCAAAAACTGATAAAAATGTTCTACGAACGACTTTTTGTGGTACAAACTGTGTTATATTTCAGAAACCTGAAGGATTATCTGCGTAAAAGTAGTATCGATAGAAAGGCCTGTAAACGACGAACAAACTAAGACCTCAATCACCAACGTGGACCGAGGATAGCAGACAGGATGGTAAGTATAAAGTTGCAATTTGGTATTTTTCAGCAAAAAATTAACGTTTTTTGTTATATAGTGCGTTATTATACACAAACCTGAAGGGTATACTACAAAAATTTACTATTGGATGAAAGGCTATTAAACGAGGAACAATTTAAGACCTCAACCACCAACGTGGACCGAGGATAAGTGACAGAAGGTAAGTGTTAACTTGAATATTTTAAAAGTGAGTTTACGAAAATGTACTAAGATGATATGTAAGAAAAATTTTTGAAAATTTCAGGGCTCTGAAGGAACCGCTGACGTATAGTATGCTAAGGATAATTACAAGAAACTAAAGGGAGCAAAAAACAGACTGAAAATCGCACTAAAAACCTAAAAATTTCGATGTTTTCTATTAAAATTGTGTCCCTAAGGTAAACTTTTGCGGGGGGACCTCTTTCCCCTCTAACAGAAATCGGATATTTTTATCACTTACAGACGGAGTTGAACCGCGAATGAGGTATCCACAGATTCGTCTCGGTCTAGACTATATTGTATTAAGAATTTAAAACGATAGGATGAAACACTACCAAGTGATAGGCGAAAAAGCGGAATATGCAGTACAAGAGTAGCTGGGCAGGTCAATTTTAAAAATTGAGTGATCAGAAAGGGCACAAATGGGGTATCGGCGTGTAGGGCTTGATGAGCACTACACGATAGGTGAAGAAACCGGAAGGGTCTCTATACAAAAAAGTGAAGTTAAGCTGCAAAAACTGATAAAAATGTTCTACGAACGACTTTTTGTGGTACAAACTGTGTTATATTTCAGAAACCTGAAGGATTATCTGCGTAAAAGTAGTATCGATAGAAAGGCCTGTAAACGACGAACAAACTAAGACCTCAATCACCAACGTGGACCGAGGATAGCAGACAGGATGGTAAGTATAAAGTTGCAATTTGGTATTTTTCAGCAAAAAATTAACGTTTTTTGTTATATAGTGCGTTATTATACACAAACCTGAAGGGTATACTACAAAAATTTACTATTGGATGAAAGGCTATTAAACGAGGAACAATTTAAGACCTCAACCACCAACGTGGACCGAGGATAAGTGACAGAAGGTAAGTGTTAACTTGAATATTTTAAAAGTGAGTTTACGAAAATGTACTAAGATGATATGTAAGAAAAATTTTTGAAAATTTCAGGGCTCTGAAGGAACCGCTGACGTATAGTATGCTAAGGATAATTACAAGAAACTAAAGGGAGCAAAAAACAGACTGAAAATCGCACTAAAAACCTAAAAATTTCGATGTTTTCTATTAAAATTGTGTCCCTAAGGTAAACTTTTGCGGGGGGACCTCTTTCCCCTCTAACAGAAATCGGATATTTTTATCACTTACAGACGGAGTTGAACCGCGAATGAGGTATCCACAGATTCGTCTCGGTCTAGACTATATTGTATTAAGAATTTAAAACGATAGGATGAAACACTACCAAGTGATAGGCGAAAAAGCGGAATATGCAGTACAAGAGTAGCTGGGCAGGTCAATTTTAAAAATTGAGTGATCAGAAAGGGCACAAATGGGGTATCGGCGTGTAGGGCTTGATGAGCACTACACGATAGGTGAAGAAACCGGAAGGGTCTCTATACAAAAAAGTGAAGTTAAGCTGCAAAAACTGATAAAAATGTTCTACGAACGACTTTTTGTGGTACAAACTGTGTTATATTTCAGAAACCTGAAGGATTATCTGCGTAAAAGTAGTATCGATAGAAAGGCCTGTAAACGACGAACAAACTAAGACCTCAATCACCAACGTGGACCGAGGATAGCAGACAGGATGGTAAGTATAAAGTTGCAATTTGGTATTTTTCAGCAAAAAATTAACGTTTTTTGTTATATAGTGCGTTATTATACACAAACCTGAAGGGTATACTACAAAAATTTACTATTGGATGAAAGGCTATTAAACGAGGAACAATTTAAGACCTCAACCACCAACGTGGACCGAGGATAAGTGACAGAAGGTAAGTGTTAACTTGAATATTTTAAAAGTGAGTTTACGAAAATGTACTAAGATGATATGTAAGAAAAATTTTTGAAAATTTCAGGGCTCTGAAGGAACCGCTGACGTATAGTATGCTAAGGATAATTACAAGAAACTAAAGGGAGCAAAAAACAGACTGAAAATCGCACTAAAAACCTAAAAATTTCGATGTTTTCTATTAAAATTGTGTCCCTAAGGTAAACTTTTGCGGGGGGACCTCTTTCCCCTCTAACAGAAATCGGATATTTTTATCACTTACAGACGGAGTTGAACCGCGAATGAGGTATCCACAGATTCGTCTCGGTCTAGACTATATTGTATTAAGAATTTAAAACGATAGGATGAAACACTACCAAGTGATAGGCGAAAAAGCGGAATATGCAGTACAAGAGTAGCTGGGCAGGTCAATTTTAAAAATTGAGTGATCAGAAAGGGCACAAATGGGGTATCGGCGTGTAGGGCTTGATGAGCACTACACGATAGGTGAAGAAACCGGAAGGGTCTCTATACAAAAAAGTGAAGTTAAGCTGCAAAAACTGATAAAAATGTTCTACGAACGACTTTTTGTGGTACAAACTGTGTTATATTTCAGAAACCTGAAGGATTATCTGCGTAAAAGTAGTATCGATAGAAAGGCCTGTAAACGACGAACAAACTAAGACCTCAATCACCAACGTGGACCGAGGATAGCAGACAGGATGGTAAGTATAAAGTTGCAATTTGGTATTTTTCAGCAAAAAATTAACGTTTTTTGTTATATAGTGCGTTATTATACACAAACCTGAAGGGTATACTACAAAAATTTACTATTGGATGAAAGGCTATTAAACGAGGAACAATTTAAGACCTCAACCACCAACGTGGACCGAGGATAAGTGACAGAAGGTAAGTGTTAACTTGAATATTTTAAAAGTGAGTTTACGAAAATGTACTAAGATGATATGTAAGAAAAATTTTTGAAAATTTCAGGGCTCTGAAGGAACCGCTGACGTATAGTATGCTAAGGATAATTACAAGAAACTAAAGGGAGCAAAAAACAGACTGAAAATCGCACTAAAAACCTAAAAATTTCGATGTTTTCTATTAAAATTGTGTCCCTAAGGTAAACTTTTGCGGGGGGACCTCTTTCCCCTCTAACAGAAATCGGATATTTTTATCACTTACAGACGGAGTTGAACCGCGAATGAGGTATCCACAGATTCGTCTCGGTCTAGACTATATTGTATTAAGAATTTAAAACGATAGGATGAAACACTACCAAGTGATAGGCGAAAAAGCGGAATATGCAGTACAAGAGTAGCTGGGCAGGTCAATTTTAAAAATTGAGTGATCAGAAAGGGCACAAATGGGGTATCGGCGTGTAGGGCTTGATGAGCACTACACGATAGGTGAAGAAACCGGAAGGGTCTCTATACAAAAAAGTGAAGTTAAGCTGCAAAAACTGATAAAAATGTTCTACGAACGACTTTTTGTGGTACAAACTGTGTTATATTTCAGAAACCTGAAGGATTATCTGCGTAAAAGTAGTATCGATAGAAAGGCCTGTAAACGACGAACAAACTAAGACCTCAATCACCAACGTGGACCGAGGATAGCAGACAGGATGGTAAGTATAAAGTTGCAATTTGGTATTTTTCAGCAAAAAATTAACGTTTTTTGTTATATAGTGCGTTATTATACACAAACCTGAAGGGTATACTACAAAAATTTACTATTGGATGAAAGGCTATTAAACGAGGAACAATTTAAGACCTCAACCACCAACGTGGACCGAGGATAAGTGACAGAAGGTAAGTGTTAACTTGAATATTTTAAAAGTGAGTTTACGAAAATGTACTAAGATGATATGTAAGAAAAATTTTTGAAAATTTCAGGGCTCTGAAGGAACCGCTGACGTATAGTATGCTAAGGATAATTACAAGAAACTAAAGGGAGCAAAAAACAGACTGAAAATCGCACTAAAAACCTAAAAATTTCGATGTTTTCTATTAAAATTGTGTCCCTAAGGTAAACTTTTGCGGGGGGACCTCTTTCCCCTCTAACAGAAATCGGATATTTTTATCACTTACAGACGGAGTTGAACCGCGAATGAGGTATCCACAGATTCGTCTCGGTCTAGACTATATTGTATTAAGAATTTAAAACGATAGGATGAAACACTACCAAGTGATAGGCGAAAAAGCGGAATATGCAGTACAAGAGTAGCTGGGCAGGTCAATTTTAAAAATTGAGTGATCAGAAAGGGCACAAATGGGGTATCGGCGTGTAGGGCTTGATGAGCACTACACGATAGGTGAAGAAACCGGAAGGGTCTCTATACAAAAAAGTGAAGTTAAGCTGCAAAAACTGATAAAAATGTTCTACGAACGACTTTTTGTGGTACAAACTGTGTTATATTTCAGAAACCTGAAGGATTATCTGCGTAAAAGTAGTATCGATAGAAAGGCCTGTAAACGACGAACAAACTAAGACCTCAATCACCAACGTGGACCGAGGATAGCAGACAGGATGGTAAGTATAAAGTTGCAATTTGGTATTTTTCAGCAAAAAATTAACGTTTTTTGTTATATAGTGCGTTATTATACACAAACCTGAAGGGTATACTACAAAAATTTACTATTGGATGAAAGGCTATTAAACGAGGAACAATTTAAGACCTCAACCACCAACGTGGACCGAGGATAAGTGACAGAAGGTAAGTGTTAACTTGAATATTTTAAAAGTGAGTTTACGAAAATGTACTAAGATGATATGTAAGAAAAATTTTTGAAAATTTCAGGGCTCTGAAGGAACCGCTGACGTATAGTATGCTAAGGATAATTACAAGAAACTAAAGGGAGCAAAAAACAGACTGAAAATCGCACTAAAAACCTAAAAATTTCGATGTTTTCTATTAAAATTGTGTCCCTAAGGTAAACTTTTGCGGGGGGACCTCTTTCCCCTCTAACAGAAATCGGATATTTTTATCACTTACAGACGGAGTTGAACCGCGAATGAGGTATCCACAGATTCGTCTCGGTCTAGACTATATTGTATTAAGAATTTAAAACGATAGGATGAAACACTACCAAGTGATAGGCGAAAAAGCGGAATATGCAGTACAAGAGTAGCTGGGCAGGTCAATTTTAAAAATTGAGTGATCAGAAAGGGCACAAATGGGGTATCGGCGTGTAGGGCTTGATGAGCACTACACGATAGGTGAAGAAACCGGAAGGGTCTCTATACAAAAAAGTGAAGTTAAGCTGCAAAAACTGATAAAAATGTTCTACGAACGACTTTTTGTGGTACAAACTGTGTTATATTTCAGAAACCTGAAGGATTATCTGCGTAAAAGTAGTATCGATAGAAAGGCCTGTAAACGACGAACAAACTAAGACCTCAATCACCAACGTGGACCGAGGATAGCAGACAGGATGGTAAGTATAAAGTTGCAATTTGGTATTTTTCAGCAAAAAATTAACGTTTTTTGTTATATAGTGCGTTATTATACACAAACCTGAAGGGTATACTACAAAAATTTACTATTGGATGAAAGGCTATTAAACGAGGAACAATTTAAGACCTCAACCACCAACGTGGACCGAGGATAAGTGACAGAAGGTAAGTGTTAACTTGAATATTTTAAAAGTGAGTTTACGAAAATGTACTAAGATGATATGTAAGAAAAATTTTTGAAAATTTCAGGGCTCTGAAGGAACCGCTGACGTATAGTATGCTAAGGATAATTACAAGAAACTAAAGGGAGCAAAAAACAGACTGAAAATCGCACTAAAAACCTAAAAATTTCGATGTTTTCTATTAAAATTGTGTCCCTAAGGTAAACTTTTGCGGGGGGACCTCTTTCCCCTCTAACAGAAATCGGATATTTTTATCACTTACAGACGGAGTTGAACCGCGAATGAGGTATCCACAGATTCGTCTCGGTCTAGACTATATTGTATTAAGAATTTAAAACGATAGGATGAAACACTACCAAGTGATAGGCGAAAAAGCGGAATATGCAGTACAAGAGTAGCTGGGCAGGTCAATTTTAAAAATTGAGTGATCAGAAAGGGCACAAATGGGGTATCGGCGTGTAGGGCTTGATGAGCACTACACGATAGGTGAAGAAACCGGAAGGGTCTCTATACAAAAAAGTGAAGTTAAGCTGCAAAAACTGATAAAAATGTTCTACGAACGACTTTTTGTGGTACAAACTGTGTTATATTTCAGAAACCTGAAGGATTATCTGCGTAAAAGTAGTATCGATAGAAAGGCCTGTAAACGACGAACAAACTAAGACCTCAATCACCAACGTGGACCGAGGATAGCAGACAGGATGGTAAGTATAAAGTTGCAATTTGGTATTTTTCAGCAAAAAATTAACGTTTTTTGTTATATAGTGCGTTATTATACACAAACCTGAAGGGTATACTACAAAAATTTACTATTGGATGAAAGGCTATTAAACGAGGAACAATTTAAGACCTCAACCACCAACGTGGACCGAGGATAAGTGACAGAAGGTAAGTGTTAACTTGAATATTTTAAAAGTGAGTTTACGAAAATGTACTAAGATGATATGTAAGAAAAATTTTTGAAAATTTCAGGGCTCTGAAGGAACCGCTGACGTATAGTATGCTAAGGATAATTACAAGAAACTAAAGGGAGCAAAAAACAGACTGAAAATCGCACTAAAAACCTAAAAATTTCGATGTTTTCTATTAAAATTGTGTCCCTAAGGTAAACTTTTGCGGGGGGACCTCTTTCCCCTCTAACAGAAATCGGATATTTTTATCACTTACAGACGGAGTTGAACCGCGAATGAGGTATCCACAGATTCGTCTCGGTCTAGACTATATTGTATTAAGAATTTAAAACGATAGGATGAAACACTACCAAGTGATAGGCGAAAAAGCGGAATATGCAGTACAAGAGTAGCTGGGCAGGTCAATTTTAAAAATTGAGTGATCAGAAAGGGCACAAATGGGGTATCGGCGTGTAGGGCTTGATGAGCACTACACGATAGGTGAAGAAACCGGAAGGGTCTCTATACAAAAAAGTGAAGTTAAGCTGCAAAAACTGATAAAAATGTTCTACGAACGACTTTTTGTGGTACAAACTGTGTTATATTTCAGAAACCTGAAGGATTATCTGCGTAAAAGTAGTATCGATAGAAAGGCCTGTAAACGACGAACAAACTAAGACCTCAATCACCAACGTGGACCGAGGATAGCAGACAGGATGGTAAGTATAAAGTTGCAATTTGGTATTTTTCAGCAAAAAATTAACGTTTTTTGTTATATAGTGCGTTATTATACACAAACCTGAAGGGTATACTACAAAAATTTACTATTGGATGAAAGGCTATTAAACGAGGAACAATTTAAGACCTCAACCACCAACGTGGACCGAGGATAAGTGACAGAAGGTAAGTGTTAACTTGAATATTTTAAAAGTGAGTTTACGAAAATGTACTAAGATGATATGTAAGAAAAATTTTTGAAAATTTCAGGGCTCTGAAGGAACCGCTGACGTATAGTATGCTAAGGATAATTACAAGAAACTAAAGGGAGCAAAAAACAGACTGAAAATCGCACTAAAAACCTAAAAATTTCGATGTTTTCTATTAAAATTGTGTCCCTAAGGTAAACTTTTGCGGGGGGACCTCTTTCCCCTCTAACAGAAATCGGATATTTTTATCACTTACAGACGGAGTTGAACCGCGAATGAGGTATCCACAGATTCGTCTCGGTCTAGACTATATTGTATTAAGAATTTAAAACGATAGGATGAAACACTACCAAGTGATAGGCGAAAAAGCGGAATATGCAGTACAAGAGTAGCTGGGCAGGTCAATTTTAAAAATTGAGTGATCAGAAAGGGCACAAATGGGGTATCGGCGTGTAGGGCTTGATGAGCACTACACGATAGGTGAAGAAACCGGAAGGGTCTCTATACAAAAAAGTGAAGTTAAGCTGCAAAAACTGATAAAAATGTTCTACGAACGACTTTTTGTGGTACAAACTGTGTTATATTTCAGAAACCTGAAGGATTATCTGCGTAAAAGTAGTATCGATAGAAAGGCCTGTAAACGACGAACAAACTAAGACCTCAATCACCAACGTGGACCGAGGATAGCAGACAGGATGGTAAGTATAAAGTTGCAATTTGGTATTTTTCAGCAAAAAATTAACGTTTTTTGTTATATAGTGCGTTATTATACACAAACCTGAAGGGTATACTACAAAAATTTACTATTGGATGAAAGGCTATTAAACGAGGAACAATTTAAGACCTCAACCACCAACGTGGACCGAGGATAAGTGACAGAAGGTAAGTGTTAACTTGAATATTTTAAAAGTGAGTTTACGAAAATGTACTAAGATGATATGTAAGAAAAATTTTTGAAAATTTCAGGGCTCTGAAGGAACCGCTGACGTATAGTATGCTAAGGATAATTACAAGAAACTAAAGGGAGCAAAAAACAGACTGAAAATCGCACTAAAAACCTAAAAATTT